>JAPDVU010000006.1:162734641-163394641 GCA_026230045.1 Corynorhinus townsendii | reverse complement strand
CGCAGTTACAACATCTCAACTCTGCCCTCCTAGGATAAGCAGCCACACACAACACATAAATTAAGTAGGCTTCTCTTAGGCGTTCCAATAAAACTTTATTTCTAAAACAAGCTTTGAACTGTTTCAGCACCCAGGCAGGAATGTCCATACCTCTGCTGGACCAGCATCATCAAAGCTGAGGGGAAAGCAGCTATCCTTGCATGGACATCCAGTTTCCTAGGTTTCATGACCCATCATTTCAAAGCATAGAACAGAGAAAATGTGCTATTGAAACCTCATGGCCATTTGGAAGATGTTCACAGAATAACAAACCTTATCATCATGTCCTCTTTGACCTAAACAGCCTAAACTTTCAAAGGTTACCAACCAGTGCGATATTTTGGTGCATTTGCAAACTGTCTGTACACACAGCAACTCGCTTTTTAGCTCAGAGAGGATGTTTTATAACTTGTTCCTGCATAAGCAAGTTGAACAACCGCAAGTCAAGATGCCGGGTAATTGGGGCAGGTTTGCTATGTCTTCATAACTGACCTATGGCAAGCTCTTCAGGGAGGCTTGCGAAAATGACAGGTCTTTTCACAGGCTTCGAAGTGAGTGCTCTCATTGAAAACTGACCGCATTACACAGTTCATCTTTGTAGCCATCTAAGTTGTGAGAAAATAATGCTATTTTTGATCAAATGTTTCAGAGATCTCTTTAAATCTCAAATATATTTCTAGCTCTTTTAAAAACTAATTTTCATAATTTCTATTAGGAAGGCTTACTTACTTGCATTTTATAAACTAACTAAAAACAGAAGCAAGAAATGCTAGTAAAATGATATACTTTTAGGTAAAATTGGCAGAAAGTCTGATTTCCATAATATCAATACTATCAAGTGTTGGTGAGATTGTAGGGAAAGTACATCTCATGCTATTGGTGGAAGCTTTAGCAATATAGCCACTTTGAGGACAACTAGGCACTATTTATTAAGATTAATAAAGTGACATCCTTGTAATACAGTAAGTCCATTTCTAGTTATTAGCCTTAGAGAGCCACTCATGTGTGTGCAAAGATGTTCATCACAGCATTTCATGTAATAAAAATGCAAATAACATGAATATTCATCATTAGTAAATGGTTAAATCAAACATAATTAATTCAGCTAATGTAATACTAGAAATAATACAAAGAATATAACCCTATTTTGTGTCAGCATGTCCTTATCTCAGAAAATATTGGATGAAAGGAAAGTCACAAGATGACAAGGATTTATAAAAATGATTACTTGCAGGGAAACAAGGAAAGGGTTTGGGTTGACATATATACAGTTTTCAGAATGGAGGAAATTGTTTAATAATCTACTTTTAATGTTATTTTTTCCTTATTTGTTATAACTAAAAAATTAAAATGAAAAATCTGAGGCTTGCGATTGATCCATGAACACATGTCAAGAGGCAGAGGAGGCATCAGAGTCTAGACAAACACACCGAGTGATGCTCCTGCTGCAACTGTTCTCGGTCATTGCAACATCCTTCTGAGAGAAAACAGACTAACGTCCTTCCATGCCTCACCCGTCTTTGCAAGAGAAGCACAGAAACTCATTTTCAAAAGGGGACAAATAAAAGTATTATAAAGTAGTGCACAAGAAACTGTTAATTAGCAAAAGGCTTCTCACACTCTTCACCAACACAACATATAAGAGTTCCAGATAATTTTCCTCCCTCCCTTTCCTACCTAATAGAAAGATTTGAGACCAGATCATAGGACTCCTTCCCAATGATAGCAACTTACCTGCTGATGAAATAGGGAACAAAATCACTGTGCAATTGACTTCTCTCATTAGAATAGAGTAAAAGGGGATTTATGGGATTCAGTTGGTAGAAAAGTAGAAAAATAGCTGAATAAACCCCAAATTACATTTACGGAAGCACATACTAATAAAGTGTGCAAGATGTACAATAAAATAATTAGACCTATTTTGATGAGTCCCCAAAACATCCACAAAAAGTTTTATAGCAATTTTACTTGAAAATATAGAGTTAAGATAATAACAGAAAATTATTATTAGATTTGTCTAATGTAGAGACAAGATAATAGCTAGTGACTGATGCTAAATTCCTTTAGAATATTACTTTGACCCCACACACAAACAAATAACCTCTGCTATAAACATTATTTCTCTTAGCATATGGTCAGCATAATGGCAAAAATTACCTCTAGGCTGGGCTTGGAAAAGAGTTAATATTTAGGTAAATGTTAGATTAATACCTAGGAAACCCAAAGAGCAATTAACTCGCCATGAAGGAGAGCAGTCCTGGGAAGATTACACGCATGGGTGAGCATGCAAGCATTTTCAAAGCAGCCAGCTCCCCATTACCTTCAGGAGTGGGGTGGGAAATAGATGCCTCCTGGGTCGTTAGCTTGCTGGGCAGTTGAGGAGGGGCTTAGCAAATAGCAGTCGGGAACATCCATGTGCTCATCAGGGAAAACTAGCTGGAGCCCTCTTTGTGATCAGGACTAATTACAAACGACCAATTAGATACAACCTCGCAATCTACCATTCTAATATGGCAAAGACTGTAGATTTGCTCTGGCACCTGGCTTAAAATGCAAGCATAACTATATATGCTCAAAATTTTTGAAAAAGAAGAGAAAAATGAAAGTGAAGGAGAACAAAAAGTTAAGGGAATCTACAAGCAGAGTAGGAGAAGGGGAAAATAAAACAGGAATAAGAAAGGAGACAAAGACAGGAGCTATAAGAAGAGACATTAGAAGAGGGGAAAAGGGCCCTGACATGGTAGCTCAGTTGGTTAGAGTATTATCCCCATATGCCAGGGCTGTGAGTTCAATCCCTGGTTGAGGCACATATAAGAATCATTCAATGAATGCATGGATAAATGGAACAACAAATTGACCTTTCTACCTCTCTCTCTAAAATCAATCTATAAACAAAAGAGGGGAAAAGCTTCTTCCATAATTAGTAATACATAGTGCCTTTTCTTGTCAGGGAGTTCAGTGGTTGCTACAACATTGAAGGGAAAATAGTCTAGATTCTAGGTATTTCATATTTTTACATTTACCCAATAATAATATATATTACATGGCTCATTTGGACAAGAATAATGAATATGTGCTTGAGATTCCCCATATCCTGCTCATAAACTCGACACCATCACGATACTCTGTTCTTCAGCCTGAATGAACCTTCTTAATTCTTTTCAGTGTGGTGATCCCGGAAACCATTTCCAGTGAGTCGCAGTTGGCACACAAGATGAACACTTTTTTGATCTTTCTATTAGGATCAGCATCCTAGTTCTGCCTTTCATTTGCCATTGAAGCTTTTATCTCAGGAAACTCATTGTGTTATGGAAATTCTATTCAATAGCAAAAAAGCATTTATTTTCATTATTATAAGGAGAATGATCTCAATATATTATCCAAGAGACATGAAAATATGGCCATGTTATGTGTAGTTATCTCATTAAAACAGGATCTGGTTATTACATATAAAGACCTGGGTAGACACTTAAAAAATAAAATCTATTTACCAAAAATAAATTATGTCTGAAAACATCAGACAGTGGTAATTGGGGAAGGGTTAGAGATGCCATGTGAAACAGGACATTATTCCAGCCACAGGGGATGGTCAAAGGTATGAATTAAATTAGACAATGCCTTCACCTGTAACTGAATTTGAATTGGCAATAATGCATTGTAGATAAAATGCTCTATCTTTTAAAATTGTGGTCTTGGTAGTGTTTTATTATTATGCTCTTTTCAAGGAAAATATAGGTAGTTAAGAAAGCTCATGACTCTCAAAGTGGTGAATATTCATGACATGCTACTAAATTCTTTGTGACTGTCTAAGAGAAAGGGCAGCAAAAGAATGAAGAGGGGTAATATTATTAGTACTTTTTTCCACATATAGAGAACTTACTACATGCCAATCTTCCCTGTATTTATATTCAGTTTATTATTCACTCATTCATGGACTCTAGGAAATTGGTATTATTTCTGTTTTCAGAGATATAAACAGGCCTAGAAAGGTTAAGTAAGTTTCCTAATATCATAGTAAGCAGAGACAGATTCGATTAAAAGTATTTTCATCTTGGATTTAGTGCACTTAAAAATTGTTGAATCATCAAGTCACAGCTCAGAAATCAACCCACAGACATTTATATGTCTTAGTCACAAAAGCAAGTAGGCCATTTCTGTAAAGCAAACTGTTTCCTTTCCAAGTGTTCCCACTCGTTGAGACAGGTGTCGCATGAGCTTAGAGCTTCTCATCACGTTTACATAATTTTGTCAAAATATAATTTATGTCATACCCTCTTCATAAAAGCTAGCTTCATCATCTTTGCATCCTGGGAAAAACTCAGTGCTGACCCTTTCATGTGAGGTATATAGAAAAATCTTAGTTGTTCTCTTTGTAATAATCTATATATATAAAAGCCTAATATGCAAATTGTTCCCACCAGAGTGCGCCTAGAGACCTATTGCTCGCTATGATGTGTGCTGACCACCAGGGGATGGCGCAGAACGAAGGAAGACCCCGGCCAGCAGCTGGAAGGCTCCGATCGGCCCTGATCACCAGCCAGGCCTAGGGACCCTACCCATGCACGAATTTCGTGCACTGGGTCTCTAGTTCCTGATATAATATACTTTGCTCTGAAACCATTAAAAATATTTGTTCAAGCCTTATTTGATACATCAATTGTATATATTCACCCCTACAACCTCATACCCTTGCAAATTGTTGATGTGTACACATGTGTGAAGCACCTTCTAAGCACGTTGTTTTGAACATGCTGAGATAAGAAAGGAGAAGCAATGGACATTGCATATGGAGGGAAGAACATGAGTAAAGGCACAAAAGAGGAATATCTTGGGGATTCATGGAGGCCAAAGTACAGATTTTCTGGTGAAACTAAAGTTGGAAAGAAAGATAGAAAATAGGTTACAAAGAGCTTCCATTATCAGGTAGCTAGTACTGGTAGACTATAGTAGAATATTACTAAGTAATGATTGGTAGATGGTATTTTGGGAGACACTGTTTTAAAGAGATGTCTTCTCTACTATAACAATGAGAATTTCAATGAATTGAATGTATTAAATATGTAGCATTCCTCATATCTCTTTGATCATACTGTGCTCCTCTCACCCCCTGAAACAACTCACACATTAACGTACCTAATGAAAAAGAACTTAAAATAATAGACAGGTGATACAATAAATGAGACATATAAAATACATCTAGATTGGAGCATCTATGTAGATGGCCAGCATGTTGTCATTCAATTACTAAGTAAGCAAAGAGTTAGTAACCAAATGATTCTATCTGGTATTTTGCTAATTTAGACAAGTTGGGACATTTTAGTAGTTGGGTCATGTAGCATATTCAATTCAACCTTCAAATTAATGCAAATCATGTCTATGATTTTCTTTTTTCCCATAAGATCTAAGAAATTCAGAGAACTTGAGCTAATAACATTTTCTATATGTGTGAGCAGATATTTCCAATAAATATAGTCTAAATTTTAGCTACTTTATTAATATTGAATTATAAATTCAATGTCTTCTCAGTACTTTTAGAGTCTTCAGTATAGTAACCCTGGGTAAAATCCAGGGGTAAGACATTTTGTGCTGTGGATTTCCTAATCATTTTTAATGACTGTTTTCTAATTGCTGGATGAGGTTCATAAATTCAATAATTGAACAAAAAATGATTTTTGAGATTATATTTGAACTACAAAGTAATTACTTATTTAGAAGCAATTTGGCTTGGGTATTTTAATAAAATATTAATGAAAAATTACATCTTGTACCTTAACTTTTTTCATGTATTATTAAATTATTTGATTATCTTAATGCATTACTATAATTTCAAATATGTTTTTATTTAGTAATAGTTTATAATAAGATATTTTAGACTATCTGGAAGGTTCCTTGTTCATCATGTTAATTAAAACTCATACATATATTAAATCTTTTTATTAGTTAAAAGATAAAGGGATTCCAAGCCAAAGTAACACAAAAGTCTATTACCACATTGATATTTATGTAGTTACTTAGACATCCTTTTAATTTAAAAGAAGATATATTTGAGTTTCTTTTGAATGGTTCTAAGATCTGGACTATATTGTACTTTTTGCAAATATGTTGATTTAAAATCCAGAGCTCTTTCAATAAAAAGGCAAAATCATAATGTGCTTTATGATCTTTTATACAAAAATATTTCTTAGACTTTATATTAATACATTTTGGATTGGATTAATATTCATATTATATTTTCACTTTGGGAGTTAAAGATAAATGTAGAAATAATGTAAAGACTACATATTTTCTGCAAAGACACCAGTAGTACAAATGTTACATTGCTCTACGTTCAGGTATTTACTATGTTCAGGCTTTAATGCCAGAAAATAAAATAAATTTTGTAAAAAACATTCCCTAAATTGCTTCAGCTTACCTGCTAATTAGTAGCTCAAAAAATTTGAGAACATTTAAAGCATTAAAGGAGAGAAACCCCTCAAAGGAGCAATAGCGAAAACAGAAAGCATTTAAATATTTGTCAGAATCTCAACCTGCACCGCTACCCTTCCTGAGTGTAAGTTCTGCAATTAATTGTAAAGCCGTATTTGGTTGTTCTCCCTGTAACAGTCCCTAAATAACACACTGCACAGAAGCCACTTAACAATGTTGGTTCAAGTTCTAAGCCAAGTAGAGAATGCTCACAGGTTCTGGAATGTGGCCACAGTATCTAATCTGTAGTAAAATTGACGTGAAACCAACAATGTCTCATAAATTCACTCTAGAAGCAAAGACTATGAGTTGCCTGCTGTTAATAAATTTTGCCCCTGTAGGGGAATATGGAAATGTATATGCCTATTATTCAAACTTCACTCAGTGTTTATTACCAAAATTCAATTAATCCTTTGGGAAGTGAAAAGGCAATATTTTGTTGTTGTTGGTTTTTCTCTTAGCAGTGCAAAAGAAAGAGAACTAGTCTAATTATTATATTTTAAAACTGCCTAATAAATTCTCAGATTTCCCTTCAAATATCAAGGCTTAAATTTGTATTTATTTCATTTACTGACAATCTAACACAAGTTTCAATCTTTGTCCCAAGGCTCATACTATAAAAGTTTACATTTAGGGGTGGGGGCCGGGTTGTCAAAGATTATACTCTATCTAACCACTTGGACGTTTGCCGAATATAATGTTTCCTTTTTTCCCCTTCCTTTACCAATATCTCAGAAGTGCTGAGGAAATGAGGGGGAAAGGTAGCATTTAAAAGTTAACTGGAATAGAAAGGAAAAAATGTTTCTCACTTCTGAAAACAGCGCCGATAATTATTCAATGAATTTGGAAACCAACTCCCGCAGAGAAGTATATGAGATTCCTGCTGATATTGGTCATCTGAGAAATAATGATTTATTGCTGTTTGGTATATGCTTACTTATGTGCATACAATTTTCACCGTGGAACCAAAATAAAAATAAGGGTTCCAACTGCTTGCGAGGTTTCTTCAAAGAGACGAAGAGCAACAAATCGGCACTAATGAGCACGTTTAGCAAAGCTGATCCACTCGGCGACTGTGAAATGTACAACAAGCAACAGATAAGTATGCAGTGTTGTTACCTGAACCCGTTCTCATTTGTTAAGCACCGAGAAGAAATGATACAGGCTCTACCTAGGGAAATGATTATTTACAGTGATGTTAGAAACCATTGCGTTTCAATCTGTTGTTGCTTCCTGCTGCAGAGCTTAAATGTTTGTCATTCCGGTTTAAATACGGGGAGCCCATGTGTGTGTTGAGCTGTTTTGCGGGTATAGAGCGCTCACTGAGCTTTGCCATACTGGGAATGTCTCATAAACAATGGATGGTGGCAAGTGAGCAATTGAAGAGGGGTAAAAGTTTCATTCCCGGAGGGGTTTTATTGCATTAGCATTTAACTTATACACATTTTCTTTTATCTTGGCCATTATTTTCCTCGAGTGTAGACGTGTACCTAAACTTTCATTTTATAGAAGGCATTGAAACATAATGAAAAGATAGCTCAGACTCATAACTTAAGTGCAAAGCGGTAATGATTCTCACAGTAAGTGCCCAAATGATTAAAACTCTTATTTTTTTTGTGATGTAGTAGTAGAATATTATTTGCAGGCATTCTGTCTGAGCATAGCCGTTACAAGACAATAGGTGCTAGGAAAACCAAGTTTATCTCATACTTCTTGTGATAAATATGTAGATAAATATATAAGTTGATAGGTGCATGGCTGTGTTCAGGGATAACAGTGTATAGGTAAGTATACATACTTCAACCTCACATGCAATGTATTTTACAGAAGACACTGGCCAGGCAAGGAGGGAGCAGAGATTCAATAATGTAATGCAAACCAAATATTTTGTTATTTCCTTCCTTTTATACTTTGTCCCTAGTCTTAGATTTATATAAATATAATCCCATTTTTTCAAGTAACTGTCTTCATTTTATATCAAAAAGTATTAATGATTTTTCCTTAATAGCTGGGATATAATTTTGTCCCAGGCTTAACATTCCACTAAGATTTCCCAGCCTTCTTTGCCATCAAGTTAAATATGGGAAATCCGACATTACCTGTCTTACAGTTCTCTTCTAAAAATACCCTTCTTTTCCCACACGCTAATATTAACCAAGCAATGAAATAAAGCATATCATTTGCCTCTGTATGTAATGATTTCGATAAAAAGAAATCAGCAATTGTCATAATGACCTGCAATCTAACTATTATGCCCTCACTATGAAAATCTCATAGAGATATTATGGCTGGCCTAACCATATAGATTCATGGTTCAATGCTTTTACAGGATAGGGCAAAAGTAGGTTTACAGTTGTTCTGGTGAAAAATAATACAACAATTAATAAAAACAATACAAGAATACATTCTGTTTCAGGTACTAACAACTAAATCTACTTTTGCCCCACCCTGTATAGGTAAATGTTTAATTCCTTTCTTTAGGTAGGTCTTTAGGTTTGGGATTCCTCAAATGAAACAGAAGACAAAATATACCTCTTAAGTATTTGGATACTGTTTCTATAGAAACCATTCAACTCGATATTTTACATCATTAAAAAATCTTGAATTGCTCAGGTTCCCTGAAGTGGTTAGCTTGTACAGAAACACTGGAAAGATGAAATAGCAGCAGATCACTGGTTTCTATTTGCTCCTACCTGTACCCTTGAAAACTGTGGACCAAATTATCTTCTAGGTGTTGTTTGGCTCTGACATCTGTAGGCAAAATGAATGATTTTGGACTAAAAATGGTTTTGTTAGAAGAAACTTTCTGAGAGCTGTCACGTTAGAGTTTAAGTGATATGTTATTAATAGGGAAAATGCCCATTTTTAAACCCCCTAAAGCTCAAACCTGTTCTCGGACGCTGTTTGTTTGGATTTTCGCTGCTGGGGCCACCCTATGGGGCCACTTAATAGGCTGCACCACCTCCCTTCTCTCCGTTATTCTTGGTGTGATGGCACTTCCAGCGGAGAACAGCCAAAATTACCAGACGGGCAGCCAGCACCCCTGCCGCCCCCAGAGGCCTCAGTGCAGGAATCGCAGAGAAAATTGTCAACGTGCTGTGATACTAAGGGACAGGAGGAGAGAACAAAATAAATTAATGAGTGGCCCAGGCTAGAGAACGAAGGGGACACTTAGGAGACACCCGAGTGTTCTCTGGAACACCTCCATCTGCTGAAGGCTTACTGCTGACAGAAGAGATTACCTGGATTGTCACATTGCAACCTTCCCAAGGAGATAGGATGATCAAAATAATACAGATAATATTGTAGCTTAGGGAAGTGGCAGAGTCAGGGTACAAAGGTTATGGGTTTGATTTCTGATCAGGGCACATACCTAGGTTGCAGGTTCATTCCTTCATTGAGGTGCCCGTGGCAGCTGGCTGTTTCTCTCTCTCTCCCCCTTCCTCTCTTGAAAATTAATAAAGGCATGTCCTCGGGCAGGGATAATCCCCCTCCCCCAATTCTTTATACTTCATGGACCGACCTGATTTTGCCCCGTCCACTCATTAGTCTCATCTCATGCCCTCCAGCTGCCATGTAAGGGTTTATAGAGTTTCCCTTTCCTTCCATCAGCATTCCACATCCATTCTTCTCAAGACACTTGGGTGTGGTGTTTTCTCCCCTGTTTGCCTGTCCTCTTGGCCCAAATGATATATCTTCAGAGAAAAAAAGGCTTCCCCTGCCCCTCCCAGAATATCTCCTCTGCTCTACTCACACACCTCATGCTGTATTTTCCATTCTGCAGTGCTCACCTGTGATGTCCGTCTTGTTCATCTCTGGCTTCCCCCACTAAAATTCAATTCCATGAACACAGGGACTGTCTTGTTTACACCTGTGTCTGCAAACCTGGAGGGAGGCCAGGCACCCGGTCGGTGTGCAGTAAGTAATTTGGGATGGGTTAATGTAGTCCTCACAGCCGCCTTTTGATTAACATAGGAGGCAAGCTTACAAATGAATCCCCTACTATTCAAACCACAAAGCTCACTGCAAGGAGAAGGAACAATTAAAACAAACCCGGAGGCAAAATCAGGACCACTTTCCTACAAACTGATGCTAGCCACTCATCCCTGCCAGAAGCAGTCTTAATGAGAGGCATTGATTTTGAAGGGGAAGATGGCTGATTGCAAAGCAGGTAAAACTATGAGAAAGCTTTCAAAGATATTTATATCATAGGATTGCCATTCAAAATTCCACTTATAGATTTGCCAGGAGAGAGAAAAAGTATGTATGTGTCTATAAATACGTGGTGGGACTGTGGAAAGTGATGGCTGCACACCTGGAGGGCACTGCTGACAAAGGGCACTGTTTTCATTGGTGACGGGACAGGTTATCAGTGAGTGATTGTGCACATTAGGGAGTCCCAAAGACAAAACATGAAGCTACTTTGTTTGAGGTCCTGGCCACTAGAAAGAAGGCGGGGAGGGGGGGGCAGATTCTTCTCTATGCACTGAGCTCAGCTTCGACTGAACAATTATGCAAGGTGAATAGCATTTATAAGGGCACCTGGGGATGAAGAAAATGTGTGTTTTTTATTTTATTTTTTACTGTTCAGGGTTTTATATTAAAACAAAGCTATTCAATTTAAAAATATATATATTTTATTGATTTTTTTTTTTTTACAGAGAGGAAGGGAGAGGGATAGAGAATTAGAAATATCGATGAGAGAGAAATATCGATCAGCTGCATCCTGCACACTCCCCACTGGGTATGTGCCTGCAAACAAGGTACATGCCCTTGACTGGAATTGAACCTGGGACCCTTGAGTCCACAGGCCAATGCTCTATCCACTGAGCCAAACCGGTTAGGGCAAGGCTATTCAATTTTGAGGTAACATCAGATATGTCACTCACGCCTGCAATGGGACAGCTGTGTAAAGCATCCTAGACTCTTGATTCCAATAATTACAGGCTGTTGTTGTTCCTTGTGATTAAGCCCTAGCCCAGTGGTCAGCAAACTCATTAGTCAACAGAGCGGCAAACCGCGGCTCGCGAGCCGCAGTTTGCCGACCACTGCCCTGGCCCAATGAATCAATTTTCACTTTTGCAAAGGCACAGGTACATTTTTAATATTTTTTCTTCAATTTCAAAACTTCTTCAAGGAATCAGTGTGGATGAACATATATGGCATAAAGAAAGACAGGTTAGCCTGGCTGGCGTGGCTCAGTGGTTGAGCACCAAACTATGAACTAGGAGGTCATGGTTCAATTCCCACTTGGGGCACATGCTCAGGTTGGGGGCTCCATCTCCAGTGTGAGGTGTGTAGGAGGCAGCCCGTCAATGATTCTCTCTCATCATTGATGTTTCTCTCTCTTTCTCCCTCTCCCATCCTCTCTGAAATCAATAAAAGTGTGTATTTAAAATAAATTTAAAAAAATAAAATATAGAAAAGAAAGGAAGGAAGCTTAGTGGCTACCCTGGCTCACAGTTCTGCTAGCAGAGCTTAGGTATTCAACAGATGATTGCTACTGCTAATGGACATGTGAAAGAACAAAATGTTATTTATTTAAATAGAGCTGATGAGATTTTTACAAAGGATTTCAGTAACCCTAACCCGTGAACAACTACAAGGACAACAAGGACTGAACTGAAATTTGGTTGTACCTGTCCAAGACACCTGTCCCAAGCACTGGGGCCTCATTGCTTCAGATGCAGTTGGGCTCTGTTTCCTGCTAATCGTTTCAACGTGGCCACGATAGTGAGAGCAATTGCTTTTCTGAAAAACCCACCATCTTTGGGGAGACAGCATTGTCTCTATTTCTATACCATTGTTTTCTTCTGTAAGAAGAGCGTATTTACTCAAAATTGAAATATCCAAAGACTTGTAAAAATTAATAACAATAGACAGAAACAAACGAATGCAGAGAATGTTCTGAATCAGTCAATGTACGTAGAAGAACACAGTAGACCACCAGATGCTAAAACCAGAAACTGTTACGGTTAACTCCCTCTCCCTCCCTCTCACTCCTTCCCTGTCTTTCCCCTTCTTTCCATTTTCTGTTTTTGAAAATAAACACCGAGCACATGAACCCACTCTGGCCAAGTGACATCCTCTGACCGCGCCCATGTTCCTCGCAGGCTCCAGCTGGGAATCGACAACCGGAACACATCTGCCCTTGTGGGTTTTATTCTGAGATCTTGAAAGGACAAGCTATTTATGTAACCGGTGCCATGTTTTGTAGTGAAAATTATCTCTGCGATAATCGTTTCTGTATCAAAATAGATCCACGGCATTTTTTTCTCTAAAATTCAATGTGCTGCTAGGTCTCCAAATTCTCAATGAACATTTGCAGACAAACTCTAAAAGCAAACACGAATAGGTCTCAGGAGCAAATAGACGGTTCCAATCGTGTAGACACCTGCCTATGTTTGGATACAGTTAACAAATCAGTTCAGTTAAACATTAAATTAATAAAATACAAAGTGGAAACCAATCATGCTAAAGTAGTTAAAACGGGAGCTGCGGTATGAAAATATTATCAACATGCTTACATCTAGGTATATAATAAAAGATAGATTATCTAAAAGTATTACTTTTAATAGAAAGGTCCACCTTTGAAATGATGTCATACTACCATTTTTATGGCATGGCTAATATTGAAATTCTAGAAAAATGTATTTTACTGGGAGACTTTAGCATTTCATACTCACAGCAACTGCCCATGTATGTCTCAGAGGTACCCAAAGACCTTTATAATTCTTGGAAATATCATGTTAAACCTTAATTAAAGATAGCAACAAGAGGTACATTTGTTAAGCATTTGCTATAAACCAGGCAGTGTGTAAAGAAGTAAAAAAAACTGTAATATTTACGACAAATGAGGGGTTCAGGAGAGGTTTAAATAACTTCCCTGAGATCATATCACAAGTTCGTGACCAGTGTGGTTTGCAACCAAATTATCCTGATTCTAAAGACAGGCACTATTTGGCCAGAATGAGTTCATAAATAGAACAATCTCTGTAATCTCTTTGTAAATCACAGCCTCGCTGACAACATTTTATTTTTGTGCGATATTTTCTTCTTCCAACAAAAATACTCATTGTTCCAAAGCTATGCTGGCCAGATAGATGAGAAGCATATCAAATGGAGTGGCGTTGTAAGCAATATGCCTTTCTCTAAGTGGGGCCAGAGGTTCACTCCCATCTGGGAGGACAGAGAACACGCCCAGGAGAGATGGAGTAGGAGCAGCGGGGAAGAGACACTGAGTTACTCTAGTAACGAGGAGGAACTTAAACCTGGGCGGACCGAGTGGCCAGCCACACATGTTGGACAAAGTAGATGACGACAGTGGATGACTGGGGTACTCAGCGGGTATAGAGAAACGGGTAATTTTGTTTTATAAACATTTTCCCACCCTGGGCATTTGTATTATTTCCCCCATGAGACAGTTATGGCTTTTGTATGATGGTCATTCTGTAAACTTGTGAGACATTTAATACTGTTTAAAGGAAATCCCACGGTAGTGCTGACTTTGGGCTCCTCTCCCCATTATCGTGAAAGATATAAAATCTTGCAGCTGCCACTAACAACCACGAGAATAATAAGCTGTCTGTTATAAGTGTGCATACAGGAGTCACAGAGGAAAGCAAAAAAATGGGGGGAGGAAGGGAAGTATCAATATTACTTATAACAAACAAACAAACAAACAGACTGCCTTGTTTGACTTGAGGGAAGGCTCACGAGAAAGGGAAGGTGCTGTTGGAAGCAGGAAAGGATACGCCTAGGGCCCCTGAGACATCTGGAGGATCTGGGAATGAGGGCCACAGGTAAGAGGCATGCCAAACTCACGGCTAGAAACGTGACATCATGAAAGTCTGAGTGATGTGGATCAACAGCACTTTTTAAAATGTAGATTAACTAGAATTTCAAAGAGATTGGCAGCAGTGTCCTCCTCTGGGACGCGGTGTCCATGGTCAGAATGAAAGGCTACTTTGAAGTCCCTTCTATTCCTAAGAGCAATGCTGCGGGTGCAGGAGGCAAAGACAAAGCCACTGTCCCTCTGAGAAAATGGACTTTGAAAGGGTTTAAGGTAGCGGGACAGGGGAGGAGAGGACGGCTCAGCTTGGTTACTCCAGGCTTTCTGGGTCTCGCGCATTGTGGAAGTGAGGGAGCTAACGTGAGAAGTCTCCTAAGAAAATACTCTCAAACATGATGAGGCACAGAATATTCCCGGTTCCTTCAATTGACCGCTTACATAGAGCAGGGTTTCTGAAGATCAACTATCCTTAATGTTAATAATGATAATAATAATAAGAGTGCATTGTGGAACCAACAATGACAATAGCAGATTGAGCAGGTGCCCTGTGTCAGGTGCGGCACAGAGGACTTCACCAGGATTGTCCCCAGATCTGCACCACAGCCCTGGGAAGTGGGTGCCCCATGGGCAGCAGCAGCCCAGTTTCACAACTGAGAACACTGAGATGGAGAGTAACTACTATTCCCAAGTTCACACAAAGTATCGAATTAAGGACTAAAAGGATCTAATACCTTGTATTTTACTTATTTATTCCTAAAATGCACAAGTCTAAAAGTATCTAAGAGGAAAATAAAAGCCAAGACCACGTATCAAACAGCACAAGCTATATGTCCCCTGGAGATGGAGATACAGAACTCGGAGTACGTGTTAGACTCTCGCCTGGCACATGGTGAGCATTCAGGAGGTGTTACTTGTTCAGTATCATCAACCCATGGAATCCACAGGGACATTCTAGGAGCCAGACAGTACCTCTGCCTTTTATAGACGAAGGTGTGAACACCCTGAGAGGTCAAGACACCCAGAGCCGGGCTCTCTTCCTCATGCCCTCCTGCTTCTCAAAAGACCGATTCCCTTCTTTTGTTTTAGTTTATTGGCTTATTCCCTTTGATTGCCCAGCTTGCTTTATCAGTCACCAGAGTTACAGCTTTATGCTGCCCTCTCTCATCTGTCTTAGGAGGAGCTAAGTGGTATTTAGAAATAACTCACAGATACTTGGAACTCTCAAATTTACATTTTCAATACTTACAAGTAAATTTTTCAAACTGCAGAGCAGGTCCTATAACCAAACATATAAAGCCATCTAAATTTCTCCTGGACATTAACATGAAATTGCACCATGCAAAACCTTATGATAACTACATTTCATTGGCAAATATTTATTGCATTTTTGATACATTTATAATAAAACAGCTTAATCCATCATCTCAACTAGATATGAATGCATGATTTGTCTGTCAATTGGAATATTTCCTTTATGAAACACTGTAACTCCCAGAGCTGAGAGTATGAGGTTAAAAAAAACCCTGCAAGAATAATATTTTCAATAATTTTGGAATAAGTAATATGCTAACAAGTGCACAAGTCTCCATGCTCAAAGCTGAACAGAAAAACAAAGATTTTTTTTACTTAAAATACCAATTTCACATAATCAAAACATGACTTTCACAAAACAAAACAATATGTCATTTCTCATTTCTGGGGGGAATATTAAGAACCTTTAAGATATTTCTACTTTAATTGTACTGTGAGGTGAAGCATTCTTCAAGGAAGGCTCTCTCCTAATAACTGTGTGGATAGAATTCTGATCATAACAATTAAAAATAAAAGTGATGAGACTGCAGCAAAATTATTATCCTTATAAACATTGGGAGCCATTTAATAACCTTCATTTTATTATAAAACATAAGTCTGAGCAGAATTTCTGCAGAAGCGTCAGGAGGTGGCTCTTCTAAGACTGAGAAATGTGATTCGTGAAGATGAATGTGAGGCAGCCTGCATTCTGAAGGAGCTCACAGTTTGTGGGGGGACTGTGGGGGAGACAGGAGGTGGAGATGGTGGTAGGCACTTCAGTCCTTTAAAGTTCTTTGGAAATATTGCAAAAAGGGATTTACTCTGCCTAGGGAAGGGCAAGAAGAACTACAGAGGAAATAGGCTATCCTTGGAGGAAGCCTGGGAGTGTATTAGGTCAACAAATTCAAGAGCACATAAAATGAAAGAAAAAAAAAAAAAAAACAAGATAGAAAATGAGTGGATGCACTGGCTATTGGCCACAAATAGACTATTTTTTTTCTGTGATCTAGGCATAGAAGCATACTTTTGAAGGAGATATGTACAGTTTGACAATTCAAAACCACAGAAAGGATTTGTACAGAAGAGGTCATCTTGAGTACTAAAAAGAGACATGGGTTTGGGACAGCTAACATTAGTTTAGGACATTTAAGAACACGGGGTGAGGGAAGCAATGTTTTCACCACAGTACTCCCCAAAGTACATTGTGGTACTTTAGTCGTCTCCAGTGGGAAGAAGGGAAAAATGTATGTCCCACCTGAAAATCCTAGTTACCTGTGAATTTCAGAACATTTCAAATTGAACTTCACTCATGGCCAAGGCTGAATGAAAATGGTTCCAGAAAGGCTAACCTGAAGCAAAGCTCTTTCTGGAGCCGGCTGTGTCTTATTCTCACTACACATGGCTCAAAGTGTGGGTGGTCCTTTACCACTGCACAGCTCATGGGAATGGTCGGCACACCTTATGGGAGCAGTTGGCACACATCATGGGAATGGTTGGCACACCTCATGGGAATGGTCGGCGCACATCATGGGAGTGGTCAGCACACATCATGAGAATGGTCAGCGGTAAAGGAGAGCACGTGTTTAAGAACAGTTATGAAAAGAGGAAATTATTAACTTTGTAATATCTCAAGGAGGCATTTTTAACTCCAGGCACATCAATCTTTCAATGTCTCTTTCCCTAATCTGCATAAACACCATAATTGACAGCTTGTTAACAGTTCATTAAGAACACTAAAACCTTGTGATAAACAACAGCCTGCCAACCATGGGGTGAAGAGAATACTTAGCCATGCATTTTATCCACCTCAGAAATCAACCCAGCTTACCAACAATAAGTCCAAAAGGTGGCTTCACTAATCAATATGTTCGTACATACAAGCGCTTAAACATCATGCCATCAAGCTCTCATTAAGTAGTCATTAGCAGTTAATTTATGCCTTTCAAGCTAGATAACTTAGTGGAGTAAATGCACCCATGACCCTGAAAAATGCTAAAATAATTGTATTTAAATAAATGCAAGTGTTAGGAACATCACCCAAATCAAAAGGAGAAACAAAACCAAAAAAGACAATGGCAGACATGAACAATTTCTATTCCTTCTTTGTCGCTAAAATTAAAAAAAAAATTTAGTTTCATGGGCAGCTTTTTCTTCTCCGTGGTCTAAAATGAAAAATCTTCATGGATGCAATATGCCTTAGGAACGTCAACACTGCACGAGGCAGAGAAATCTATTTGGGATGTCCTGTAAGAGTGCTTCTAAAACTACTGGGTGTGCTCCTGCCTTACCTGTAGATGAAAACCTGATTGTAAGCTCATTTCCATTAAACAAATCTCTCTGACCTCCCTGCTGAGCAGGGCATTTAAACTTTACAGCCCAGAGATCTTTATTTCCTGTGCCCTGACACTGTGCTATGAAGATGTATGGCGCCATCTCACATTAAGGCCTTCACCACTCCACTTTACATCTTTCTTCTGAAAATGGACATCAGATAGACTATTGCTATCAGCAGCATGCATCCTAGTGACTCCCTGTTCTCCCTACCCAGAGCCATCTTCTCACAGGAAGGAAATGTGAGAAAGAAATGGACCATTCAGGAGAACACCCCAGCATGGACAGAGAGGCCACCTATTGGCTTATGGCTTCAAAGCCCCTTTGCAATATAAGATATTGGGAGAGACTCCAAAATCCCTTAAAAGGGTAGGTATATATCTTTCCACCTATTAGCTTCACGATATTGAAGTTTGTAAAGCTGCAGAACTTGAGACATGGCTATGTTGATTTGTTTGAATAAATGCATGTCGTGGGATGCTGATGAGAAAAAAAAGAAAGATAAATTATTGTGTTGAACTACATATCATGGCCTTCTAAAATATTTTCAATATTGTGAAACTGATAGGCAATTTGGACTAGGATATTAGGTTACCTCTAATTGGAACAGAATAACTTGTAATTGTCAACTATCATCACAACTATTACCAATACCAAACAAATATGACAATCCTATATAATAAAAGCTTAATATGTTAAGTGTCCAGTCGATCGTTCGGCCGTTCAACCAATCAAAGCATAATATGCTAATGATATGCTAAGGCCTCTCAACCACTTGCTATGACATGCACTGACCTCCAGGGAGCAGACACTCTGACTGGTAGGTTAGCTTGCTGCTGGGGTCTGGCCAATCAGGACTTAGCGAGATGGGCCAGACATGCCTTGGAGCCCTCCCTTGGTCCATCCCTGGCTGGCCAACCTCCTTCCCTCATCGTGCACTGGTGGGGTCCCTCAGCCTGGCGTGTGTCCTCTTGCAATCCAGAATCCCTCAGGGATGTCGGAGAGCCTGTTTTGGCTCGAACCTGCAGACCAGGCTGAGGGATCCCACTGGTGGATGAATTTGTGCACCGGGCCTCTAGTTACTTATAAAATTCATTATAAGATAGAAAAAGTAATCACAACATTCCTAGGGATACTCCCCAAAGTACATTGTGGTACTTTAGAACAGTGTGTTAAAATTTTTATATGCATTAGCTTGCAATAGTAATAATAATCTTATGTGGTAGATTTTCCCATTATCTCTAGGAAAATCTCACAATGAGCTGCCCAGGTGTTCACAGAGCTAGTGGAAGTGAAAGAAGAACAATTTTGACCCAAACTATTGGTTTCCAAAGTCCTGCTTTGGACTAGCACATTCAACTGACCATGGATTCTGTCTCTATTCACTGAAGCTCTGTCTAGAGGGTCAAGTATGTGCCACCTGTTGAGTGGACTTTACTGACTCCCTTTTAACACGTCAAGGATGACACCCTTTAAGATGCTGCATAAAGACTAGTCTGATCTCTGGTTACATACAGCTATCATAGCACTTAAGTTAGTTGATTGACCAAGAGCAAGGTTAATGCAAACCATGGAAATGTTAATTGTGGCATTTGTGACTACTCTGTCAGAACCATGTTTTGCAAAACATCCGTTAGCAGTCAAATATAATCATCTTTATTGTTATTGTCAGAAAAACAACACTGGCCCAAATCAGACTGCTTCTTTTAAGATGTCAACAATGCTTTTAAAAAATATGTGTTTAGTTAATTAGGGAAAACTCTAAGTTTTAGCATCAATATTTTTACAGTTTAACTGTAACCTCAAAATATTTTACAATTTCATAAGCCTACTCTAATTTTTACTATTCTGACCCCTCCAATCCTAAATTTGAAGGTCCTCTCTGCTCTGGTTCATTTACTATAGTCTTCAACTTCACACAGGTATATCCATCTCTTTCCATGATCGTCTTTAAACCATAAATGAATTCATTCACTCATTTCGTTTCACAACAACTATTGCGAGTGTGTATAATCAATCAGGTTCGGCTCTAGGTATATTAGCAAACAAAACAAAGGTTCCTGCCACCTCAGAACATGTCAGTGGCGACACGGGTAATAAGTCAATGTAGTAATAAATATGTAAATGATATAGGACAGAGGGTAATGGTATGATGGGAAAAGGACAAGGGGTAGGTATTATGGTAAAGCAGAGGTAGAAGGGGAGTTGCAATTATACATACTAGCCTTATTGAGAAGGTGACATTTGGACTTGAAGGAGACAGTCTTAGACCTGAAGATGTCTGGGGGAAGACCACTCCAGGTGAGAACGGTCAGGCCAAAATTTCCTAAGTTGGAGTGTGTATGCTTTGCTCAAAGATAATGTACCTGGAAAGGAGGGAGGCGGGGAGGACTGGTAGGAGGGGAAGTCATAGAACGTCTAGGGTTCCCATGATGGAAAGAGTGGAAAGACAGTTACACCTCACAGTATAGCACAGGTAAGCATCCAGTTACATGCTTAACTTTTCCTTTACAATTTTAACTAATATTTTCCCTTCAAAGTACAACTTAATTCTAACTCTCTTTGTAAAAAAACAAAAAAACAAAAAAAGTAATTGAAATGTCCCAGCCATGTTCTCTGTTGCTGCAGAGTCCTGGCATGTTTACTGTGAGGGGAACTTGGACTGAGTTTCCTCTTGTTACTTGCAACATGTCTTTGAACCTGATTTTAGTTCCAATGAGGGCTGGGCTTCCCCTCCTTGGATCTTCTAAGCCTTATAACTTAGGTGTTTTTATTCATATTTTACTATGAAGTTGCATAACTCATCCAAAGAAACAGAAAATGATGTGAAAATTCAGGATTGTAATTCAGACCTGTCTGGCTTTTGAATGGATGCACTTTCTATGATGTTAGGAAGGATATGTGTTGACAATACATAATGTAACTTTTAAAAAAGCAATCTCTTTGTTTCAGGCATTCTGAATAAGCAGGGATTTTCAGAACATTAAGTAAAATGGAAAGTGTTGCTGATGAAATTTTATCATTGTAGATACAAAGTCATCAACATATTTAGAAGATTATATTTAGGTATACACATCTATATATATATAAAAGCCCAGCAACCAGAATGGTGGAACAACCAGAACAACCAGTGGTTACAACACAGCAGCCTGATCCAGGCCCCTATCGGCCCCCCACCCTGATTGGGGGTAGGGCCAGCAGGCCAACCACCTGAGGTCCCTCCCCTGCCTGCCAGCCTGGCCTGATGGGCCCCCATTGGGGCAGGCTGGCCAGACCCCACCTGTGCACAATTTCATGCACCGGGCCTCTAGTTCATATATAATTTTATGTAAATATATACTTATAACATATAGTCTTTCATATATAGACATAATGCTTTATATTTTATAACATATATATAATACTAGAGGCCTGATGCATGAAAATTCATGCACTGGAGGGGGGAGGTCCCTCAGCCCAGCCCACTCCCTTTACAGTCCGGGAGACCTCAGGGGTGGGAGGCAACCCAGCAATCAGGGGAAGGAGACACCCCCATCACACCACTTCAGGCAAGCCTCGGCCGGCCCTGGTTAGCTGAGCCTCGGGCAGCCCTGGGCAGCTGGGCAGCTGCCATCTGAGGCTTGCCTGAACCTCAGGCCGGCCCTGGGCGGCTGGGGGGCTGAGGAGACTGGGGGACTCCAGAGACAGGCACACGGAGCAGCTGGACCTGCATGGGGCCGGGCCTGGCCATGCCATGTGCCTGCTGCCCCGGGGGGCGGAGGAGACTGGGTGCTGCCATCTCTGAGGGTGTGGCAGTCAATTAGCGTATTCCCTCTTTATTAGATAAGAGATTGTTTGGATTGCTTAACATGGTTACTTACATTACTCAAATTATTTAATATACAGAAATTGCTTTGTTTTATTTAATGCTAAAGTTTAAACTACCATGAATCAATTATAACTTTTAATGATGTGTTTATTCATATATATAATTATGATTTGTATTCAAGGATAGTACGTGATTTATTCCTCACCCTCAACAACAATTGCTTTTACCAATTTTCATTTCCTTATTCTTGACCTTTCAAAACAAAACAAATGATAGAATCGTTAACATTTTCCTCCTTGTAGAAAACACATTCCTAATATTTTTATGGTATATATATATATATATATATATATATACATATATATATATGGTATATATTTACTTATTTATGGTATATATATAAATATATATATATATTTACTTAATAAGTTACAGACTCAATCTGACATTAATCACATACAGTTTTGTATCCAAGTATCTATGTCCTCCAAATGGTCACAGATTCTCACCATTTATGCACTGCTCGTTGTTCTGTATATAGCTAGATGCTCAGGGTTTTATTTGCAAAACTTTGCTTTTTTCAACTTTCATAATAGAAGAAAATATAATCAGTCTGTGGTTTAACAAATGGAAACAATAAAATAAAATTTAGCAACAAAACCATCCCTACAAAGGGACACAAATAGTGAGTTGAATGTTCACTTTCATTAGGGACTATGAGTACCAAGTATTGTATTAAAGAAGGAAAACTATTTTTATTCTGTTTCTACAAAGCAGATAGGGGTGGGGGTTAGGATGCACATGGACAAGCACAAATATTAAGTGGCACATTATCCAATGCATATTGGATATCCAATGAAAGTTAATGGCAAAACAGCCACACCACCAAGGATGCCAGGTGGCATGGTGACTTACTGCAAAACCAGACAGATTGACTTTGGACCCTGGCTTTCCCTCTTAAAGCTGCATATTTATGGGCACGTGGGTTCACATCTCTGAGCCTCTGTTTCCTTGAGTATAAAAAGGGAGTCAGTCATTCCACTTTCTTGTAGGAATGCTGTGAGGCTTAAACTAGATAATATATGAAACACACTTAGAACAGTGCTAGCCTCAAAAAATCATAAATGACACATATAATGAGCCAATTAAGTGTGCTAGGAAAAGGGGAAGAGAAAGGAAAGAAAAAAGTGTATAGTTCCTTAGGCTGAAACAAGAATAAGCAAAAGGCCCAGAGCCACGGGGAGGCAATATGAATGGGTATAATCAGTATGTAAGAAAGCCACCTGGCAGCATGGTATACAGAGGTTCTAAGGGCATAGGGAGAGGTGGCAGCGAGATGGACAGGGAAAGTGGCCCAGTACTCCAGGCCTAGTACTCCAGGCACAGTACTCTGGGCACAGTACTCCAGGCCCAGAGAGATGAAAAGGGATAAGGATGGTGGTTATGGAAATGGAAGAGACCGGGTGAGCTCAGGGATTCTGCTGGGAAAGGGTCAGCAGGTGTTGGTGATAAGGTGGATATGGAAGGTGAAGAGGAGCTGAAAATATTCCCAGACAGGCGTGTTAGGGAACCAGACGAACACTGGTGACAGAGACCAAGGGAGGAGTGGATAGGTGTTCTCCCATTGCCTTCAGTGTGAGTTACTCAGCAGGTTTATCAAGCTCTTCCAAATTTGTAACTTAATTGAAATTAAGAGCATGGTAAAGGGGCTAATAAGGTACTAGGACAACATCTTCTTATAGATTTGATTTGAAATTTTAAAATAAAAAATTCATCCTTGTTTCCTTAAAAAAATACAGTAAAATGCAAAATAAAATAACAAAATTAATTAATTTTAAAAAGGAAATTTTGAAATAAATGTAGCAATTAATGAAAATGACTATAACAAGATGCAAATAAAAGCACACTGTACTTGGTTTTTTGATCAAATGACAATCCTGCTTGAGAAACAAAAATGATCAATCATAAAAGTCCAATTTCTATAACATGCTAAGAGGAAAACAGAGTAGTTTTCTGCATGTAGCTCGTTTGGAATAAGGATGTCAGTATCCATTTACTATACCACTGAATATGATCTCAATAATCCTTAAAATAAAACCACAAATGAAACCAAAACAAACACAGCAAGGAAACAATTCTCAGAAAATAATAGTTTCAGGGCATCTTTATAGTCATGCATGGTGTGGTTATCCTGCACTACATTTGGCCTAAGGTGGTGTATCTTGGTGTATCTTATTGCCCACCACTTTCATCATAAGCCTTTAGAGCCATCTGACAGTCCCTTAACTTGAAAATAGTTGGAAAGAAAAAAAAAAAGAATAAATAAAACCTAACGTTATTTTTTAAGTTGCTTAAAAACTACTTGCAATTAGGAGCCTCAAATGTATCTAAATCAAAATAATTCAGGAAGGTTTTTGAGATTGTTGCCAATGCAATACCTAGACGAGAATTTACAGTGTTCCATAACCCAGGAAATCGTGACACCATATTGCATTTACTTTCATCTTATCCACAGTCACATTATCTTCTGCAACCATAAAGAAACTGCACTATCATATAAATCTATTTAAAGGAATTGGCACCGTTACAACAAAGGCATCTGTACACTGTGGTTGATTCTCTGAAAAATCACCCAAATGTCAATGTCTAAGAACAGACTTTGATTTCTTTCTGGATTGCCACAAAGCACCCTACCCCCACGCTTACACACATATACCTCAAAGGATGCAAAGCAGGAATGAATTTCCCACCCCAAACTGCAAAGTCCTTGGTTCTCCAAATGGCTATAAATTGCGTGGCTAAGTGCATATGGCCACAGGCTGTCACAGCTATTTCTCCTGACAATTCATCATGGCATACTAATTCTATAATATCATTACGGTGTCTCTTCTCACTGTACCGATCCAGCCAGTTAATTTAATCAACTAATAATAGATTCAGAAATGGATGCAAGGGGCCCTAGCACTCCAAATTTCATTACCGGAGAGGTGCCTCAGTGAAGATGATGCATTCCTTGCCATTCAACATCACCTCCAGAAGTTAGTTTGGCCTCATCAGGTAGGCTACCTCTGCATATTCACGTGAAAGATTACAGCCGTGGAATTTTAGTTGAAAAATTACAACCCCAGAATTTTATTTTGAAACCAATACATCCCTAAAATATATCAACCACATCAAAAGGACAGAAACCAACTCTTTTTCTAAGCTCAGGGTTCATTTTGAATATTAATAAGATGTGTGAAACTCAGAAGTTTCATATAAGTAGGAAAAACCAGAGTTCTATGATTAACTGCAAAGTGAGCCATTCAAGGATGGACAATTAATTTTATTAAATTTTAATCTTCTCTGAAAATGTCCATGATAATTAGAAAACATTATTCTTTAACATCACAGTCCATCTTGCATGTCACGAAGAGTAATAAGTTAATTTATTATGAAGAAAAAATAGCCTGAAAATGCTAGAAAATATACACTGGTTAAATAAAATCACAAATATGCACATATAGTTTATCCAAATGTACAATGAAAGCTGTACTATTTTTGTAGAAGAGTTGCTTACTTGATAGAATAACATGACTTCCTGCTAATGCCTTTTTATGGAAAAGGCATTGCCTCTCTATTCTATCTGTGGAGCAGAGTTCAAGTGTGCTAGGTCTGTCAGCCCAACTTTGCATCTAGACTTGCTTTGCAATTAACATGTGGATTGATTTACTGCTGGCAACATTCTTTACTGTACTGACTTCTGTGGAAGAAAAACCAGCTCGCAAATAAGCTTTTCTCGCCAGAGTCTAGAAGTCCCCACCCATCTGATGGAAGCTTAGGATATCACAATGTCCCTTTAGTATTATATGAACTGATGTTTCATCAAGGTGATAAGATCCACGTCATTAATGAACACAAGGATATATCTGACCCTTTCACTGATTTTTCTACCTCAAGGGAAGATAACTCCTGCTCCTGGGTATGGAGCTAAGTTCTCAGAGACCCTGAGGTGGGACACCATGAACCAGCAGAGAACATGCTGAGAATTCATCTAGGATGGGTTAAATATTGTCTGTACCCTTTATTTTATATTTAGATTCACTTTCAATAATTTTAAGTCAAGAGAGTTCCCATAAAAATCTGCATTTCTGTCTTGTGTGGCATATCAGAAGATCTGGCATTGTCTTCCACCAGAGGCAAGTGTTGGATGAAGTTGGAGTTGGGGCAATCCCCAGTCACTCAGGGTCCCCAGCATTTTTGAATAGCTCCCTAAATCACAGGCTGAGTGTCAGTTTCCCCTTCTCACCTCATGAAGAACCAAAGCTACCCGTTGCTGTTTCCTACATTACCTGGAAACCTGCAAGAGAATTTCCAAATTCTCCTTAAACCAGTCAAAAATTGTTACGCGTAAATATCCTTCCAATGCAAAGACTTTTGTGCTTATCATAATCCTTTTTTTCTTTTTCAAGATGTTTTTAGATTTCCTGAATGTGATGATATTTTTATATGATAGACTCGTGCATTTAGAGATAGCGACCTTAAAAGTCCATGTGGAATTGCTTTTATCAGTATCTGAAACTGTAGAGCAAAATATATTTCTACCAAAAGTCAGTACCTGCTCCGGGTGAGTCTTTCCTCTTTGTTATAAAAAGCTGTCATCATGATAATGCTTCCGTATAGCTATTTTGAGAAACAAGTGTAAATTCAGGAAACTGTCCGTCCAATGTCACCCTTTGCTAAATGGGATTCAGATCATGTTTGCCTAGCCTAAATGCAAGGCATCTCCATGAGCACTGTAATATAACAAAACAAATAATTTTCCTTTCATCAATATACAACAGCTTTGTTCATTATTGAGCACTGTTAGGTGGTAAAGTATTGAGTGCTATGCATTTTATGCTTAAATCAATGTACTGTCTTGCAGTTATGCCACCTAATGTGTTTTTAAGTCATCCGCTACAGAGATCAATGTGATTCTTATTTGATATTCAGTGTTAAGTTCAGCCTCATAAATTTAGAATTGCACTCTGTTATTTTGATGGTTATATATTAACCATGTCCTGAAAGTTTTATGATTTTATACTCAGCCGGGTTGTAAATCATACCAGTTCCATATGGAAGGCATAGGGTCTGGCTTGGGTGTTTTATTGCTCTGTTCCCAGGGTAACGGCTGGCTGGCTGAATATTTGAGGGAGGTAAACTTACATTGTGTTTGGGTAAATACCTGAAGTATGTGAGCATTAAAGGCATGGTTCAGAAATTTCAAATTAGACAACTCATTGCAACCAGACACATGGGCATGGATAATAAGGCTACAGCATGGTGTTACACATTGGCAATCTTTGATATTAGTGACATCACTGGCAGGGACCTTGACCTCTTACAAGTTCACGGTGCTCACTCTGTGGTGAGCGATGCTGACCAACACGGCGCCACCTGGGCTAAATGTAAAAGGAGTAGCCTCATTAAGAGAGACATGGAGAACTGTTTAATACTGTTACTTAATCTGAGACCTACATATTATTTATGAGATTAAAAACAATAAGGATAGATCACTGGAATAGATTAATAGTCTGAGAGAACAACTTACTTATGTAGAAAACAGATAGAAATGAATTAATAATGATCATCAGAGCCAGTAAGTATTTTAAAAGCCAGGATAAATCTTTTTGTCAAGCAAGATGCCAAAGTGATGCCAGATACAATCATAAAAATTTCTTTTGCATAAATGGTGTTCCTTAGTTAAGTTACAGAAATGTTTGAAAGATGACCCCATACAATGCTTTTCACTGATACCCTTTACAAGTAAGAAATGTGATTACTGGAGATTACTTTTTACCACCTAGATTTGTGTACAAGGTTAGACATTATTGTCACATTGGGAGTATAGTGTGTATTTATTTAATCCTTAGTTCTGTTGCAAGTGGTGAACACTTGGCAGGGTCTCAAATACTCATATTTTAAAGTATTTTGTCACAAATTGAAGTCACTTTTTTATTTTCGACAACATATTTTCAGACTCTGCACTCATCTCCCCACGTTAAACAGGCAGCATCTTAAAACTAGTACTAACTACATGACAGGCATTCTAAAACGTTTCAAAGGGAGTTTGGCTGGGTCGGGCCAAAAGTTGGATCCAATTTGCTTTACCAGTACTTAGTAGAGATGTAACAGCCACTGTTTACTTCAAACCATTGGGAAGTACCAATTGCCCAAGCTTCCTATTTTGTCTATGCAGTATTTCCCTGACTTCTGATTCAAGGGACAAACATAGTAAAAAAAGTATGCCATATTTTCTTTCATTACTTCCAAGATTGGTAAGAGACACTCTCAATATGACAATAAGTCTGACCTTGCCCACAAATCTAGGTGGTAGAAAGTAATCTCCAGTAATCAGTTTTCTTACTGAAAGGGCATCAATGAAAAGCTTTGGGTGGGGCCATCTTTCAAATATTTCTGAAAGAAGAGAAAAAAAGACACATTTTATTTGCAAAGGTTGCATTTGGCTCACAAGATTGACACCACACCCGTGGCTCTCCAACTTGAGTATGGGAATCACCTGGAGACTTACTGACGCTCAGATCACTCCCCTCACCCCCATAGCCTACCCCCAGTTTCTTATTCAGGAGTTGTGTGGTAGAGCTTGAAAATTTGTATATCTAACAAGTCCCCTGGTGACATCAATGACAAACCTGAAGAGGCTGGTCTGGTCTGGGATTGCACTTTGAGAACCATTGCTAAAAATATGTCCCAGCTACTCCCACTCCGTTCTCTGTGAGAGTTTTGCAAAACAAAGTGTGGTCCAGGAGTAAGAACTTTGGGGATTCTGAAAACTCACTGAACTGAAGAGATTCAGGTCACCTGTTAGAGGGAAATGAAATTTCCCTAGAGCTTCCAGGTTAACCTTCAAATCCCACTGCATGCAATTTGGAAGCTAGAGATTTATGTACCAATCAAGGACTCAGAAAACATTTCTTGGTCAGCCTTCTGAGAATGCATTTTAGAGGAAATATTCACATTTAAGTAGTAAATGGTTTTTCTGGTTTTCCAGTTCTATATTTTATCTGTTCCCACACATATGTATGATTTGATCAATAATAATCTAGTCAATACATATGCTTTTAAATGTGAACATATTATTATAAATACATAGATATTGTAAACAGGCCACCTAATAACCGAGAGATTAAAATGTTAACTCCGCATGGTTTACAGTGCATTCTGCAATTGAGGATTATTCTTGCTCAAATTTTGTGAGCTTTGGTATACGATTTCGCATAATTACAGAGAGAGTCGATATAGTCTAGGTTATTTTATAACTTTTATTTTTAAAAATGTATATTTTTTATTTATTTCAGAGAGGAAGGGAGAAGGAAAGAAAGAAACATCAATGATGAGAGAGAATCATTGATCTGTTGCCTCCTGCATGCCCCCTACTGGAGATTGAGCCCGCAACACAAATACGTGCCTGACTGGGAATCAAACCATGACCTTCTGGTTTCTAGGTTGACATACCAACTGGGCTAACTTTGACTTCTTAAAATCTCTGGGGACACCATGAGCTAAGTCATTTTAAGCTAAATAATTCAATTGTCTCTCATTATACACAATGGGATAATCAATATTGTAGCTTTTGGAAACTGATTATTTAGATCAGGTACTTGGTCTCACCTCTGATACTGATAATCCATCTCTTTTAGTTAATGACTCAATGTGCTCTAGAGAGATTCAAGTTCTGTTTGTGTTGTACCATGAAAAGCCAAAAAAAAACAACAACAAAACAACAACTTTTTCATTTGGTATGTGTTTCTGGTAGCAAAGGAATTAATAACTGATCTATTAATTTTAAAACTGATTCCCTGGTGATAAGAAACAGCCACATTTATAGAAGTATACATTCACACATGCGAAGTATAATTTATTTTCAAAATTTACTGCAGTTTGGATTACTTACGTCATCATGCTCTCTTTTTTTCTCTCAGCCTCAGAGAGTTTAACTTGCCCAATGTCACAGAGCATCATATGGATTCGAGTTTGGAACCCATCTCATAACACCACTTTGCCGAATTGACTAAGTCAGTTCCTCTTATCATGGGATTTATACTTTTAAAGACTCTTTTTTTGGGGGCACAATATTTAAGACAAAAGAACACATATCCAACGTTGGGTTTCCAGTATGGGATTATTTGAATGTGGCTAGAGGTAGACAGGCCCGGTCTCCATTTAGTCATACATACGCGCCTGCCTATGCTGATAGGGTGTTCTTTATAATACCAAATATGAGGCACTGCAGAATACGTCCAAATACATGAAATTAAAATGAAATGAGCTCTTGCCTGATGACCCAGAAACCTTGTAAATTCCTCCTGCGCCCATGGCCAACCTCTGACTTAAACAAATAAGAGTGACAGGGGAGTTGCCTTTCCTCCAGGGGCCCATTCCAGAATAGGTTTAAACCTGTGTTGTGCAGCTCAAGGCAGCTGTCACTTCATCTGATCTTCAAACACGCTGTGAACTCCACGGGGAGACTGTCTGGCAAATCAGAGACTGTTCACTTAATTTACCCCCCTTTTCAATACAAAAGCTGCATTCCCTATGACTATTTACTTCTTATTTGGAAGCCATGCTAATTTTTATAATTGAGTTGCAGGGAGTCTTGATATGATGAAGACATTGCAAAGAAGAGTTTTATGTCTATACCACAAAATGGAATAAATCAATTCATTGAGCATATGGCTTATTAGGCTTAAAAAGCTCTTTTCCAAGATGATTCTGACTGCCATATTTTGAAAGATAAGGTAGTGGGTTGTTGTTTTGGGATATTTGCCTTCATAAAGAGGGGCCATCTGTCCCAACGAGTGAGAAGAGTGGAAGGCTTTGATTGCTATTTTGCTAATCAAGACTTATTCTAATATATTTTACTGTACTGATTAAAGATCTAACATTGTATCTTGGAGATATTTGCTAGTTATATAACTGAAAGAATTCCATGCTGCCCACAAATATTTCTATACACTAAATGCTGAAAATGTAGGAATTTTATTTTTTGATGATAGAGAGAAATCATGCTAAAGCAACATAGGCATATCATAATGAAATCACAGAATCTATACTTTGTTTAACTGCTGTATTAAATTTACGTTTAATTACAAGGTTTTACTCCTTCAAATGATATTTTGATGATTTCCTTGTGACCTAACAAAAGCCAAGAAATTTCAAAAGTAAATTCCACTATGAAATACCATCATCAATGTTAGAGATTCCATCAGGGATCATTCACACAACTGGTATTTCCCTTATTATCCATGTGCTTAAAAAAATTACTTGAATAAAAATGGCATAAGTACATTTAAACCACCATTATACTTATAATTTACTTAAATATGTTTTCTCTACATAAAGGAATTATATTCCAGTTATTCAACAAATAAGAAAAATAGAACAACACACATAAAATCATTCGTATCCTATAGTGTACGCAAGCCACCATTAGTATTTGGAGCACATGCTTCTAGCTTGCTTTCTATGTGAGTAGTTTAATTGGTTCTACAATGTGCATGCCATTTTTCGACTGCTTATTAACTTCACAATAGATGGGCGAGCACTTCCCTATGTTATTAAAATTTCACAATTACCTTTAAAATTGCCCCTGCAGGATATGGAAGTTTTTTTTTTTATTGTTTTTGCAACTTTTCTGTAAGTTTGTCCACTTTGTTCGCATATTCTCATCTCATTTTCTTGACACTAAAAGTTAAGAGAAAACAAATTCCTTTGGGCAATACACATCTCTTTTCACCACACACAATTGTTAGCTACTCCTTGTAATGAGAATACACAATTAAAAAATAAAATTGGTTGGTGACTTATCCTTCTACCTATTTCTTTTCAAATGATGGCTCTGAAGTCCCTCCTAGGTAGGTAGACTTGAGTTCATTTTTGCAAGCAGCATGGACCACCTGACCTTTGAGTGAAATTGTCTTTCAAGATATTCAATGAACTTGAATATTCTATTCCACTCTATTTCTTCATTGCATTAAGTGATAGTGCACCCTACCAAATACTGCATATATATTTATTTTTAAAGAATGATATATTCATTGGAATTTAAAAAAAAATACACCCAAATCATGTAGGTCTAAAATACTATTTCTTGACTGATACCTGGCCCAAAAGTAAGTGCTTGAGCACATCTCTAACACACTCAATAAGCTCGCTATTATTAACTAAAGACTGCATTTCAAGTACATTATGGCATCACTTGAAGTAATAGCAACTGAAATGCACCTACTTAATGGAATCGATCTTTGCTAAAGACTGCAATAAAGTATGATCAGAAGTCACTTATTGAACTTTATTCTCCATGATATAATAAAAAGTCGCATGTCAGGAATAAAAATGTCACTTGTCACCTGAATCTTTGGCACCTCAGAAATTTTATCAAGAAGCAGGGCATTCCATGAGACATACAATGAAAGTAAGGATTTTGGGTCTGTTAAAGCTTCTGGCCCAAAGACCCTGAGTTCATTCAATACTCAGATTTAAACCTTGAAGTACGTCATACATATAGAGAGAGATGTTCTTAAGAGCAATATTTATTGCATTTCTTTTTCCAAGTGAACCCCTGGCACCTCTACTTTCAAAATTCCCTGTGACTTTGAGAGTTGAAATGATCTGAGAGGTTATACTTGGGTGAAGACTAACCTATTTTCTCTATTGTGTTTCTCCAGTTTTCCTTCTGTATGTTCAGATTCCACAGTAAACTTGTTAGATTTGATGACTTTTAAGTGTAACAGGGAATCACAATGGGCCACAATGAAATTAAGGGGATGCAACAGAGTTTAGGTATTTCCCCAGAAAAAGAATGAGGGTTTGGTAAAGCCTCTTTCTTTGTGTGAATTTCCAAACACTGAAATGACCAGAATGTAAGCACTCACACTCTTTGTACTGCAGTGTGCAATGGGGATATGTTTTCTTTCTAAGAGGAAGGTTCCTGTAAGTGAAAGATGAGAATAAATAGCTTTGGGCCAATTCCTGCTGCCGTGTGCCTTTTGTTTCTCCTACAATGGATTTTCTTTCATTAAATTTAATGAAGTCAAATATTAAGAGATGTCATAACTTTTTAAAAATGTATTGATTTTTGTTCTCATTCGAAAACCCTCATCTAGATTAAACAGATGCTAACGTGAAGGTAGAAAACAACAACAACAAAACAACTAGAGCAAGATACCTCTCCTTTAATTAGTAAACAAGTTCCAGTCCTTGACAGGTCCCACCACTCGCAGGACACATGCATGTGTATCTATAAACACTATATGCCCCGCCTTTGAGTTAGCTATCTGGCTTCTATAGAGCCTGGCTTTTGAAATCCCTGTTTTCAAGTAACCTGTATTTCTTCAAACCAGTCACCACCAATCAACACTGCAATAGTAATCCTGCAATACAATGATAGTGATTCCAGGAATGTAGATGAACTTGACTGTCCCAAAAGCTAGCGAAAGCAGTGGTATTTTTCAAATGCGTATAGAATTAACCTATCCTCATCTCTTTTGTTTGCTTATTTGCATTCAGTGTTTTCGCAAATGAATTGCTGGTGGGTGTTTTCCTTGCATGTTTAATTAATATTGTAAACAAACACCTTATTTTTCATTTAATTATTAATCAGGAATGACATTTACCCTGGCTGCATTCTGTCCACTTCCAAGTCTCCATGTGGCTCAGTGGAACGGCAATTAAATAGACAATACTATAATACACACAAGTCAAAATAAAAATCTGAAGTAGGTAGGTAATTTCAAATCCACAGGGACAAGTCATTCCCCAGGGAGGTAACGGGATGCAGAAAATGTATTAAAGAACTAAAATTCAGAAGTGTCTGACCCAGATGGTGTGGCTCAGTGGTTGAGCATCAACCCATGAACCAGAAGGTTATGGTTCAATTACCAGTCAGGGCACATGCCCAGGTTCTGGTCTCAATCCCCAGAAGGTGGCATGCAAGAGGCAGCTGATGGATGAGACTCTCTCTCATCATTGATGTTTCTATCTCTCTCTCCCTCTCCCTTCCTCTCCGAAATCAATAAAAATATATTAAAAAAGACAAAAAATAAGTGTGTAGGTTCTAATCTTGCTATAGCATTTTCTGGGTGATCGTAGGATGTTTTCCTTATGTGACAGTCAGTTTCCTCATCTTTTTGCTCAGTTTTGTAAAAATAAAAAAAGAATACTGTGTTCATTATAATAAGACATTTTGTGAACTATAAATCAAAGGATAATATTGAGGGTAATTGTTCTAAAAAATTCAACTGATGGAGCAAGGATGGTGGTTTCCTGCTGATAGACTCATTCACATGTTATTTTTCAAGGATCTGACCAAGCCCTGACATATTCCACCTACTCTACTTCAGCATATACAACTAAGCATGCAAATTAAAAAAAAAATAGTGGAGCTCTTTTAAGCCCATCGATAATACTTAATTCTATGAATATTCATGTGGAGAATATTGCCATTTCCACAGGCTGCCTAATGTCAGGCTGTAAAGAGGGAGAAGCTGATTCTGATTTGGAAACCACTGCAAACCCATCATTAAACATCCTGGATGAGAACTGACAAGGTGAATTACCACACCTCTAAGCAAACGTTACAAGTAAGTTTAATTAAACAAAAGTCTATTTGTTTCCTGCAAGCTGATTTAGAAGCATTTGTTTAGGTGCATTTCTACTTGAAGCCTCGGCCAGCCATTCTCTTTCACTCAATTACGAAAGAAACTCTCAGCACGCTCTCAGATTTGTTTAAAGGGTCGCATTTGTATCCTGTGTATTCTTCTCTGGCTAAAATCAAAATGAGGAAGTTTTAACAGCACACAATAAACATCGCTTTAGGTCAAAGATGTAAAAAGGCTTAGTGCTTAGGTTTCTGAAATCCTGGATCACCTAGTGAATCCATTGCTTTATCTTTGCCTCAATAGATAATGCTATGAAATGGGAGGATCCATGCTAATTTTCCATTTGGGCTGTTTGCTGACATTTTTTTTTAATTGCACTATATCTAAAGCAGGGTTTGTGGGGGTTACTTCCTGGGATTACAGGGTGAGGCTGAGCTAGGAAAAGATGAACAGAAACAATTCTCACTGAGCCTTGCCAAGTCTCTTGCGGAACACACTGTCAATACCAGGATATGTCTCTGACGTCTTTTTTTGCTTGATTTAAAATAGAGAGTAATAACCAGGCATTATCCAGATTACTTTTATATAAAATATACAAGATCTCCACGGGAAGGCTCATATTATGTGACTACCTATTCAAGAAATAGAAAATTGCTCAATGGTTCTCTCACTTACTCCTCACATCAAGCCAAAGGGGTGGCATAGGATGTTTATTTCTACCAAAGGAGGAAATAAGGGATCATGAAGGCTGTATAACTCTCCAGGATCCTGTAGCTACAGGCAGCCGAACTGGGGTTTGAGCCCAAATGCAGGCAACCCCAAAGCCTGTGGTCTTTACACCACACACCATTCAGATATCACTCATGATGCCAGGGATCCAAAAAATCACAGGAAGCAGACAAAAGGCGGGAACAGCCCAAAAGTCCACGAACTGATGGAGTAAATAAATGTGGGAAATCCATACAATGGACTATTTTCTGTCCATAATGAGGAGTGAAATTCTGATGCATACTGTAACATTTTGCTAAGTGAAAGAAGCTAATCACAAAGACCACCTGTTGTCCGAATCCATTTATATGCAATGTCCAGAAGAGAAAATCTGCAGAGATATAGTAGTTTGATGGTTGCAGAGGGCTGAGGGTTCCTGTAGGGAAGAAGAGCAGAGGTGGAGGGGGGGAAGGGGCAGCTTCTATAGGCTACTGTGGGACCCTAGAGGAAAAATGGGTGTGGGTGTGGGAAGAGATTAACCAAAGAATGTGTATGCATATATGTATAATCCATGGACACAGAAAATAGTGTGGTGAAGGCCTGGGGCAGGGGGGTGGGTGTGGGTTAGAAAGGGTCAATGCGGTGGTGGTGGGGGGGAGGACATCTGTTGAAGGACTTTCAACAATAAAGATTCTAAAAAGTGTTCTAAAATGGATTGTGCTGATGGTTGTACAAGTCTAAGAACCTACTAGAAACCACTGAATTTTGCAATTTTAGTGGGTGAATTGTATGCTATGTGAATGACTTCTCAATACGGCCATTAGGAACACAAGTCAGGGGAACAGCCTGAAGAAGCCTGCGCAATCGCTGAGGGGCGCTAGGAGAGCAAGGACATAAGCAGCACCCTGGTCAGCACGGGTTTCCCTGGTGAGCACCCCTGGGTTCACCTGCTCTGGAGAATGTGGGGAAAACACAGGGTCATGCAAGAGCAGTTGCAACAGACTTCTGAGGGACTGTCTAGTGGCCTTGCAGATGAATGTGGTTAAAACGGCTTCCTTCAAAGGTTTCCCTCTCTCAAAGGGGCTACACCACAGTGTTCTCATTTTCAGTAGCTTGAACTCACCTCGCTTGAGGCCCAAGTGATAGTCAATCATAATATTTGCCTGCAGGAATCCTGCCTCCCCTGAAATGACAGGGCCCTCTGATCTTACCCTATGCTGATGGATGCTCAGTCATTTTTCCTAACCCCAAATCACCATCATTAGTTCTTTCTGAGGGAAAAGCGCCAGGCAATTCTCCAATTTCAGAGGCCTTTCATCTCCCTCACGCCTCTCAGACATGTGCCTCTCTCCGCTACTCCTGTCTCCCACCCATCCTCAAGTTTAATGACTTTCTCTTGGCCTAGAGACGAGAGGAGAGGCACAGATGGTACATTCTGAGAGCTAAATTGGTTTAAAATTTAGGTGTCATTTCTCTCATGAAAGGTGAGTAAAGGATGGAAATACTTCACAGTTTTCCACGAAACCATTATTTTTCGGTAGAGGGGGAACGGTTGGCGACGGCATGGTGTGTTAAAACACGCAGCTCTTCTTATGCATTCCCCTCAAAAAGAAATAGGGATGATAAGGAAATGACATTTGAAAAAACAGTAGCGGTGCCCTGCTGTAAACAACCTTGACCAAGGATGGCAGGAGGTTAGTGTTATGCCTGTACTAATTTCAAAGTCACCACCAAATTTCTGTGTTATCCCCTGGTGTAAGTGTGTACATTTTTATAATGCTTTCGGAATAATTTATCACATAGTAAAGATTTTTAAAAAATCATTATCCTTTTGATCTAAAAATCCTTATACTTCATCTTTAATATGTTCTTTCCGAAGAAGTTGCCACGTGGGTTTTGCTCCTCGGAGAAATCAACAGCAGAGAGCCAAGCCAAATTTTGGGATCATCCAAACCCATGTTTGAAAAGTTTATAAAAGTGTGTGTGTGTGTGTGTGTGTGTGTGTGTGTGTGTGTGTGTGTGTATGTGTGTCTACTGTGACACCTACTTGCAGGTGCAAAATGTGAAGACCTGAGAAACATATAAACACAAAACTGAGGTTGGTAGCATCATTAGAAAGAATATCCAGACATTTAAACTAATGGCTTGAAGTTAGTTTAATATTGACAAGTGCTTCTTCTTGCCAATGGCAAATATGCTAGCACAACATAAGGAAGCTGTGAACAGCATTGATTTATGTGTCTGTGTTTAGGCGACTTCAAACTCTTCTTTTTTTACTCCCAAAAATCAAGGGTGGCAGACATTTCAACTTGCAAAAGGCATCTTCGTGACAGCAGTCCCAAACCACCCACATGCTGCAGTCTTATCCTCTTGGTCTCAGGGATGCATCATCCTAAGGCGATTTTGTTAATTAGCCCAAACTAAACGCCATCCTGCACACGTATCCACCCGCATGCACGCATGCAGCCTCCTCTCCCCCCACCCCAACACATACATACACACCACAAAGCTCATGAGTCTTCTTTGAAGAAAGGAACTAGAACCATAACCAAATCCATTCTCCCTGCTTCCTTGTAAAGGGGTTTAAATCAAATCCACTGAAAGCTGCACAATTTGGATCTTTTAGGGCTGCCTATGTATTAGCTTTAAGAAAATGTTTCTTTTACGGGGCTCCTAGAAGACTACAGAGAGAGACCAAAATTAACTCAAACACCACGTCATTGCGTCATCGGAGCAGGGTCACCCAAGGGTGGATTAGGAAACAGGGCTGCATGTCTCCAACTTGGATAACTGCCGGCTCTGAAGCAGTCTCTGTTAAGATAGAGCAGACCCTTGTTAAGATAGAGAGAAGGTTTGTTTGAAAATTTCTCCTATTAGAACACAAGGCATTACAAATAGCAATGGCTACTTACTGAGTGTTTATTATATGCTAGGAACTGTGGTATGCCTTGGGCTCATGGTGGTACCACTCTGTGTGCATCAAAGAATGTCCCTATGGTGGCAGACGGAGGAAGGAGAAAGCACATGTATGCTTTAGCGAGCCTATGGGACAGGACCATGAATCTATCTGCTCATATGTTAGGCATGTCATTGCCCTCTAGGCTCAGAATGTGTGTGTCTCAATGCATGGAATGTATTCCTGTTTAGTACATGTTCACATTATGCTCTGTGTAGTACTGGAAGCACTAAACTTTTACACATGCTTACCACTGTATAGGGTTGCACACACAGAACCGTGCATTCTCTGTTGAGAGCTAGGTGAAGAGATTTTCCAGGGGGAGCTGTTTCTGTATATGAATACTGTACCTCTTGTTTGAATATAGAACTAGGGGAGATCCAATGTTCTTATATTGCACTAGTTCCTGTAGTCCCTGCGATGACCTTTTCCAGTGGGTATTTATATTCTCTTTTGTTATTTTACAAATGGCAAAAGAGAATTTCAGAAAGTTTAAGGACTTGGCTGACCACCAGCTTTCAACTGGAAGAGGTGGAACACAAATCCAGGTCCATCTGAATCCAAAACCCAACTTTAACTGCTTCTCCTATTAAAAAAAATGGTATTGACAATCTTGTCTTATTTGAAAGGGATTATTAAAAAGCTGTAGAAATACATGACATGTTCTATTAGAGAGGCGGGGAAGGCGGGAAGCTGCTAACTGCATTTGCAGAGTGGGGGAGGAGAAATACCCTCTCTAGAGTTCTGTTCTCCCATTTGCTTCTCTTCTACTTCTAGAGAAATGGCGAAGATGAGCTGCAGATAGAACTGAAAACAGTCACACCTCACTAACTAACTACGACAAAACCCAATTTGTTAGTGAGTTTTATGCCATCTATCAAGACGTGGAACACCGGGGTTCTGAAAGGAAAATTGACTCCCGCACCTAAGCCTGGGAAGTCAGGGTCTTCCACTAAAAAGATACGGGATCAATGCTAAATGGATCCCAGAAGCGCGTCTATCACCCACCATCTGGTGCCGCTTCCAACTAAGTACAACCGGCTTCATGGAGGATGGAGTTGATTAACATTCACTGCTCAGATGAGCACAGGAGCGACATTTGTCAGTCAAGCTCTGTAGCCTTTTCTTCAGAACATTGCATACTCTGTCCTTTCAGGAAAAAAAGAGAGGGGTTTCTTGGTTTCTAATAATGCCCTCAATGCTGCATAGATTAGGAGACTAGTACTGACTGTCCATGGTTCTCAGAAAAACACCATTCTGAGAGTTCTAATTTCAGCAAATCCAAGCCTCTACCCCCCCCTCCTTAGGGATCCCTGCTCTAGGTCAAGGTCCTCCTGGACAGGCTATAATGAAATGGTCATTTAGTCTCACTCCTTTAAGGTGAAGACTACAAAATACACACACAGAGAGAGGTTATCTGCTGTATTTGAAGCATGGGTACGGAAAACACAAGGTCTTCCCATATATTCAGGATGTAATGTCTGCTGTCTGCTTTCATTTCTTCACACCCTCTTCTCTGTGAGCCAATCTAACCAAGTCCGTGCAGGTGCCTCACTCCAGAATGCCCCATTCAATATTCCCAATGCCACATCCAAAGGCCTCTCCTCGTTCTTTATCCTAACTGAACACTTTGCAGCTTATAGCACCATTGACCTGAAAGAGACCGGACTCACCTCCCCTTTTCCCTGAGCATCCCTTCCCCAACAACTCTGCTGATTCCTCTGCCTTGGACTGCTCCCCAAAAGGCAGCGTTTCTAGGATCCTCGCACCTGTCCATCTATGTTCCTTGTCCCAAACATCTTACCCCTTATGTAGCACTGCTTATAACCTATGGATGATACTTTCCTTATCTCTAGTCCCAGGTTCACACTCAGCCTCTTTTTCACACTAGCACATTTCCAAGTGCCTATTTAATACCTGCGCACAGAAGTTCTAGATAATCTACACTCAGTATTTTCCAAAACAAAGCTTCTTGTTTCCCTGCTGGGTGCTCTGTTTCCAGCCTCTACCTCATTTTCCAACTTTCTTCTAACCTGTTCATCCTGGCTGTAGTCCTTCTAACCTCCCCTAGATCCTCTGCCCACTCCAATCTCTTGCTCACCACTGCCAAGTTGCCTCTGAATCCTGCCTTCACTTTATTCCTTCCCATCACTCTCACTGCCCTGGGCGGGACCATTATTGAGCAGCAGCCTTCTAATCCCTCTTTCCAGTCCATGCTCTCCTCCTAATAGAGATTCCACAGTAACAATTTTTCTGAAGTGCAACTCCCATTCCTTTGTGGGGTCAAGTACAAATATGTTTGCTAGGCAGTTCAGGGTGAATTTCCCAGTCTCCTCTTTGTTTACTTGCAATTTCTCTCCCACCCCACCATTCTCTTCCCTGTTGTGAGATTGTTCTTTATTCCCCATTCCTACTAACAGATTAACAGCTCTGAATCACGATTGATTCTGCTGTTTCCTCTGCTTAAGACATCATCCATTCTCTTTTCTACCCAGACCAATCTTCTGGCTTCAAAGCCTGGACCAGATATTAATTTCTTGGTGAAAGTTTTAATCACACAACAACATTTATTATGGTCTACAAATAATATCCATCATCGCACATATTAAAGAGTAGGTACCTCATTAAGCCCATTTCCACATCTTCCTTATTTACTCTTCGCAGCAAATCCAAGGGTAGGTACTTCCATTTACCAATGAAGAGACTCAGGCTCAGAGAGATGCAATAATTTTCCATGCCCCAAGAGCTAGGAAGTGAATGAACTGAGCTTTAAACCAACACAGTCTCATTACAAAGAAAAGTGCTCGCCCTGGACAGTTTGGCTCAGTGGATAGATAGAGCACTGGCCCTTGGACTGAAGGGTCCTGCATTTGATTCCAGTCAAGGGCATGCACCTGCATCGCACATGTGGAAGGCAACCAATCGATGTGTCTTTCTCACATTGATGTTTCTCTCTACCTGTCTTTGCCCCTCCCTTCCTCTCCCCTTTCTCTAAAAATCAATAGAAAAATATCCTCCGGTGATGATTAACAACCACAAAAAGAAATGTGCTTAATTATTGTGCTATTCCACCTGCTGTCACCAGGTGGGTGTTTTTCTTCCTGCTAGGATGCGCGTTAGCTGAGGCCAGGGATTACGTGAAATTTCTCTTTAAATTTGCATCCCCAGCTTCCAGCAGGCAGTGGGTGTGCGGTAACTGGCTGCTGCCTCAGCTTCCGAATGAGTGCCGCCACAGTGCTCTGCTGTAGTGGAGGCGATCTGCCCTGCAGCCCATGATTGGCTTCTGGCGCATTTTGATCTCATCCCAAATTTCTCGCTCTGCTCCTCACTCTGCTCATCCTAGCGCATTATTGGCTTTGATCCCTCTCGCTGCTCCTTTTATCATAAACTCCGTGAGTCTGGGATGGTTGCATCACCCTATTTACTGGATTAGGCTTCTTATTTAATATTTAAGTCCCTTTCCTTGAAGAACAAAATGAAAGCGCAAATGAAATCACCTTTTTGAATCCCTTCTTGATATACAAGACAGCACTCCCACTTCTGACGGCTCCCCAGAGAAAGAGGACGGCCAGTCTAAGTTAAGAGTGATAGAATCCCCACGGCTTTCACCTCAGGATCAATGCAAGAGCAGGGATTTATACTTTTGCCCAAGATCCTGATAGCCGAGGGATGTGAAGGAGACACCGGAAAGCATGTTGAATGACTTGCATGTGAAAAAAATCTATAAACTTTAAAAGCAGCGTGAATTCATTAAGTATGGCGACAGAGAAATTTATTTTGAAAATGGTACTACAAAAAGAAGTAGCACTGTGTCTGAAGAGTTTTCCATGTACCAGGCCCTTTGGTAGCAGTTTGCTCTATGTCATCTCATTTCATAATCACAGGAATAAGGGAGAGGCACACCTATTCCCCCCATGGTACAGAAGAAGAAACAAGGGTTTTAAGAGATTAATGGTAACTTGGCAAGTCCACGAAACTGGTAAGGGACAGAGCTAGGACTCAAATCCTTTTCTATCTGAATCTAAGATTCCTGTACGTCAGTTATGCTGTCCTGCTTCCAGTGCATTCCTATCACAAATAATGGTACTGACCTCTAGTGAGATTGGGTCTGCTGTCCCCAGCCATACAGCAAGTTAGTGGCAGAACCAGGGGGAAAATGTAGGTCTCTAGAATTTTTCTCCTTAACCCTCTGACCGCTCCCATTAACATGTTACACCATCATAGTGCACGGAGTATTCATAATACCTGTTTTTTGTTTTTACAGGGACAGATTGGAAGTTGAAAGCACTTATGTCCATGGTCTTAGATGTAGACATGGTTTTCCTAAGAGCAATAGTGAGAGGAATTTTGGATATTTTTAAAGCGTTCAGCCCACGTATTGAATCGTAGAGAAAATGACCCTGAGTCATGTTTTGACGTCCACATTTTTGGATTCATATTTCAGAAAAGCAATATTTCAGGTATATAAGATCAAACTGTCATTCCTGTATCTTCAATGTGCAGTCATCCCTCTTCCTTAACTGAGTATTTCAGCAGGAACACCACAGTGCACCCTGGTTTACATATTCATATTTATTTAGAAGGCATGAAATTATCTTCCTGTCATTCCCCTAACCCCTAGCTCATTGGTTTGTTATCACAACAGCTTAAAACGTTTCTACACAGCAAGGGAACTGTCAATGAAAAGGCAGCCTTTGAAATGGGAGAGAATGTTTACCAATCATATATCTGCTAAAAGGTAATGTCCAAAATATAGAAAGAAATCCTACAACTTAGTAAACAACAAACAAATAAAACAACCCCAGATAACCCTATTAAAAACAGTCAAAAAACTTGGAAGTCATAGTTGATGTCTCTTTTTCACATACTTCTCATACAATACATCTGGACATATTGCTACCTCAACCTCCAAAATGTATTAAGAATCACACCATTTATCACCACCTCTATTGGTCCTAGACACTATCATCTCTTGCTTTTGCTACTATAATAGCCTCCTGACTGGTCTTCCCATTCTTGCCTATTGTACTCTATTCGAAACAGAATAGCCAGAGTGATATTTTCAAATGGGAAGTCAGACCATGTCACGCAAAAATATCGGCATGGATCTCCATTTCCCTCAGAATGAAGATTGCAGTTTTAATTATCTATGATGTCCTCTATGATCTGTCTCTCCCTTTACCTCTCTGACCTCATTCCTATTATTGTTCCCAATGTGCCATTTGCTACAATCACAATGACTTTCTCTCTCTTTTTTTAAAAACGTATTTTATTGATTTTTTTTTTTTTTCTTTTACAGAGAGGAAGGGAGATAGAGTTAGAAACATCGATGAGAGAGAAACATCGATCAGCTGCCTCCTGCACGACCCCTACTGGGGATGTGCCCGCAACCCAGATACATGCCCTTGACTGAAATCGAACCTGGGACCCTTCAGTCCGCAGGCTGACACTATCCACTGAGCCAAACCGGTTTCGGCACACAATGACTTTTTCAAATACACCAAGCATGATCCCACAATAAAGTCTTTGCACTAACTCTTCCATCTGCCCGGATGCTCTACCCTCAGAAATATGCACAGTAAATTTTATTTCATAACTAAATACCTTCCCTCCTATCAGGTTTTGTTTGTTCAAATGTTACCATTTTAATAAACCTTTCCCTGACATCCCACGCTTTTTAAAACTGAAAAACTATAAACACATGCTCCCAACTACCTTTATTCTCTACTTTTCTTTTTTCCATGGCATTTATCACTTGCTAGCACAGGTTGTTTTCTTTCTTTTTCTTTCTTTCTTTCTTTCTTTCTTTCTTTCTTTTCTTTCTTTCTTTCTTTCTTTCTTTCTTTTCTTTCTTTCTCTTTCTTTCTTTCTTTCTTTCTTTCTTTCTTTCTTTCTTTCTTTCTTTCTTTCTTTCTTTCTTTCTTTCTTCCTTTTTTTTCTTTCCTATCTTCTTTCCTTCCTTCCTCCATCCCTCCCTCATTCCTTCCCTTCTCTCTCTGTCTGCCTCAATCTCTCTATTTCTCTCTCTTTTCTTTCTTTCTATATGTCTCTCTCTTTTATTCTATGTTCATTTTTTACTGTCTTTCTCTCCAACTAGTATCTAAGTTCCAAGACGGAACGACCTTTTTTAATAGATAGTATGTGCTCAATAATATTCTGAATGCAGTAAAAGTTTCTAGTTAAATGTTGTTGCCACCCATTACTCAATCCATTTTGAAATGACCCTAGAGACCAGTTTACTAGTCATATGAGAAAGCCTATCCCATTTATTTAGGTTCCGAGGCCGTGCAGGTTTGCCTCCTTTGATTGAGGCAGCAGAGTTATGGAGAGAAAAGGAAAAGAAAACATTTGAGTTGCGAGATTATGCAGCCACACCCAAACTGGAAGCCATTAGGAACCTAATGAAAATCATGTAAGAATGAATGCAGAACTACTATGTTTAAGCCAAAAATATGTTTCCAGTCTCTTCTGAGTGCTCCTTCTTTTCTGCCCAACATCAAACAAAGAGCAATTCAGTTTGCCCCTGCCTCTACTCTTCCTTCTGCCTTTCTCCTTGTGGGAGCTCATCAACGTCCATGGGTATATATAGACCACTGTTACGCTATTGATTCTCCAGCTGATGTCTCCAGTTCAGACTTCTCGTCTAGGTTCCGTTTTTAGTAATTACACAACTATACACAATACCTTTCTACTTGGATGTCTTATGTCACTTAACAATGAACAAAATGGAACTCTTGGTTAAACCCTACCCTTTCTAAGAATTTCTCTTCTATGCAATTAGGAATCCATTCCATTGCTGAAGTCAGAGATCCTTGATTGCTCTTTGTCATCAACTCCTACATTCAACCATTTTCCAAGTTCTGTATATTCTATCTCCAAAATACATCTCAATTCCTTTACTGCTCTACCTTGGTGAAGGCTACACCATTTTTCCCAAGTTCCAAAAGAAATCGATAAATAAATGCTATAGAATTCTTTTTAAAAAAAATACATTTTATTGATTTTTTACAGAGAAGAAGGAAAAGGGATAGAGAGCTAGAAACATTGATCAGCTGCCTCCTGCACATCCCCCACTGGGGATGTGCCCACAACCAAGGTACATGCCCTTGACCGGAATCGAACCTTGAGTCCGCAGGCTGACGCTCCATCCACTGAGCCAAACCGGTTTCGGCAGAATAAAATGCTATAGAATTCTAAGGATTGGGCGTTCCGACAGTTGAAGAGATCAGAATGGTGTGATAGACGACCTAGCACCTTAGATAACTCTGTGATGATAGATTTGAATGTGACAGATGCGCGGGCTTGGGGATAACAATAAAAGTGAAGGGAACACAGGACCAGGATGAACAAAGACAGGGGAGGAAAGAATATGCTCTGGAAAAAGGAAGTAACCCAGTTGGGCTGGAGCTGAAAATATATTTAGAGGAGAAGTGGGAGCAAGGGCTAAAAACATAAAATTGGACTATATTGTGGAGGGCCTGAAATACCACAGAGGGACAGATTAAGTTGAGTTGTATACTTCCTGCCTTCCCAATGTGCCTTGCTGTTCATAGCCATAAATGTGTATCAGCGGAAGTGGAAGAGGGCCTGAATTCTCTTAATTGTTTTGCATTTCACTAGGGTCTTTTCCATTCTGAGTGTACAAAGTGTTGCCCAGAATAAATAACTTTTTCTACTCTTTTTTCTCCCCTGTAACATCAATTATTAAGCAACACTCTATATTAGCAGGACCATATGCTTATTATAATAGCAATTGCTTCCACATGATTATTTTCAGAGTATTTCTTTCTGCACTGAGATAGTTACCTTATATGCAGACCTACTTATTTTGTAAAAATACCAAAAGCTGGGATACCACTGTGTTTATGATTACTATCCTCATTGAATCAGAGGCCCCATAGATGGAGGAAGTTTTAAGAATATTTAATATATCATTTACTCTATTTTATCTCCTCAAGGTGCCTTGCAGATTGTCTTAGCAGATGGGAATCTCCTTTTATCATGTGGAATTCAATTCTATCCTTGGTTTGTTATAAATTAACAATCTGAAATAACGTCTGGGGTTCTGAACAACAGCTGAGATATTTGTTATGGAAAAAAATCCCTACCCCACAGAGCTAACTTTATTCTTCGTTTAATACAGCTCTTTCAAATGCTTTTCCAGCTTTTGAGCCTGGTGGATTAAATGGATTTCTGAGATCTCAAGGTAATTATCTATCTATCTATCTATCTATCTATCTATCTATCTATCATCTATCATCTATCTATCTCCATATATATAGCCATCTATATATGGTATTCTACCCCACAAAAACAAATCACATGATCTTCAGGATGTAGTCAAATGAATTTCACACTTGTAAATGAACATTTTAAGCTCTCTGTACAGATAAGTACAATAGGACTTTACTCAGAGATCATGTAAGTATTGTAAAAAGTAAGTACAAACCCCAAAATGAGAAGAATCATTCCCATATCTTTTAAAATAAGAAATATAAGTAGACAATAAATTCATGGAGATTTGAAAACCAGAATGAACATTTTTTCACCCCTTATCAGGAAGCACATTAGCACTGTTTTCCGTGCTCCTGAGTATGAGTGGGTGCCAGTTCATTCTCACAGGGTACCTGGGCCAAGGCCAACCTTCCTACTGGAGACTCGTGGGAAAGAATGACAATTTTGTTAAAAAAAAAAGAGAATGACAATTTTGTAACCATGTATGTTCTGAATCTTCTAGGAATTTATCTTCAGAAATAAGTTAGGGCTATGCATAGGAATTTAGGTACAAAGGTTTTATTCATCACACTATTCTTTAATGCTTCCAGAATGAAAATAAGTTAAATGTCCAATGAAAGGGAACTTAGGATATTTCATGCAAAAGGAATACTATGAACCCCGTAACTATTGTGAAGACATTTAATGCCATGGAATATATTTACTGAAAAAAACAAAACGATACAGAGCTTGTACATATGATGTGTACTCTGTAAAATATGCATATCGTGTATACACATACATACACAAGCAGGCAGCCTGAAAAATAAGTGCACCAATATATTAACTATGCTTGTTTCTGGTGTCAAATTATAGGTGATTTCTATTTTTCTTCAAGCTTTTCTGTGTGAGTATGGGGGGGGTTTGGGCTGGGGGGGATATATATACACATTCATATTTCCATATATTTTAGATATAGTTTGCAAACTTATGCTATATAGTTTACTCATACATATTTACATATACATATATTTATATATCATATAACATATATTATTAAATGTTCCTTGGACACCATAAAGGATTAATTTTAAAAATGGCCTTTTCAGCACTTATTAGTACTAAAGTGAAAACTGATAGCATTAAAATGCTGTTTTGCTTTGAGAGTCCGCAAGGCTAAGGCTCTTTTGAAAGCAATGAAGAGGCCTTGGCCAGGTGGCTCAGTTGGTTGGAGTATTGTCCAGTACATTGTTTTGGGTTCAATTCCTGGTCAGGGCACATACCTAGGTTGGTGGTTTGGTCCCTGGCCAGGTGCATGTGCAAGACAACCGATTAATGCTCTCTTTCTCTCTGTCTCCCCCTCTTCCTCTCTCTAAAAATCTATAAACATCTCATTGGTTGAGGAGTGAAAGGAAAAAAAAGGAAGCAATGAAGATACCACTTTGTATTACACCTATAGAACCTGGTAAATAAACTTACTATTATTAAAAAAGGAAGACTGAAAGTACCAAAATTTAATGCTCATCTTAAGATGTTAGAAAAAGTATAACAATGTATACTCTGAAAGTTAAAATGAGAGCATTATAAAGGATGAACATAACAAGAGCGAAAAAATAGAGTAAATAATAAATAGAAAACTTGAAAGAGAAATAAATAGATCTCTTTGAAGCCTGATTTTAAAAAAAACAAAACATAAGAGGTGAAAATAGAAACAATTAGGGATGAGAAGAGAGACATAGCTATACTTTCAGAGGAAGTTAAACAAGTTACATGAGAATATGACTCCAAGAAAGATATAGAAACTGTTAATTACCCTGAAAGAGTTCTAGACAATGTTCACCTATAATAACACATTGTTTCTTTAAAAATAGTATTATGGCCTGTGTTTTCCTATAGATAGCAATATTTGATGCTATTTTATTACCTAATCATGTAATTAGTATAAACACTTGAGCCCAGCTGTTTAACGCTTGTCGTATGTGTATGAAACATAGATTCCTCTGTAAGAAACACCCCTTGTATTCCATGAGCTTCAAATTAGATGCATTTCAAATGTTAATATCTTAATCACAATTATACAACATTCATATGCTTGTTGGTGGTTCATTTCTCTCACTGAAAAATCAAAAAGCAGAAGCCTCTGCAGTCCAGCCATCTCTTGGGTCCTCTGACCTGGATAACTGTGTCCTTCCCTGGTATCATGGCTTCTAATTTCGTTCCCTTCCTGTCCAAACGTGTGTGCGCGCACGCGCAGGTGCCCACATCCTAAAATGTAATAGTTCCTGTTCAATTAAACCTTGTAGCTCTCTAGTTCTTCTTGTTTCAGACCATCATAATTCCTTAGCAGGAAGCTGGATGCTACTGGTCACCTGGTTCCTACATCTCCAGTGTTATATATGTGCTGCTGTCCAGCCAAATCACCACATTCCCACTAGTGTGCCTGCAGCTGGACTTTTTGGAAGAGAATGTTCCTGAAAAATCATCATAATCTTTGCACTCCCTCCTCACGTTCCGACCACCATCCACATTGGCTTTCCTTCATTTGAAACATCCGTCATCTCAGCCCACTCATATAAGCTCTAACCCTCATTTACAACCTAATTAAAACTGTCTCCTCCAAGCGGCCCTTCCTCTTCCAGCCTGCTGACTATACAGTGCTACTTCCTTATTTCTCTGTTGAGAATAGACAGGAAATTCTCTGTAAACGTGTAGGGGTGCTTGCTTCCTTCAATAAACAACAAAGGAGGTATTGTCATCTACCTATGTAAGAAGTGAAAGTTGACACAGGGAATTGAGAGAAGAAAATAGGAATTGTGTCAGAAAATAGTAAAGTATGATCAGTGCAGATAGCCATGAACAAAAAGACAAAAACCAATAGGTTGCCACAAGGTAATGGATTATCCACATATTCTGGAGACTGGCTGCTTAGACTTGAGCTCAATCCCTCTCAATAATGTCCCTCCTCCCAACAGCCCTCTGTACACATATAACACAGATACGTGCACAGAGGTGCACATGGTTTTGTTGTATAAGGCGAAACATCCAGCAACCAATCCTTAATTTTTTTCCAAAATAAAATAGGAATTTTCCATATTAAAGTATCTCCTCCTTAGCTACTCTTTGTCAAAGCTAAATAAAACAGGACATAATTCTATCAGCTTCACATATGTGTGTATTAAACTATGCATATTTAACCAATGCACATTAGCTTCCAAATAACCATTTTTCTGCTTTTAATTCATTGCAAAGATGCTGTTTGACCAGTGAATGTATGAGAGTGTATGTCTTGCATAAAATACACTGTGAGAAATACTTCCCACACTTCCTCATGCGCCTGGCTCTCTCCATGTAAATCCAGATCACCCTTTTTTTTTATGTTTAACACAAGCAGAAATACTGCCGCTGTGTCGATCTTTTCTATTTCCCTTGGGCCGGTATAAACCGGTATGAATGGAGAGTTCCAAGAAATGCTAACTCAAGTATTTTAGTCCCTTCTATGAGTAAACAGGCTTGTATTTCAATTATCCTTTCTCCTTCACAAGTATCCTTGGGATGCTGAGAGAACTGGGAGTATATTGCACAGTAAGGTGAGAGTATCCCTGAATAATACTTGGTACCCTGCTTATCCACTTGCAGATAACGGACATTTCTCAGTTTGGGGAGGACTGTTCCCAACCCAGCATTATCCTGCATGGCTCCCACTCTTTCCTCTTGGGGTGCTAGCTCTCTTCATATATCCCTGCATCTTGCTTTACTGTCTTCCACTTCCTTATCAAAATGGAACATAATTAGTACAAAGTCATTTTCCTCCTCTTTTAAAAAAAATGTTTTCATTGATTTCAGAGAGGAAGGGAGAGGGATAGACAGAAACATCCATGATGAGAGAGAATCATTAATAGGCTGTCTCCTGCACACCCCTACTGGGGATTGAGCCTGCAACTCAGGCATGTACCTTGACAGGGACTTGAACCTTGACCTCCTGGTTCATGGGTTGAAGCTCAACCACTGAGCAACACCAGCCGGGCATTTTCCTCCTCTTTAAAGGGCTTCCTCTTGAAAAGCCCTGGGGTTTTCATCAATCAGCTCAAGTATCTAAAGATTTTAAAGTAAGTTTTCCCTCCATCTATTTCCTAAAGGTCCACCTAGATCCTTTTACATTAAAATGGCCTTAAGTGTATGTGTTAAAATAAGAGATTCTCACTTTAATTGTTCAGGACTTCAGGGTCCCCATTTAGAAGGTGGGAGGGCATATCACCCACTTAAGATCCCTTTGACACTGACACACAATTCCTGCATTCATTTAAAAATTAAGTTGATTTTCATATGATTTCACTTTATTTTAGTTTACCCTTAAATTTTAGTTTATCCTGAAAACTATTTTAGACATTTGTTATAGCAAAATTAACCCCATTTTACAGAGTCAAATTTACAAAAAGAAAAAGATGTAACATAACTGTTCTGAACACATGTTAAATGAAGCTAAAATTGCTGGTTTCTAGCTTTCTTTCTACCATTTTTAGTATCTCTGATTTGCCCCGAGTTTGTATGTAGGTTAAGGTTGGTAACTCCAGTGCCTACAAAGGCTACAGTGAACCTCCAATGAGGAAAGGCGCTTGGGGAAAGCGTGGGTGACACAGGTGGCAGGAACCACCTAGAACTGCAAGGTCACTTCTTATAGCCCAATTCATTCCGGGGTGAAACCTAAACACGTGTCACTGGGTATTGTAGATCTGGAGAGAAGCACAAAAATACAAATTTCTAATATGAAATCTCCCACTTTTCAAATGTTGCTTAGTAATGTACAATTTTTAGACACTGTCCAAAACTAACCAAATAGCACAACTCCCGGGCTACAGTTCGTGACCTCTATTGTTAATGACTATTCCTTGGTCCTTTTACTTCCGCCTTTCTTTCTTTCACAGTCCTAAAACCGAGTTGAAGGAGACTGGGAGGGATAATTTCCTAGGCATTTCTTTCAGCCTGTGCTAAATAATACTCAGCATTAAAGAATAAGTAAAAGTTTTGCCCTTCTGTACACGCATAAATACACAACACCTACATACCTGTTTACAGACCTATCACTTAAAATTGCCTCCTTCCACTTGCCCTGTCCCAGTTCCAGAACGGGTCATTGACATGTCTCAGTACTTTTAACACACACTTTTTAGTTTGCTATTATTTTCTGTGCAATTTCATCCGGACTCAGATGTCTAGAAAGTTCATACTATCAACGCCCTTCGCTTTAATTCATCATATTTATGGCCTTAATAACTTATTCCATCTCTCCCCAACGTTGAAATTTCATTTGATCCCTGACAAACAACAACGAAACTAAAAAGTGGCTGAACGCTAAGCAAAAAAGTTGAGAGTTTTCGGCGTGAAGAGGCTTCTGATTGTGAAGGGACAGAAACATGTGGCCTCTCACTGGTTCCCCTCCTTCGCTGCTTAGCCCAAGTGAAAGCACAGATATCAGGAACTCAGCAGCTTAAAGCCAAATGATTACCCAACAAGCCCCGTGTCTCCCCAGAGGCCTGGAGATTACACGTGTAATAATCAGGCTGGCCCTGCCAAAAGGAAGGCTTAGCGCTGCATTTTATTTATTGTATTTTCTGAATGAAGCTGTTGCCTGATAGCCCCTGGGAGCGTTAACAAACACGAAAGAAACCACCAAAGGAAAGAAAGAAACATAAATACCGAAGAACCATGTAACTACAGTTTATAATGTGGAACATGCAGCGCTGGAATCGGCACATAGGCTATGGTCCTTCAAGTTCACTACGCTACAGCAGTGGAGGTGTGGCTTAATCAGCCGGAAATCCAGATCACCGACGTCTCATCCAGGTTCATTTGGGCAAACATCAAGCCTCCCATCTCTTGCTCAAGTCGTGTGACAATTTGATATTCCTAAATTTTGCCTCTGGTTGTCTATTCTTCTCAGCTGCATTTTAACACTGTGATAATTATTAGTATATATTTGAGACTCCCATTAATTTTACAAAAAGGGAAAATAAACTTTTTTTTTTTGTAAAATAAGGTGCCCCTAGAGCCTCTAATATCTGCATTTTTAGGGAATCAAACCAGAGTTATTAAAATCAAATCATCCTTTTATTTAGGAGTAGACAAGGCTGAGAGCTTGGGATATTTTGTTCTCGCGTCTTTTTTTTTTTAATCCGTGCTACCTCATTTTAAAGTTCTTCTCTATAAATGTTATTCTTTCAAATGTCCAAGAATAAAAAAAAATAAAGCTCATAAACACACTTTGAAATAATTGTCATTGAAATGAATTTAAAGTTTGTTTTCTTTTCTTTCATTTTTTTTTGTTTTGTTTTGTTTTGTATCTAAGGAATTAAGACAAGAAGGTTCCCTGTACGTTTTTTCCATGAAGTTTGCCTGGGAAAGAAATCATCCACATACCAACATCAAAAGTCCAGTCCAGTATCTCCTTGTGATTTTCGTAGCCACCTCTGTTACTACTCTTCCTCCCAACTTTAAGGGCAAAATTATGAGCCCTGCCTGGGCTAAAATTATCTGGTGCTTACAGTAAGTTTTTACTTCTGTTCTAGGCATTCGGTGTAGCGTACACATGCAGGATGGGGGAGACAAAAGGAGTAGAGTAGCTCCTAAAACACAAAGGAAGTTTAACAGCATGCAAGAGTGACAGAGTGGGGGCCGAGACAAAACCCCACAGCAGGTCTTGGAGGTGTTTACTTACGGGGAACTCCGATGTGAAATTTACCCAGAAGCCACATTTTGAAGAGAGAGGAAGAAAGTCACCCCGTATGACAAATGAATGCAATGTGGATGGCAGGAACAAGCTGCAGACACCGTCTCCGGTACGAAGGAAAACCCTCCTTCCCTCTGAGTTCATGCCTCATGTCTCCATTAACATGCAGCCAGGAGCCGTGTGCTGAGGCCCCTTGGAGGAGACACGGGCACCGGGCACCGCCGACCTGCCAGGAGGACTCACAATCTAATAGAATCTATGTTCCACAAACACACTCCACACAAATCCATTATGTGCCCAGAGCCGGCTTGTTTTATAAATGCATTTGGTGAAATGCAATGGAATTAACCCAACATTTATAGTTTCAGCCTCAAAGCACATTATAAGAATTATAAATGTCCCAATTGACAACAGATGAAAATGAACATTGTCCTTATTTACTTTGGGTGGAAACGGAGAGGAGAAAGGAAGGCTAATTTTTTTTTTAAGCTTTAACCGAGGCCTGATTTCGTTTTCTGTAACGTCTGGCTCCCTATCCCATAGCCAAGCTTATTTTCTTTGTCTTTTCTTCTTCCTGGATTGCCAATAATATAACTGAAACTTATAATAGAACTGTGCTGGGGGGGAAAAAACAACAGAAAAACCTCAAGGATATTTTCAAGTCCCCAAGGTGAAGAAACTGCCTAAGGGAGTCAAGAGTCCACAGACCAGGTATTTCTTTTACAACGTGTGCTTCTCCGCATTTTTAAGAAGGCAATTAGTTATTCTTGTGTACTAGTGACTGCCCCATTTTCTCCATAACTCGGCAGCACAAAGGGCCTCAGAGAGGATATATTTTAAGTGGGACATTTATTACCCCAAAAAGGAATGTTTCTAATTGAAAGTCACCGGGGAAAGCCCTTTGGATAGATGCTGTGAAATTTCACAGCAGCAGAAACTTGGCCGGGCTGTTTTCAAATCTCATTGCAAAGGCTAGAGAAAAGTCTAACCACGCCATCATTAACGTACAGACCGAGGTAAAGAGCCTGTTAAAATAACCCAGACCCGAGAGTGTCATCTATTGAAAGATGCCCAAGCCAAGCCCAATGCTAATCCTGCGGTCACTGGGTGAGCGTAAGATGCAGAGCCGAGGGGTGATGGTTCTGAAATGTCTGTGCTGGGGAAGGAAAAACAAACAAAAAAAAGACAGACTCCTCTGTGTCCTCAGTGTAATAGGATTTTCAAGTTACTGGTGGGTCATTTTTGTCCCAGCAGCATACAGGAAGGACTGCTGCCTTCGGGAAATTTATGACATGAGTTTGAAGGTTGGCTACATATTTCACATTCTAGAGAGAGAAGTTGGTTTTTGAGACCTGTCTCCACATTCTACCTATGCTTCATAAAACCACACTAGGACTTTTTTAAGGGTGGTTTTCAAGAAGCACTGGGAAACTCTATGTACCCCGAGACGCCCCCACTCTATAAACATGCCATTGAAATATATGGGATCCAAGAATAGATTCATTTTTATGACCCATCTCCTTACAATCTAACATGAAACTGGAGAGCGTCTTTTTCAAAGCATAGATCCTTGTTACTTCCTGTTCAGGAGAGGCGTACCTAAAAGGTTATCGATTTAATTCTGAAGGACGGAGTGTTTATTATGGAGGAAGCCACTGCTGGTACAAGTGTGAGGAAATTAATGCCAGCTTGGTGAGTGTCCATACTGTGGTGTGGAATCAGTGGGGCAACTGTCAATCTATATGATAATGCATTCCCAAACTTCATAAAGTCAGTGATGTGAAAACACATTGATTTCTCTGTGAGCTAAACAGAATTTGTCGGGGAGTGAGAGGAAGAAGTGGACGGGAGTCAACGCCTCGTGCAGAGGAGTGTGTACCTAATTGTTATTTGCTTAAAGAGCTTATAACATGACGTGCACAGTTTCTTCGTTTTAGTTCTGGCTGCAAAGGAGAACAGAACATGCACTCTGTCCATCTTTTGAATATGGGAAATACTGAACAATGGTTAAAGAGAGAAAAGAAGACACATTCTCTCTGTCTATTTTAAAATAACCATCTATTTCCTAAGCTTGGACTCTGGCTGCAACACCCCTCCGTCCTCTGCCAGACGCAGGCACGAAAGGGTTACTTAGTCCTTCTATCATTTTTCTTTATGCAATTCTGCCTGCATTATAACTAGCAATTCCAGAAACAACAATGACACTGTGTCTAAGGGTTTATTTCCTATGAGTACCCGGGGTTTACAGAGACTTCCCTAATGTGAAAACTGTTCAAACAGGATGTTTCAAATAGTGTTGAAAACAAAGACACTGTTGGCCTATCAAATACATCACTAATTATAAAGTTCTCCCATCCATAACAGTTCTGGGTAAATTCAAGGCAAGCATTTTTGGCTCCCTTTGTTCATGGAAAACTCCCTTTATTAGTTGAGTTTTAAAAGATGTATGTAGCTTTCAAAGAGAGGGTGCAAACTCCATAAGTATGTATAAATAATTCTGTGTAGATGGTTCCCATGAGGCTGGTGAAAATACCAAACAAGGAAAATTTTGCTAAAATACCTTGTTTAAACTGTTCCTGAAGTTCTTGGGTTGCAAGGGATTTTATTTATTAGGTAATCAAACTGCCTCTGTTGGAACTGTATCCGACACATACGTAAGCTGAAAAAGTGCATCAGGAAATGAATCCAATGTATGCCTTTCTGGAAACTTCTGAAAGTAATTTCCTATCCATGAAGCACCTTGGAGTGTTGAATGTGCCAAGTGGCAGAATTCTGTCAGAATTCAAAAGGAGTCAAGTGCGGATTTTTCCTTGAGAGCACACCTTGATTAACTATGAGAACGCAGGCATAATTAAGACACATCCCCTTGTCCCCACCGTGGAATAAATTATTTCAGAATTAAACCTAAATTTAAATGCAAAAAAGTGACACTTTTGGATTACATGCAACTTACCCAGGAAATGATGTATTTCCAACAGTTTTGAGATCAAGTAATACTTAGCTCTGCTTTTGCATTGGCTACAAGCTGTCTGCCTGCGAGTTTCCTTTATTTATTTTTTTAATGCAAGAACATACTTAAAGCTACTCTAGGATAAGTTTATAGCATTTTATATAAACACCCTTAACTGATCTACTTGGATGCATTTTAATGGTAATTCCTTTATCAAACACACAATATATTCATAACAACCCACATAGCATTTGATGTTTTCTTCATAAATCAACTGTACCTAATGCGATTTCTTTTTTTTTTTAAAAAATGTCTTTGACTACACACAGTTGTGAGTCGTGAGAAACCCACAAATAAGCACCTTATCTCTTTAATGACTTTCTTAGGCTTCCTTGTATTTACTGCTTAATGATCGGAAGCATTTAATTTTCAAAGTTTCATTAAAGCCCATCTACAAAGCTGATGGATAAGCCGTAGCGATCTGTGATAGAAGATGTGGGAAGTCGTTAGCCCACATAGTAGGTACCAAGGAGAAAAGTACACCCAGAACAGAACTCTCTTTTGAAGACAAACCCCTTCCTATTTGTCATTATTAAAGTCCAGAGCATCTGTTCTGAGTTTGATCATCAATACGAGAATATGAAGCATTGCCACCTGGAAATAAAAGGCTAAGCTAAGGTAGGATCCTTAAGAGATCTTCATGAAAAAAAAACAAAACAGGTTGTCATTTACTGGGAAGGGGACATCAATACAAAGACCTAGAAACTTGTGGAGACAGGACATTTTCTAGGCATAGGTCATGGTTTATGTTTCCGCATTGGCAACGTCATTTACTTGCCCCGCAGACCAACCAACTCTACCTGACAACCGAGTCATCATCAAAATGCGATTCCTTATGCGCTCGAGGTTGGCTGGCTGATTTCCTCCCCCAGCTCAGAGTGGGCAGACAAAGTCAATTTCCAAGGAAATGAATGGTTTTAGATGCCTCTTTATTATAAAAAAGGAAATCATCCCAATCCCCACAGTGTGCAGTGCCCAGAACATGGAAAGGTATGTAAGAAGCAGGCCTACCGTTCTCATCATCTGACTTATTCTCGTTGTCAGAATCAGTCAGGGTCAGGGCTGAGTTTTCACGGCTGGACAGGCCGGAACTGCGCCTGGATTTTATCCCTCTCCCCCACAGTCTGATGGCGTGTTCTGGAGACATCCCTCCCTCGGTGTCCGAGTCGGCGTCAGATCCCGTGCTCAGGGAGTAGCCCTGGTGAAGGATGCCCATGTCCGAGCAGTAGCCACTGCGGTGCGGGGAGGGCTCACAGATGCCCAGCTCCGCAAGGGTGAAGTTAGTTCCTAGGGTGACAGCAACAGAGAGGCCGTTACAACGGGGGAAATGCTTTACAGGGTTAAATGTACTCTTACAAAAAGCAGATAGACACGTTCCCATCCAAAAAATTGACCAGGTTTGCCACGGTACACAGAACTGGGTCTTGGGGCAAGTGTACTTAGCATATTGGGGTCAATATGAGAACAAAAAATGGAACCATCTAAGATTAATTTGAATCCTAGGACAGAATGCTCAGGTCTTATTTAAAAAAAAAAAATTCTAAGCATTTATGGTTGTCTAGGGAACACCACGTAGATTAGTGAAAAAACACTAGATTACTCTCAGTGTTTTTAATATATATCAAGCACTTACTTTGCTACAGGTATCTATTATTTTGCAACATTTATTTCACATTTAAAAATTTTTATAATAACTTTAGAATGATGATACTATTATTGTAATGAGTCTTTAAGTAAGGAAACTGAAGGATAGAAGAACAGAGAATTCAAGTGACTTACCCAAGGTCATACATCTAGATTGTAGTAAAACCTGGATCTGATCTTGAGCAGTCTGTCTTCAAGTCAAAGAACCTTAATCCTCCAATAAATGGGAGTGGTGGCCAGGAGACCTGGGTACCAGTCCTAGCTTCCCACTGGTAAGTCTCATTGTGGCAAGTCTCTTACTCCTTGAGCCTCAATGTTCTCATCTGTAAAATCTGGGTATTAATCTCTTAAATTCCTCTCAGGATAGCTACGTGTATTATATGTGATCATCTACACCAAAATGTTTTCTTTAAATAAGTTATATAATTTGTTAACTAAGTCAGCATCCTAGGGATGAAGAGTCAGTCCTTTCGTTTTCAAATGATATCCAACAATTTCTCTTTGCTCACACAATTGAACACCACTGATAGGTTTCACCTATGGAGAGGACATATGTACACATGTGGGGTATGAGGGGTGTTACGTGGTTTTATGAGAAGCAGAGGAGAACAGGCATCTGTTGAACACCTATATGTTACCATGAGTTGGGCATGGGGCCAGGCAATGTACCGCTTTATCTCATTTAAAGCCCACCAGTTCAGGGGTTGAACACTTTACAGAGAAGTCAAATACTGGATCCAAGATCACACTTGGGCAAGTGGCAAGGCCCGATTCACCTCTAAACTGCAGACTCCGAGCCTGTGCTCTTTCTGTGATGTCAAATGGTCTCCATCAAAAACCCACTTGGCAACATCTTTGCATAGGAATGCTCTATTTGTGTGCTTTGATGTGCAGCTTCTTTCAAGATATTTTAAGGTTTCAAGGCAAATTACATGGAATCATGTGGTACACTCAATTTATTGATGCATAAAGCTAATTTTTGTAAAATCTTTAACCAATGTATGGACAATGAAAAATATACAGTGAAGAAATGCACTTCTTTACTGTAAGTGAAGGAAACCTTATAAGTACCACTGAAGCCATGGGCTTGCTCACTATGTGTACCAAATACACTAGCCCAGTGGTCGGCAAACTTATTAGTCAACAGAGCCAAATATCAACAGTACAACGACTGAACTTTCTTTTGAGAGCCACATTTTTTAAACTTAAACTATATAGGTAGGTACATTGTTATTAACTTAATTAGGGTACTCCTAAGCTGGCCTTTGCTAAAAACTCAAGGGGCCAAAGAGCCGCATGTGGCCCGCGAGCCGCAGTTTGCCGACCACTGCACTAGAGGCATTCCCAGTCACTCAAGTCTGAAAACTCATGCTAAGCTTCACACTCTGACAGTCCACAGACATGCCATCACCGCTCCGCTTTTATTTCTAAATAGCACCAAGCAACCGTTTATATTAATCTGGTGTGACTTTAATTTGTAACAGACAAGTACTTTTATTCTGAGGTTTTATTTTTCTTTCTTCACTGCACATTGAACCTCCCTAGCCTTATTTGGCCGTGTAAATGGAATCAAACATATTTCTATACACAATTGTCTCCGTGGAGTGAACCCATTGGGGAGCTAACCCAAGCAGAAGTCCCTGTGGGCATGGGATGATTTCCCACCACCTGTGCGGGAGGAGGGCCAGCCTTGCTGCCATCACCGCACTGTCTATTCCCCGGGCCCATCTGCTCATGCTGCTGAAATTCTCTGCCCCCCGGACTCTGTTCCAGTCTGCACCCTTGGTAACTAGGTACTGTCTCATAATTGTACACGGAAATGTATATTTCAGGTTCAGTAGTCTATAAAACTGAAGCTGTTGAGTTCCTATATATCTGGTACTACAATACTTTTCTCTCGCTGGTTGCTTTTCTCATTCTTAAGTCAATGAAAAGAAAGTTGTTGAATGTGAACATTTTCCCGACTTGTCTTTAGAGCCCATGCTTGTTCCGGAAAGTCATGAAATGTATCGCTTCCTTTTCCTGCAATTAATGAAAACAAGCCAAATTGGACATATATGTTTTTATTCCACACGTGGGAATTTTCAGCTCTTGGACTCCGTTGGAAATGGAGTATATGCATACACTTTCCTGATGGTTTTCCCACATCGCATGATTGGGAACTAGCTTCAAAGACCTCCTTGGGAAAAGAGAAACATCTGTGTGAGGCAAGGAAGCCTCTGTTGCAGAGCTTCCCACGTACTTTTCAATCTGGGGACTGGAAGGAACAGGCGGTCAGCCTGGGGTCTGGGAAGCTGTGGAATAAATACAGGGTCCCTGCTTTGCTTATCAAATTTGCTGGATGATAAGGAATTAAAATACTATTTTTCTCATAAAACAAACTTGAGATCATCATAAATCAGTGAAAATTTGCACGAATTTTTTTTTTAAGTAGTCACAAATGTTAGAAAAGAAAGAGTATGTTTCATGAGTTTCCACTTCAAGCTCACAGCTCTGAAGCCACAAGCAAGCAGCATGGAAAATAAAACCTGAGGTGCCATATTGAATGCACCAGGAAAAAGTAACTAAATTCACACTGGCTTGTAGAAAGGCAGGCTTTCCTCTAAAAATGGAATTGTTTCCTTGGAAATTATATCTTCTAAACTCCTCATCTTCATCTTTCCATAGGACCATACCTTCCTGATGCCACCCATTCCCCACAATTCCAGGTTTGCTACTTTTTTTTTTTTTTTTAACCTTAGCTAACTCAAAGAATATTCATTCCCAATACCTGGGGCAGATTCTGGACCAAGTCTTTCCCAAGCTTGTGGCTTAACATAGGAAACAGGTAAGCCATATTCTTTATAAAATCTATTCTTTATTAAATCATTCAACAAATATTTATTGTGCCTGGTGCTAGGCTAGGCATTGGGGATATAACAGTGAGCATTATAAAAACACAGTCCACGATATTTATAGTCTAATCAGGAAAGAACATTAATCAAAGAATCCCTAAGCAAAGTGCAATCTATGCCGTAATAAATACTATATAGGAAAAGCACGGGGAGCCATGGAAGGTCACCTGGCGGTCCAGCCCTTCACCCTTTACCAGCGTGCTTCACTGATGTGCATTTAGCGATAGGTTCACTGCTTTCAGGGACTCGAAATTTATTCCACGGAGAAGTTATCATGGCTCCTTCCATTTGCTCTTACCCATACCCAGCTTCCCAAACATTCCTCTAGGTGAATGTGTTTCAGACAAACATGTCTCATGTTGTTTGTCTTAGAGCTTGGAGCCCCATGCTCAGCATGTAAATAGTATGGGGACATTTTAATACTGTGTCAACTTAGTGTTTGCACTTACTTTACTCATTGAAGGAAGACTACTTTTGCTTTAATTCATCTTGTATAATTATGTCTTTATTAAGCTCCATGCAGCTTTGGATGAAATAAAGAGACTAGTCATTGTATAATTCCCCAGGCTGAGGTGTCCAGTGGAAAGCAGTCAACATTTCCTTCCTCCTTTACTATCTTGCAAAACAATAAAAAGAGGCACTATATTTTAGTATTCATGAAACTCATGTTTACCCTCTATCTGCCCCCAATCTCCTTGAGATCACTGATGAAAGTGGATGTCGGCAGTGTGTCAAACTCAGGTCATCTCAGGGATGTGTTTTATAGCTATTGCCAATTAACTTCCCAGGATGGCCCCATATTATATTACCAAGGTGAGTCAATATTTTTATAGATGAATGATTACACAAAATCTATGATATTTAGATCATGGAATTTTAGTATCATTGAAGGTGACGGGAGAGAATGTTAATGTCTAAAAACCATTAGGTGATCAGGATAGCAGAAAACAAGCTTTAAACATAACTCTCTTGCTAAATCGCTTTTGCTTTAAGTTGTCTTTTTCTTGATCACAACCTATGTATAATACAGATTCTTTTACCAAAAAAGTGTAGAGAGAAATTTTTGCCTTAGATATCAAGTGTCATCACTTGGCCAACTAATTGTATGTGGGGATGCAGCTCTAAGGAGGGATATGTCAGCACGTTGTGATCATGGCTTTATTTTCTAAGTTTTTACCAACTTCTCACACTTTCAAATAACCTTTAACTAGGAGAAGCACATATGTTGCTAAGTCAGAATTATCATGTCATGGGTAATACCAGGAAATACAAAATAGCGCTGAAAATGTCAGCATTTGAACAGATTTCATACTATGAGGGCAGGAAGATAAAAATTAACTGTAGTAATGGTGGATTACAAAACAGAATACTTTTATTATATAAATGTTCACTATGGAAGTCCTCTGAATTTCAGAGAAGAGATTTTACACAGGGGAACCTAAGTTGCTATACCATGAAAATAGTTGCTAATAATCACTTATAACATTAATTCCCACCTGTTCCCACTCCCTTACTGCTAATATCTGATTTCCCATCAATCATACAACAGTGTCTATGTTATCAATTAGTTGCTGATAATAGAAAGTAATATAATGCTAATGTGAGATTGAATTAAAAAGCTCATGAAGATGCAGATTTTCCACCGTGTCAACACAAATGTTGCTAAAAAACACAAGGATCATAAGCAAGACCACAGCATAACCAAAATCTAACAGAATTAAGCTATTACAAGAAACTAGAAATGGATGTTAGCATGATGATGAACTCTTCAAAAGGTAATTTGGTGGATTTCTGGTTCCAGACTAAGATGGAATTTTCTACTTCTCTCTATTCCTCCCACTCACTAAGTACAGCTAAAACCCCTTGATAGTACATATAAAAATCACCTGGGAAGAGTCTACAAGTTGAGAAGAAGTCAGGTCTATTAGGGTCCTGGGACCTGAGGAGGAACATAGTGGTGAGTTCCTTGGATTTCATTTTTTTCTCTTATATTCAATTTTTTTGTGTGTGGGGAAAAAAAATGACCCTCTGTGATCATGCTTCAAAATGCAAATTTAAAGTAAAAGATGGAATAATGTAGTCATACAATTTGGCTGTAAAATGTATAGTATGCCCCCTTAGTTGGTATTCTTTTCTTTTAAAATAACTATAGCACATTTGGAAGAATAAATTGCATTCAATATTAAATAAATTCTACAATACATTTTATTTTTTCAAAATAAAGTTGCTATGAATTATTCTTATTATTTAATATAAATTTTGGTTCTTTTTGAACATTGATTCCTTTTTTTAAGTGGCCTTTTCTAGGATCATTTATTCTAAGAAAAAGAATCTTCTGTAAATAAACATGGGTCCCTTTTCTTTAGCAAATGCTACTGTCTATATTTTACAGTCAGAAATGAATATCCAATTTTTTCTAACAGGTATTTAAGACATGGATATAAACTATAATGTTATAGTTCTTATCACAGTAATTAAAGTATTTTCACCTGATGCCTTAAAATTTTGCAAAATAGAGTAATCAAGAAAAATGTGGTAATTATAAAAAATATAACTAACTCTTATGATTAATCAAGCATATCACCAAATTATTTTTGTATATTAAATACCTTATATTTACATTTGAGTAATTATAAATATGTATGATCTACACAAAATAATCAGTCCAAACAATTACCAACATTATCTAAATTATTATTTACAAGTGTAAAACCTACATATTTTATATGCAATAATAACAATTTTGAAGGCCAGAAGGAACTACTTATGAATTCTAATGTTTTATGCTGTGTTTACTGAAATTGTTCACATACTCTCTCTTAATGCCCTTCTAAAGTTCATCTGATTTTACATATTCCGATATTTTCCCAAATGTTGACAAAACTGTTCACAAAATGATCCTGTGGCTTAAAAACACAGAGTAGGGCACATGCATTATTAGTAAAAAAAATGTAAGTCAAATATTTATAATTCAAAAGTGCACTTTAAGGATAACAATGTTCTTTTATGTGTAGCACCTAAAACATTAATATTTTAGTGTTTCTTCATTTTTAGATTAAGTATCCTAATCTCTGTCTGAATGCCAGATATGTCACAACTTTTTACAATCTGTAACTAAAATCCTTCCAGTGCAAATAAACACATTTCCAAAGGAGACACCAAAATGGCTAGTGCAGAAGGAAGAGTGTCCTGTGTCCTAGGTTTCTCTGTAAGCTTTGTTACTTTACAGAGAAAGGTGAAAGGGGCATTCTCTGAAATGGTGGCGTTTCCAGGTTCCAATCTGAACGGAGTCCAATTTGGAAAAGCACTCAACAGGCACAACAAAAGGTTCTGCTGATCAGCTGCCAGTTGAGAAAGAGAAATGAGATGTCCAGTCATCTGGCTAGCTGGAGACTTTTCTGCTGATTAAAGCTCAGACAAGATTAAAAGTCAATTCTGCTATTAGAGATGATAGCAATCACGTGTTCTATGTAGAGCATCACAGTGGTGGACATCTGGTCGTGGGAGGCTCTGCCTCTCCCAACAGTATTTTTACTGGTAATCAGAAAAAGAACAGGACAATAGTGAGTGGGCTACAATAGTCTAGCTGTCCTATATCTGAGAACAGTTCCTAGATTCCCTTCCTGAGGACTTCATAGTGCGGCAGGCACAGTCCAAAATGCGTTTTTATAGTTTTCTAATTAATTAGGACAGCAGCCCTATCAAACAGTCACTATACATACAGCCTAGGGTTAACGTGGGAGTTCCAGCGTCTCTTTTAAAAATATTCATTGACCATATATTCTTAGAATTCATGCGTTCTGGTGAGCCTACATTTACTCATTTATAAAGGGGACATAAAAAATAGCACCAAATGAAAGAAAAATACCACATGATCTCACTCATCTATGGAAAATAAAGAACATTATAACCTGATGAACAAAAAGATAGATACAGAGGCAGTAAAGCATTGAACAGACTGTCAAATTACAGCGGGAAGGCTGGGGAGTGTTGGGGAGAGAGGGAAAGAGATCAACTGAAAGACTTGTATGCATGCATATAAGCACAACCAATGGACATAAGACACTGGGGGGAGTGGAATGAGGGCATGTGACAGGTGGTAGGGGAGGCTGGGGGAGGGTCAATGGGGAGAGAAAGGGGATTGTTGTACTACTATATGTAATACTTTAAACAATAAAGTAACATTTAAAAAATAAAAATATTTCTGGGGAAAACAATAGCACCTACCTTCATAGGCTTGTTGTGAGACCTGAATTAGGTAAGGTAGGTAGAAATGCTTAGAACATTGCCTGCCTTGTAGTAACTACACGGCAAACTGTAGCTATTAGGTGATCATCAGTATACAGAGGAAGACACTTGCTGTGATTTTGGTTTCTTACTATAGGATTGTTAACATTTTCTATTTTTTCTTGAGTTGATTTAGGAAGTTTTGAAACAATACAGTTTTTGAGGAATGTGCCCATTTCATCTATGTTTTCAAATGGATTGGAATAGTTTTCCAGGTATTTCTAAGCCCTTTCAATGTCCGCTAGATTTGTTGTTTGCTGTCTTCATTTTCATTCCTGACATGATTTGTTTGTACCTTCTTTCTTTTAGCTGGATTATTTTCACCAACGATTATTTCTGTCCTTCAAAAACCATTTCTTTTATTCTTCTTTTCTGTTTACAAATTATCCCTTTCCCTATCTCTCTTTGAGTTCATACCGTTGTTGTTTTTTTTAAAAAAAATATATTTAAATTTTGCTCTTTATGCCATTATTGTCCAGCCAGTCTTCTTTTGTTAAGCATTCCAGGCTATATATTCCTTTCTAATGGTCACTTTCACCACTTCACCCAACTCTTCATTCATGGTATTTTCATTGTTTTGATCTAAATATTTTCATATTTCTATTGAACTTAAGTTTATAAGTGTATTCAGATAGTTTGCTTATATTTTTGTTTGTTACTTCTAATATAATTGCACTTGGCTAGAGAGCATAATTATATCAGTCTATTTAGAATTCAATTCTTGCTTGATATATACTGTGCTCCAATTTCTGGGAATTCATAATTTCTTTATTCTAAATATTTTTTTGCCATTGCCTCTTAAGTACTCACTTCTACATTCTGTATTTGCTCAGTAATTAAACTAAATACTATCCCTTTCTCTAAATGTCTCTATTATATTTTTGATCTTTTTTTCTCTATATTGTCTCTTGCTAATTTCTATTTGGTTATTGTTTTTAGTTGACTAATTCTTTCTTTAATTGTGCCTGATCTCATATTTACCACAACATTTTAAAATTTTAGGCAATTATGCATTTCCTTTAAAAACTATTATAGCTTTTGAAGTGTTTCTGTTCAGTGCTTTTATTACTTGCTAATCTGTATATTATACACAGTTGAAAGTATGTATCTGACAAATTCTAATGTTTTAGGATTTTAAAGATCAAAATTGATTGTTGCTTTGCTTGCTCTTAATTATGAAGGTGTGTTTTTTATGTATTTCATTATATTTAATTTTAGTTGAGATTACTTTATTTTAATTTTCAAAAATTAATCACAGAGGCCAAAATTGATGATTCTTGTGTCCTGAAATTTCTGTATTTGCTTCTGTCTAGGCCCCATGGTACTCATTAACCACATATCTGTTTTCAAGTCTCTTGTTTATTGCAGGAATCTCAGTTTCAGTCCTCTTTCTTGCTCAAAACCCAAGGTCCAGTCTCCTAATTGCACTCTGATAGCAGTCCTTGCTCTCCATGAAGAGCTGCTGTGATCTTACAAATCAATCTTTAGGTTACTGTCTTTAGCTCATTTTTAGTTATTATTTTATTTTGTTTTAGTTGCTTAGAGATTTACTTACTGTGAGAACTACTCGTCTTATATACTAATTGTGTGTATATACATTTATACATATATAATATATATATATATATACTGTATATAATATATATGTAGAGCATTCCACAACAAAGTAAGAAGGCAATAAATATTAGCTATTATTATTATTATTACTAGAAGCCTGGGGCACAGTGCATCAGTGGGGTCCCTCGGCCTGGTCTGTGGGGATCGGGCCGAAACTGGCTTTCCAACATACCCTGAGGGGTCCTGGATTGCGAGAGGGCAGTTCTCAGGTGATCCCGGAATTGGGCTCCCTCCTCTCTGGTTCCAGGTGCATCACCCGAGAACCACAGCTGCCAAGTCACAGCAGCTCAGCAGGTCCTGCGTCCAGCATCTGCCCCCTGGTGGTCAGTGCATGTCATAGGTTCGACAGTCGAACTGTCGGACAGTCGCTTAGGCTTTTATATATATAGATTACTACTATTACTATGTTACTATTAAGTATAAAACTACTAAATGATGGGCCTGCTTCCATTTTCAAATTTTCTACAACTATATAAATTTTTCTACAACAAATGAAATCTTTTTTCCAGTTAAGCTGCATATATTTATATTTAATGTTTATTCCATTACGTGATGTAATACCCTACCTTCCCAAAGGAATACAGAGAATGTTTGATATGTGAGTAGAGAAGCTACCAAATTTAACTGAAATTTTGACAGAGGCACATGCATTGGCATTCTTAGCACTCATGAAGGTCCTTGTCTCTATCATGTGCTTGATGTTTGGAAAACACTTTGACTCTCCTATCACGGAAGGATTATTCTAGATCTCAGCAGTTAATTAACTCATCCACAGACTGACAACTAATGAGATAGATCACAATCCATCATCAGGTGAATGTATGTATAGCTGATATTTCTGCTTTAGCAACTAATCAGCGTCTACATTGTAACCAAACATATTTAGGGAGAAATATTTATGATACACTCTTATTTGTAAATCAATTGATTCATTAAATCAACTACTCCGTCATCCACCAATCACTGTTATGGTTTAGGTACTTGTCTAAAACCATGTAAAGCATCCAGCCATTGAGCTTGCAGACCATAAGTGTCTTAGTGCCTGTTAGCATCTGTGAAATAGGGAGAGGATAACTGAAACTGAGTCAAGAGTTTCCCTTTTCTTCCTCTCCCACCGTGCTTCCTGTGTTCCTAACACATGTCCTAGGTTACAAATATATGTAAAGCCTTAATTACATTTAGCATCTGGCAGCTGTTGACTTACAGAGAGTTGTTGAGTCACATGAATTCAATGTCAAAAAAAAAGTTGAGGAACAGAATACAGAAGCTTGCACAGTGGGGTAAGAGAGTCCCATGTCATCACAGCTGAAAGACTCCACCATCAGCACTCTTATTATGCTCATGGTGTGAGTGCCACTGTAACTGGTCAGTTTCAGCAATACTGGAGACAACCTCCTCACTGAGCTACATCATTCCCAATGTAGTTACAGCCACCAACCAAAGGGCCTTACAAGCATTACTTTCACCACGTGATGGGTGTGTGCACCTGCAATGGAGACAACAGCTTTACGAGAATTTTGGCATATCCACAGGCATCAACTGATGACTTTTTAAAAAAAGATCCACATACTGTCCCTATAAAACTGTCACCAAAGTTAGATGTGTTAAGTAATTTAGTTGCTACACTGCTTATTTTGGAAGGAATAAGTCTCCTGAGAAACCCACAGGCTCTACAGACCTCTAACACTGACCACATTTTGCCACAAAATGACAATTTCATGAGTAAAGAATTATCAAAAAGAAGTCTTAATTTTAATAGAGATAGATCTCAAAACCCAAAGGTCAGTTACTAAAGCACAATAGGAAAAATATAATGAGTGCTGTATGTTGTTTATAGAGACACATACACTAATAGGATAAATTTGACCTGGAAATATATATACACCAAATTCTTAACAGCAATTCATTCTGGAGAGGCAGAGGGAAGAATGCAATGGGGGAGAAGGGGTCTGAAATAAATGTAACAAAATAATAACACATGGTAATTACAAGTGATGAGTATTATGTACTTCATTTACTGTACTTTTCTGTGATGTAAAGCTTTTTTCTAAAATTTAAAACAATTTAAAAATCAAAGCCTTGGACAAGACCATCTCTATTTCATACCTTAAAATATTTACAATATCATAATTTTCTGATTGAGTCATGACATTTAGAACGTTCATGATTATATTTTGAATGAGACTACAAAGAAATGCCTTTGCTTGCACACCTCTTTAAGTCCCAGTCAATCAGGGTTAACGTTATGAAACAAAAGTAAATGCAACCAATGACTTACTAAACTGTGGTTCATCTAGACAATGAAATATTATTTAGCATTATAAAGAAATGAGCTATGAAACCATGAAAAGACCTGGAGGAACCTTAAGTGCATAGTCCTAAGTGCAAGAAGCCAACCTGAAAAGGCTGTGTATGCATGATGCCAACTACATGACATTCTGGAAAAGGCAAAGCTGTGGAGACAGTGAAGAGGTCAGTGGCTCACAGGGGTCGCGCAGGGGGAGAGGACTAGCAGCACAGAGGATGTTTAGGGCAGTGAAAATACTCCCTATGATATTATAATGACGGATACACGTCCTTATCCATTTGTCTAAACCCACAGAACGTACACCAGGAATGAACCCTAATGCCCCTCATGGACTTTGGATGGTGACGATGTGTCAGTGTAGGCTCCTCAGTTGTAACAAACGTTTATCACTGCGGTGGGGAACGCTGATAAGAGGGCAGGCTGTGCATATGGGGGAAATGGGGATATGGGAAATATCTGTACCTTTCACTCAATTTAGCCCTATACCTTAAATTGCTATATAAAAAATCTTTTTTTTAAGTAAATACAACCAAATCATTACATGCTGAATATGCTGCCAGAAAATGTTTGCTCTTTTCTGCCTAGGAGAAACACTCTATTCCTGTGGTTAAAAACCTCAGGATCAAGTGACTCAGAGTGTGAATCCCTACTTCACTATGTAAGGTTTGATCTTGTGCAAGTTAAGGGACACCCCTGAATCTTCTGTCTCCTCATCTGTAAAATAGGTACGATGGCATACATGCTCATGAGGCTGTACAGATAAATTATCCAAGCCTGTAATAGGCAGGAATGCAAAGCATGTGGGTGCAGTAGGGGCGAATTGATTTTGGAGTTTGCCTCCAATCGAGGATGGGGAGGAGGTGCTAATAGATTTGGGGGAGAGTAGCAGGAACGAAGCTGACAGCTAGAAGAGTGGGGCAATGCATAGACCAGACAATTTAGTACAATTGCAAGCAGAATTAAGGAACCACTTGAAATTTAATAAACTTCAAAAACTTCTTGGAAAGAATGTATTACAATGCACACGTTACCACTGAACTCATTCATCATTCACTAGGGCTGCCTTGATTCACATGGAAAAAATTAAATTATGGTGACTAGATTCAGTTTTCAGAAATGAGACAATATTAAATGCAGTGTAAAGACATTGTTCTTAAAAGAGCATGTCTGTTATGTTGGGGGTGGGAAGAGAGCAATTAGGGTGATGTTATATGTGGACCACATTAAGTGTAAATTGTAACTATGAATTATGAACCCACAGATATTAAACAGTATGTGAAGAATTGTACTTTTCATCAGATGGAGGTACCATCTTTAAGATACGAGGTCTTTATCTCAAAACACTGAAATTCACTTTGTTGTTTTTTTTAAAATACTAACCCAAGGATGTTTTTTCCATTGATCTTTAGAGAGAGAGTGGAAGGGAGGGAGAAGGGGGAGAGAGAAAAAGGGAGAGAAACATTGATGTGAGAGAGACACATCCACTGGTTGCCTCCTGCACGTGCCCCAAATGGGATTGAACCTGTAACCCAGGTACATGCCCTTGACCACCAATCAAACCCAAGACCCTTTGGACGAAGGGCTGATGCTTTCACCACTGAGAAAAACAGACCAGGGCTGAAATTCACATTTTTAGGTTCATGAGTGAATGGAAAAACAACAACTATGTCAGTTTCAATAGGCCCAGGGCCACCTTATCCAGTAAGCATAATAGACAGTCACTAGGGCCCGTAATGCTTTTTGGGGCGTATGAAGATGGTGTAATTTGTTTTAAAACCAGAAAAAAAAACTAAACTTTTTGTTTATAGAAAATTTTTAAATTTATACTGTAATAAATTTGTCTTTGCAGCTATAAAATATCTTTAAAAATTTTTTTTTTTTTAGGGAGGAGGGGCAGACCAAGGCAAACGTGGCTGGGCCAGTGCAGCTCTGCTTCCTCCATGCAACCCCTACCTGGTGGAAGGCCACAGTCACAAGGAATCTACCCATCACCCTCCTCACAAGCTTCTAATAAGAAATTCGGATTGTGCTCTAACCGTGCTGTCAGCCGTCAATGCCGAGAGGACATCTTCCCTACATCAACACCCAATGCTCCAGCCACCTGGCTGTTTGAGAGGCATAGGAACAGGGCCTGGTTTCCGTCTCCAGGTGTTCTGGCAAAGGCTGCCCAGCACTAAAGTCACTGCCTCCTCTCATTAGTGGAACAAATGTTTAGTCATCGCAGACCAATTCCTTGGCCCTTCCTCATTTCCCCCAAATATCTCTCAGAATCCAGTGACCCGACTCTACTCTCTACCTCTTCTATTTGGTATCCAGAGAGCACACTTAATGAAGATTTTCAAAGCAAAGTGTTTTAGGAGTTAATATCATCCTTGGAACGTATAAGAATTACCTTCCTCTGGTAGCAGAGAAATGGAGGTTGCTGGGCTTCTCAGTCACAAAACATGCCTCTGAGAAGAAGTGAGGTGCATCTCTTTGTCTTTTTTTTTTTTTTTTTAATCAAGGGTCATTGCTGGCAGATTGCTCTCTTCTTAAAAGGTCAACTTTTGCCTGGCTGGGCATGGCTCAGTGATTGAGCATTGACCTATGAACCAGGAGGTCAGGGTTTGATTCCCGGTTAGGGCACATAGCTCAATCCCCAGTAAGGAGCATGCAGGAGGCAGCAAATCAATGATTCTCTCTCATCATCGATGTTTTATCTCTCTCTCTCCCTTTCTCTCTGAAATCAATAAAAACAATTAAAATTAAAAATTAAAAAAAAAAACAACACACCAACTTTCCCCAGGAAAACTAGGGCTTTTCTAGAATGACAGGCAATGAAAGCCAACAGGACACTTAGTTGTCTTCTGTTGAGACTCTTCTCTTTGCTCTGTGGGAATCACCTGTGCCACCTGAGACAAACTTTCCCTTGTTAGTGGAGCTTTGCTTTCAAGGGGGGCACTGAAACTGTATGCACCCCCCTCGCCTGTGAAAGAGCCGCCAGGGAAATTGCTGCTTTGCTGCCATAAGTCCCCTGTGCCCATGTCACAAGGGGTGTGGGGCCTCATTAATTCAAGTTATTTAGGGATCAGCAATAGAAGATTATTTCAAACACTTATTTCTTGCTTCAAGTTCTTCTCTTTTAGAATTGGGTCCAAATCACTCTCTCGTGTGCCATGTGCTCAATCTCCATTGGGATAAGGAAATCAAAATAGTCCTTTCAGAAAACCTATCCATCAGCCTTAACAGGAACACACCCCGCAAAGGCTTGACATGCCTGCCTATCTGGCAGGTTTTCTGCTTCTTTGTACTCTAGTCTTCCCAAGAATCGCTGCCCTCGTAGGGCTCACACACACCCAAGGGCACCCACCCTTCATGTCTCCAACTGATTAATTCAACTCAGTTCTACAAAAGGACAAAAAGGTGTGCTGAGAACTGACCGGGATACAGAGATGGGAAAACTGTGTCCTGCTAGCGGTGATTGCAAGTGAGATCAACACATAAATATACAATCATGATATCATATCTTATTCCTGATGGATTTATTTCCCACCGCACTTACATTGGTGGGTGGGAAGACAGATGTAGGGGGAAAGTAATTATATTTCTTTTTTCTCTACAAAACCCGACTATGGGTGGCAAACATGAACTTGGGTAAGTTCCTTCATTCTCTGAGTTCTCAGTTTAATTTTTAAATTAAAACATGGGATCAAGAAGAGATGGAATCCTTCAGCCATTCATTTAACCTGCATTTATGGCTAAATATTTATTGTTTGTATAGTATGTGCCAAGACTAAGTCACAAACACTTTATACAAATGCTCATATAATCTTCAGAACAAAAGTAGGAAGAAGGCATAGGCTCAAAAGGAATAAATAACATCCCTAAGACCACGAAAAGTGCAGGTAGAATAGTCTTCATGCATTTGCTTTTTTGACTCCAAAGTTCTTGTGGCATCTCACATGCCATACTTTCTAGTTAAGTCTAAAGATTTTCCCTTTAAGCTACTGTGATTATATAGTATTAGAGGCCTGGTGCATGGATTTGTGCACTGGTGGGGTCCCTCAGCCTGGCCTGCAGGGATAGGCCAAAACTGGCAATCCAACATCCCCCAACGGGTCCTGGATTGCAAGAGGGCATAGGCCAGGCCGAGGGACCCCACCAGTGTACGAATCCATGCACCAGGCCTCTAATATGCATATAATATCTTTGGTTAACCTCTTCCTGCCCTTGCCCTTTTCCCCTTCCCTTTGAGAGTCATCAGTTTGTTCCATATTTCCATGCCTGAGCATTGAGCATCTGTCCCCTGGTGGTCAGTGCACATTGTAGCTACCGGTAGAACTGTCTAAAGTTGAACGGTCGGACAATTAGCACATTAGCCTTTTATATATGTAGATTTCTCATGAGAGACTAGGCAGCACAGCCACTTTTCCTAACTGGGATACGTGAAGGTGGGCAGGGTGGTGGGACACTCTTTGGAAAATCTGTAGAAAAAGGGCAAAAGAAGAAAGTAACCCTTTTCCAAGAGAATGGTTTATGGACTCCTAGATTTCCTTTTTTCCCCAACTTTTCAAATCAATGAAACATTTGGTAGACTGTCAAAGTGAATAAGGCTTTTTTCTTTCTTCAAAATATATGTTTATTGATTTCAGAGAGGAAGGGAGAAGAAGAGGGAGAATCAATGATGAGAGACAACATTGATGAACTGCCTCCTGCACACCCCCCTGATGCAGATGGAGCCTGAAACCCAGGCATGTGCCCTGACCTGGAATCCAACTGTGACCTCCTGGGTTGATGCTCAACCACTGAGCCACACTGTCCAGGGTAGGCTTATTTCTTTAAACATCCTTTTTGCTATAAATAAAGGAGCATATGCATATGGAATCTAACATAAAGAAGTAGAGAACTGAGCATCCCTGGGTCAAGGAAATAACAATATGTGAACTTGACATTGACTTTGACTTCTCAGCCTCCCCTAACACATCAGGTCCTCCTCAGCAACTCTGACTGACCTTACCATTGTAAAGCCAGGACCTAGTGTAGTAGCTGCTCAATAAACATTTGTGGAATTAAACAAAGATACACAGGTCAGTTACACATGCAAGAAATATACCAGTTTTATTCATAAAGAATGTATACTTTATATATCCCCCTTTTTCATCTTCCCTGACTTTCCTTCTCCTTGATTTTATATATTTAAAAATCCAGATAAAAATGCAAAACAGCTTTCTACTTAGTACTTTCGACATCTCTCCAACTATTCTAAGAACTACAGGTTAAAAATTTTTTTTTCTTTTGAAGAAACACTTAGTACTATTCACTGCCATTGTATGGTCACTCAGACCCAAGGACTTAGACCATATGAGAAGTATATGTAAATATGTGTGTATTTTAATTTTTCTGCATATTACTTGGTTTTATTTCAAGCAGGAAATTATCTGCCCCTCCCTTCTTTTTACACATCACGGAGCCAGGTTTGCTGTGTTACACCAATTTCAAAATGTTCAGCATCATTTATTCTTTTTTTATAGTTCATATAAAGGCATGGCTCCAAGACCTTCAATAACAAAAAGTTTATTTAGGTATTTATTTTCGCACACCATGCGTCAGTGAGCCAGGCTGCTCAACACGCATCGCAGATTAGACGCCGGAGTGTGGTTTCAGGCAAGGCTCCCTCATGTTTCTGCGCATTGGCTGATAAACACTTCAAAGTAAACCCGCTCATAAATATGAAATGAAAAGCCGAGGAGTTGTTATGCGCAGCTTTGAGATACAAATCTCTTTATTCCCTTCTGAAGTGGGGTTTGATTGACATAATGAGTCATAGATCCTGTCCAGGGACACGCTGCCTTTCCCCCACTTTTCTCTGGAGACAGGGAGACTTTAAAGAAATCCACTTCAGAACTTGGTGATAGACAGCTTACTTGAAAAAATAATAAAGTTGAATCCTATATTAAATAACTTATTATTTTGTGTTAATGCTGACTTTGACAACCATGACATGTGTCAAAGTTTCACTACACATCCTCTGAAAGCCGTTATTAGCTACAACTCTAAGAAAAAGATTTGCGATTTTTTAAAAAGTGCCTTTATATCTTTTGTCATATATATTGTTGCTGTGTAGAACCTTTGTCTGACAAAAGAAAATCACTACTTAAATTAACTCAGAACAGAAGCCTAAAGCCCTGGAAGCCAAAAGGCTATAGGGAGTCACACAGGCAATGGGGAATAATTATTGTGGAAAATTCATTGAATAAATAAATGTCTTGCCAAAACGGAGGACCATACACTAGAACCTTCTATTAAAAAACAGAAGAGCAATTGAGCATGGAGATTCAACTTATTCGTGCTCATACATTTTCAATAATTATCTGCTTGCCTGAAAAATATAAAAATTTCAAAGAAGGCACACAGTTTTCCATGAGATCATATTCTGTAAATTTAAGTGATTTACAGAAGCTAAGCAGTTACCACAAAAGAGCTAAGTCAGCCTGTGTAAAAGGGCACTAAGGAGTGGAGGGGGCCTGGAGAAAAAGGGAAGAGCTGGTTGACATGGGTCAATGCTTGAGCATGGACCTGTGAACAGGAGGTCACAGTTCAATTCCTGGTCAGGGAACATGCCCGGGTTGAGGGCTGGATCCTCAGTGGGGGTGGTGCAGGAGGCAGCCGATCAGTGATTCTCTCTCATCACTCATGTTTCTCTTTCTCTCTCCCTCTTCCTTCCTCTCTGAAATCAATAAAAATACATTTAAAAAAAAAAAGAAAAAGATAAAGGGAAGAGAGTCTCATATATCAGAACCAGTAGATTTCTGCCACTCAAGGAGGTGGAATTAATGTTGCCAGATCTTGCACTTTTTCTAGAAAAAAGTGAATTCTGTATATTTTTTTACTGATTTGTAAATGGTGGCCCCAAACGTGTAATTTGCACCAAAAAGGTGCAGTCCAAATAAAATAGGTCTTTGGGCTGCGAGTCTTTAGTCTCTGATCCAGACTTTCTGTAGTGATCATTTAAATAAGCCTTTCTTAGTAAAAGAGAATGGAGAGAATAAGAACCTTAAATCCGGGGATGTTGACAGAGGAAGGATCCTGCAATCACCTCCTCCAGTGTCCACCCACGACCCCTGGGGATTACGCTGAGCGCCTGCTGGAGTGAGAAGGACTGGTCCTCCCAAAGCCCTTCCACCAGAGCTGTTCTGCCATTTTACTTACGTAACGACTGGGAGCCAGAAAACTTGTGACAACAGATAATCCAGATTACACTTTCAAGTGAAGAAACCAAGTTATTCACCACCAGTTCTCCCAATGCCTAACTGACCCACGGTTCCAGGCTCCACTAGGCGTCCGGGTCAGATTGTGTCTAATGTTCTGCCTGGAGACGTAGTGTGAGAGCGAATTAACTGTCCACCTCAGTGTTGCCCTTCCCTTGGTAGACAACGGTGCTAGACAGTGGCTGCCCACCAGGAACTATCGTTCTCTGCTCCCATTGCATCTCCAACAGGTCGTGTGCCTCTAATTCTGGTCAACCCAGTGATGTGACAGTGACGTGTGCCATTTAAAGGCCAGAGAGCCTAGAACAAATGATCCTGCTCTAGGTTGTCTTCCCCTCATGATGCCGGGGATACTGGCAATGAAAAGTTTAAGATGGCAGTGTGGGGAGATGAGAGAAACCTTATTCCCAGAGTTCCCACCTGGAGAACATGAACCGGGTCATCAGAATTAGTGATTTCTGACGTCACAGGAATGAGGAATTAATTTCGGTTAATGATCCTTCATGTACGTTCCCTTGTTCCATCAGTTAGATTTACCCCAAATAATGCAGTCCATATTGAAATGTTTGAAGCTGTGTTTTACAGGTAAGCTACACAACTCCTTGATCCAAACGAGAACATTGACGTCCTGTTGAGAACTTTCTTAAGCCAGTAATGGCCATTTAGTCAGACCTGCTTTGTATGAAGTGACACAGGAGAAGGGGAAATTACATGGCCCGCTAGAGGACAACGAAATGGTAAATAGAAAAGCAAGAAGTGGTCTTTTCTTCTGCACAGTCGCAGAGGCAGGCAGCTGTCGCCTGGGACTGCTGAAGTCGGGGGGTTCCTGGATGACCTCCTAGGGTGGGTTGCAGGTAGCCAGTATACAGCTGAGGCCTATACGGAGCAAGAGCTGGTTGGTGCAAGCCATCTGCCAAGTTGGGTGGAAATTGGTGAAAGGAAGGAACGAGTGATGAATAACAATTTTGAAAGGGACTTGGAGAATACGAAGCAGACATGGATTATCTGGACTACATAACAGCATCTGATTCAGCTATAGATATTGAAAATCGAACTGATATCTCTTCCTCGGGTAGGAGCTTATTTAAAACTCAATGTGTTCCTAATCACCTAAATGGAGGCAAAAAACAAAAAATCCTATTAGAATATGTGTCAGTTCACTTGAAAGTGCTCAAGCAAGAGATTCATCCAGTGACTCCTCTTTAGAACCAAGACCATTGACTTTAAAAGCTATGTTTACACAATGAAATACTATGCAGCTGTAAAAAGAAAGAACTCTTACCATTTGAAACAGCATGGAGGGACCTGGAGAGTATCATGCTAAGTGAAATAAGCCAGTCAGAGAAAGACAAGTATCACATGATGTCACTCATATGTGCAATCTAATGGACAAAATAAACTGATGAACATAATAGACTCAGAGACATAGAAGCATGGGACAGACTGACAAATTTCAGAGGGAAGTCAGGGGTTGGAGGTGTGTGGGAAGTGAATGACTGGGAAACATACACATACATATATGAACGTAGACAATAGGGGGGTGAATGCCTAGGAGGGGGGTGGATTAGGAATTGGGGCGGGGGACAAACAAAGGGAACATCTGTAATACTTTCAACAATAAAAAAAAAAAAAAAAAAAAAAAAAAAACAGAAAGAAATGTTCCAGGGGTGCAAAACAAAAGCCACAGCAAAAAACTTATAGACCTATATGCATAGCCCATGGACACAGTTAGTAGTGTGGTGAAAGCCCGGGGTGAGGCAGGGGCTGGGTGGAGGGGGAAAAGAGGGGGCAAATGGGGGGCATCTGTAATACTGTCAACAGTAAAATATACATATTAAAATAAATAAAAATAAAGACTATTTTTGAAAGAGTCAAGAAAAAGAAATGTAAAAAGAGGAAATATAAGCCAACAGGAAGACCAAGGGAAGAACAAAAAGAAGGAGAAACACTAAACCACAAATAAATAAGAAATAATTTAAAGATAAGAGACCTCACTTCCTCTTTTAGAATCAGAGACTGGAAGAAAACCATTACTTTGGAGAAAAAGTTTAACCTTCAAGCCAACAGTGGCAAGAGGATTTTTCAACTATCTTGAAAAACTGAAGTATGAATACCACCTCAAGGGATCCTCAAAACAGATGAATGCTGCTGAAGATTTAGAAGAAAAAGACGCTGACAGTCATAGATATAAACACCTAGATGACAGTGGATCTATCTCTCCCACTGGAGAGTCAGCAGAGAGGATGAGGTTGCAACCAACCTTGAACCTGGTGATGAATGTGATGTCAAACTGGTGGAGAATAATTATTTCATAGGAAGTTCTGAGTTACCAGAGAAGAGGAATGCATAGTTAGAACAGGAATATACCTGAACAAGCTGCTTTGTCTAAAAAGAGGGTATCAAAGTCAAAAAACATGGGACAGAAGATAGAGGGGCCTGAAAAGGAGACAGGCATATGAATGTCACGGGTTTTATCTTGAGAACACAGTGTCTGGACTTGCAGGTGTTTGGATAGCCTGAAGATCTGGACTGGTCTAAGGGGTGATGCCTTAGGAATGACTGTGATTTGAACTCACTCATGTTTGGAGGGTGTCTGAACTTGAGAGATCAGGCAGATCCATCTGCTCGGATCCTAACAGTGGCCCCAAAGTGAATTACTTGAAAAATCGGGTCCCATTGATTATAGGACTTATTGACATGATCACTGGATTGAGCAAACATTCTTCTTAAAAGGGATTGAGCCTCAAACTCAGGAGGAACTAAGGCAGTGGAAGGAATCAGAACACGTGAAATTCCTTAAATAAAATTTTATTAACTTTAAATAATTGTCACACATAATATCTATCATCTATCTATCTATCTATCCCTAATATGCAAAGTGTCCCCTTGAGAGTTCACAAGTTTGACCGCTCACTATGACGTGCGCTGACCACCAGGGGGCAGTGCAGAAGGAAGGCCCTGCCGGCAGCTGGAAGGCCCCAATCAGCCCTGATCGCTAGCCAGGCCTAGGGACCCTACCCATGCACGAATTTTGTGCCCCGGGACTCTAGTATATATATTAAAAAAAAAACTTTACACCTTTTGTAGAAAGTCAAAGAGAGAGAGGGAGGGAGGGAGGGAGGAAAGAAGGGAGAGAGAGATGGAAAGAAAAGCAGAAACTCAGATTTTGACAACTCCAAAGAAGTTCTTAACATCATACATTAATTTCTGTTGCAATGACATGAGTGAGTGTTTGAGTTTTTATTAAAATTCTTACTGGCCCAAATTAATAAAATTTAGCACCATTCTGATATGTCATCTGTTAGATTTCTGATTATTGTTACTAAAATTTGAAAGTAGAAAACTCTAACACAAATATCTCCAAATAAAAATTTTAACATAATGAATTAACTGGTCCATATGTAATATTATAATATTGTATTTCAATATTAGCAATTTTATCTTTCAATAACAAAATATTTTTGAGATGTTCTCATACATATGAGGAAAGTGATGATAACTTATTTTTTACTAGCCATCAAACCCTAACACAACCCAAAATAAACAGAGACATGCTATGTATATATGTAGACATACATATACAGGGGTGTGCAAAAGTCGTCTTAAAGTTAATAAAATATGATAATTATATAATAATGCAGTAATTAATGAATAAATAATACGATAATAAACTGTGATTTGCATACTCAAAACTGTAAAGTTACTTTTGCCCACCCCTGTCCATGTGCACAAATTATGTATATTCTTAATAATAAGATAATTGAGAAATTAGAAAAGTGAAATGCTATATATACACACATGAGAATAATCTTTTATTAATCTCCAACGTCTATTAAGATCCAGCTCACTTTCAGACTAGGAGTAACTGTGTATCCCAGTGCACAGGGGCTTTGCAATCAGACAAGACAAAGTCCCAATCCTCCAGCTTCTCCAAGTTCCAATGTTCCCACGTATCAAATAAGGATGATAATATCTACAATATTCAACATACAGTCTAGAGTCCACATCCAAGGAAACGAAACCTAGATCCTTTGGGAGATAAGCATAGACCATGATAATGTTCATTATGACCCTTAACGTTAAACCAGTTGTCTGGGAAAGGAGCTGTAAGCAAATGAGCATGAAAAATCCTCTTCGGATGATAGAATGTTCTAAAATATTATAGTGGTGATAAATGTCCACCTCTGTTCATTTACTCAAATTTATGCAATTGTACACTTGGAATTGGAGGATACTATGATGTGTAAATTATACCTCAGTAAACCTGCTAAAAATTAAGGTGGTTATATGTAAGCACTTCTCTGTATGTAGGTAAAAACTGCACCTGTAAAACCTAGAATAAAACAACAGCACAGAATAAAATAGCAGCATTAACTCTTAAGATATATAAATTGTGGAATAAACTAATCAAAGCTAATCTATGACTCGTGTTTCATAAATTGAAAGCAGAATTATTATAACATTGTGACTTTTCTTTTGATTCTATCATGAATTTAATGGCTAAAATATGCCTTGAATAATAGTTACTCATTAACTTTTGTTTGGAAATCATGAAGGCACAAGTGCCCTGGGACTAAACTATTCTATGCTAACCATCAGGGTAAAACGAACAGCCTTTCTAAGACTAAATCTAGACCAGAACACTTTCCCATCTCCAGGTGTTTTAATCCTCTAGATTGAGAACAGTTTGATTACACAGGCAGCACCGGGATCAGGAGTTCTGTCTCCATCTAGGAAGAAACAGCTGTCAGTCACATCTCTGTTCTCCTCCCCTGGTCCCCAGAGGACAACAGAAGCAAGCTGTCTCCTGGATAAGCACTCCTCGGAGAATTGCTGGCTCTTCAGGGCCTGCAGCTGAAAAGCAGCCATTCTGCTCACCCAGTCTATCAGCCCTTTGACTTCCTTCCTCTGCACACAAATATAAATATAATGCCTAAGTGAATGATGACTGCTGTCCCCAAAGAAATTTCAATTAAACACTTGGAATCCTTAGGAACGGTACCTAGGGAGAATTCCAAACAGAGCTGCAATTTGTTATGTATTATTAAGTCTGGCTTCAGATTGTAAATCTTCCTGTTTATTTATTTATTTATTTATTTTCATGTTAGCTGGGGCTTTCAAAGAGCCACCTCCCGTATGATTTGAACAATTCTTCCCCAAATACTAAGCGGAACAATATAATGGAGTTATTCCTGGAATAGCGAGTCTCTGGTCCAGTTTAAAAAGCAGAAGGGAAATCCCTTTGCCTGCTACGAGAGTTTGGAATGAGACAACCTTTCCTCTCTTCTCAAAGGGAGTGGAGGACACGGCTGAATGGTGCTGGGATAGTCTTTTTTTATTTTATTTATTTATTATTATTATTATTTTTTATTGTTTTAAGTATTACAAATAGTAGTACATATGTCTCCTTTTTTTTCCCCCATTGATCTCCCCCCGACCTCCCCTACCCCCCAGGACATGTCTTCACCTGCCCGCCCTCCCCCCACCCCTCGGCCCCAGTGTCTTATATCCGTTGGTTGTGCTTATATGCATGCGTACAAGTCCTTCGGTTGGTCTCTTACAGCCCCCCTCGCCCAACCTCCCCTGTCTTCCCAATGTAGTTTGACAGTCTGTTCAATGCTTCTTTGCCTCTGTATCTTTTTCCCACCATTTCTTTCCTTTAAAAAGTTTTGCCTTTCGTTTGAACAAAAATAAAAAGGATCCCAAATCAATTATATAGAAAAGATTCCTTTATTAACTTGTGGTCGAGAATATATTTGTATATTTTTGGGATAGTCTTTTGTGTAGAGCTGTGTTTCCACCCATTGTAATCCTGCAGCCTCATAAGCTTGAGAGCTGGTTACCAGAATTTAAGCTCCATGAGGGAGTATTTTGTCTATTTACTTCTGTGTTTTGAGGGGTATATGCAGGGTGTCCCCCAAAATGTATGCACACTTTAACAGCTGCTAGTTCAATTTTGAAAATAAAATCTATTTTAATGGACACCACGTTTATGATTATTCAATGTATGTGCATATATTTTGGGGGGACCTAAATAGAAGGTTTTGCATAAATAAATGTAAATGGATGAATGGAAGGGAGAAACGAAGAAAGGAAAGAAGGGAGAGAGGGAGGGAGGGAGGGAAGGATAGACTTGGACAGAAGTCCTTGACAACTAGGCCAGGTCTTTCTGTTCCACTTCTGCCAACATTTCATAAAATATGTCCTTGGCTACATTTACCATAGCATTATTTTGGAAGAATTTTCTTAAGAATCAGGTATTTGGTACAACTCCTTCTTTCCTTCTACTGATTATTTGTTTTTCCCTATGTGTTATTCAGCTGAATGAAATGATTAGCACTAATCAGATTATATTCAGAGATAAGAAATAAAACGTTCCTTCTCAAAAAAAAAAAAAAAAAAAAACACCAAAATTCTATAGGGTCAGTGGGTTGCCAAATCACATTTGCTCCTGTGTTGAGAATCTATGATTCATACATTTGGATTTGTCCAAATATAGTTTTTACAGAAATCACGATTATTAGCTCCTTTCCAGTACTGGGGTTTATGCCAATTACTTAAAATAATGTTAATGCAAGAAGTGTAAAGGCCACTGAAAAACCTTATTTCTCCCAAAGGCAATTATTAATTCTCCTACTAAAGAAGCAGTTTCAAATATTCAGCAAATAAAAATAATTGAAAGAAAATGTAAAGAAGTCCTCTCCCTTTAATACCAACTTTCTTTCTGTCACAGGCATAAGCTTGTGGCCCCCAAACACAACTGATGCATAAATGATAAATGATTGGAGGTGAGTTTGTTGACATTTTTGACTGTACTTCTGCCCCCTAAGAAGGAAAGCTTTGCGCTCCCCAGCACTCAGATGTGGGCTGATGGACACATGGCAGCTACTGAAGCCTGAATGGAAGGGAGGGCCTGTCAGCGTGGTCTCTCGAGTAGCAGTTCACCTCCTGGAACCCTCAGTGATTCCTGCTTTTGAAAAACTGACATCAATGCCAAGAGAAACAGATCTCAGGAACCAGGGTTCTATTCCTCTGTAAAATGCCTATCAGCAATGCACCAGGAAGATGAAATTCTCTCTTTACCCTCAAAAAAAGCTGCACTTCCTGTCCTTCTGTCTGTCAGGGCTTGGGACACCAGAGAGACAGAGGACACTTGTGATGGGCTGTTTGGAAGCTCAGTGTGTGCAAGTTTACCCCCCCCCCCCCATCCATCTTTATGTAAATGCTGCGATGCTCCTTTCTTCTGGGGAGCCCGGGGGTTGAGGAAGCTTGCTCAGAAAACTGAAAGAGCGGCATGACATCTTAATCCCCTTCACATTTCTGGTGTGCCCTATCTTTCCTGATGTCTTTCCAGCCACCAATCCCAGGAATCCGAAAGGGGAAGGAATGAGAAGCCTAGTCATGAGATGCAGAGTCCTGGCTGACTGCTGGAAGAATAAAGACAACACAGTCATGTTGATGGATTTCTTCAGGAACCTTTATCTTCATTGATAGTGTCATTCAAAGGGATAGCTCCTTAGTGAGCCTTCAAAAGAAGTCTAGTTAGCTGTGCATTTTCTTTAATCCTCAACTGAGGGTATATTTATTTATTTTAGAGGGCGAAGAAGGGAGAGGGAAGAAGGGAGGGAGGGCGGAAGAGAGAGAGAGACAAACACTGATGTGAAAGAAAAACATCAATCTGTTAGCTTCCATATATACCCCCCAGCAGGGATCAAACCTGCAACCTAGGTATGTGCCTTGACTGGGAATTGAATCCACAACCTCTTGGTGTATGGGAAGACACTCCAACCAACTGAGCCACCTGGCCAGGGCTCCTTTTTTAAATTTATTTTTATAAATTCTGTAGATGCATTGAGCTACCAATTCTAGTTGGATTTCTATTTTCCTCACCCCTGAGTAGACTGAAGAAGAAAGCTTAGTTCACGAACTAAAACAAAGGAACAGCCTTTTCTTCGGTGGTCATATCAGCCTGATTCTAGAGATTCTAGTAGATAAAGCGAAACATCTGGAAGTCAAATGTAAACTTCATACACTACATAAGTGGAAATGAAACAAAAGATGAAGTGAAATACTTCATAAAAGATCAGATACTGCCTCCAAACTGCACGGTAGAAACATCAAGTTCTCAATGGCCAACCAATATTAAAGCTAAGCCAAAACAGAGAATAGGAGACAGCAAATCACACCTGATTTTGGTTTCTATGTTATTCTCAAAAAAAAAAAAAAAGGCAGAAGAAGGAGGAGGAGGAGGAGAAACAGAGAACAAAAGGAAAGAAGGAAGTAAGGGTGGAAAGAAAGCAAAAAAAAAAAAAAAAAGAAAAGAAAAGAAGAGAGAAATATATATATAACAACATAGTGTTTGCCTGAAAGCCATACTTCCATATAGGGTACAGCAGGGTGTGCCTGCATATAATGTCATTCTCACATATTCAGCACAGTGCTGGGCGCATGGCAAATTCTAGTTTGAAATATATATATTTCTCTCATATATGAGAGAAATATATATATTTCAGAAATTATATATATATATATATAGACCCCCTTGTAAAAATGACGGATTCTAGGGCTGGGACAGAAATTATAGTTAGGGAAGTATGGGTTTCAGGCAAACACTATGTTGTTTTTTATAAGGGACTTAAACATCCCAGATTTGTCTATCTGAAGGGGGCTCCTAGAATCAGTCCCCCATGGATACTGAGAGATGATTATATACAAGAGCCTGGAACATCCTGTCTGTCAGAAAGTAAGGAAGTACTCAAAACAAAACAAAAGCCCACATTGATGGGTGTACATCCAAGGAACCCAACAACCAACTGAAGGAACTCCTAGAGGCCAACTGGAACAATGTGAGCAACAAATAGATAAAGTTGTATTGGCATATAACCCAAAGTATAAAACAAATATCTATGAGTCCCCAGTAGTGGAAATTAATAACTGAGTAATAACAAATGTGTAGAATGACAACTCTCACATGCAGAAGAATTCCAAATCGTTTATGAAAATATTCTAAATCAATGAACTAAATAGAATCTTTTCGAAAGAAGACAGAAGGAAGGCCAAGAGACATATGAAAACATGTTCAAAGTCACTAATCATCTGAGAGATGCAAATCAAAACAACAATGCAGTACCATCTCACACCTGTCAGAATGGCAATCATCAACAAATCAACAAATGACAAGTGCTGGCGAGGATGTGGAGAAAAAGGAACCCTCATGCACTGCTGGTGGGAATGCACACTGGTGCAGCCACTGTGGAGAACAGTATGGAGTTTCCTCAAAAAACTAAAAATGGAACTCCCATTTGACCCAGTGGTCCCACTTCTAGGAATATATCCCAAGAAACTAGAAACACCAATCAGAAAGGATATATGCACCCCTATGTTCATAGCAGCACAATTCACCATAGCTAAGATTTGGAAACAGCCTAAGTGCCCATCAGCAGATGAGTGGATTAGAACACTGTGGTACATCTACACAATGGAATATTATGCTGCTGTAAAAAAGGAGTTCTTACCATTTGCAACAGCATGGATGGACCTGGAGAGCATTATGCTAAGTGAAATAAGCCAGTCAGAGAAAGATAAATATCACATGATCTCACTCATTTATGGAATATAATGAACAACATAAACAGATGAACAAAAACAGATCCAGAGACAGAGAAGCATTGATCAGACCATCAAACCTCACTGGGAAGGTAGGAGAGGGTGGGGGTAAGCAGGGGAGATCAACCAAAGGACTTGTATGCATGCTTATAAGCCTAACCAATGGACACAGACAACAGGGAGGTGAGAGCATGAGTGGAGGGGAGGATGGGGGGTAATGAGGGTATAAGGACACATATGTAACACCTTAATCAATAAAGAAATTAAAAAAATAAACTCAATGAAGTGGAACATAACCCCTCACTCCCTAAGTATGAATGACTTTTTTTCTAAAAACTTGGTTAGATGAAGATCAGGGTTAACATCAACAGTGATAAGTCTTGTTGATAGAATATACCCTTGATATAATATGATATTTTGAGAATGGCACTTGTACTTCTATAGCCCTACTCCTAAAAATATATTACCTTACTGTAATCAGGAGAAAAGTATCAGACAAAGCCCAACTGAGGAACACACTATAAAATACCTGACCAGAATTCTCCAGACCTGCCAGGGTAATAATCAGAAACAAGGAGAATCTGAGCAACTGTCACAACCAAGAAAAGTCTAAGGAGACATGACTACAGAATGTGATGTGGTATTCTGGATGGAATCCTGGGACAGGAAAAGGGCATTAGGAAAAAAGTGAGGAAAGTGAACTAAAGTAGACTTTAGTTAATAATAGTGTATCAATATTGGTTCATTAGCTATGACAAATGCAGGATACTATTGGAAGATGTTAATAAATAGGGGAGATTGGGTGTGAGGTGTACAGGTACTGTCTGTATTATCTTTGTAATAATTCCATAAGTCTAAAATGTTTTAAAAGTTAAAACTGTTCTAAAATAAAGAGTTTATTTTTAAAATTTAGTCCAGGTGTGTTCTGTAACCTAATTTCATCCAGAAAGGAAAAAGGAAAAAGAGTAACAGAAAGGAGGAAATTATCAGAATTTAGCGCAATGGACTGGGGGAACTATTTGGCAAAATGTAAATTTCACTGTTTTCTTTTTTTGTAAACCACAGCTAAATTCACCAAATAATGTCCCAACTGTTCGTCTGCACAGGAGCTATTCTTCAGTGGATAATAAGAGGTCTACAGCCTCATTTTGAATAATAACCCATAGACACATGGTTAGTCCTTTATGAAATTTAGGTTTCTTTAATCATCTCAGATGAAAAGTACTTCATAAGAGATCATGCTCTGCCTTTATATGAATCACTTAATGTCATAGTAGAAACCAGGTGAATGCAATGTTCTCTGAAAAATCAAGGAACAAACAAAAAAATTAAAAAGAAGCAGTCAAATGTGTTCGTTGATAAAATAGGCAGGTGACTCAATTTAAATATAACGAATAAATAAGTCTCATTAATTAATCTTGACTGACTTTCTCACCAAATATCCTGGCATTTTGGAGGATGGAAAAAAAAAATAAATCCATCAACCATCCTTCAGCAGCAGAAAGAATTTATCCTTAGGACAAACCAATGACTAATAGATATTGAGCTCAAATACAATTTTGAAATTCCCTGTTCTAATCTTGTTATATAAAGATGGAAGAAAAAAAAAATAAGCCACACAATTAAACTAGAACAACTTACAGGTGCGCTTGCCGTGACCTGTTTGTGGAAAAACCTCTCACTTGTCTAAAGTTAGTCCAGCGCAGGAATAGCAGGGGCCTGGGAAGCACACTGACAGTATCTGCAGTGATGGCCTCACATCAAACGAGAATTAGTAGAGTGTCAGCAGAACTGCCTTCATTCAGCAAAGGGAGAGAGAAGAAGGAGAGATGAGAAATGACAGCTGAGCATGCTTCCCATCTGACTTGTCTTTTTTAGAATCTTGTTTAAATAAGTAAAACATTTTAAAAGCCTATACAAGAAAATTTTAGGGTATAAATTCTTGATGATAGTTACTAACAATTTTTAGAGCACACAGTTTAATGATTTGTCAAGATTTAAGTAATACGGTATAGGCCATTGTAGGATCAATCCTACTTGTCTATGCATCAAATAATTTTGAGAGTGTCATTCCCAAAGTTTATATGCAATCAATTTTTAAAAATATATTTTTATTAATTTGATTTCAGAGAGGAAGGGAGAGAGATAGAGAGAAACATTAAATGAGAAGGGCCCAGCTGGTGTGGCTCAGTGGTTGAGCATCATCCTCTGAACCAGGAGGTCATGGTTTGATTCCCTGTCAGGGCACATGCCTGGGTTGCAGGCTTGATCCCCAGTTTGGGGCATGCAGGAGGCAGCTGATCAATGATTCTCTCTCATCACTGATGTTCTCTCTCTCTCTCTCCCTTCCTCTCTGAAATCATAAAAATATATTTAAAAACAACACAACGATGAGTTGAAATTGGTCCTATTTAAGTGTGAAACTTTTATAATCTCAACTCTATTCCCAAGGCTAACATTAGTCTCCTTCCCTGTTGCCACTCCCTAATGTCACCCCATCGCTTGGAACAATCCACCTTTCTTTCGATGGCCACATCGAATACCACTGAATCGTCACCCACTGGGCTTCCTCGGCCTCGGAGTCCTCACTCCCTTCATTCACAATCTGGATAATGACTATTGGTTCCACAACAATCATCTCAGATGTCAATTGCTGTGCAAAATCTTGGCTAAAAATCTCCAGGAACAATTATTTCTTACTTTAGATTCCCAAATCACTTTATGGATATCTTTATTGTAGCACTTATTCCCCTTAATTATAATTTACCTGTTAATATGTCTATTCATTGTATTATGAATCTTAAGTGGGCTAAAACTATCTCTAACTCTTTGTATTATGTAGCTACAATATACTTGCTCAATGATTGGGTGAAAGTATCACATTATAAACTATTTCTGCCTGAAAAATGTTGAATACTTAAAAAGGTGAATAATTATGTTTATAGTATTTTATTTTTTTCTTAATCAACAAAGAGAAACAGATCGTAAACATTTTTGCCTTCGATCTTGTTTCTGCTCCCTGGGTTGGATATGCTATTATTACAAGAAGTTTAGGTATACTTGCATTTACGTTGGCTGGACTATGTCTGGTAACAGCTGATTAGAAAGAGTATAAGGAGCCTTAGAAGGCTCTACAGTTCTGCCTAAATTTCTCTTTGCAAACTCTGACATGTGATTTATATTACTAGGGTAATAATGGAGCTTTCTTCAACTTTCTTCCCAGCCAGCCTACCAGACATCTTTAGTCTCCATTCCTGCTACTCCTGTGAGCAACAACAAAAGCAAAAAAAAAAAAAAAAAAAAAAAAAAAAAAAAAACCCACAAAAAAAAGCCAGCAGCTAGAATGCCTTTCTAAGCTCTTCCTCACAGGCTGTGGCTGACTGAGCTTGGCATGCACAGCAAGCAGCTCTCCGGAGCAGGCCTGGTCCAGATCAGCTGGCCATAGCGTGAGGCCAGCAGCACAGAGAAGCTATAGATGACTGTACCCACCTCCCATCCTGGACAACTACTCTGAGAAAGAAAGGAGAAACCAAAAAGACTGGCTTCGGATGAGACTGTGGAGAGATTGTGGTGGGTGTGAGTATGTGTTTACCTGTGTTCTAGTTTGGGAGAAAGAAGAAAAGGACTGAAGACACTTCAGGGGGCAGCGCAGCATAGCGGTTGGCATCAGTAAGACAGGGGCTTAGAACTAGACTCCATCACCTACTGGTTGTGGATTTCAGAGAGTTACTTAGTCTGATGGGTCTGCATTTCTTCATTTATACATGCGGGGGTCATTACATTAGATCCCCAGAGGGGCTGCTGAGGTGCTTAGTGAGAAATGTTGAACATAGCACATGGCACATCATATCTCACTCCCATCCCAGCGTATGTGTTATTAGACTCCTCAGAACAATACACAGGATCGGAGTGTTTGTTATTAACAATCATTAGCATTATACTAGCAACTTATAATAGCTTGATTTGTTGTGATGATATGGGATGGAACTCAATTTTTATTGATTGATTTTTAGAGAAAGGAAGGGGGGGGAGAGAGAGAGAGAGAGAGAGAGAGAGAGAGAGAGAGAGAGAGAGAGAGAGAGAGAGAGAGGTTTGTTGTTCCACTTATTTATACATTAATCGGTTGATTTTTGTATGTGCCCTGTCTGGGGATTGAACCTACAACCTTGGCATATTGGGAGGACACTAACCAACTGGGCTACCCAGCCAAGGGCTTCAGATGGGATTTAGAGAGTAGAATGTGAGCATGGCTAACCCTCTCAGGAGCTGTAATACCTTTCACAAACTCAGCTTTAGTTTCTGCATCTTTTAAATAAATGGGGCTAAAACAATTGGTCTCCCCTGCAGCACTAATGTTGGAATCTCTAGGGTGAACCAGACTTCATTGTGCTGTATGCAAAATGGAGTGGTGATAGTGATGGGCATGGAAGTGAGTGGGTGTGTTCTTAAAACAGGTATCCTCAGCGAATCACAGTCCAGGGGTTTGCTAGCCAACCCAGTTAACATGGTCAAGCCCTGTGCACAGTAACCTAAGAGGCTCCAATTTGAGTACACAAATGAGTTATTTGCAATGAAATTTATATTGAATTTCTATTCAACAATGGATTTTGTCACCTTCCTCTACTGTGATATTTTAAACCTGGAAACCATCCACAAATTCCAATTTCAAAAGACAAATATGGCTTTAGTGACAACTGCAAAATGCTTGCATATCAGAACCTCAATTCAGTAGCCTTTTTAATATATCAGGAGAGCTTGCTACTTCAAATACTATGACCTGCAAAACCAGAGAATGTGTCATAAGAGGGCCATTACTGACAGAACGCAATGTACTTATAGCATGCTAACACCAAGCTGACAGGTTTGAATGACATTACAAGAACAATGAAAGTAAGGAATAAAATGGAAGGGAGGAAGAAAAGGGAAAGGAGGGAAGAAGAAAGGAGAATGCATGATTAAATGGGAATTTCTAGAATAGCAAATGCATATTGTCTGCTTGGCCCAAGTCTAAAAGGTGCCACGTAGCTCTAATTTTCAGGGAAAGAGGCGGGGCTCCTACAGATATTACTTCATAATTTTATACCATTAAGTGTAGCTGAAAATGAATTCTTTTCAAATGATGAACTCTTTTAATATTAACACAGAAAGCATATTTTAAAGTTCACCTAGTACCTTTAAGGAATTTTAAGCAAGTTTCACTGCCCTACCTCGATATCCAGATGGCATCCACTGGTCTATTTAAGGTCAGTTTCTGTTTGAAGTTTGGTTAAAATGAGGGGGCTAGAATCAGACTTCCTGGGCTAGAACCAAACTCCACTATTTTTCTGTGTCAACTTCAGCAAGCTACCAACCATCCCTTCACATCACTTTTCTCACTGTCGAAGTGTGGATCATAAAAGTATTCTACAATATAAGGGTTTGATGGGATAATAAGCAAACCAATTTATAAAAACTCAACATAGTATCTGGTACATAGTAAAAACTCAATAAACATAAGCTGTAATTATCTGTAGGGATCTTTTAAATATTTTTTAGATGCTATTGCTTTGTTATAAAATATATGCACACGCCAATTCACAATCAGATGTAGACAGGATATCACTGACTTACTGGGTATATTATAATGCCACTGAACTAGTTTCTCTAACCTTGCTGCCATACAGAGTGAAGGCAAGGTAACCACTGGATTCATGAGCCTAGAAGATCTACCTGGAGAGGGTGACATCAATTTTCTAAATCTCCTTGATTTCCTAAGAGGCCAAATTCCATCCACATGAATTGTTTAGAGACCTACTTTTAAATACACACTTTCCTCTCCATGCAGGTGAATTTACATCCCTCTTCCTGGAGTGTAGGGGCAAGAGAACCAAACATGTTTACACCAACCACACACTAGAAAGCAGCAACCCTAGTCTCCCTTCTATGCCACTGGAAGCCCTGTACCCAGTTCCAAAGCCATTATTTGCCCATTCCCCAAAGAATATGCCCTATACTAGGTGGCCCAAGGACCTGGTCAATAGTAATGAATTCTTCGAAATCATTTGAGTTGAAAGACTCAAAAAAGTTAGGAGGGAGGCTTTCTGACCAAGTTGTCTAGAATAGTTATTTTTTTTTCTGATAATAATAATAACAACAACAAAAACATTTACAGTAATAATAACAGCAACTACTTCATATATACTAGGCATTGCTTTAAGAAATGTATATAAATACTATCTCATTAAATAGCCTTACAAGATGATAAGATCATTATTCCCATTTTATACACAAGGAAGTTGATGCTCAGAGGAGCAGTCAGTAGTTCTTCGGGTTCCACAGCTAGATATCAGTGAAGCCAGAGCCCTGAAGCAAGTATGTGTCCCGGCCCATTCTTGTATTTGCCCCAATAATAACAGAAATTCAGCCCACTCCTCCTGCTCCTCAGGAAAGGCTTCTCTGAATACCTTTCCCCTCTGCATCTATTTCATCAGTTGCTGCCCAGGTCACTGAGACAGTATTGCTATTATCTTTTTTAATGACTTCCCGATACTTGTTGGTGTTTCTATTGCATGCCCCATTGTTTCCGGGGCTCAAATTTACATCCATTTCTTCCTTATCTCCCACTACCTTCTAAACACAGTCCTTACCTGGTTTTGCATTTGTGTTTGCTTATAATTCAGAAGAAAGGTTTGCCTCCTCAGCTTGGGACTCAGCCATAATGCCTACATGCAGTAACTTCCACTCCTGGTTTCCTGGATAAGTGTGTCTGGGTAGAATATTATTCTTTTACTGGAATATGTAGGCCATGAAATATACAAGATAACTAACTGAACCAATGATCCTGAAAGATGATTCCTAAGTACTCAGGTGTTCAGCGCTCTCATTTTCATTGTTGAACTAATTAGTTTTTGTGTGATTAGAGTTTATGAATTCAACCCAGTGCAAGTATATAAAACACTGCACAGGGTATTTCTGAAGTGACAGGCTACATTACGAACCCCAAGGAATGAATGCATGCTCCTCAAGGGAATGAAACTGGGGCAGAGCCAAGTGTCCAGTGCCAGGTGAAATGAAGTCTCGCCTCCTGACCCCCTCCCTGCAATGTGGAACCGCCGGCTCAGCTGTTACAAAGCTGATCTCCAGGGAGCAAAGCCCTTTTTACCGAGATGGGTGCAGCTACCAGCTAGGAAACCCTCCCTGTGATTCAACCACCACCGTTCCGGCGCACGCACAGCGAAGGAAGCAATTTTGACAAAGAATAGCATGAGCTATCCATACAAATGTAGAACAAAAACACAAAAAAGGCATAAGAGGTATTGATAATTAATTTAAAATACCATAACGGAACCATAGCTAAATTGAGGGGGAAAATAGAGACTCAACAAAGACAGAGGGAACGGCCAAGGCCATGAAAGCGAATGCCCCGACACTTTGGATGGCAATTGCGACGCCCACATTTTTGCCTGTAATTATGGTTCTACTTATCCCATCTCAGATGCAGAGAAAAACTTGAGTGGATGGGGGATGGCTTCACGCTGGGAATATAGAAATAAGTTTGAACAAATTGCCCATTTGTGATTATTTAAATAAAACATCGTAATTGTAATACGTTGGTCGATAAAGGCAATTTTTTTCCCCTTCTTTCTCTTTTGTAAAAGAACAATACACTAAATGCTATCTTGATTTTTTTTTTTTAACAGCACTTCTGTAAATACAGTATTTAATGCCAAGTGCCCCTCGATTTTACATTGTGATGGGCTCCGCACAAGGAGGGGTAAATGCACGGGGAGTTGTTTGCCACCCTGGTTGGGCTCTGACAAATCATTAACAACATTCTCTGCCTGGGCATTGTCTTCTAGGATGATTACATGCAGCTCGACTCAGTGGCTCACATTTAGCGGGCCTCACTTTTATCACATTTATTTGACCTCACTTATTTCAACGGAGGTTCCCTTACGTAGTTACATTGGCCCTCACTGTTCTGTTTTAAAATAGAACTTTTATATTTGTATATAGGTTTCAAAATACAAATTTTATTTTTAAAATATAGCTTTTAAATGGAAGAGGTTGCCCGTTTCACTTACTCCAAATAAAACAAAATCACACACATTCTCTTTTGCTCCCAACAAGAATAACAAAAGATAGTTCTTTATTATCTGAAAAGGATGAAACTTCCTGCTTTGAAAATAAATCTTTCTCGGGCATGGCTAAGGAGGTGTAGACTCCCCATGTCATCACTTGCGCAGGCACGCATATGCCTTGAGAACAGTTAAAGGGCTGGGTCTTATTTCCCAAGGTACCTATCTTTTGATCTTCAAAGAGTTGCTAGTTGATTGGACTTCTCCACTTTTTAGATGTATATTTTTGAAATAATTTATTATTTTAAGTAGAATTGAACAAGCTATTTTTTCACCATATATAATAAATATAACATATGGCTTAAAAGTCCGTTATGAATAAAATGGAGGTTTACACATAAGAAAAACCTGAAGAAGAATGAAATATAATCCCTGTTTTCAAAATTAAAGGGAAGACATAAGGTAATATATGAATGTCAAATTTAAGAGCTGCTGTGGATCTCAAATGGTACAGAATCAAGAGGAAATAGAAATGATGGTGGGTGGTAGAAAACTGCACTGCTGCTCACTCCTGGGTTCTCATCTTTACACACAAAACAGAAGGAATCCAAAGCCATCGAATTCAGCGCCTATTTTAGGTCTTGGATATTCTTGAAACATTCTTGGTGAGTGAAAGCACTAGACGTCCATGGATACCCTGCCTCTGCTTGAAGCAATAGTATGATAGGGAGATCACTGTCTGTTAAAATAGCTCATCCCCACTGCATTCTGAAAGGTGTCCCCTGTGGTGAATTGGAATTCTGTAAGTATCCTACTTTATTCCTAGGGATCATGCAGTTTAGGACTGTGTAGTTAAGAGCATGGCATCTGGAATCAGCCTGGGCCCAAATCTGGTCTTTGAAGACAACTCTCTGATGTCCTCCTTCCATGATGTTCCTTTATACCAGAAGGTGCCAATGTTGAGAAAAGTTAGGTGATATCAAAGTCCCATGTCTGTTAGGTAACGGACAGAAACCTAGCAAAAACTGGGATAGTCTAAAAGCCCAATGACTTTGCCATTAAGAAACATTTCAGAAAAGTTTCAAAAGTTTTAGCCAGGACAATAGCATGATTTCTTCTAAAATAAATGGTACCGCAGGGTTCAAGGTAGACCTCGATATTCCTAATAATCAATTGACTCAAATGCTTTGCAAGAAATTAAGGATATAAAAACAAAATAAATTATCTTTAAGAGAAAGAAGCTTATTGAAACTAACAGGGATCATTGCTATAAGAGCCCATGGCTTCCATTCCCCACATATTTTTTCTGTTTTCCCCATTTCCATTTTGAAAACTAAAGTTTGGACATGTGACATACACCTCATAGTTGGAGTGACTCAGTAATTTCCTGATATATTTTTCCCAGTTCCACTGTCTACCTACTCATACTGCCTTCTTCACACTTTCCCCCCGATTATTAACATAAAACATAGGACAGAGTGTGCTACCTAGCTCTTTAAAAACTTTCTAATGAGTTCCAAATATCTATAAAATTATGTCCAAACATGTTGGCAAGCTATTTAAGATTCTTCTGATTAGCCCCAAATCTACCTACCCCTAACCAGCCTCATCTCCCACTGAAAGGATCATCCTTGCAAAGAGTTAATAAAGTCAATGCCTGATATATCTGATATATTCCAAATGGTCAGTAAACTGTAAATACTATATAATAGCATTTATCTTGGAAGACATGACCCCTTCTGAAACTATGTCATTTATTTATTCTTTTAACCAATATGTATTAGAACATATTCTAGGCACCAGGGATATGGTGACTGGGGGGGAAAAACACTTCTCAGTTTATATTTTAGTGGGGAGACAAGAAAAAAAATGGAACATATACTTTGTTACAGAGTGATAAATACTAAGAAGAAAAATAAAGCAGAGAGAGAGGATAAAGTATATTGCATAGGGCTTAGACATTGAGACGGGTGACCAGAGAAGACCTCACTGTGAAGGAGACATCTGAGCCAAGAGCTACGTAAAGTGAAGCACTGTCTCATATCTAGGAAACTGCATCTAGAAAGAACAGCAAAGACAAGTAGCAGGAAGTGGAGTGTGATGGTTGTGTTAAATTCCGTAAGGCCAGTGCAGCTAATCAGATTAAGTAAGGAGGGCACTAGCAGAAAAATGATTCAGAGATTTCACATGGGGCAAGAGCATTCAGGGGCCTGTAGGTCATATGGAGGATTTTGCTTTTTCCTTTGAATGATATGGAAGGAACTTTGGAGGGTTTTGAGCAGAGGAATAAGATTGATTTCCTTAACAGACTCACACTTGATGCTATATCAAAGATAATGCAAGTTTTTAGGGTAAAGAAGAAAAATGTATCATCCCACTACATCCAGTGACTGTATCTATAAGGTCTTTGGATCCATCCATGTTTTTCCATCTAATTCATAATGTATTAGCCCAAACCACCATCATTTTATTACTCTAATTTAACACAATATCATCATAAGTGGTTTTCCATCATTAGCTCTGGTCCTCAGTCTGTTTTTAGAAATTAGGATCATTACTTGATCATATGAAGCCCTATAGTGACTTATTGACACTTTACGACCTGCAATGTATTATTCTATTTTGCTTTTTCTCTCTCTAATGGCATCTCTAGCATTTTGACACATTCTAGAACTCTTCCCCATATCTGGACCTTTACACATATGTCGCTCTACCTAGACCTCCCCCTCACCCAGGCTTTTGAAATGATAATGCCATCACTTCCTTCTGATCACAGCTTAAATGGTAGAACCTCAGGTGGGCTTTTTCTGACTATTCTGTGTAAAGTATGTTACTCCCTGTTATTTTATTAGTCACCATTCATTCATTCATGCAGCTGATATTTATTAAGTGCCTATGTGCTAGATAATGTCCTAAGTGCCATTTTTTCTCTCATATCATTTATTCTAACTTGTGATCATATTTCATATTTTATCTCTGCTTCCCTACTAGATCCCGAACTCTGTGAGAACAAGAGCCATCTGTGTTTTGTTCTCCACCATATTCTTATGTGACCAGTGATCAAAAAGCATTTGTAGAATAAATGAATAATGTTACTCAGGATTTGCTATTTTTTTTCCCTTTAGGATTCTACTATAGAATTTATTTCAGTAAAAGTTTATATCATAGGTGGTTATAAATAGCTCTTTTATCAATCGCATGGAACTTACTTGAGACAGAAACTATTATTCTTGTATCTTTTGGAAGGCCTAGCTTAGGAGTTTTGTAACTATAATTATTTTTGAATTGATGACTGGGTAGACATTTGGGGTTTTCTCCAGTATCTCAAATGAATATGTCTTAGGAGACTTGACTTTATTTCATTTTAAAATGGTATGTAGAAAAGTACTAAGATTCTTGGTCAGTTTAACAACCAAGTAGGTGTACTATCCACACTTCAAACCTAATGACTTTCTACTAACACATAAAACAAAACAAAAATAAACTCTAGTGCCCATAAGTAGATAGTCTGTGCTGCTTCTCTCACCTTTACTTACAGAGGGGTTTCCTTCTTTACCCACAAAGGTCCAGCCACACTGGCCTTTCTCTAACCCTGAACTGTACTGAGCATGTTCCTTTCCCTCCTCAGGTCTGGGTATGGCGTGCCCCTCTACCCAGAATGCTCATCTCCCTGACTTGCACAGGCTTCTGCTTCTTCTTCAGTTTCCAGTTCAAATGCCACCTTCTCAGAGGTACCTCTTCAGAGAGCTCTATGTAGAGAGTCTTTCCCCCACTCATCTCCAAAGTGCTCTATAAATGCTCCAAATATATTTTTACCTTTACACTCACCACTCACAGAAATTACTGTATTTATTTATTTGCAAATCCACGGTTGATCTCCTCACTAAAAAAATATAAGGTCAGTGGAGCACAAGTCTTGGTTGTTCACTGCTATTTTCTGTGCCTAGAACAGTGTCTGGCATATAATTGAGCATGTATAATAAATACTTACAGAATGAATGAACTAATGCATTCACAGCTAAAATACTCCACCGGCATATATTAGAAACAGTTGCCCAGTGACCAGCTCTTGAACTGTGTCTAAGCTAAAAACTACAAGATATCATTAAGAACAGGAGTGGGACAACTCTAAATTCTAACCTGGAAGTCAAATAAGTCCCCAAGTATCAAATTTTATTCAAGGAAGAAAGGAGGGTTTCTGGGGTAAATGGTGATGGACTCTAACATGGGCAATTACTTACTAAATTTCCAAAATTGTTCTTTCTCCTCCTTGGGTCTCCAGGAGCTAATATACTTCCTGGCTCATAGGAAATCTATAATAGATGCTTGTTGAATTGATCTGAAATTAGAACAAAACCTACACTAGGACACTTACTGCCATAAACTCCAGCATCACTCAAACTATTTTTAAACCATATTTACTTATTTATAAGTATCATTTAAATAGATGAATATAAATTCTTGTCGGCTAATTTCCAGTGATTTACTGAAATGCTCTATTTAAAAATGTCAAGTGGCCATTAGCAGTAAACTTCCAAGAATTTATCTGCCATAATATTCCTACTTAAATATTGTCATTTGCGTTATTTCATTTTATTGGTTTATTTTTTTAATTCTTTCTGAAATCATTGAAAGTTTTTAGCAATTAGTTCTCAATTTAAGGTGATTAGAACATATGAGGCAGAAATGGGAAAATGCTCCATAGATTTACTAACATATCACTGTACCTACTTGCCAGTAGAGTCTGCTAGACTAAAAGGCATACTTTTTTATATTTGCCACTTGAGACCAGGTGAGGCTAAATTCAGTCCATCTGGACCTTTCTGTAGACTTAGAGGGAAGTTGTTTGGTACCTGACTAAGTTCATCCTGTTTCCTTTATCTCATAACTTATTTCAGTCATCTTTCATAAGATCAACTTATGGGGTCATAGAATATCTATAAGATGAATATCTTAATGCATTACAAATAAAACTAAAAACATTTACATATTTATTTCTATAGCCTTTTCTTTGGTTGCACCAAATACACTGTGGCCCAAATAACAATCTTCCTAGGAAGAGAGATTTAACCAACTGGGACTATTTAGGTCTATATGTGGCAAGAAAAGGATGGAATCCCAGACATTCTCACACATGCATTTCAGAATTTTATGGTAAAATTGGCCTTTCCCTAGGGAATATCATGTCCAGAATTATTAGCTCAAAATTTATAGAGTAAAGCATTTTGAAATGCTTTACTGAGGAGACAGTGATTGTATTCCTCTGGCTGCAATGCTATTTGCAAATTTTAAATATTAACAACAGTGTGTTTTTCTCCTACAGTGCATACTACCATCTCTCTCAAAAATGAGTAGTACCACTGAATGGCTGATGAAAGCTATGATGGCCTCATATAATGACTATCATTGCTTGCGCTCCTACGATAGGCTAGGCATTGTATTCGGTACTTCACATAATCTATTTCTAATGCATACAGCAACCCTTCAAGGTAAATATTGTCTTCACTTCACCACGAGGAACCCAGGGCTCACTGTTGGGTGACTAACTTGTTCAAGGTCACAATCTAATGAGTGGTATAGACACGATGAATTCAAGCTCAGATTTCTCACACCAGTACACCACAGGTTCTCTAAGTTAATCAGAACAGTCACCTGGGCTTGCTAAGACCCAGATCACTGACTTTCTGCTTCAGTTGGTCTTGGGTGCAGCCTGATGATTTGCATTTCTCTTAAGTTCACAGTTGAGAACCTTGCTGGTCCCAGACCACATGTTGAGAACTATTGTCCCACATTCTGCTCTTGTTAGAATGTAAGCCCTGATAGTAAAAACACAAACAAACAAAAAAACCCACAAAAAAACAATTGGATATTAGTCTTACTCCAGGAGTTTAATGTATACTTTTATGAAATTTAAAATATGTCAACATAACATTTATCAAAATATTTATAGATGTTATTTCTGGAATTTCAGGCAATTATGACTTTCTTTATATTCTTCTGAATTGCTTTAAGAAAATGAACACATAATTTTTATTTTCAGTGAATAAAATGCTGATTGCATTTAGGAGACAAACTAAAATTACAGATGTCTCTCATGTATGACAAAAAAATAAAAGCTTCCTTTTTCAGCCTGCTCAGAGATGGAAAGATCTGAGTTCAAATTCTGAACCAGTGGCTTACTTCATTTTAGCCACGTCCAGCAATTTCACTGCTTCCAATCTCAGTTTCTTTATCTGTGTATTCAGAATATTGGACTAGAATCATACATCTCATAGTTAAAATAAATTTAAAAGACTAGTCTCAAAAGTTCAGCACAGCTCTATACACTCTCTGAATGTAAATCACCTTTCAGGATTTGAAGGAGACAAAGAGCAAATATCAGGCACCTTATGACATGAGGTTCACTAAGTTGAGACCAGAACAACTGAAGGGTGTTCAGCAAGGTAGTTAAAGACGCAGGGTCACTTGGTCAAATGCCTCTGCTGCAGTTTTACATTTTTAAATGATATCACATTACATAATGATAGCACATGACCATTTCTAGTCTGAAAATTATGCCAGCTAAAGGAAATATCCTGGTATTTATGCGATGCTTAGTGCTTCTGTCACCATGGCCTTATGGCCCAAGTCAAAGTGATCGGAGCTATTAAGATGATTTCCCTGTTTAGCTGAGCTTTACAGACTATAGTTTTGGAGTCAGTGGAAGATGACCTTCTAATGGTGTTTAATGGTTCTCTCAACAAATTGTGAAGTACCTTGAATGACCCACTAGTGAAGTACATAAGAGGAAGATTCCAGCCTTAACCATTTAATCCTTTGCTCTTGTTCTTCTTTTGGACAAATGTCATTTTCAACCTTCAAGGGGGAATGGGCAGAGTAAAAAGGGGAAGGAAAAGGCAACTAAGATTTCTTAAGCATTGGGCTCAACATTTGATAGTAACTATATTTGATTTTCACAACACTACAGAAGGAAATGTTACCTTCATTTTAGAAATGAAGAAAGGGTCCAGTTGAGGTTGTTTGAATGTGATGCATCTGAATCTAGAGCCTGTGTTCATGATGTTTCCCAGAGAGAGAAGTTCTGAGATTATTTTTCCATGAGGTGGGTGACCCAAAGGGCCAAGATGAGACCCCCCAAGTGCACTGAAGCTGAGATAGGACACACAGTGAACCCTTTAGAAATGAGATCTTTGGGTATCGTTCCTTACAAATATTTTTGGCACTTAAATGAGCATCATAAAGAAGAAAATCAAAGTGAGTCAAGGAAAAACAAACAAACAAAAAACTAAGGCAATAAATTAAAGGTCCAGGCAGGCATTTAGGGGGACAAAGAAAGAAAAGTTGGAGCAGCGGATACTACCTAGATCTAATGCCAGGAAAGCACAGCACAGACACGGATCACAGAGTAATTTGGCCATACTAGTTTTAGCTGCCTTTATTCCCTTCCACCTTAGCGAACAACCTAATCACTGGCCTGGAAACAAGTTGGCCCAGGAACCAAAGTCCAGGAAAGTTAGAGCAGACAAATTCCTGGCAGAGAAGCTTCTCACCCCAGGCGTTGATGATAAATCCTATAGAAGGGGAAAAAGGTCTGCACTCCACACAAAAGTAACTTCAATGTCACTTCTGGGGACCTCTCAGCCTCCAGATAGAAAAAGCAAAAAGCAGGCTCTAGAGAGAGAAATGTCAAGAATGACACCTATTTCCTTCCCAATCCTGGCCTGAATGCCCCCAAATGCCCACCCTTTTCCTTTGTATATTTTGATACTCTGGCCAAATAAGTGAGTTTGCATTTGACTCTTGGATTAAAAGTTCTTCATTTTGGGAATGTGGATCTGAGCTAGTACTGCAATATAACCTCCAGTGAGGAGTGTCAATTGTTTAAAATAAACATTTTTTTTTCACTGACCTGACAATTTTCTAGTCAGTTCTTGTTCACAAGAGAGTTTATATGAAAGTAGATTATTAAAGAGTAAGTGCTCTCAATCCTAAGGAAGTGAGTGAAAAGCACAAAACAGGGAATCAATGTTGCAGATGTGGTCCAGATGTGCGTTGATCATTAGAGAACGAGGACCCTTCTAACAGTAAAAGGAATACTTGAAAACGAAGCTCTGAAGATCCCTAATATAGACATTTTTTCTACATGGCTAGGCCCTGACAGACCTGTTTTGGCATCTACCAAAAAAGGAGGCGAGAATCTAAGATATGCTTTAAGACAGGATGCTTCTGCATATTTAAGGACCTATCCTGAATGAAGTCTTTTGATCCCTAATTGCATTGTGGTGTGTACGTTAGTGTACTGCCCACAGCAGTGTTAGTCCATTTTTTCATACATAGCTCATTCCCATTAGACTATAAACCCATTCACTCCACAAATATTTGATTGAGCATCAACTATGTGCCAGAAGACAAACACTATAAGATAGATGGGGACTTGCATCATATTTGTTTCTTCTTCATACCATAAAATGGCAATAATAGTAGTGTTTATTTCTTAGGGCTTCTGTTTCAATCAAATTAGATTGCACAGGCAAACTTCTTAGTCTATGGCCTGAAGTGTCAAAAGTGTGCCATACGTGTTAACTATCAGTATTGCTAGCACAGTGCCTGGCATAAACTAGGGATTTAGTAAGCATTTGCAGAATGAATGGTCAAAGATTGGTTGCATGTAATAAAATGGTAGCAGCCTTGCTTATCACATACAATTAGTTATATCATTGGTACTAACTGGCCTCTTGGTTGACACTGAACTTCTATTTTTCAAATACTTAAAAAGTCAGGGTAATTTTTAAGTTGATGTTTAGGAGAGCCATGTTTCAACTACAAAATGAGGAGAGTTAGACTAAATTTTTATGTTTCCTTCTAGCAATAACTGTCTGTCATTCTAAGTCATTCTCATAGTGAGATTCTGAAAGGCATTAAAAAAATCAGATGGATAAGTTAAGTCTGCCTCTGGTTTTCCTTCCATGGCTTTCCTAGGTTGTATGGCAAATTGAATTCACATCATAATGATCACTGCTAACACAGTGTGAGGACTTTCAAATGCCAGGCCATGTGTTAAGTGCCTTTACAAGAGTTTTCTTGTTTAATACTCACAACAAGCCAAAATAAGATATCACTATACCTCTATAAATACAAACTCAAACGTAGAGAAATGTACTAACTTGCCTAAGGTCATATAGCTAACACAGCAGAATTCGGACTTGTGGCCTCATGGTAGATACCCTTAACTATACAGTATGTTCTAAAACAGTGAAACAAATACAAGTCTGCCTCTCCCCACAAAAATATGCTTGGTCTGAAACTTTTTTCCCTGGTGGGTCCTTAGTGGAGTAGTTTATCATCCTATGTATGTAATTCCTATGTATACAGATAGATAATGTTAAATCTCTGATCACATATACGGACAGTGTGTTTGTATGTGGGAGTGCGCACATGATTCCCACACACATGGCTGCATGTGTGCACTGACATCCCAGTTTTGCATACAAGAAAGCTTCAAATGACAAAGGACTCCATAAGACATGCTAATCAGTCTACTGAGAAAATATCATTTATCCACTCTCTCATCGCTCTTCACTCCCTCAATTTAATGATGGACACCCCGACGCTGACAGTTTCAAAAATGCAACTTACAATTTTTTTATTCACTTTCTAAATTAGCATCATATGTTCAGATCCCACTTGTTGTCTCGGTCACAAAGCAGTTAAGTGGGGTTCCCAGAAGAACAGGGAAACAGCAAATGTTTAAGAACCTACTTCTCTCAAGGGGCCGGTGGGGCTGAGCAACCAATGAAGGTGGATGTTCCTGGCAATGAGAAGGCTCTAAACATGATTTCTAGGTGGAAATTAGAAAAACAGGTAGGCCCTATTCTTACATTGCAGCAGCAGAGGCCTCCACATTAATTACAGCCTTCTATTTACTCTGACTCTGTTATCTGATATTTACAGATGAAAAGAAGACGGTTTAATCACTGAGGTGCTTTAAATATGCACTTATCTCATTTTATTCATGCTGCAGAAAAAAAACAACCTACATATTTGTAAAACAGGGAAAAAAAGAATGATGTCATCTATTCTTCCATTCTGTAACATACTATAAGTGAATCCAAGTTATTGTAAGCACCTAATATATGCAGTACAGCATTTTTCATTTCTCTTAAACATAAAATCTCTTTTAAAGACTCCTAACTTCTGAAATGGTTAATTTCAAAATACCCCTTAGGTACTTTTGTCTGAGCCCCATTACCAACACATGATTGTCACTGCGACATGGTTTTACTGACACATGGGTGTTAGAAGGCAGCGACAGAGCCAACAGGAGTGAACCGAAGCCATTTATATACTGTAGCATTGCACTGACAATCCAAAGGAACATGCCATCTGCATTCTGTGTCGCCGCACCCTACTGAACTGTGGGTGTGCAATCGCAGAATTCAGAATGTCATGCCCGGCTTCACTTTAGGGAGCTCCCACAGCTGCTACTTTTGCTTGCCTGCCTTCAGAATTCTGATGCTGAAGTTAATATATGAGGACTTCCCTGTGTAGTGGTGGAGACGTGGCAGTAGGGCATGCTAGAGCACCAGATATTTGTGTGTTTACTTATTCAGGCTGTGTGGCCTTCCCTCCCCACCCTTTCCCTTTGCAGCTTATCAGCCTGAGCCCTCAGACACTCACACCCACACAAGGATCTCAGCAGGCAAGGAGGGAAAGCAACAGCAAATGCACTTTAGGAAAAGAACAGGAGACCAACACTGAAATGGCCATTACTGGGCATCTCAATTTCACCTGTGTTTTCAGCTTGCTCCAAGCGGATAAAATGAATGTGCCTTGATTTCCTTAATTCAGTGATATTGGCAATAATCGCAATGACTGGCAGTGCCCAAGAGATTGCCCTTGACAGCAGCCACAGAATTGAAGACAGGAAACATTTCCACTGAGTAAAACACCCAAAAGGAAGAACACAGACACACTCAGGGATCTAGTTCCTGGTAGAAGGGAGATGGTGAAAGAGTTGAATTCACTGTGATTAACCATAGGGCTGATGAGTTGGTTTTTTTTTATTGGGCCCTTCTAACATTCTTCTCAATTCTAGCAGAGGGTAAAAGAAGAGCTCAGATGTATAACCACCATAGAGACATGGTGATTATTTGACTTAAGATGAGGAAAAGAAAGTTTTGTTAAAAAAATACAAAAATAAAAATCAGTTGGTTTCCAAGGCAAGAGACCCAGGGCAATTCTTTGACTAAGAGGCGTCAGGAGCCCACCGAAAGAATCCTTCCTGGCTGCATTACTGAGTGCTGAGAATAAGCAGGTTTTCTGACCTTGATGACCATGCCACTTTAAGTTAGAGAAGTCTACTAGGTTAGAGGAATTATACTGAGATGAAAGTCAAGCTTTCATGATACTGTACATTATCAATGTGATAAAAAAAAAAAAAAGTAGGCAGAGAAGTGACCAGTAGAAGACAAGAAGAAGACTGAGACACAGGACACGTTGGTGATGGGGGGGTGCAGAGGAAGGCTGTGGCATCACCAGACTGTACTCTTTTTCCCCAGCAATCTTAGAAGATTATCATTAGCATAATAAAGCATATTTCTTCACAGGATGCTTGACCTCTGGCCTACACAGTGTGAGCACCTGGACTTAAACTGCAATTATCAATTGACATTCACTTGTTCCAGGCAATGCTCCATTGCAATATCTCAAGAGATTCGTAAAAGACATTTAAGAGATAGGAAAATATTCATTGAGATTAACTGACTCTACTGAATGGGATATCCCCAATAAAGTTTACTAAAGTTACCTTAATCAATACACTCATAGAAACATTCGTGTGTGGGTGTGTATATTCACAGACATACACAGATGTACATGTGAATATGCATGAATATCTAGACCTAACTGAAAATAGCACAAGAGTGAGCTTCTGGAATCGACCTCCAATCCCTCCACAGGAAGAAATGAAGAAACACTTAGAATGCTGTGGCTACAGGAAAGGTTTTGTTCCAAATGCAATCTTATCTCCCATTTCAGTGTTCTCCTTCAGTCTCCAGTCGCTGCATGGTTTCTTGGTCCCAATGCTGCATCTCTTTAGATACAACTCTATACTCAAACAGGCATGTATTTGTAAAAGGTTTGTCATAGCAACCAGTTTGGACAATCCTTCCGTCTGTGATTTTCTACAATTCATTCATGCATTCCTTTACTCAACAAACATCTATAAAGCAACCATTATGCACCAGGTATTGTTTTTTTAGGCCCTTAGGACACAGTTGTGAGCAAAAGAAAACCCAAAAAACAAACAAACTAAACAAACAAACTAAATTGTGTCCTTATAGAGTATACATTCTTTAAGTAAATAAGCAAGTGTCAGATTTTGAAGCATGAAGCCAAATAAAGGGGAATAGGAAGTGAGTGGCAGGTGGAGTGTGTCAAGCTTTTAGATGTTATAGAGAGTAGGCAGGGATGTACTGAGAGATGGTCTGTGCATTTTAGCTATGCATTTTGTTAAAGCTCTCTGTCTGATTCTCTTTTCTCCTGCTTGGAAATAGGGGATTTTATAACTTCTGAAATATTAATAGTAAGGGTCATTTTTTTATCTTCACCCAAGCTCATGTTTTTGTATTGATTTGAATGAAAGAGAGAGAGAGAGAGAGACAGAATAAGAGAGAGAGAGAGATGGATCTGTTGCCTCTCGTATGTGCCCTGACCAGGGATTGAACTTTGGTATATGGTCTGACTGGGAATCAAATCCTCAACCCTTCAGTGCATAGGATGACCTCTCTAACCCACTGAGCCACACTGGCTAGGGCCAAAGGGTCAATTTTAAAGTTGAGTACCACTTGAAAAATTATCCTCACTATGCCTGTTATTGACTTCATAACACTTCTCTACCTTACGCTATCAAATATTATTCTTGGCAACAGAAACTTATTTATTCCATGGTTACCTTTGTTTGCACTAAGTTCTATGAATATCTCAAAAGCCTGCTAAACAAAAATTATGGCATCATATATGGGCCACTTTATATATTACCACTTGTCAAAGAATAAGACACAGAAAGTGAAATTAAGAGAGAAAAGTGTTTGTTAGCTAAATTCTTGGGGCAGATTGGTTAAAAATAAAAGTTAACCATATGGTACCATCTTACCTATTAATTTGGAAGAAATTATAAAATAATGATGCAATCTAATACTATCCACTTGTAGTTGAATTAAAACCATAGTTAAATTACTGGTGTCAGTATAAATGATAAAGGTCATGTGATAGAAGTTTGATGTTTCAAGAGCCACAGAAGCATCCCCTGTCTTTCACCCGTGATCTTTTTTCTAGAAACTTAATCTAAATGTATATATATAATTATATAATTGTTTATTGAATCTCATTTATTATAGTAAAAAAAAAAGGAAGGGACCTAATTACTTAACGTCCAGGGAGTGGTTAAGTAAAATGTAGTGTATCAATCAGATATGTGGCATTCAGCGATTTAAAAGGAAACCAGTGATGATACATAAGTATAACTGAAGAAAAAGCATGCCAAAGCATAACTATTCTATGTAAAATGTATCCAGGTGAATGAGAGCTAAACTGAAAATGAAAAAAGAAAAATGTTGTTTTGTTAGAAATGGGCAATGTATAAATGCATATATTATTTATTCATATTAATATTACACATATAGTGGACATAACATTTCACATTAAATATTATTCATATTGTTCTAATATTATTTCTACAATTAAAAATATAATTTTCGTGTTTGAGGCAAGCAATTTATTAACCAAGTCTGTGAAACTGTATTAGATGGTGATGTCCCAATTTTTGTTAAATGTGTCATGCCATCTCTAAGATGATATCTATCTCATTTCATGTGAAGATTCCAGGACTCCTCACTGTATTAAATCACATATTAAACATATTTTCTCATTTCTCCAAATTCAAGATTTTAATTCCGTTTAATGTCCTATTTTAATTGTAATGTTGCTAAATCCGTTGACAGTCTTACCAACCATTTTAACAGCCTTTTAATTTGCCATCTAGAAAATTATAACTCTTCATTAACTTTGGGAGACACAGCATTGCAGTTGTGATATATCATTCCTCATTTTATTAACAATCTACTTAATGAAATCCAGGCTGCAAGCTGATGATGGTGATAATGTAAGCACTTGCCCTGGATTTTTTTTTTTCAAACAAAATCAAGAATTTACTGATAAGCATATTAGGAGAACAAACATTCAATTTCTCAGGAGTGCAAGAAATTGAAATCTAAAGAAAGAGATTTTTGAGTCTGCATAGGTACAATTAATATCCACGTGAATTTTAACAAAGCACCCAATCTCTTCCCAACACCATTTGTCACTGTAAGGCAATACTGCAAGGCTATGCCAGTCACACCATATTTATAAACACCACCCCCTCGGATCAAGGAAGGGGGGTGATGTAATCTGGTGGAGGGTGCTGGTGAGCATGAAAATGACACTCGGGGCAGGAAGTAAGTGGAATAGAACAGACACTCCTTTGGAGCCAATCCAGAGGTTCTTTACTTCAAATGGCATTCACTCTACCTGTACATTTAAATTTAGGGGCAGTTCTTGCACATCGGATTCCACATACCGTGATATTAATAATATGAAATTAGATATATTCCAAGACCTAGCAAGTCAGCTGGAGAGCTAGGTTGAGTCTACATAGAAGCCGAGATAGAGAGGTCTTATTGATCATTCATGCCTTCTTTGGCCTCATTTTAGGAAAGGAAATGTGAGCCTAAATACATGTCTTGCCTTAGCTGATGTGGCTCAGTTGGTTGAGCATCATTCCATGCACCAAATGGTTGCAGGTTCGATTCCCAGTCAGGGCACACGCCCGGGTTGCAGGCTCAATCCTTGGCGGGGGTGTGCAGGAGTCAGCTGATTGATGGTTCTCTCTTATCGATGTATCTCTCCCTCTCCCTCTCTCTCTCTCTCTCTTTCAAATCAATTAAAAAATTACATTAAAAGAAAAAAAAGAGTATGTATCTTGGCAAGGTAACTAAGTAAATTAGTGCCAGATCCTTGTGAAAGGGTTGAGGCTTCAGGAGACAGTGCCCATCTCTTACCAGGGTCCTGCCAGGCAGCGCATGCTGGCTACTCAGCTGCTGCAGCCCCGGGAACCTTGCACTGGATGCCCCATTGCCTCGCAGTGTCACACGAAACTGAGAGAGGTCACAAGAGAGGGCTTCGGAGGGAAAACGCGTCTTCTCACAAGTGCTTTTCTTTTTCTTCTCTTCTTCAGGTTTATGTAACAAATGTTGTACCACACTGAGATTAATTTTCACATAAGACCTATTTCTCCCATGGGAATCCGACATCATTTCATTTTTTGCTCCTTTCTCATATCCTGACACTGGCCTCTCTGGGGATGATTTGTTGTATAGGTGGAAAGCTTCCCACAGATACACACAAAATGAGACAGAAAAATCCAGCAAGCCCTGCCTTTGTCTAGCGACTCCATCTTTTCTGTGTGCTTCAGCCCATGATAAACTCCAAGTAGTCCTTTACCAGGTAGAGCAGAAGAGACCAGATTTCCGTAGGGCATATGGTATTTATTCTGAACCGTTGTATTGGTCAACTGATTAAAACCCATCAGAACCAAATCCAATCAAATCACTTCACTCTTTGCACAAATTATTTAAATAGTGTCACTTTACTTTTAAAATGTGTGCTTTTTATGTATGGATATAAATACCTACTTTCATGTATTTTAATATATGGAATATGTTCAATTTGGTTGATCTAATATACATATTTAATATGTACACATATAAAAAGCTATATATGTCTACCATCAAGTGAGAAATTGAAACTAGATCCGTGCTCCAATTCAAAATTCCAGACGCTTTGGCAATCAAGCTGCCATTGCCAAAAGCCCAAGGTTGGAGGGGGAGTTAACAGGGCTCTGGAGAAATATGCCAAGAATCCCTACATTCACACAATTTCAAATGGATTTACACAAGTTATCACAACATGATGATAAAACAATAGATGGTAAAAACAAAATGCGATGAGAAAAAATGGGGCTGGGATATAACTTGCAAGTAGAGTTTTAATTTTGCTTTTAATGGTATTTTCAGTTTACGTGAGTGTCCTAAACATTTAGACCCCCATGGAAGCCTCGGTAGCCCAGTCATTCCTTGTGTCCCCTCTACATTAGCATAATTTAAAATACTCACAAATGCATTCTGAGGAAATCAGTGATGTGTCCAAAGATTTATGTAGAATTATGCTCACTGGAGTATTAGAACCAAAAACGCAGAAAACTAACGCTCTAGTGGAAAAAACGGATTACATGAAAGGGATACTGTGGGTATACCCATATGACAATGTCACAAAGCTGTCAAAGAAATCTTATCTCAGGAGGATATTTTTTAAGGAGAGGAAAATACTGACATAATCAGTAAAAAGAGCAGGGTATGGCATCATATAATTCCAGTTCTGAAAATGCGTTACACATATACACAAACAGCGGAAAGGCTGTAGAGTAAATATACCAAAATGATAATAGCAATTGCTGTTGGGAGGTAAAAGAATAGGTGGTTTTCATTTTCTTCTTTATGTACTTGTTATTTTCAAATAATTTACAATGGACATAAATTGCTTCTATAACCAGAAAAAAATTCAATGCAAGTAATTAAAAAAAAAAAAAAAACACTTGAAAACTGATCTTTTAAATTACCCACAACCCCAGGGAGCCTGTGTCCTAGTCTTCTCGCTGGTGAAGCCTGGTTATGCAGTCACATCAGACGCTCGGGAACCCCCAAACCCCGGGCCAAGCCAAGCACTAATTTTCCCCAAATAAATAGTGAAACAAAGACAGACTCTGAGTACTGAGCTACGCTAAATATTTATTCTAACTATTAATAACACAATTAACTACTTAATAAAATAAGAATAAATGGGGTTTAAATGAAGTCCTTAGCTGTCCAAGGTTCATTTGGGTCCCAGCTTAACCATTATTTGCATTTAGTCTAAACTAATTTACTGCTATTATCATTTTTATTAACGTCATCAATTTCTCTGCTCCACTTGCACACCTTCAAGGGGAATCAACAACACTGATTTTCCAGCCGAGAATTTGTACGTAAGAACCACGCCTGGTATACATCTCTCATGGAAAATTAATTCTTTCTCATTTTGGTTCTTTCAGGTTCAGTCCTAGCAAAGGAAATTCAAAGCACTATTTATTTTTTCCCTAAAACACAAAACCTCCAACTTAGGGGTCACTGCCTCTATGTAAAATGAGAGGCTAATTCATGTGTTTAAGTTTTCTATGAAACAAACACATATATACAAGAGTGAAAAGCCCCCTCCCCTTTTTTTTTTTTTTCAAACAAGTGCCAGGTAATAGCTTCTATAAACAGAAACACTGAATACTCTAAGGAGGACTTTGTACCAATATTTTTAAAGGCTCTTTTTGGCTCTGAATAGAGCAATATCCTGGGGGTGCCAGAGAAGCACACGTAGGGCTGTGAGAAGCCATAATCGGAATATGCTAAGAAAATGTAAGCAAAAAATTGCAAATAAAACTGCTTATATTCATGTAACTTGTTTGGCGACAGCCATCTAGCATAAGGAAAGCTGCTATAACTCATAACAGCATCTTGTAATAAAACAGCTCCATGCATCCCTCTCAAACTGTTCAGAGCTCGAATCTCATCAGATGGCTGAGTAAGCATTACACTTTGGGACAGTAAATCTGTTTCCAATATGGTATACATTCACAGATACACGCTCCAGCATTCATCCCGAGACACTTCCAGCTAAGCACTTACGAAGAAAGGGTGATCATATATTTAAATATCGGGATGCTATTTTCTCTGTCTACTTGAGTAACCTCGTTCACACTAGAGCAAACCTAAATGGATCTTAGGGAACCTTCAGCAAACGCAACCCTGACACCCCACACAAGAGTCTTTACCTACAAGGGTCTCTGGGAAGCCTTCCCGTCTGCTCCCACAGTCCACTGTGCTTCTGTCTGCCAGGTAGTCTGTGCATGGCATTAGCACTCTAAGGCTCTTTCTCCCTCCTCTGCATTAGTGTGTTTCCCGAGAGCAAGGGCTGTACCTTTTTCATGTCTGTATCCCCAGCTCTGCAACAAAACTAGGGACAAAGCCAGCCACAGGTAAGTGTTGGTCTCCTGCGGTTTAAACTCGCAAGCCTGGATATGAGGATCTGAATCCTTCCTGCAGCCCTAAGGTTTGAATGATGGGGAGGATAAAGCAAACAGCGGATGAGGGTTTCAAGCTGTTTACAGACCTTCGCTTTTTGGAGGGATCCATCCTGGTTTGAGCTTTGGGGGTTTGGAGGGGGTTGCTTCTATTCTGGTACCAACCCACTGGGATCAGAGAGGCGGGGGCAGGGGCCTTTGATCTTCCTGAGTTTCTTTGTGGCGCTATATCCACAGCAGGCTCACCTGCTTCAGCAGCGGCGCATAAAGTAGGAGACTTACTGGAGGACACAGGAGCGTCCTCCTAGAATACGGATTTTTTTTTACATTTAAAACCACCCCCCAAACAGATAAAATTTTAAGCCTCTACAAAGCTAGATCCATGCAGAATTCTAGGCTATTCTAAAGCTAAATCTATTAAGTGGCTAGAGAGGTCTTAGATGAGCCCTGGCTCTGACTGAGCAGCAACACACCCAGCTCCCAGCCCCACCCTCACCTCCACCATGGTCTCCCTTGCTTGCTTTCAGGTGAGTCTTATGCACATATGCGTCCATTTTCACGCCTGGAGACATAGAGCGTGGACACTGTTGTCTCAACTTTAAGGCTACCCCACAGCACCCTTATCTATTGGAGAATGAACGCCATCTACTGCAGAACCTGATGGCACATTTATATGAGAGACTTTGTGAGATTTGTGCCACAAGAAATGCTATTTTACTGCCAAGAGGTACTTGAGCTCAGAGTTGGGAAGGCATCGGCCCTGCGTCTGGTGGACATGGAAGGGCTCTGGTGGGCAGTGCTGCGAGAGGAAATCAAAGCACCCGTTGACACCTGAATGTTCTCATGGCTTGGGGAGCCTCTGGGCTCTGTGTCCTTGGCTGGGACAGGTCAACCCTAGGAGGTCTGTGTCAACACATGAAAGTGTTTGAGCACATGGGGATTTTCAAATAGAGGTGTGGCGTTTACAGTAACTTGTCACGGGGCTCATCATCCACAGTGACAATTTGGGGTAATGAAACACTGCTTACAAGGTATTTCATCACCAATGGGCCTCACTCTCAAAATAACTTTCAGGAAGAGGTTCTAGGACACCAGTTGTGCAGAGGAGCACAGTTAACCCCAAGGGGACTCGCCAACATCACATGGCTCACTGTGGCCTGGCTCAGGGTTGCAGCCACGTCTTCCTACTTCAAATTCCGTGTTGTCTCACTGATTTCAAGCAGTTCAGAATATCTCAGTTGCTGAGAATCCTGCGCAGGAGAAGTGAGGAGGGAGGCAGGTGGTGAAGAGATGGGAGCTTGGGATTCTCTGCAGGCTGGAACTCTCGCTGGCTCTGATCCACCCTCTCTTATCACAAGGAATGGCAGGAAAGAGACAGGAGATGAAGAAGCTGAAGTAAGGATGGGTGAGGACACAGCAAGGAGCAGGCCGAGAATGGCCCAGCCCATCGCTTAACAAGGGAGAGGAGGTGAGAAGGTTCCCTTTGGTTTCTCTTTTGTTTCAGACAAGGGAAAGGAGATAGCAATATATATATATATATATATATATATATATATATATATATATATATATATATATATATATATATAAAACAACAGCAAGGAGTGTCCAGGCCAGAGGTCTGGGATTAAAAACATACTTGCATGGATACTGAAGAGCAAAAGGAATAATTTCCAGCTCCTACTTTTCATTGCTCTTATTAAAATATAGGCAGATTCTTTACTTAATGTAAAACTCAACTCTGAACTTAGGGGAAGGGACAATGAACTTGTGCAGCAGGTGATGTAGTTGGATGAATGCTGAACTGAGAAGTGGGAACTGGGGGTCTAGCTCTAATCTTAAGAGCTGTGTGACCTTGACTACCACAGAAGCTCTCTGAGTTTAAGTTCCTTTATCTGTCAAATGAATGGTTTGAAATAGACAGGTCCCTAAGGTCTGACTGGTCTGACATTCTACGGCCATGGCACTTTTGAGATAGTTTCCATATACTCACCGTCTATAGTTACCAGAGAAATAGCATCTGTCACATCAATGACACAGCATTTGTATCCCTCCCTTTATTTTCCCTGCTAAGGTGTTCTAATCCTGACAGTATAATAGAATAAATCACTGCCATCAGAGATGGGAGTGACACTGGCCACACACATTAGAGATAAACAGTCAAAAATCACTCACCCATGCCTTCGCCTTTGCCCACAGCCTCTGCTGTCTGACAACACTAAGCTTGAACTATGATTTCCATCTGGCTGCACAGATCTGAGCACTCTGCATTTCTGAACAGCTGTAATGATACTCCGCTCTCCAGCAGTCTGCCTGTCTAGATCAGCTCAACACTGGAACTGGATTTCTTCCCTCCAGCAAATGTTGAGGGAAGTAGGATTGTTACATAGTCAATCAACAAACATTTCTTCACACCACAGCAGCCACTGAAGTCAGATTACTTAGGTTTAATTCTCTTTCCACTTCTTACATACAAGTTGCCTGTCCTCGGTAGGGTAACTAAATCTTCTAAACCTTGGTTGTCTTTAAACATAGTGATGATTTTCATGTATGAACCTCATAGGCATACTGAGGCCCATGGCCACTGTTCAGCAAATTTAAGCCATTAACATTAGTATTATACTCTTTTGTCTCTGGGTTAGACAAGAGAAGGAGGATAGTAGAGTGATGCAGAGTTGGAGAAACCAATGATGGTGACAGAAAGCTCCAAAAAAGAAAGTTCTCAGAATAATGTAAATGGCAGATTTTCAAGATGAGCTCCTATCCATTTATTCATTTTCTTAGGTTTCCTCAAGACTTGGCTTAGCCAGCATTCCCACATCTATGAAGGCTACCTGTGAACAGGAAGCTATGATATTCCCTACAACCAAGGATGGCATATCTATAGATGACAGAGGATTTTCTGGTCTTTAAAAACAACAAAACAGATTATTTCCTCTTAAGAAAAAGGGGCTGTGATATACCTAAATTAAATCCCCTTTAAAAAGCTAAGGCATCACTGTCTACTAAGGAAGACTGAGGAGCAAGAAGTCAATATTCCCTGTGTATAGAGGCGAGGGAGTAGAAGCCAGCCAATAGTACCTGGTCTGAGATAAAGCACCAAAGGGTTGGGCCCACTGTCTGGAGTTGAACACTGCTGTGGGTGCCTAGTGACTCTTCCAAGGAGCCTGGAGCTGTGCTTCTCAGGATGAAAGGGAAGAGCATTTATTATCGGCTTCCTATCCGCTGGTCCCAGGAGCCCCACAGCTACTGACTCTGGGACTGCCTACACTCGATTGTTCCCATCCCAAGGGCATTCAGCACCTTGTCTTCAGCAAATTTTAGGGCATGAAATGAGGCCAGGATCTTGTGCAGAGCCTATGTAAACTGCTCTACAGTGGTCATTACAGCAATATTTCAAATCTGAGAATTTTAGGGGGAAAAAACGTCAGATTTTTTCAATTTTCTGGAGAAGTTGGGAGATTCAACAACACTAGATCTGAATTCCCCAGTGGCACCAAATTGCCAGAGCTTAGAGGCACTGCCTGGGCATACAAGGACCGGAATCGAATCAGTTTCCACCAGGACACACACTGGACACCCAGCCAGCTTCATTCCTTTATCTCACCTTCCTTCCCCTGTGAGGCTGGGCTTTGTACCCTTACTTGAACCATTGCTATGCTTAATAAATATTCACAAGGAAAAGCAGGTAGGACCCCCTCCATTATTAACACTACTTTTCTTCACTGACTTCATCTTTCAACATAACCACACTTGATTGTGTTTCCTCTGATGGTAGGTTTAAACTCATTACTGGTTTAATGTTGAAGACGTTGGATCCATTGGTATGATTAATTGGCAATGTGCTATATTCCAAGTCAGGTACTCAAATTAAACCCTCACTTCTAATAATATAAGATGAGAGACAGGAGCGCAAAAGGAATCGGTCCTCTTGTTCCTTCTGACTCAGAACAACAAAAGGTGGACCCTGGCAACCAAGGTTCTGAAACGTAACACCCAGGGAAACGGAGGCTTATTATTGGCCTGGAAACACTGCATAATGAGCTCCTGGCGACATGGCATTTATTAAGCAAACCCTTCTAAGAATTAGGAAGCTCTGTTAAACTAGAATTATGCATTTCTGAGTGAAAAGTGAGATTCTGAGTCACTAGGCTAAGCATAAGACTCTGTGTACTTAAAATGCTAATTGTTACCAAAGAAATGGTTATATTCTGGAGAGTGTGTCCTGTTATACTCAATCCTTCGAGATGTTTTATTTGTATAAGAATACAGTTTTAGAAATACTGATGCCTGGGTCTGACTTCCCAAGGAGATTCATATATATATATATATATATATATATATATATATATATATATATTGATTTCAGAGAGGAAGGAAGAGGGAGAGAGAGAGAGAAACATCCACGATTAAAGAGAATCATGGACCAGCTGCCTCCTGCAAGTCCATGAGGGATCGAGCCCACAACCTGGGCATGTGCCCTTGACCGGAATCAAACCTGGGGCCTTTCAGTTCGCAGGCTGATGCTCTATCCACTGAGCCAAACCGGCTAGGGCCCAAGGATTCTTATGTAGTCAGTCTCAGGTAAGGTTTGGGCATGGGGACTTTTCAAAGCTCCACAGAGAAGCGAATGTGTTGCCACTGGTCCAGAGACAGACGTGGCATGTGGCCACATTCACTGTCCCCTCACAGCTCAGCACCTTGCTGGAGCCTCCCTGCTATTTAGTCTCTGAGTTGGTGAAGCAGAGAGCACTAAGTGGGTCATCTCCAGGCAGGGCATTTCAACACACACAAATGGGGGCTCAGTGTTGCGCATTAACTGCATTGTCACTGGGACCTACGGAGAACTTGAACCCAAGGCTGCCAGGCAGACAGGGGTCTTTGTGAAGTCAATGGCGATCACCTGAATTTGCACTCATGTTCAGCGGTATTGGTTTGAGCTGTGGCTATTTATCCTGCAGTTGACTAGATGCTTTTTATTGTGAGGACATTAAAGTAATATTCCTCCCTTTTATCAATGCCCCGGCTACAGCAAATAGACCCAGAGAGGTATATTTAATCCACCGTAATTACTCTGAATAAATTCAACATTCTGGTTCAAACTGCTACAAATAAATTCAGTCCTTTCATTTCCCAAGCGTGGAGTAAACCTTAACTGTACGGGCCGGGAAGCATGTATCATGCAGCCAAGGTGGCAGTGGACGTGAGGAAATTTAAAAAGAAGTGCTTCAAACTATTTTTAAAATAAAATGCATCCCACTGGGACAGCAACTGTCCGATGCCTGCTCTTCATAAATCAAGGCGAACAAAGAGAAGCTTCACATTTCCTGGCTCTGGCCAAAGACCTGGAAAAGGAGGGAGAGGGCCAGGTTCAGCTGAGAATACAAGGAAGCCCAACCAACTTCTCAGGTTTGTTTTCTCATTTCCAAAGAGACCTTTCTGTCTCGGAGAAAATGCATTTAACATAATGCTCAAAGTAACATATTAGTAAACTATTCCAAATAGTATAAAAGGCTGTGGGACATTATTAAATAAGTCCATGTTGCACTTATTTTGACACCTTTGCGCACGCTCAGTATTTGTTCTGATCGCGCTCAGCAGAGATTTATTACTAAAGCAGATCTGACTTGAGGTTGAGTGGAAAGAAAAGCAGTCAGTGCAGGAGGAATAGCGAGCAACTTCTTGGTGCAATGGAGTTTGGCTGCAGCAGAGAGGGGGCTGCTGAGGTCTGCATGCCCATTAAGGTGCTCAAGAAATGAACACGAGAAACCGGTTTGGCTCAGTGGATAGAGCTTCAGCCTGCGGACTGAAAGGTCCCAGGTTCGATTCCAGTCAAGGGCATGTACCTGGGTTGCGGGCACATCCCCAGTAGGGGGCGTGCAGGAGACAGCTGATCGATGTTTCTAACTATCTCTCTCCCTTCCGCTCTGTAAAAAAATCAATAAAATATATTAAAAAAAAAGAGATGAACATGAATTCATTTTGGGTACACATCAGCCCCTTCCACTGCTTAAGTCCCTAGGGAGGCTTTTTGGATTGTCAGAGCTGAAAATTAAATTATAAACCTAAAACATGACACTGAAAATGTAATGTCTCTTTTGATAATATCAGTGGGATGATTTATCAGTGGGTGGGGCAGCATTCCTCCTGGACCCAGACCCTAAGCCATGGTAAGACAGATATTGACAATTTTTTTTTCATCTGACAGTGCACTTTAAAAAGCAAACAAATAAAAACTTCCAGTTAGAATTGTGTCCTGTCACCCATCACATGGCAGCCACATGGCAACACATAGTAGGTCCCTACAGAGTCACGATGACAATATGCATCACAAACCCAGAAAAGCTGACAGCATTATTGGATCAATAATACTCAGAAAAAGAAAATGATAGTGCAATCGAATGTGTGAGTGTCAGAGTCTTGTAAAACAAGTAAGCATTTCACAGGGTGGGATTTGATCTGTCATGATAGACACAAAACCCATATGTTCTAAGTGGAATACTGGTCTGAGCCGTTCTTTAAATTCTTCTCATTAAAACTGGATACAAGCCCCTAATAAGAAGACAGTCTCTTACAGTTGCATCCCTGAGTCAGAGCACAAAACTGCAGAGTACTTTGCTTATCTCCCGATTCACAGGAGTAATGGAACCATGTGCTGTTATGCTGAGTCACTCACAAAGAGGATAATAACAATAGCAACACGTTAAGGGCCACTGGAATTTGGAGGGCAGAGATGTCACCAAAGAGGTGGTTCCACAGGTTAAGTCTGTGGGATAAATAGATTTGGAATAGGTAGATAGGTGTTTTACAAGAAAGGACTGAACACAGGAAGGTCTGTGCCAATTTTGCAATTGCAATAGACTTTGGGGGGCCTGACATACACAATACATGACTGAACAGAAGGACTTAAACAAAAGGCAGACATGGAGTCTAAGACAACTGAAATATGAATAGGCTGGCTACACACACTCTATTCAAATTTTCTAAAGCAATCTATAGGCCAATGACAACATATTTAGGAGCCAAGAATCATCTGTGTGCATCTTTGTGATCATTATTTGGGAGAAAAATGAAGCCAACTCTGAGTATTAGATTGGGAAATAAAACTAATGTGTTGAATGCTAATTGAAGTCTGGACTGACTGAGTACACCAGGTAAGGAAAGTAAGGTTCCTTTTCTATTCACTCCCACTGAAGGATCTTCTTCCTTTTCCTGTTCACTGATTACCTGCGTTCTCATGTGAGCTCCCTATTTCTTTCCTTGTACATTTTTTCCTGGATGATCACACTAATTCCCATGAAATTATTAGCTGTCAATTCCTAAATCTCTACTCTGTTTATCCCTCTCTCCAGAATTTCAGAACTGTATATTCAGCTCTTTGTTAGATATCTTATACATGAATGGCATAAAAGCACCTCCAATTCAAAAGGTCTATCGTTACACATACTCTCTTAACTCACAAACTGGCTCATCCTCCATTTCAAACTCTGGTGATTATCACTAACATTTAGTCAGTTTTTAGAACCACAAACCTCAGCAATATCCTTGACTCCTTTTCCCTCCCCCACTTTGCTTGTCCCATCAGAGGCCTAGAAGCACTGATTCTGCTTTCTACACATCCTCAGCTTTGCTAGTCAACATACCAATTGGCAGGAATACAATACACACTCACTTGTTCACACACACACACACAACACACACACACACATTCACCCCTCACATCTGCTGTGTCCCTGATTTATTTAGCCACTGGTAGAAAATTAACAAGGTATGCAGTCACATAGAGAAGTGGTGGATGCAACACAGTATTTTCCTTGCTTTGGACCCATATGAGGTGTTCTGTTGCTGGTGCTACTCTTTGCATAGGTGGGAACCTAAAAAGTTGAGGAAAAATATTCAAATTCTTGTAACAACACATTTTTATATTCAGTCTTATGTCACCATTCCGGGAGGACCTGACCTAATAATCTATACACTCCCATTTAAGAGTTGTTTATAAGCATTGACCTCTCCTGGCTCTTTAAGGAAATTCAGCATCAGAAAGGCAATAATCTTTTTGTAGGAAAAGAAAGCGGTCGATGCACAAAAGTCCCAGAACAATATATCTACCTCCCCTTTTACAGTGTTCTAAAAAGTCAATACTTCCCAAACCATCTCCACTATCCCGGTTCCGGTTTTAAGACTCCTTTGCCTAGATGAAATGCAACTCCTAACTCATCTCACTGACCATTGTATCTCCTTGTAACCTACTCCATAAAGCAAAGCCAGCACAGTATCCCTGAAATGCCTTTATGACCCCGTTTCTCCCTCTACCACTCTAGCTCGTCTGTCCCCATTCCACATTCAACTAACCTGAACTTCTTTTAAATCCTTGGAAGCCATGTCACCTCTGGACATTTTGCATATAGGTGTGGGCAAAAGTAGGTCTCAGTTGTTCATAAGGAAAGTAATTCGATAATTAAATAATAATATAAGAATAAGCTCCGTGTTTCATGTACTCACAACTATAAACCTACTTTTGCCATCCCTGTATAATATATGTTTTGCTTGAACACTCTTTCTTGCCTGTTTGATCTCTCAACTTCTCCTCATTCTTCAAGTACATAAAAGGATGTCATAATTTCTGACATCCTTACTGTGAAATTCTAGGTTGGCTCTCTCTCCAAAACTATCCAATGTTTTCCCTTCCTTGGTGTTTCTTAGACTGTACCTAGTTACATGTCTATCATACCTGTCCTCTTCAGAATTGCCAAGCTTTGTAAGGCTAGAGACCAGACCTTATTCATTGCTAAGTCTCATAATACAGTTTTCCCACAGGTAGCCCCCAAATATTTTTGAATTAATTTCAGTAAAGAGACAAGTACAGGGAAATGCTTTAAAAACCTAAGACTATTCATTCTATGAAAAATATATGGAAGAAGACTGAGAAAAGGAGGCAATTTAAATGGTGAAGAAAAGTTGGCAGCTTCTCATGGAATGTGAACGTTGGAAATGAGATAAATTAAGAAGGAATAATGGTTGTGATCTGGGGAACTGCTATATAAAGAATCAAGAAAACAGAGCGAGTTTTGGCAGATTCTACCTAAAAAGAAAGAGTTGTGATGCCATTCCCAAAACCTGGAAAATAATAAATTGAAACATATTTTGAGGGAAAAAATACTGTTTGCCACTTGATTATCTAAGAAGAAATACTCCAAGGGCAGTGAGGAAAGCAGAAATGGAGCTTGGACAGACCATCCTTAGCTTTCAGCGTCACCGGGGAGGTGAGCATCTGTTATCAAATCAATCAGTATCCCTTACCTAATTCCCTTTCTTTCCCACATGGAATCCACTCCATTGGGTTTAGGAGGTGCTCACTCAAAGCTTTCTCCAGGCACAGGGTAAGCCTCAGTGTAAGACATAGAAGACACAGCCAACTGAAGTCAGAGTGACAGGACCATTGTCATGTGTCCATGCCAGCCCTACCTGAATCTTTCTGGGAAATGTTCTGCTCAAGTTTGGGAAAACAAACAAAATAAAACAAACAAACAAAAACACCTCTTACCAATGATGTGACCAAGGGAAGAGAATACGAGAGTGGGGTTGTCAAAAGAAATCTTCAAATAAATCTTTTTGAAGAGTAAAGCCAAGTAAAGAGAATGGAAAATATGAGATGAGAAGTGTTGCTACTCTACAGTCCTATTTTTGAAATAGCTAGTCTCATTTGGGATATTATTATCTTACTTTCACTTGTAACTGAAACAATCTTGGCAAGTAGAAACAGAGAATGCTGTACTTGTAGGGACCAGATCATCCTCAAGAAGATGCCACGGAGAAGAACAGGTAGAGGATTAAGGGTGGAACTGGTAAGCTACTACCAGAGAAGAGCAGGAAAAGGATTGGAAGTGAGAGCCAATGTGGAATGCAGAGTTGACTGTCCGTGAAGGATAAGGATTGGGCAAACATAAAGACTGCCACCCAATGGCCACAATGACTGAAAAATATAGATGCAATCCTAGAAGGGCAGTGAATATCAACAAAGAAAATCCAGATAAAATTGACACAGACCTCGAATTATTACATATGAAGTGATAAGAATGAATTAACTTTCATCCAGAGATTATATGGATAGTCTTCTCTTAATTAAACCTATTCCTAAAATTTACATTAAATTATCTGCCATAAAGTGCACATCTTTTAAAAAATTGTTTGTATCCAATAGCACTATGTTAGAGCATTTTTTCAATCTTTTTTTTTTTAACTTGTAAAACTGTCTGACTAGCAACTCTATTACAGTGTGTTGGCATGAGTTGACAGCTGTTAGATGGTATCTTTCATTCCTTTCTAAAAATAGGGAAATAATGTGTGAGTTACATTCATCTTTGGGAGCAAAAGGTATGGTGCATAGGGAGTCAAACACAGTCTATCAACAACTTCAGGAGAAATTCAGGGTTTGAAGATGTCAGAATTTTTTAAGTCGCAGGAAACAAATCCAAGGGAAAATTTTTCTGTTGCACACAATATGAGAGTAGGAGAATAAGCGATCACCACTTTTGCTGGCAATAGGATTGAAATGACACTAATTATAATAATAACCACTAGCCTTTAGTCATCACTTATTAAGAGAAAGACAATGTCCATAGAATGACAAACACATAATTGTTAGAAATGATCCCAATAACTACATTGGTGGGAACTTTTATAGATAGAGAAAAGGAGAACCTAACAGGGGTGGGGAACCTTTTTTTCTGCCAAGGGCTATTTGAATATTTATAACATAAAAATTATCAGCTTAAAATTATCAGGTTAAAAATTAACCTGCTATATTTGGTCAAGCATTTAATGCACTCATCCCTAATGCTTTGACAGGGCCAGACCAAATGAAATGGTAGGCCTTATAAGGTCCACCCTGATAGAACACATGACTGCTAGGATGCTGACACAATTTAACTCTGGTCTCCTTCTAACTATTCTCCCATATGCCTCTCATATGAAGCAACATAGATTTAAGTTAGCCAGCCAGAAGACAACAAGCCATATTACATTGAAAGACTGTAGAGTCTTCTTTCTCTAAAGATTTTTAAAAACAAATAACACAACTGAAGACTAAAAGGCACATGTATTCTCAGTTGAGTTTTGAACAGAACTCCTGCCTAAAGGCAGGAGAATAATTTGAAAGCAATCTTCTCAAGGTGCTTTTCAGCCTTCCAAGTATTGACCAAACTCTTGAACTTTACTAAAATCTAAAAGTTGTTCTTTGAAAGTAAATTAAATTAAGAGATTGGCATTCTTCAAAATAAAACCTTTCTAACTGTTGCTTTGGGTGCCATAAAAAAATAACGATTTTATCACAATGGTGTACACAGAAATGCTCACAGGTTTTTCTAAGTGTGTCAACAATTATTATATATATATATATACATATATATATATTAATTGAATCAATACAGGTAATACTGTCGCTTACTAGTTGTTCATGCGTTTTCAGCTCATTAACATGGGTTAAATTTATGCTTTGTCAAATTACACAGGTCAAAAAAATTATGCTCAATTTGTTTTAAAGATCACAGGAGTGAGAAATGGTTTATGAAATAACCAAATCACACCAAGCCTAATATGTGTATTGTGTATGTGTTTTTGTGTATCGAAGGGCGGCTGAAAGTTATTTCAGTGGTAGAACTGATTGAGAGAACTAGTGCAAGCATTTGCTTAAAAATCCAATATTCCCCCAGTTCTTTCTTCTGCCTTGACCCAAACAGCCCACCTGAGGTGCAGAGAGAGAATTCAATCTCAGCCCCCTCTCCAGAGACCTGCACTGCTAAGTGGGACAAAGGGATGGGCTGTTTGAGGAATGAGAAGCCTGGCTGACCTCTCTGGCCCTAGGGGTCTTGGCTCGGTCAGACACCAGCCAGTTCTGCTTACCTGAGCAATACCATTTAGAGAGCCACACCTTTCGTGGTTAGTGTTCCAGGTTGGGAGGTTGTGCAAAAAGGTGATGACAGTAGGGGAGGGCAGAGGATCTGGACAGTAGGAAACTTTTCCTATAATAGTGGTCAGTTGGGAGGGACTGCAGCTAGAAGCACTTTCGGGGAGTCTGGGGTAGTGATGGAAATGGAAAAGATGAGTGAGAGCAGGACTAAGATCGGTGGGCTGCTGGCATAGTCCTCATGATCTGTTCAGTCAATATTAGTGACTACAGGCCCTTTATTATTAAGAAAGGTTAAAGGGGTGGACCCCTAAAAAGTTTGTAAACTGAATTTCATAGACTCTTCCTAGCCTTTGAAGCTTTAATGACTTGTCTTTTGTTTCTCTATTTATGTATCAGGGAGGTGATCAAACAGAGCTCTTGAATCTAATTCTGGTTGGAAACCTGTCTGAAACTATTCCTAAATTAGTGACCTTGGATGATTTAATGAATCTCTCCATGTCTCAGTTTCCTAATCCGTTAAAAAAAAAAAGGAAAGAATAATATGGCCCATCTCACACCATCACAGTGAACCTTAACTGAGTTAAGACAAGCAAAATGCTAAGCCTGGCACCTGACATGTAGAAAGTGCGTACCAGTATTAGACATTATTCTGTTACTGTTACTGTTATTGTCACCGTTGTTCACCATAGCTGCACACTGTGTACTAATCCTAGCAAGGCACAGAGTGCCTGCCAGAGTCACAGGCACACACATATACAAAAGTCAAGTTCAAGTCCAAATTCAGGCTCCTAAGACGTGGCAACGTGACTTGTATATCATATCGCTCTACACCTGCACTTCAGAGTCCCAAAGAACAAGCTTATACAACTTGCCTGGGAACTCGGCCGACCTCTATTATTCAAAGTGGCACCTCCTTCACAGGTTGGATTGGGCCTGGGTCTGATCACAAATCAGACCACTGGGCGCTTTAGTCAGGGGCATTCACACTCCGACCACTAGGCTGCTATTTATTGCAGGATTAGTCATTAACTAATTACTCATTACTCTAATGGCCACAGACGTAAGGTCAGCCATTTCCTCCCCTCACACCAGGAGGATCCAACATGATAGAGGTCAGACAGGTAATTTGCATCGTGTTTCTCTGCTTAAGAGGCCCCCAGTAGAAGAAGGCAGAAGAGGATTCTGTGTTGAAAGCAAGCAAGGTGTCATTTTGACAGGAGCCTCTGTACACTTCTCAGGGGAAGCCCTGGCCCCTCTCTCCTGCTGGGCCCAGGCGGCCTCTCATTTTGATAGCTTGCAGCTGGGCAGCTGGGGAAACTGGACAAGGTCTGACCCCAACCCCACCTCACTTCACTGGCTGGCAATTCTTTTCCACTCAGAGCATCTGGAGGAGTCATCCAACTGTGTTTGCCAAACTTGTGTGGATGTGAGAAGCGTGTTTGTTTTATAATCAGTGTCTTGGGTTTTAGATAAGAATACCACAGGAGATGATCACGCTATGATCCTCACTAATGTACCCCTAGGCTAGTAAGTACCGAGACGATCCTGCTCCTTGATTTCATGTATATGGCAATAAAGTGGGAAATGCATGACATTTTAAAAAAAAGATTGTTATTACTGAGTATAAAATTTATTTTAACCCTCTCTGCAGAGGCTAAGTTTCAAGTCAAATGTGTTGCTCGCCAGATTGAACCTCCTGTTCCCCCCTCTCCTTAAATATGTGCTTATTTACTTCCTGCAGAGTTCAATTTCAGAAGCCATCAAAGTAGATCCACTCAGACCCTGACTACATTTCCATGCATAAATTTCATAGATGTCTTCAGAAGGAATGGCACTTGCATATGCAAATACTTCCCAATGCCTTTTCATTTTTACTTTTGGCCTGCACAGTTTTTAATTCCTGCAAACACATTACGCAAACAAAGATGTGCTCAGTAACAACACCACAACACGGCATGTGTGAATTGCTAATTGCAAAGCGACGAGTCTGATAGGGCCAAGCAACTTCCACTATTATCAATGGAGCAAGATTAAACAGGAGGAATAAAGGTATACTGGAAAATAAAATCCCAAGCACGTGGCTTCATTGTGCCTCCATATTAATAAGGGGAAAGGTGACATGCCCGTCCACAATTCAATAATGATCTGGGGCCTACAGTTCAGCGCACAAGGATGCAGAAGCCAGGAGGCACCTGGAATGAGGCCTAGGAAGGAGAGTGCACTTTGCAGCACAGAACCACGAGACACAAAATGTATGTGCAACACGGCAAATGAGGCCAGAAATACAGCAGAAAACGAGAGGCTTCCAACCAAGATGAACGTGCATCACCTTTCCAGATATCTGAGTCTTGTAGTGGTGACGCTCTCGGAAATACCAGGAGGGTGTCACTGCTTTTCATACTGGACATTTAAGCACTCCCTTCATTAATGACACTGTGCTTCTTCTTTTCTTTTTCCACTTCCCACTACAGGCACTTTGGGATTCTGGTGAGAACTTGAAGTAAAACACTTGTTGAAGTCACTTGGAGATCAAAGGCATTTGATAACAGAGCAATTTCAAGCAACACCCCCCTGTTTGAGATGTGTTTCATTTACATGAAGATAACGTGGAAGATAAGAGTGAAGATTAAATGAAAATTGTATCTTGCAAGGGTCTATAAGTGCAATGGAAACACAATTTTAACTGTGTCTTGGCTGATTTGGGCGAATAGTTTATTAAAGCTGGAGCTAGGATAAACTGGGAGCATATGGAAATATGTTTTTTAGAAAAGCTGCTTGTTTATAGAATATATATATATATATATAGTCTTCTAAGAAATGAAGAAAAGTAATTTAAGGAAGTTAAGCAACTAGGAATGGAATTCAAACTGCTGTAGACTGAATGCTTGTGACCCTTCCTCCAAATTCTTATATTAAAACCTCATCCCTTTGGTATTTGGAAGAGGGCCTTTGGGAGGTGATTAGGTCATGGGGATGGGGTGCTCATGCATGGGTATCAGTGCCCTCCTAAAAGAGACCCCAGAGAGCTGCCTGAGCCCCCTGGGCTATGTGAAGACACAGGAAAAGACCCAGAAAGAGAGCCCTCCTCAGACACCAAATCTGTCTGCCCCTTCGTGCTAAATGCATTGCTGTCGTTTGTGAGCCACCGGCTGTGGCATTTCCTTACAGCAGCCGAAAAGGACAGGGAAACAAGCTCAGGTAGCTGGAGGAAGTAGATTAGTGGCAACATGTACTGTGACAAGAAAGAAAGACTCGGTAATGTAATAACCAGGCAGGCGGGGCCTCGACCCCTGGCACTGGCAGGCGGACCCTTCCCCGTGCATCCACTGCATGCCTGCGCATTCGCTTGTAACTTTGCTGAGCCGTTGATGCAAACTGCACACACAGCAAGGCTGGGAGGCAACACACAAGACTTCGCGCTGGTGAATCAACTGGGCTATACTGCTTCCGCCCACACATCCGTACGCTGACAGTAACCCGTGAGGGGTGCTAACCAATGCCTTACGGATACTGAACAGGAAGAGAATGTCAACTGTTAGTACTTGGGAGACAAATGTTTTCTTCCCCCAAGAAATCAAAATACTAGAATTCAAGAGAAATATACCCCATATGGAGCCGAGGGTCTGCTGCTATGTTACATCAGGCAAACCCTACCATGGCGTGTGCCCAAAAAGCAACCACCAAAGCGTCCAAGAATTTAGTGTCCAGGACCGAAGAAGCACTTCTGTGAAACCCACAGGGGCTTGCCACAGCGGATGAAAAGGACCGTTCTCGCCTGAGCTCTAAGGGACCACTCCGCGGCGCCAGGCTCTGTCCCAGTTGTCACGAACCTTAGCCATCAATGACACCCGACACTGCGAGCCGGGAACAGAGGACAGTGAGTCAGCGGGCGCCGCTCCACATACCTTGTCTTGGGAACTCATCCGACTCCCGGTGAACGAGGTCTGTGACTCGGTTCCCGTAGTGCATCCTGCTGTCGTGGTCGTAGGCCTTCAGAGTCTCGCTGGAGCTGTAGGACTTCTGCGTGGGCACGCGGCAGTCTTCGCTGTCCAGCGAGGAGCTGGTGTAGCGGCACTCTTTCCCACACCGCCCCCGGGTCAGAGAGCGGTGTCGCCGGTCCTTCACATCCATTCCTGGCGATCAGGCAGAGCGCTGCTGATTTCAGGAAAGTCAGGCCTGAGTGTTGGCACGGGTCACGTGGCCACCTAGGCACACCAAAGGAAACAAACAACACTGTGATTAGAAGAAAATGCTGCCTTCCGTTCTGACTCACGTTCTGACTCAGATAACAACGTTAAAAGGCAAATTTGGTCAGAGCCGCATAATCTCTTGCAAATGCTTAATGCATACTTAAACCATCGGCCTAAATAGAAGAACTCGATACAGTAAATTAATTTTCTTGCTGTTTAATTTAATAGATTCGGGGAGGGGGGGGGAGTGATAGCAAAAAATAAGTCATCTTTTGATTTTCTCTATGTGCACCGATCACATGATAAGTCTGTCATTCTCATGCAAGATCTTACTCTGAAGCAGTTGAAAGCAAAACTGATTTTATCATTATTAATTATATTCTCTTTTTGCTATAGAGGAGTTGGGGAAACAAAAATAAATTTAAAAAAAGTATATGAGGCGTAAATATACGCTCTTGATGCTTTGCAAATGATACCAAGTGAACTTGACTGACCTAAGATGGCCTGGCTGAGACTGGAGAATGATAGCGTAAGGCATTCTTGACATGCAAACAATCTTCCTCCAATTTCTTTAAGGAGCCTTCAGCGTACTCCTAGTCAGTTTTCTCTCCTTTGCAAAGCTTTGTGTGGGACACACCTGCTCACTTCTTCTTCCTGGTTATCTACCAACTGGAGCGCTTGCTGACAGGAGTTCTAACTGGCCCAACAACTTCATCCCCACCCTGAGCCCACCCCCTCCCCGCCACCACCCGTCAAGTTCATTGCTGGGATATCCATTGCAGGAAAGAAATGAGGGGAGGCGCACTGGATCAAATAGGAAAGTGATGGAAAGGAGGCTCTCTAACATATAACCTGGCAACCAGGGAGCCCCACAGTCTGCCACTTGACACCCTGGATGTGTATGCCCAACATCGCTCTGAAAACACTCGCCTTCTGCTTAGCAAGTACAACAGGAATGCTGACATGCCTCCGCGTTCCAAACCACAGGCTCTTACTGATTTCATGGGCCATGAAAATAGTGTGGACTACAGGGCCAGGGACTGGACAGAATGGACAAATGAGGATTTTAATTAAAATGGAAAGTGCAGCCAGGGTACTGATTTTTCTCTAGGCCAGCAGTCGGCAAACCGCGGCTCGCGAGACACATGCGCCTTGCAAGCTGTGGTTTGCCGCTCTGTGGACTAATGAGTTTGCCGACCACTGGACTAGACTAAATGTTACCGTGTAGTTGGAAGCTGTGAGGATTAGGCAATTGTGGCATATTGTGTGCAAAGAGGTAAAGGGTAGTATATGACAGTGGTCGGCAAACTCATTAGTCAACAGAGCAGCAAACCACAGCTCGCGAGCTGCATGTGGCTCGCGAGCCGCCGTTTGCCGACCACTGCTCTAGGCTGTGGCTCTCTGATTCCTCGACTGTCAGGAACTACTTGGGGAGCAGATCTGTGGTTCTGAGCCTTTCTGCTCTTCTGTGGTTATTCTACACCCTGTAGTGGGATGCCTTTGTACACCAACCGACCAGCTTTTATGCGCACAATGTGGACGGCATCTCTCCCAAGACAACAGACGCCTCGTCCCTCCCTGTCTTTTCACACCAAGAGGGCCTTCTGCATCCCGGGAACTCGACTCATTTATACCACTTGTACCGTTTATCACACACTTCCTGTTATCCTGGACAAGTCTGTTGGGCGATGCAAACAACACCAAGCATGCCATGCGGCTGCCACAGCCCCTTCTATAAAAAACCTAATCGTTTCCCTCACTCAGGATGTTGAGAAGCAGCTTGGAGAGTCCCAGTCAAGATCCCTTGAGGACACACAGTGTCTATGGGCCTGGAATTCTTTTCTGTGCTCAGTCAATTCAAGTGTCTTAACACTGATGCAATCTCTGAATGTCAGACTCATCTCCTGTGATTTCCAACAAGTGATGTCAACATTTCAGAATCCATATTACAGGCTGGTTAAGAGCAGGGCCATTGAAGCCCAGACTGGATGCCAATGTTACCATGGCCGCTGACCAGCCAAGGCCCTTGTAAAAGAAATCATTCCTGGCCTTTCAAACTCAGTTTCCCAATCAGTGAAAATGAAAAATAATTCACTCCATAGCGTTTTAATAAAGATTGAAATAGGCCAACACATTGTAAGGACCAATGGGAAGAAGGTTTTTGTTTTGTTTTTCCTTCTCTGAAAGGTTCAAAATTTGTTTTTGTTTGCTCTTAGCTACGTAGTTCACAGATTTGCATTAGAGGATGGAGGTGATAATATAAATTCCTGAGTCTCAAAGTTCTAATGATAAAAACGTGATACTTGAACTACAAACCAGAAAAGGAGGGTGTTCAGCAACTATGGAAGGCTATACGACTGCACCAACACCGCACGTGGTTTGGGGGGAAACTGTGAGCTCCAGGTGGGTTTTCTAACATTCCTCTCTCCTGTTTCTCTGTAAGTTTTTCCTCTTTCACGGTTTCAGTGTTCCTGACTCAGGAAGTCCCATCTCCTCTAATTTGCATCCTGCTTTGGAAAGCGGGCTGACTCTCTGTTATGTGTGGGTATGTGATTTTATTTTATTTTTTGAAATCATGCTCTGATTTACAGGCTTATTTAAAAAGCCTGAAGGCTTATTACCTAGTTTTAAAGTACAAGAACTTTTCTGTTTGGACATTTTGATGTCTAATTTGGTTGCCCAGTGATCTTTTCCTGCTAAATCCCTCTTTCCTGGCTATGCCCTTGAGAGTTAAGTTTGTCAGCAATGTCACATCCAGACAAATGATAGCAATTTTTTTTTTATATATAATGAGGTAAAAATGACAAATCTTAGTCACAAAAAGCTAAATTTTTAAGAAACTGAGCAGAATATACAGGCTGCTAGCCTATAAACATGTTTCATTTAGCCTGCCTGTTGTTTAATTTTTTTCAATGTTTTAAAAAAGGCCAGGAAATATCATATTAAAATCTGGATGTGGATGTATAGCTTATCATTAAAAATTAGGCTGTTTAGAAAGTTCTGCTCCCAGAAAAATGGGATAAACATACTTTTACTTACACCTCCCAATAAGTTCAGCTAAAAACTCTGGGCATTGCTGAAGAATAAATGAATAAAACAAACATAAGAAGAGTCATCTGAAAAGTAGAAAGAAGAAGCAGATACACTAGGGCCCTCAGGACCTAAGGAACAATACTGTGGTGAGTTCCTGGGATTTCTTTTTGCCCTCTGCATCCCAGATTTGTAGCTGAAGACACTGGCAACCTAGAAGTCAAAAGGCTATAAAAGAGGCAGCCTATCAAGAGAGGAACATTGAGATAGTAGCCACCCCACTCTAGCCAAACAACATGGGAAAAACTGTAGCCCCATTCCCATCTTCGCCAGTAAAAGCCAAGTGGGGACCCTACCTTTCCATGCTGCTGAGGAAGGAGTTAGGCACTCCCAGTACCACCACAGTCATTTCAGAGAAGGGAGCCAGGACTTGCATCCCTCCCAGGAAGGAATGAGGCCATCTTCTCCCTCCATTTGGAGCCTGGGCTTCCACCCCACTGGATAGTAACTAGCTACCTCTCTCCTTCTCTGCAGGGGTGGTGTAGGAGGAGACCTAAGGGAAAGTCAAGACTTTCACTCTTTCCCAGTGGTAACGAGTCCTTTGACTCCTTGTGAGTGGTCACTGGTGTCAGTAGATGCCATGTGGGGAGGAATAATAGGGTACTCCGATCTCTTCCACCCAGGCAGGCATCAGTGCAGGCCTAGGAAGGAACTGGAACTCCCACATCCACCCCTCCCAGCTCCTTACAAACAGCACCCTGCACTTGGGTTCTGACAAAGACTGAGTGAGGAACCTGGACTTCTTTCCCAACCTAGCAATAATGAGATGGGTATCTCTTCTCCTGACAGAGCAGTATCAGAAGAAAGCAGCTGACATAGGAGGTCTAAATGAGATCCAGATTCTCATAGTATCCAAGTGTCTACTTTTCAATTAAAAAATAATCACCTGGCATACCAACAATTAGGAAGATCTCAAACTGAATAAAAAAAAGATACAATTAATAGATGCCAGCACTGAGATGATAAAGAGTCTAGAATTATTTGAAATAGGTTTAAAAGCAGCTATAAAAGTGTTTCAATGAGCAATAATGGGTGAAAATGAAACAACAGAAAATGTTACTTTTAAAAAGCACACAGAAAGTTTCAGCAAACAAATGAAAGATACAAAGAAAACTCCAGTGGAAATTTCAGAACTAAAAATCAAAGTAACCAAAAAATAAAATAATAATAATAAAACATCCCCGAAACAAGTGAACAAAAAATCCTCAATAGATGGGCTCAAGAGGAGAATGAGGGAGAGGAGACAGAATGAGAGAATTTGAAAGAACGAACAATGGATATTACCCAATGTATACAACACATTAAGAAACAGACTAAAGAGAAAAAATAAAAAGAACAGAGCCTTGGAGCCCTTAGGATGGTAACAAAAGACCTAATGTTTATCTTGTCAGAGTTCCAGAAGGAAAGTAGAAAGTAAGAGGGGCTGAGGAAGTGCTAAAAGCCCAACTAAATATATTCTAATTTGCAAAAGACATAAAGCAGCACTCAAGAAGCTGAATAAATCACAAACAAGACAAATCCAAATGCATCCATATCAAGATATATCATAATCAAAACTCTGAAAACTTAAAAGAAAATCTTGAAAGCACTGAGAGAACTGACACTTTATCTACAGAAAAAGGCAATATATTATGAAAGTAGATATCTCATTAGGAACCATGGAAACATGGAGACCAAAAAGAAATGACAAAATACTTATCAATTGTTGAAAGGAAAAATCTTTCAACCCAGAATCCTATATTCAGTGAAAATATCCTTCTAGAATGAAGGGGGAAACAAGAAATTCTCAGATAAAGGGAGAATAGTTCAAATATTACTTGTCTAAAAGAATGGTTCAAAAGTTAGTTATCTAAAACGGAAAGGAAACAATGAAGGGGAAATTATTGGAACATCATGAAGCGGGGAGGGGGAACATGGCAAGCAAAAATATAAATAAATGCAATAGAGTTTCTCCTTTTACATTGTCCAAATTAGTTTTGATGGTTGAAGTAAAAATTATAGCAGTGCCTGATGAGGTTTTAAATGTAGAGGACATATTTAAGAAATTGTATTGTAAATGGAGAAAGAATAAAGAGACATAAAGGAGAAAGTTTCCACACTTCATTTGAACTGGTAAAAGGATGAAACCAGTGAATGGTGATAAAATATGTATGTGTAATGTAACAAAAATATTTAATAAGAGGAAAGTAAAAAGATGAGAAAGAAAGATCAAGAGAACAAACAAAAAAGTAAAATGTCAGACTTAAGTCATAAAATAGCAATAATTACATCAAATGTGAGTAGTCTAAATACACAAATTAAAAAGCAGAGATCTGCAGAGTTGGTAAAAAATACAACCCAGGTCTATTCTGTCAATATGAAAGTCACTTTAAATTTAACAATGTAGGCATATTGAGAATAAAACTGATGAAAGGGTATTTAATGCAAACATTAATAAAAAACCAAAACAACATAGAAACAATTATATTAACACTAGAGGCCCAGTGCACAAATTTGTATATGGGTGGGATCCCTTGGCCTAGCCGGCGATCCATTGAGCCTGATGGGGGCTGACTCACCCAATCCTGATTGGGGCCGAGTGGGGCCAATAAGGGCCAGCCGGCTGGGAGGAGGGACCGCAGGCATTGGCTAGCCACAGGAGGTTGGCTATGGGAGCACACTGACCACCAGGGGGCAGCTCCTGTATTGAGTGTCTGCCCCCTAGTGGTCAGTGCACATCATAGTGACTGGTCAACCGGTTGTTCAGTCAACTGGTCGTAAGAGTCGCATATGTGTATATATATATATATATGTGTGTGTGTGTGTGTGTGTGTGTGTGTGTGTTAGATAAAGGGGAAAAAAATTACCAGAAACAGAGGGGGCATCACATGATAATGGAAGGACCCATCCATCAAGAAGAAATAGAAATTCTAAATATGTGCACACCAAAAAAGAGCTACAACATACGTGAAGCAAAACATAATAGATTGAAATGAAAAATAAATAAATCCACAATTATATTTGTAGGTTTCAATGTCAGAGACCCCCAAATTAATAAACAACTAGACAGAAAATCAAGAAGGATATAGAAGAAGAACCCTCCCTAAACCATTAGCCAACAAGGACTACTCAACATTAATAGACTGTTCTTCCCAACCACAGCATATTATATATCCTTCATAAGTGGCCAAGGAGCACATATCAAGACAGACCATAGTCTGGAACATAAAACAAACATCAGAATTTTTAAGACAATTGAAATAATACAGAATATATTCTCTTACCACAATGGGATCACACTCGAATTACTAACAAAAAGAGAAGAAAATCTCAACTACTAGAAAACTCAACAAAACTTTTCTAAATAATTCATGGGTAAGAGCAGTAGGTCTAAGCAAAATAAAAAACATAAAGTCAAGAAGAATGAAAATATAACATAAAAATGTGTGAGAAACTGCTCTGCAAAAATCTTGTTAAGAGGATAAAAAGACAGGCTGAGAGAACGTATTGGCAAACCATATATCAGATGAAGGACAAACATTGAGACTATAGATTTTTGAAACTGTAAAGAAAACCCAAACAACACAATTTATAAATAGACAAGACATGAAGTGACATGTCACCAAATAGTACACACAAATGGTAAATAACACAGAAAAAGATGCACAAAATTATTAGCCATGAGGGAAGTGAATATTAAAACCACAATGAAATATTACTATGGACTTGTGAGATGGCTAAAACAGTGATGATGATGATAACAATAATAATAATAATAATAATAATAATTAGTACTGGCATGGAGATGAAAAAAAGTAGGTCACTCATGCATTGCTGCCCCAGATGTGAAATGGCACAGCCACTTTGGGAAACAGTTTAGCAGTTAAAACAACACCACCACCAAATATGAAATGTACAACTGCCTTACAATTCAGTAATTGCCCTCCTGGGCATGTCTCCCAGAGAAATAAAAACAAAAATACGTTCACAAATGTTTGTAGAAGAATGTCTTTTTTTTCCAATAGAGCCAAACTAGAAACAACACAGCTAACCTTCAGTGGGTCACTGGTTAAACAATACTCCGGTACACCCAGGACATGAAACATTGCTCTGCAATAAAAAGGAATGCACTATTGATAGACATAAAAATCAGGATGACTATCCAGAGAATACTGCTCAGTGAGAAAGCCAATCCCGAAGGTTACATGCTGTATGCTCCTTTCATTTGACATTCTTGAAATGAGAGAAGTTTAGAGATGACAACAGGCTCATGGTTGCCGGGGTGTGAGGGTGTAAAGGGAAGTGAGTATGGCTATAAATGGACAACACCAGAAATCCTGGGGGCATGGAGATTTCCTGTGTCTTGGCCGCATCAATGGCAAATCCTGGATGTGATATTGTACTACGGTTTGCAAGATGTTGTCATTTGTAGAAGTTGACTGCAGGGCACACGCTTGTTCTGTGGGGTCACTCGCAATTTTGAGCTCGGCATGTGCTCTCCTATAATAATAATCATTATTATTATTATTACTATTATTATTACTTTAATACTCCTTTTGATTTTATAGCCAGTAGGCTTCACTTATTTCAATCCCCTGGTTGGCCAATATACTAGTAGGTCATTACATTTGTGACTTTGGGTATAAAGGGGAAAAAATCTATTGCTATGTCCGCTGGTAAAGATCACAAAAGGCCAGTTACAACAGAAGAAGCAGCACTTGCCAACCTATTTTTCTTAAGACAATTCTACAATAATAAAATGTTGGTTTTCATCCTAATAGGGTTAAATATCCATCCTTTATCTAATAAAATGCATTTATTACCTACGATGGACAAAGCACTCTGCATAGTCGTCCTTGAACGTGAAGGTCAACAATTCATGTGGGGAAATGCTAGAGTAGAGGCTGAATTTACAAAGTAATTAAAATTGCCTTGAAGCAGTGGGAAAGATGGTAACCAAAATTTTAAACCTTTTTCCCAAGCCTCTGCCTTTTCCGGCACTGACAAATGGCAATTGCCGGACGGCGGGGCCTCTGCCAGCTCTTCCCTGCTCGGCTGAGGCTTGATTCTGTCGCTCTCCACATTTCCTCTCCTGAAGAGGGTTCACACTGTTTTTTAAATCAGTTGCCTGAGTGGGTTCCATCACTTTAGCAGAACAGACTACAGAGATCTTGCCTGCAAGCCTTTGTCTAATTAACTAATCCTATGAGCTGTAACACTGTTCACTATTAACTTTTCAGATTATCCTACTACTTAAGGGGGTTGACTTGTTAATCACTGACAGCCCATTTGAGATGTGCTTGTATGCTATTGTGAGTGTATGTATGTGAGTGGACCTGTTTGGGTATGTAAATGTGGGAATGATGCCTGGGTAAATTTTGGGCACATCCAAACAGAGAGCTGTTACTATTACCATTCATACTGCAGCCGATTAGTGTCAAAGGTTGCCTCATCCTCATCAATGATCTCTGACCCTCTGGGCAGCATTTCATTGTGCTTGAATCCTATCTAATAAAAGGGTAATATGCAAATTGACCCTAACGGCAGGATGACTGGGAACCAGTGGTCACTATGATGTGCAGTGACCACCAGGGGGCAGACGCTCAATGCAGGAGCTGCCCCCTGGTGGTCAGTGGGCTCCCACAGCGGGAGCTCCGCTCAGCCACAAGCTGGGCTGATGGTTGTGAACACAGTGGTGGTGGTGGGAGCCTCTCCCGCCTCCTTGGTAGCGCTAAGGATGTCCAACTGCCAGCTTAGGGCTGCTCCGGAGTGGGCTTAGGTCCTCAGTCAGACATCCCCCAAGGGCTCCCCGGCTGCCAGAGGGATTTCTGACTGCCAGCTCAGACCTGATCCCCCGGGGAGCAGGCCTAAGCTGGCAGGTGGACATCCCCTGAGCAGTCCCAGACTGTGAGAGGTTGCAGGCCAGGCTGAGAGACCCCCCCCCCCCTGCCGAGTGCATGAATTTTCTAGTATATATATAATCTTATAAACTGGCTGTAGACCTTTGGGAGGTTTGGTGCTAGGAAAGCCAGCCATACCCCAATGGATTGGGACTCTGTCCATTCTGAAAATAGATCAATGTGACCACCTCACTCCCCCAATTCAAGTGATGGGAAATCACTGAAGAAGTTTGTCCAGAAGGGAGTAAGAAAAGAGTCAGTGCATATGAGTCAGTTTTTTGTTTCTGAATTTGAGCTGATGTCACAGATATTTCAGAAATCTGATAAAAAGTTTCATTATATGAGCATGTTTATAGTGAAATAGTTAAAAAGGTGAATCAGAAAGCTCTTGTGGAATACCTGTCTTCTTTCTGATGGCATGTGAACTGGATTGTCTACTTGTTTCTTAGATATTGTAGGTGCCATGTTTAAAAAAATGTGATGGACAAGGCCTGGTCCTTGACTCCTTTGCTAATTCTGCTCTTACCAAAAGCAGAAATGCTAAGTCAACTGGAAAACAGTGCCTTCAAAGATTCCTTCCTGTGTATTAGAAGCCTCCCATAGAAGTGATTCATTTCAAAATATTTCAACACCAAATAAAACGTAATAACAGAACCCCACTCATAACAGAGAGAGGAACTGAGAAAGGGAAGGAGGAGTTGGGGTCTCACTCACTTGGCCTCCCCAGACCCTCAAGTCAGGCTCAGATGGACTTAGCATAAAAAGCAGAGTGTGTACCCGGAGATTTTCAGTTTCTCCTCTTAGAAACATCCAAGAACAAATCTGAACATGGATCCGCTCCAAAATATCTAGAGACAGAATATCCTTGTGGCCTCTGGGTGGACCAAGGAAAATCTGTTTTAAAATCTACAAAAGTGGAAGAGAGTGCCCCCATAATTTAATGCACTAGTAAATAAGAGGTCAAAGGCAATTTGTTTTCTGTTCCCCTGTGCTATTATACTGCTATGTCTGGGGATAAAAAGCCAACTCTGGTTAATGTCTAGAGCCAAAAAGGATAAGTAAATTCACAGTCATATTTTGCTCTCTGGCTTCAGAGCCTTTTAGAATCTGTTGGGGTCCCTGGAGCCATCTGCACAGGAAATGATGACGGTGGAACTGGAATCTGCTGTCTCTGAATTTCATGAATCGGGAAATGTGAGGACATGTCTCTGTGCTCGCAGTCTCAGTGTACAAGAGCCACGACGGATGAAACACACCCTACAGGGCTAGAGGTTTGCCATTGTAGTGCAAGCTTGTATGCTTGTGGATATTCTTATTCGTGATTAGCAATGAAAAATCAAAAGTCTACATTGGGCTCCCGCTGGTTTGGTTCATTGGGTGAAACATAAGCTGGCAGGCTCAAGTGTCCTGGGTTTGGTTCTGGTCAAGGGCATGTACCTAGGTGACAGGCTTGATCCCCAGCCCTGGTTGGGGGGCTTGCAGGAGGCAACCAATCGATATGTCTTTCTCACATTTTCCTCCCTCTGTGTCTCTCCCCCTCCCTTCCACTCTCTCTAAAACTCAATGGGAAAATATCCTTAGGTGAGGATTAACCAAAAAAACAAAAACAAAAACAAAGACAAAAAAAGTCTCTGTCAGATTGGTATTTAGTCTAATCCCACGCCTTTGCCCCCTTTCCAGTCTAAACTGTTCAACATTCAAGAAATTACTATGGTTACACCTCCTGCTAAAAGTTCAGTGCAACACATGGAAGTTCACTGGAGTCTTTGCCTCCTCAGCTCCACCTTCCCCACACCCCCCCTCTGTTCACCTCCCACTTTTCCCTGTGCCTCCTGAGAGCAGGAACAAGCAGATGACTGTACCTTAGGCACTGGCTAAGTTACTGTAACCAGAAAGATAGTCCCTCTCCTCTCCTCCTCCTGCTATGCAGAGCTCAGAGAGACAGCAGAGCAGACACATGAGCCTGCAGCCACAAAACCCAATGAAGGAGAGCCCTTCTCTCCATCCCTTCCAGTGGGGCCTCCTTGTACATGACACAGAAGGCACTGCAGATCATCAGAGGTAGCAGAAGGACCACAGGCTTCTAGGAAACACCTCAAAGTCAGAATGTCAAGTCCAGCTCCCATGTATGAATGCCTACAACACACAGACCTTGAGTCGGGCTCCTTGGGTAAGTGTCCACTAATTGCACAATCCTGCAACACAAGTCTCCTTGTGTGTGTGTGTTGCATAGAGGGAACATGGACATTCTGGCAGGCTAAGTGACTTGCTAACACCACACACTTGATAAGTATTCATGCCGAGATTGGGACTGAGAGATAGCTGACTCTGAGGCCTCCCTTCATTACAAAAATAGTAACTCAGAAAAAAGGGTGGTATCAGACATTGTATCATGACCCTTTGGGTCACTGAATTTATGAATGACCCAGTCCCTCAGTCCAAGGCAGTTTCCTCATGAAAGTCACTACATCACACTCCTGATCTATTCCACAAAGGGAAACTTCCAATCCATTGGCCAGTGTAGGCGAGTGTCTCTTCTACATTGTGGGCAATGGAAACAAAGGAGAGTGAGCGATATTATGAGACACCTCAAGAAGAGTTGAGAGGGACAGGCCTCAGTCTCCACATCTGGAAAATGAGAATAAGATGCCTGTTTTAGAGGGTTAATGTAAGAATGTTAAAATGGGGTGTGTGTCTCTCCTAACAGTACTAGATAATCCTCAAACTGTGACAGGCTTCACCCCCACCACCATCCACCTCATCACTACCATCAACCAAGAATAGCATATAGCCATCAAAAGTTGCTGTAGCTGTTACTTACATGATCCCCAAAGTACAAGTATCGCTATTCCAAAAAATATCTGCTGGTGGAGGGGTGGGGGCAGCACCTCTGAACAATAGAGGGTTGGTTGGTTTTGAAGCACTTTGTGATGATGAGCACACAGATACTAATATCCCCATGTAGTATTCTACCTTTGCCCCAGGAGACTGTTTCACTAACACTGAAAATCTGAAACGGAGATGCTCTGACATCACCCATCCTCTTACAAAGAACATGCATTTTGCTCTGTATTGTAAACAGGAAAAAATAAGTGCATCATATAAATAACGCCTGCAATAAGGAGAAAATGCCCTGAAAAGGATTGGTTGTTCATAATTAATTCCCTATCTGTCCAGAAAGGTGGATGCTGGTGACTGGAAATTCTGTTGTTTGCAGGCACTAAATGCTGGATGTGGAAATGTTGGATTTGAGGAACCGCACAATAAAGGGTTTGATTCTGGTCATGTAGAAAGGTCTGGTGCATTCAGAGAGGGAGAAAGAGAATGAATGCTATCTGGGTGATGCCAACTTTGTGCACCATGCCCTCACATAAAAAGATTTCCAGCACAATCTGCATTCTTCATTTTAGTTATGAATTTTCTTGTGTGTGTATGTGAAGATAGACTCAATGTTTTCTATCTATTATTTTACTAGTAGAGGACCGGTGCCCGAAATTTGTGCACTTGGACGGGGGGGGGGGGGGGGGGGGGGGAGTTGTCCTTTAGCCTGGCCTGCACCTTCTCGCAGTCCAGGAGCCCTCAGGGGATGTCTGACTAACTGCTTAGGCCCACCCCTAAGCCAGCAGTCGGACATCCTTAACGCTGCCACAGAGGCAGGAGAGGCTTCCGCCATTGCTGCTGTGCTCACCAGCCAGGAGCCTGGCTTCTGGCTGAGCAGCGCTCCCCCTGTGAGAGTGTACTGACCACCAGGGGGCAGCTCCTGCATGAGTGTCTGCCCCCTGGTGGCCAGTGCACGTCATAGCAAGCAGTTGAACAGCCTTAGCATGTCATTAGCATATTACACTTTATTTGGTTGAATGGCCTACTGGAAGGACGGATACTTAGCATATTAGGCTTTTATTATATAGGATTATGAGGAAGCAGATAATGCTCATTGAAGATTTACTCCAGTGATGACATGGTGCAAGGACTGACATGACACAAAATCCAGAAAGGGATGACGAAAAGGAGAACATTTGCTCTGTATCTGAGATGCTCCTTGAAGGCAGGGACCTTGTCTACTGCCAGCAATCTATTTCTAGGAGTTGGCAGAGAACCTGCCTTAAAGAGCACCCAATAAAGCTTTGTTAAACAGGTGGTGTGGCTCAGTAGTTGAGATTTAATCTATGAACCAAATCTGAGCAAATGCCCAGATTGCAGGATTGATAATCCCCAATAGGAGGCATGCAGGAGGCAGCTGATCAATGATTATGATTCTCTCTCTCATGGATGTTTCTTTCCCTCTCTTTCTTTCTAAGAAATCAACAAAAACACATTTTAAAAAATAGCTATGTATTTATATAGAGGCATCTGAAGGCAAAAAAAAAATTTAATTAAATGAGAAAAACATTTTAAAAGCCTTAAGCCATTTTTGTCTCTCTTAGTGTTTACCTGTCCTTAACATATTTTTCAAGTCTATTGCTAATTTTCAGGATTTACATAAGAAGTTTCATATAACTTTTGTGACAAATTTGATCCTGCTTTGTCAAACAAATACAATTTAAGTGTTTTCTTTCAAAATAGCCTCTGCTTTCTTACCTAGAAAATAAAATATAAGTATTGCTAACTGCTTGGAAAATTATTTTAAAAATCAGTACTCAGAGCCGGCCACAGATAGGACATGAAGTCAGTTACTTTAAAACATCTTTCTGTTTTGGAAAGTATGTGCTGAGACCTGGCATGGCGATATGCCAAGAGTCAACAACCATCTGTAAAGATCCAGGGAGTAAATTTTGTCCACATCATCCTGTCTGTTGCGACTGCTCAGCTCTGTCACTGTAGCACAAAAGCAGCCAGATGAAATACTCATGTGAAGAGGTCTGTCTGCATTCCAACAAAACTTTATTTACAAAAACAGAAACAAAAAATGAGCCAAACAGCTTGGTTTGACTCTCTGGCATCAGTATGCCAACCCTGGCTAGGTGTACACAGGGAGGAACCAAATACAAGAAATTTGGAATTCTGGCCAATTATTAGCTTGAAAATAACCATGCCTCACCAAGGATCTCCCAGAAGAGGAGGACAATCTGATCACAAACTTTGTGACAATGTTGAATTAGACATTCATGGTGGACTAGTGTGGGGGCACTAAACAATACAATGTAACTAGAGGACATTGCTTATATTTAGGAGGTTGCTGTTACAAAACTGATTTAATTTCTTAGGCTATACAAGTCAAAGCTGTGCTTCTCTTGAGAAGATAGACTTGTAAGTTAACTGCTCTTGTAACAATAGTTTGACAGTTGACCTTTGTGCACAACATTTTTAGTTCTTGCCTGAATGTTCCTGGTAATTATTATTTTGCTAATTATTTCCTGGCAGGGGGTTTGCCTATAAATATTAGAAGCACCAATGATGACATCACCTTATTTATTTTTATATCACTTCTTGTTTTAATATCTCCATCTTTTTTTACATGTATGAGATGGAAGACAATAATTCATTTCCCAAGTGACCAAAAATGTGGACAGTTCAAACTTCAAGAACCAGCAGATGGCGGCATAAGGTATACACCTGTACGTGCTGCCTCTCACAATCACACCAAAACTACAACTAAACAACTATCACCCAGAACCATGGAAAGCTGAGTGGAAGTTCTACAACTAGAAGGAAAGAAAAAAGTGCATCGAGACTGTGTAGGAGTGAATAAAAGCCGCGGAAAAGCAGAGGTACGGAGGCGTGCATGGAGAGGGCTGACAATGCGGTTGTCTTTTTCAAGCGAGAGGGAGACACAAGCTCCTGACTGCTATGAACTCCAGTTTCCGGTGAGACTCTGGGGACCCAGACTCCTACGGGGAGAAATGGACTGTCTGACATCAGGTTGGAAAGTGAGAGTGGCTTTCACACAGAGGTGCGCACGGGAATCATTTTTATTGCGCTGGGGTGCAGGAATCAGGGACGTGGAGACGCAGAGATGGCTGACTGACAGCCATCACTGTTTGCAACGCCCTAGTGATTCCCTGAGATCCTGCCCCACCCAGTTTACAAACCCACCCAAAATGTGAGCAGCGGCTTTTGCATATGAATGGCCTGCCCTATCGCAGCTTAACCTAACAAACTGCAGCAGCGGGGTCAGCTACAAAACTTCCAATCACCAAGAAAAGAGGAGAAATCTAGAGATCTTGCTGTAGCTCCTGCTGGGTGGCCTCAGACAGGAGCTGACTTGCACCTCCTTAAAGATCCAGGAGCCAGTGTACATAGTGGTCAGTGTGAGACAACACCAGATTTCAATTCCTCACATCCATAAGTGACACACTCTAGAGGCAGACTCAGTGAGCACCAAAGCAGCAATGAAGCAAGTCATGCCCCATAAGGGTGTCTCCAGCACAGCAGTTCTTCCATTATAGACATAGCTAATCCTCACAGCCAATTTGCCTGAAAGTCAATTCCTCCCAGGGTACCAACAGCAATCAAGGCTTAACTACAACAGGACTGTGTACCCAGCCCACAAAGGGGTGCACCAAGAGTGTCCACCTCAGGTGACTGGGGAGACTGAGCCACTGGGCCCTATAGGTCACCTACCACACAAAGCCACTCCATCAAGCAGCCAAAATGCGGAGACAAAGAAACATGTCACAAATGAAAGAAATGGAGGAAAGCAAACTACTGGATATAGAATTCAAACCACAGTTACAAGGTTACTCAAGAATCTTCTAGAAACCACCAAGAAACTTAGTGAGTCTTCTGAGGAACTTAGTGAGACCTTCAAGGATCTTGATGAGAATGCCAAAAAAAAAAAAAAAGGAAAAGGACCAGTGAGAAATCAAGTATACACTGTCTGAAATAAAGAATAATATACAGAAATCCAACAGTAGACTAGAGGACCCCAAGAATCAAACCAAAGATTTGAAATAGGAGGAAGCAAAAAACACCCAACCAGACAAACAAAAAGAAAAATGAATAAAAATACATGAAGACAGTGTAAGGAGCCTCTGGGACAACTTCAAGCATACCAACATCCGAATTGTGGGGTTGCCAGAAGAAGAGAGAGAGCAAGATACTGAAAACCTATTTGAAGAAATAATGACAGAAAACTTTCTCTACCTGGTGAAAGAAATAGACTTACAAGTCCAGGAAGTGCAGAGAACCCCAAACAAAAGGAATCCAAAGAGGACCACACCAAGACACATCATAATTAAAATGCCAAGAGGAAAAAACAAAAAGAGAATCTTGAAAGCTGCAAGAGAAAAACAGTTAATTACCTACAAGGGAGTACCCATACAACTGTCAGCTGATTTCTCAACAGAAACAATGCAGGCCAGATGGGAGTGGCAAGAAATATTCAAAGTGATGAACAGCAAGAACCTACAACCAAGATTACTCTACCCAGCAAAGCTATCATTAAGAATTGAAGGTCAGATAAAGATCTTCACAGACAAGAAAAAGCTAAAGGAGTTCATCACCACCAAACCAGGATTATATGAAACTAGAGGCCCAGTGCACGGAATTCATGCAGGGGGGGAAGGGGAGTGTCCCTCAGCCCAGCCTACACCCTCTCCAATCTGGGACTCCTCGAGTATGTCTGACTACTGGGATCAGGCCTAAATGGGCAGTCGGACATCCCTCTGACAATACAGGACTGCTGGCTCCCAACTGTTCGCCTGCCTGCCTTCGTGATTGCCCCTAACCACTTCTGCTGCCAGCCTCATCACACCCTAACACTCCCCTGCCAACCTGATTGATGCCTAACTGCTCCCCTGCCAGCCTGTTTGCCCCTAACTGCCCTCCCTTGTAGGCCTGGTCCCTCCCAACTTCTCTCCCCTGCTGGCCCTCTTGTGGTGGCTGGCAGGATCTTTGACATAGGGGCAGCCATCTTGTGTGTTGGAGTGATGGTCAATTTGCATATTACTCTTTTATTAGATAGGATAGAGGCCTGGTGCATGGGTGGGGGCCAGCTGGTTTGCCCTGAAGTGTGTCCTGGATCAGGGTGGGGGTTCCCTTGGGGCATGGGGCAGCCTGGGTGAGGGGCCTGTGGTGGTTTGCAGGCTGGCCACCCCCGCAGCAACCCAAGGGGAGGCCCTGGTATCTGGGATTTATTTATCTCCTATAATTGAAACTTTGTAGCCTTGAGTAGAGGCCTGGGCCCACCAGGGTGTGTGGAAAGCTTGGCTTCCTCCATTGCTGGGGAAACCCAAGCCTCCTGCTCACTTTGTGGCTGTAGCCATCTTGGTTGAGGTTAATTTGCATACTCACTCCTGATTGGCTGGTGGGTGTGGCTTGTGGGTGTAGCAGAGTGGTGGTTAATTTGCATATTATTCTTTTATTAGCTAGGATGCTGAAGGGTATTCTTTAAGAAGAGTAAGAAGAAGAAAAAGATAAAGATAAAAATTATGAACAACAAAGTGACAACAAATACATACTATCAACAAGTGAATCTAAAAATCAAGTCAATAAAAAAAATCTGATTAACAGAATAAACTGGTGAATATAATAGAATCAGGGGCATAGAAAGGGAGTGGACTGACAATTCTTGGGGGGAAGGGGGCGGGAGGAGTGCAGGAAGAGACTGGACAAAAATCTTACACCTATGGATGAGGACAGTGGCGGGGGGGTAGGGCATGGTGGGGAGGAATTAGGTGGAGGGGAGCTATGAGGGGAAAAAAGAGGAACATCTGTAATAATCTGAACAATAAAGATTTATTAAAAAAAAAAAAGATCTAGCAGAACACAAACCCCCAGAAAGCAGCTCATATTAATTGTGGCTAAAAGGGGTATTTAGATGGATGTGTTAATTAACCAAATGAGGGAATCCTTTCACAATGCATACATATATTAAATCACCATGATGTACATTTTAAATAGGTTACAGTTGCCTTGGTCAATTATACCTCAATAAGTCTAAAAATAAAAGTTCCTAAAAATTAACAAAAAACAGCAGCAGCTAAGGAACAAGATCTTGGGGAACAGCTTAAGAATTCATTTAGACAAAACTTTATGTAAAGGAGCCTTGGAGCCTGTGCTTACTGTTGTATTTTGGTAGTAAATCAACAGGTGATATGCAAGAGAAGGTTCGAAAATGCAAGAGCCTGATACAACATGTTCATGTGCATTTAAAAATAACTCAGTGACATCAATCTCAAAATTATGTACTTGCATTCCTGCATTTCCTAATGATCCCTCAAGGTATATCATTATATTTTTACAGTCATTAGCACTGCCATTCACCAGAAACATAATGCTGTAATCGCTCAGAGGTTTAAGGGAATGAAAGTCTCTCCCATTTGCCTAGAACCCTCTGTTGCCTGGTATAGTATCAAATGCTACAACAGTGTAAATTCGTCCATACATGTGGATAAAAGCCTCTGCAGGGGAAAGACAGCTATGATGAACTGCCTGAAACACAGAGGTAGCTTCTGATTTTTGAGAGGGGAACGTTCCCTCCCAAAGCAATTACCAACATCCCTCATGCCATGCAATGTGTGTTCTTGTGCGGCTACCTAGAAAGTGAATCTGGCTTCTTCCTTACTTTCGATGATAAAAATGGAGGGTCACTCTTATGGGGAAAAGAATAAAGGCTCAAAGAAGTCATCCAAACCCTGCTTTCAAAAGATACACTTTCTATACATCCTGGACATGAGAAAAAGAAACTCAGGCTTGATAAATTCATATTGATCCTCAAAAGAGGTTGCTAGAAAACCTAAGTAGTCAGGGTTGTTGGAAATGATGGCTAAGGACCCAAGGATAAATGGGCATGCCAAAAAAGAAGGGCACACACACAAATCTAGTGTCGGTCACAATAGATGAAGTATCTTCCCGGATCCACCAACAGGACAACATGCAATGTTCTTTGGGGACACTGACACAACCTCATAACATTTTATAGAAACAGCAGGATTTTAAAAAGTAACAGGCTAATTTGGCCAGTGGGATTGCTTGATGACACAGAGTAGAGGCGACACTAAAATATATTGAGGGGTAAACAAGTAAAGGATCATGTTTGCTATAAACCCCAATTGAAGAGATTGCAGATGGAATTAGATGGCCCGTACTTATAAAAGGCCATGCATGTACCACAGGACATTCCCACTTTCTGATTTGGCACGAGTTTTATGCCAAAACAGCAATCTTCTACGTACCTGCGTATCTAAAACATTTTATTGAAATGAATGAAAATGAGCCAACACGGTACCATGTTAAGGACTTCATATTTACTGTCTCTCTAAACTACACAACAACCATTTTATTTAGGTGCCCCAACCCCCATTTTACAGATGAGAGATAAAATGGAGACACATGGCTTAACATTGCATAAAGGCAGCAGAGATTGGATGGAAATGCAGACATCTGCTTTAAAATCCAGATTTCACCCAGAAATGCCAGGTCCTCTAGTTTCTCTTCCATGTATTCTATTGTTCTCTAACAACATGTAAAAAATGACCTCAAATGCCACGAACTTAGAAAGAACTGTACATTCAACTACCTCTCATTATTATCTAAATTTTGGAAAATTAAACTTTATCTCCAGTAAGAAGTCACTTCAAAAACAAATGAATGATTTTCCAAGGCTTAATCAAGGTAAATTCCATGACCTCTCTTTCTGAATTAACCCTCTTTCCACTATACCCAAGTGTTTTCCTGTGATTTGATTGAAAAAAATTAAATTTGAATTAAAATTCATTCCAGGAGAATTCTGTACCTCTCCTTGAGATGATTAGTGACAATTTGCAATTTCACAATCATGATAAATGACCACTGTAATAAAGAGATGCTGGAAGGAAAGTCTCAGGTGGTTGGAATAGGAAAAGAGTCAGACATCCCATTACTGGTGCTTCACTTCATTCAGTCACTTAGAAAGCACGGACTGCATACCTCAGGGTGAGCACATGACCTGAGCTGGGCCAATCAGAGTATCTTCTCCAGGACTATGGAGATATTTGGAGATGAAGAGGTTAATTGACATTCACTGTCCTCCAGCAGTTGTATCTGCAATGTACATGGTGGGAAATGTGAGGTCAGAAACCCCTCCCCATAAACAGATAAGCAGGTGTGGAAATGAGTTTGCAGAGTAAGAGAAGTATACAGAGAGACAGATAGAGAGTTCATGCAACTTTTCAATCCTAGCTCTAGTACCTTCCAGGCCTGAGTTTAGCTCTGCAGTTGGGTTCACAGAGTCAGTCCTATACCCTGAGAACAAATTTTCCATTTCAGCTTAACCCAACTTGAGTTAATTTCACATGTTGGGAACCATTAAGAAGCTTCCACTTGAACTTGATACATGAAGAAAAATTATTTGATAACACCATGCTGCACTCCCAACATCCCAGCACCTACAAAACCCCTTCAGAATGGGGTCCTGTCCATCCTTCCTTTTGTTTTGTTATGGTAGCTTCAACCTCTCAGGAAAGTCTTCATTACCTTCCTTTCTGCTTGGCTCACATGAGAGTTAACTGTTTCCAAGAACAAAATCTCAGGCTGAAAAAGCTATTTAACGCACTTTCTGTCTGACCTTGCACATAGCATGGGCATCCAGATGCCTGGGTACAATTTGATGATGCTAACAAGTCCACCAGTTTGACTTGCTAAGCAAACGTCGGCAACATTAAATGCCCAAGATGTATGAACCAACTGCTGAAGATATAATATTCTTCAGACAGAAAAAGACACGTGGCCTGGTGACAGAAGCGTGGCTCTCGCTGCGTAGGGAAGACATCCAGGTAGAAATGTCTGACTGAGTGCTTGCTTGGGTCGAGTGTGGGAAAATTCAGCAGTGCAGGGATTCCTATCCCAGACCCCCACGAGGGCTTGTGCTCCTCTGCAGCTGCCAGAGGAGAGGATGTGACACTCCATGGGAAAACAGCCCGGAGTGGGAGGAACAAAACACACACTACTCAAACCATCACATTTCCTAAATCACTCGTGAATATATTTCCGTATGCAGTGACAGCCCAATTATTTCAAGTGTGCCCCATCTTGTCTACTGCATCAGGATTTATAAAACAAGGGAAGCTGAGCAGGTGGGTGTAGGTGGGAGAGAACGTGTCCCTCTGGGCCAGGAGCGTGTGCTCACAAGCTTAGCGTTTCCATGTTAGCCCTATAGCCAAATATCAATCTTTCCATGCCTTCTGGAAAACAAACGACAATATCTGAAACATAAAAACACAGCCTTCTTTTTCAAACCAATCCTCCATCAAATTCACAAGTCTATCAATGTTGCGTCTAAAATAGGCATCCTGGCTACTAAGAATCCGGTGTTTGACCTAGACCTAGTGGCTGTATATGCAGCACCAACTACAATATGATTTTGATCTTCGTTAGAATGAGCAGACTTACCCAGCATTTGTAAATGTTTTATACATCAATGGAGCAGACACCAGAATTGTGAAGGCTGGCATACAAAAGGGCATTATAGAAATATTTTCAAATTAGATAGGATTGTAAAAAGAATTTGTGATTTTAGCATATGGGGAATTGTCAGAAAGTAGATTAAAACCAGAGTAGGATATGTGAAAATCCATGGGTGGGTCCATCTGTAGAATTGTAGTCTGAGGTGAAGACACTCTTAATTCTCTGCTTCCACCTGCTTTTTCCTTTCTTGAGTAACACTCAAGAGTTCAGCTTCCAGGTCCACACACGGGACTCTGAATTCCAGCTAGAACTCCTTTTGCTAGCTATTTACTCCCAAGCAAAATTCTTAGCATGTCTCAGTTTTTCTTTACTCCACTGCACAATGAGAATAATCATCTTCACTTTACTAGGCTGGTATTATAAGGAACTGGACGATCATTCCATGATGCACTAACACAGTGCCTCACACAGAGTAAGCACTCACACATGCTAGCAAGTCTACATTCATTCTGTCAGTCATTCATTTACTTAACCAATTGGTAGAGGGAAGGGAACATGAGTTGCCCAAAGTAATGTAACTGGATTATAACACAAGTGTGTTTGAGCATCTTAATACTCAGGGAGTCCATAGCCTTGCATTGTACTTGAAAAGTTCCTGAATTCTCTTCCAGGGCAGGTATTAGAGACCAAAACATGCATCTCCTTTAGTCCTCTTGGTTGGATCTGCAGCAACCTGTCTCCTGCTCCTCCACCTCTCACCTCTCCTGCACTCTCTACCACCACCGGTGCTCACACACACTTTTTTTTTTAATCTAGGAAGAAGAATGGGAAGAATTTACAATTATACCTTGTTGTTTTCTTGCCCTGTCTGACAAGTCACACCATGTTGGAATTTCACAAACCTGTGACTGGGGGCCTTCTCTAACTCACTGGGCACCAAAAGAAATTAAATATCTCAATAAACCTAGTTCTTTAAAAAAAAACACATGAATTTAATATCATCCCCATTTTAAAGATAATAAACCTTGGGTCACTGGTCCCAAGTCATAAGCTCATGTGTGACTCCAGGATAGAGACTGACCCTCCCTGGAACACTAAAGAAATGGGAGGCCTAGGTACTTGGCTGTCTAGTCCAGGGAGACAACCTGTGTGTCTTTCAAATTAGAACAATTACAGGGAACAAATGAAAAAGAAAGAGCATTTATTCCAGATAGGCTGCATCCATACATGTTGGAAGAAACTGCACACACACACAAATCCCTGTGGGGGAAGATTAGTCAAGTAAGTGTTTTTGAAGGATATAAATATTGGAGCCTTAATATGTTCAGCTCATTATTTGTGACTTGCTTTTGCCACCAAAGAGAGCAATGGTACCCACTGGGAAAGCCATCTACTCCCTCCTCCTTGCCTTAATCCATGCTTCTCCCTTCACCTGGATGGGGATGACAATGGCAATGATGATGCTGATGACAGTGGTGACATCACTATAATAAAAGCTATCATTTATTGAAAGGTTATGTCTTATTAGGACCTGTGCTAAGCATTTTATGTGCATGATCTCACTAAACTCTTAAAACAGTGACAGGGAGTAAGTACAAATGTCTTGCCATTTCCCAGATGATGAAGATGTAAGCACATTTGTTCAGGTAGCCAAACTAGGGTTTTATTTTTTATTTTCCTCCAGAAATATATGTTCCTTGATTATCAACTTTCAGTGGCTCTTAAACAAACATGCATAGAGCCAAACAAATTAATTTAATAGGCATATATTGAAGACCTACATAGTTTTAAAATGTTCAGGACCACTTGGAGGTATAGCAACAGACACTCCATTAGGAGATTAAATAGTCAAGCTTCATAGTTGTGTTTCTATCTTTAAAGACATTAATGACATGTTCAATGCCACAAGGGCATTAAGCACTGAAGATGGGCCCAATGCCCAAGTATCACAGCTTCTATGTCCTATGTCATGCTTTTGTCACCTTTATCCTCTTTATCTAAGGCTGTGCTGCTTGCACTTCAGCGAACATCAGTCACCTGGGTAGCTTGTCACAACACAGACTGCTGTCCCACTTTCAGAACTTTCTACTCAGTCAGTCTGGGATGAGGAGAGTACAGGAAGTTCCCTAGTAACTCGGATACTTCTGACTGTGAGGCCATACTTTAAGAAGCCCTAACCCTGTGGTCAGCGAACTGCGACTCGCGAGCCACATGAGGCTCTTTGGCCCCTTGAGTGTGGCTCTTCCACAAAATACCACGGCCTGGGCGAGTCTGTTTTGAAGAAGTGGTGTTAGAAGAAGTTTAAGTTTAAACAATTTGGCACTCAAAAGAAATTTCAATCGTTGTCCTGTTGATATTTGGTTCTGTTGACTAATGAGTTTGCCGACCACTGCCCTAACCTAATAGAATCGCCCTTGTTTCTGCACCTGTGAAATGGGATAACCGCGGGACCACACTCAAAGAGGTCCTGAGAGGATGTAAAGACCTAGTCTACGGAAGGCTCTTACAGGCAGAGGACATGTTCAGCACATTGTGACCTTGGTCATCGTTGTGATTGTATTTGTTGTTCGAGGCCAGGCTGAAATTTCATTCAACAATCTAGCCAGAATAATTTTCCTGCCTACATCCTAATATTGCCTTTGCACCAACCCACATAAATGATTACATTCTATTCTATGCTGATTATATAGGTGTCTATCTTTCATAGACACTACAAGGCAATAAATATATGTTATTTTGGATTGCCTCCTGTTTTCTATTCCGCAGTGCCCTTATCACAGTGCTCTCTAAGCATTCCCTGACTTGTTTGTTGCTCTATAATGAAATGATTCCAAAGCAGAGAGTGAAACAAGAAGAAATTTAAATTATATTGTTAGATTCAATTTAGCAGAAGATTTAGTAAGATCCCTTAGGTATCTCGCTTCAGTCGAACGTCAGCCCTTTGTTTGTTGCGCAGAGCTAGAGAGAGCCACGGAAGGAGAGATAAGTAGTCGATGTAATTACAGTGACATAATGGTTAAACTTTTATAGCTGAGGGGAGCAGCAAATAGGATTTTAAAAATCAAATTAAAACTGTCATTCCACAACATTAAGTTTCCAGAATTTTCATTTTTTTAAATTAATATTTTTTTTCTTCAAAAAGGAACAAACAATGCTAATTCTACTGCTACAATGCTGTTAATGAAGAAATAAAGAATAATTTATCATTGCATAATTAACACAGTACAGTTAAGCATGTTTTAATGATTTTGTATAATAGCCTCTCATAACTAGATAATACTTGTTAGTCATAGCAAAAAAAACAACACACACACACACACAAAACCTGCTAGGAATTATTAATGAAGATGGGTAAACTGACCTGAAATTTATTTATTTTATTCTTTTATATAAAGTGTTAACACGATTCCTTGGTGTATTTTGGCACTGGTTATTCGTGAGTCTGAAGATGACCAGATAGTTAGTAGCATATTTTAACTGAATCAATGCTAATAAGAAAAGGCTAAGTATACAACTCATGCAGATCAGTAAGTTTTCTTCAGCTTTGCTTCCAAACTGGCACCAACTTTTACCTTGACTGGTGCATTAGACTTTGAAGATAGGAGAAGATTTTTTATCTCTAGCCATATATAATACCTTACATTTGTCAGATGCAGTGAAGCTATTTATCAGAATTTTCTGTTCAAAACAGTTAAGGGGCCAAGAGAAAAAAAAATCAAAACAGATGAAATACAGGTGGCAATAAACATAATCTTAAAGCTAACCTTTCTTTCAATGTTGTTACCAAACACAGATGTAGGAGTTCTTCAAGACTGTATCTCTAGGAAGTCTTGAAAAAAACATCCACATCCATCTTCAATCAAATCAGATGCATATGCAGGTTTGAGTTATTACCCAGTGGGAGAGTGAAGGTGTCCAGTGGACTTAGCCATTGGACAGGTTTTAAACAGGCAACTCTAGCCCAGCTCATGTTGCTCAGTGGTTGAGCATCAACCCATGAACTAAAAGGTCACTGGCTCTATTCCAAGTCAGGGTACATGCCCAGGTTGCAGGCTCCATCCCCAGTAGGGGGGTGTGTAGGAGGCAGCCGAGTTCTCTCTCATCATTGATGTTTCCCTCTTTCCCTCTCTCTCTAAAATCAATAAAAGCATGTTTGAAAAATAATAAACAGGTGATCCATATGGCCACATACAGTGTGAGGACACATTTACTTGACTCATAGATTATGTAAATCATATTTTAGTTAGTGTTCAACATATGCAAATTGAGAAATTATACAGGAAATGTGTATTTCCAGCTGTCCTTTAGAAATCAGATCATCCAGCAGCACTGAAGCCGGGGCATATGATCCGCAGAAGTGTGTGAGCGGCTGTCCCCGTCAGCAGGGACTTGTGTCCCCAGATCTCTAGTTTTCAGTTTTCCTGTTGAATGGCAATTCTATTTCATCATGTCCATTACCTGCTTGACCCTGCTGACATTTACTACATTTTGGACCTCGGTCTACTACAACTCTAGCAGAGTGCTTCTGGAGGCGTGGTCCCTGGACCAGTAGCATCAGTAGCACCTATGAATTTGTTAGAAACACAAATTATCATTGCCCTCCCTGGCCTATCATAGCAGAAACACTGGGGCTAGGGCGCGGCACTCTGTGTTTGACAAGCCCTTCTGGTGATTCCAGTGCCCACTTAGGTTTAAGAAGCACTATTCTAGAACATTCTTGTTGCACAGTCAAGCCTTAACACGTTTTTTATTATTTATACTTATAGCTGAACATATTCCTAGCTCATATGGACAATGTATCATACACATGAAAAAAGAAAGCACATTTTACATACAAAGAAAATACAAAACATACTCTCTCCAAATTGTAGTTAGTAAAAGACTGTTATTTCCCCTTTCTTTTCTTAAAACTAGTAGTATCAAGTTTCAAAGGGTATTTCAAAGTCTGCTCTTTGTTTCTTGCTTTATGAAATATGAAAAGCAAATAGATATATGTCTCTCTTCACACTGCCCTCCCCTTGATTTCATGACTTCTTAACTTTAACCATATAAGCTATTAGTCTTCAGCTTTTAAAGTGTGAGAGTATAATCCTTGGAATCCATTCTCAAACAAAATTTGAGTCTCACGGACCTTAACTATCACCCTTCTTTGGATCTTTTCTAGCTCTTTTTCTCATTCTTGACATGTTTTGATTACTACATTATTTTGTGTATATGTGAACCAAGTATACAGTCTATTTCACTTATAACATTACATCTCACTGCTAGATTTCTAGTACAGACTTCAGGGAACCCTTTCTTTTTTTTTCTCATTTTTTTTATCTTCACCTGAGGATTTGTTTATTGATTTTAGAGAGAGTAGAAGAGAGAGAGAGAAACATTGATCGGTTGCCTCTTATACATGTCATAACTGGGGATCAAACCTGCAACCTTTTGGTGTAGGGACGATCCTCCCACCAACTGAGACGCCAGGCCAGGGTTGGGAACCCTTCCTTGATTCATCTTGTAATGCTTTTCTAAGTTTTCCTGGCTTAATTTTTAAACTTTTCAATGCTGAAGCGCTTCATTTTTTTTCTAGATACCTGGATTCTTTCTTTGCTTTGCCTCAATTAATTTGGCATTTCAGTTCCAGAAAACATTAGACATCACCTATCTGACTCTTTTCTTTCCAAACAATTTATTTCTCATCATTTCTTATCCAAGCAAAAAAAAATATTAGTATATACCAAAAAGTTTAGCTAAATGGGTACTGTTGCAATACTGTTTATAAAAAAGCGTTTGGAAACAACTGGCTGTCCATGAAGAGGAGAATGAATTACTCAGTTGAATGCTACCTTCTAATGGAATATACTCAAACATACCAGCATATAAATACATCTACAGGAAAAAGTGGGTTACAAAGCATCCTACAGAGACAGGCAAAAGTAGGTCAATAATAATGACAAGTAATACAATAATTAATAAATAAATAATAACACAAGAATAAACTGATTCCCGTACTCACAACTGTAAAGCTAACTTTGTCTAGCCCTAGATAGGGTAGGATCTTATTGTATGGTGGGGTAATAGGGGAAAGTTACATTATAGTCTTCGCATATTCTATTTTACCTGGATAACCTAATTTATTGATATAGTACTGTAAGCTCTTCCATCAAAATCTTGATCTATACACCTGTCAAATAGAAAGATCCCATCTCAGCATGCTGATGCATGAGAAAGCCTCACAATTTTAGCTCCAAGAGTGTTGAAGAAAAATGTAGATGCCTTTACTGAAATGTTGGCATATACAAAGAAATTGATGGAGAAGTGCATCTCACAATATTCAGCAAGCCGCCTTATGTTTTCACACAGTGAAATTTCCTAAAAACCCTGGCCTTCCCCAAATTCCACACCATGAAGCAGTTACTCTACTTTCTTTTCCCCCAAAGTCCTCCAAAATGTCTTTCCCTATATCTGTAGTTTTTCTCTTCTCCTAATTTCCCCTTTCCTACCTAATTTTTCACTAAGTAAATAAAATCTAAATATATTATCCTCTTACTGTTTACTTATATCTCCACATATTGGATTGAGAAGCAGACAAACAAAAGACCTTCTTTAATACTGTGCAGGAAAGGGTTAAAAGGAAAGAGAATACATTGCACTGATTCTTCAACATTCATATTACTAAAGGTCCTTACATTATACTTTGAGGTTAATACAATAATTTCAGTACCAATGGCATCTCCTATAAACATCTATTACCTTTATAACCACTAAACCCCAAAAATGAAGCTTGCAGTTTCCACTATGTCAACGGCTCTGTCTGGGGAAGTGCCCATCGCTTCTACCTCTACTTCTTTGCTTTGGATCAGCTACTCAGGATGAAGCGTGGCTTGACTAACAGATTTCATTTCTCATAGGGGGTAACTACTGGAGAGCTTTCACTATTCCTCGAGGTTTTAATGTCACCCTGCATCAAGGGTTCCTAACCCTACACGCCCGCTTTCATTTGTAGCCAGGGACTATGGGAATACCAAAACTAGATAGACAATATCTAGCTCATTCACTTGCATCTTATGCAATGCGAGTGGGCTGGCTCCAGAAAACATCACCAAAGGCACTTCATCACTTATAGGGTGGGCACCACTTAGTGGATCACATCCAAAAGCTGACAGCCAAAGCCAATGCGAAAGCCCAAATAATGCCTAATGAATGGGAATAAAGAGCAGTAACATAACAGCAATCACAGCCTCATCAAGTTCCCCAAGACAGTTTAGGAACCACCATCAAAAACTCATTGTTTCCAAACATCTCCTTAATAATATTGAGTTCCAAAAAATTCTTGGAGGGGTAAAAAGGGGGTGTAGCATGTGTCCCACTGGCCTCACTGTGTACTTAAGGAAGAACTGGCAGAGCACAAAGTAAAAATAAAACTGAAATCATACCAAATCTCAACTTTCAAACACACGTACCTCAGAGCTGCTGTTTCTTTTACAACAACACTGACATGTTTTGTGTGGTTTTTTTTTAAGTTTCTTGTTGGATATGTTATGCCTTAATTGAAATACCCCAACATTTCTTATTCTTTCAAAATTTTTACTTCTCCTAAGTAGACCAACATCAAACAAATGTCGCTGTAAAAATCAAAGCAACATATAATTGAAATATGTTTTCAAAAACAGTAAACCATTTATAATAAAGACCAATGGTGTGCATAAAACTCATAGAAAGCATGCCAAGAAGAAAAAGGAAACTAACGTATCTAGTGAGCTCCTCATTCCTAATTAGCACCGATTCCCTTAACCATTTCATTCATTCCTGCCAAGATAAGTGCTTTTAAATGAGAAACATGCCTTAAAGAAAGAACATGCCTTTTAGCAATCACTCTTTGGAAATAGGACCTTTATAATGGTATAATTTCCGATACATTAAATAAAAGTCCTCATTATAGTCATCTAGGGAAAAAAAAGACTTTACTCTTTATTCTATCCTAAATGTAAAGGGTATTACAAAGAAATAAAGTTTTCCACTCAAGAGCTTGCAATTTGCAAGTGTCAATAAATCTTATTAAAATTCTTTTTATGATTCTCCATTTCTCTTGCAACTTGACAGACTTAGGGACTAAGAGTTTGACTGTAGAGCTCAAAACACTAGAAAAAAGAACTTTCAATATTACAGAATATTTAACCACATGGAACAAAAATAAGTGAATAGGTAGGTACAAGTATTTTTATTACATTTCTGATAAATTTAAACTAGTTCCTATGACCTATGAGGAATGAATTGATCTGGCATCTTCTGCTCTCACACCTTCAGCCATATTGATTCCACTCTCAAAGTAATGATCTTCTTTCTGTTCCTTGATCTAGCCAAGAACATGCCTCCTTGAGTCCTCACCATTCAGGTCCTAGTGTCCCTCTACAGGAGGACCTTCCTGGATCATTTTATCTAAATGCAACACTCATTCTTTACTTCCTATCAGATTTCTGTTTCTATTACTTCATCAGCAGCAGCCATTACTCCAATAGTCTAGTTCATTTTCCCCTATTTATTTGGTTTTCTTCTTTCTCTCTCTCTCTCTCTCTCTCTCTCTCTCTCTCTCTCTCTCTCTCTCTCTCTCTCTCTCTCTCTCTTTCTCTCTCTCTTAATGTAACCCCCATAAGAGGAAGAGCCTTACATTTCCCAAGTCCAGTAGTAAATCTTTGCAGATTGCTTAAGAGAAAATGGAGAAATATAAGACAAGGGCTGGATAGTCGCCTGACCCAGATAGAATTTACTCTATGTGGGAGACAGGCTAGCTGGATGAAGGAATGACTTTGGCATAACTCATCATAGAGTTCCCATTTCATTTCCAGGTGGAGCACAGCAGGGAAGAGAGACTTTCTCTGTGTACTCAGCACCAGAGATGTTTCTGACACAAATGGCTTTCTTCTCGAGCTTTGTTGGAAGACTTTGAATAAGGCAGTTCTTAGGTGGGAAAGGTCTGAAGAAGGCAGCTATTCCTGAAACTGCCCTTCCCCTCCTTTCACCCTTTCTCTCCTTGTTTCTGCACACTGTACTGTGATCCTTGGAAGCTCTTAAGTCCATATTCACTATGCCAGCTGACCTCTACAAGTGCAAACCCTTCACTGCCTAATATTTATTGTAGAGAATGTCTTTTCTTTCTCTTATGTCAGTCAATCAACTTGTACTAAATATCTCTGAGGAAGGAAAACCATGAAAGGATCTACCTACTTTATTTTGAATTGATTTGGCAGGCAAGCTTTAAATGTGTGGACCCAAGTTATTTTCCCTTGTATACGATCCCATCTGAGGTAAAAAAGTGGATGTCACTGCCATAGCAGACTCTTCAGAGTTTTAGCTTGTGACAACTTTAGATGGTTAATTCTAGGGTCTTGATTCCAGGACAGTCAGATAGTTGGCAAGTATTTATGGAGCACCAACTATGCACTAAGCATAGATACTACATAATGGGCAGAATCTGTGGGGTATACCTCATTATTAATACATTAATAATTTAAATGAAGGAAGGAGAAAAATATCACTCTCTTCATTGATGGTAACACATTTAAGAAAACTCAACCTCCATTCTTGGTTTTTGAAACCAAATTACTTGAGAAATACGTATTGACAGCTATTTTAACATGGAAAAATTGAGACTCAGTGCTAAGATTTTAATTTTTAAAATTGTTTCTATATTTTAAAAAATCATTTAACTCTCTGGACAACTTTGGAAGGTCCTTTTTTCCTCATTAAAATGTTAATTCTAAGACTCAAATAGGTTTAGACACCTACCCCAGCATACAAAACTATGAAGTCAAGAACAAGAACCCAAACCTAGGCTTATGTGACTCCAAAATCATAGTCTTTAGATTCATATTGCTTACATGGTTACAATATGAATAAGATAATGTAAAATTATATTTAGTTGAACTTCTACCCAGGGAGCTACATATGAGTTCAGAAGCCAACATCCAACTGAACACATGTAAGATACTCTAAAAAAAATCTGAAATGTTAGCCCAGCCATTATGGCTCAGTGGCTGAGTGTCAACCTATGAACCTATGGTTTGATTCCCAGTCAGGGCATATGACCAGGTTGCAGGCTCGATCACCAGTGTGAGGTGTGCAGGAGGCAGCCAATCAATGATTCTTTCTCATCATTGAAGTTTCTATTTCTCTCTCCCTCTCCCTCCCTCTATGAAATCAATAAAAATATATTTATAAAACCTGAAATGTTACAAGTATTGGCTTGATATAGGATATTGTGTTAACGCTACTGAAAAGTTATCTAAGGAGAGAAATATCTGTATTTAGAGTACATGAGGTCAATGCTCAGTTGAACCAACATAGTGGTGATCACTAGTTGTTGACCTAACTCCCAATTCTCCTCTTCTGCCTCCTCAGTGGACATCTAGATTATTTTTCACAGCCTTTGGTTAGCTATGGTCATAGAACAGATCTACCAGTGAAAAAACAGAAGTGAAGTGAATCATTTCCAGACACAGCCATAAATCTCCTAGATGTTCCTCCCATACTCCTTTCTCTATACAGCTGGCCAAAATGGAGATGACCTTGGAAGAGATACATTGAAGATGGCAGAGATGATCAGCCTGGGTCCCCTTCTTCCCCAGTGGACAGTGTGCAAGAGAACTACCCACTGCTTTTCACCTGCCTAATACTGTTACTGAGAAATAAGCACTTTCTTGTAGCTATTTTACAACGGTGGCTGGCCTATGTTAACAAACACAGCTAGATGGCATCAGACTTGTTGAACTGTAGCGAAGGCTAATATTTCCCCAAGTTTTGGGCTCAGTATCTTCTCCTCCTCAATATCTTTCTTTATCACCTTTGGCACTTCCACTATAGAGCTTTCCTAGTTTCTGCAAAATTTTCCTTAACCTCAGAGGGGATATTGCATAGTCTTCTAAAATTTTCTGTTTTGGGTTTCAGAAGCAGAGAGCAAATTAACTTTGTGAACTCTTATTTGAGCAAATGCCAGGAGAACTCCATTCACTAGGTGCCCCAGAAAGGCCTCACTTTGGCACTGAATACATTTCTCTACCTTGCTTAGTTTTCCTGAGTAATCTCTGCTAAGGATTTTTCTGTGTTTCAAGTGTGGATGATGCTTCCTCTCTTAAAGATGCTAATCTGAGACTTGCTTTGGCACATAGTAAGCATTCAACACATATATCATAAATATTTTGTATCCTTTATGCCTTTAATAGGATTGAGCTAAAATTCTAAAGCTATAAGTTTGTATATCAAAACAACATCATACCCAAAGTAAGGCTAACCCACAGAATCTCAAAAATTTACACAAAGAGCCCTAACCGGTTTGGCTCAGTGGATAGAGTGTCGGCCTGTGGACTCAAGGGTCTCAGGTTCGATTCTGGTCAAGGGCATGTACCTTGGTTGTGGGCACATCCCCAGTGGGGAGTGTGCAGGAGGCAGGTTATCGATGTTTCTCTTTCATCGATGTTTCTAACTCTCTATCCCTCTCTCTTCCTCTCTGTAAAAAATCAATAAAATATATTTTAAAAATTTACACAAAGGTATAGCCAGTGTGGCTCAGTGGTTGAGCATCGACTTATGAACCAGTAGATCATGGTTTGATTCCAGGTCAGGGCACATGCCTGAGTTTTAGGATTTATCCCAGATGCGGGGCATGCAGGAGGCAGCTGATTAATGATTATCTTTCATCATTGATGTTTCTATCTCTCTCTCCCTCTCCCTTTCTCAAACATTTTAAAAAAAATAAAAATAAAAAGGGTTTGCTAAACAAATGAGCACTAAAAACTCTTTTTAAAAAATTTACACAAAGGTCAAAGAAGTATACCTGCCTTACTCAACTGTGGTCCAAAGTCAATTTGATTGTCTTAAACAAAACAAAACAAAACAAAACACCTCATAGGTGAAGTTCATAGGGCCAGAGAGATGTCCTTTATCTTTTATTAAGGTGACATGGGCTCAGACACTTGGCCATTTTTTGGCACCTGTGTGGAAAGCAAACTGAATATCATAAACTTGCCCAAATTGGTTTATCTGAAAATAGTTTATCTTAGTGTGTGTCCACTCTTCATTAAAAAATAAAAATTGAATGAAATATTACTTCATGGCTACTTTTAATTCCAAGTGAATAAAGGACAGAATGAGACAATGAAAAGGTTGCCTAAAAGTAGGGTGGACATATAGCATTAGACATTAGCATGCATGTTAGTTGTTTTGACCCTACATTTCTACTCTTAAGGTTTAGGTTCACAGATTTCCCTATGGGAGAGTGTTGTTTTGTTATTCATTTTTACAGCTTTGTGGGCTTTCACTCTACTTGAATTCAGTTAGTTATTTGAAGCCTAAGAGCCTCTCCTTCCCCAGTTGAAAGCAATTGCAAACATGCTGCCACTTTCCTACTTCTACTGCTTAATACGGACGCAATGCTGGACCTCAGAACCAACTTTGACAACACATTCCTTTCCTTTCCAGACACCACAATCCCTCTGAATGGATTCAGAATATAAAGACCCGGATCATTAGCACTGTTTCCAATTAAGGAATTTTAAACACCTACAAGATGAAGTTGTATCTATGGAGAATGGTCGCACTCTACTTCCATTTCTTGTAGTTTATTTTTTCTCAAAAGAGAGAAGAATTTGACTCCATATATTATAGTTGTCCAAATAAAACTAAAACCCTCCACACAACAAAACCCCTCAAGCAAAAACAAAACAAAACAAAAAACGAGGAATGAGACTCAGGAAAGAATATGCTTGGCATTTATATCCATTATCAAGCTTCTTAGAAGCTGCTCACTAAATCTATTCACTCAGCAGCTTTCTTAGATAGTAAAATTTTTGTACTGAGAGGCACAATATAACAATCAAATAATAGGTCAAAACAGTAAGCTTTTATAGCACAACATTTCAGCAAGAAGCATGTTTTTCTCTATATAGGGACCCACCACCATGTAGAAAGCAGTGATGGAATGATCTCATATTTCAGATCAGGGAGCAAAGGTTTGCAACACAGGTCTGACTACCCATGCATGAGACTTCCATCAAATAAAACCACATGTATGGTTGCTATATGCAACTGCCGTGCAATAGAAATATAGTGGGAGCCATAGATGAAATTAATGTTAACAGTGTATTTGATTTAACCCAACATATCCAAAATACAATAACTTCAATATGCAATCAATATTTTAGAATGTATTAATGGGCAATTTTACATGCTTTTTTCATATGAAGTCTTCAAAACCTATTGTGTGTTTTATACTTACAGTGTATCTCAATGTGGATGACCATATTCCAAGTGCTTAACAGCAACATGTGGCTAGTGGCACCATATTGGACAGCCAAGCTCCATACTCTTTAAGCTCTGTTTGAACACAGTATCACATGCCACCCTCCTGAAATGCTCCACATTACCACGTAAGCCTTCACTTACCCAGCCCTGTTCACACTCTAAGCTCAGAACTAGTTACTCAGCACATATTTACCGAGGACACACCTTGGTCCAGGCAGCGTTCTAGGAGCAGGGGATAAAGACAAGGTCAAGTCTCTGCCCTTGAAAGCACAGCCAATCCAAACACTGCTTACCCAGAGAAACCTGTCCTGATGCCTTGATAGGGAGAACCTGTCCCTTTGCCATATGCTTTCACATACCAGTACATAGTATGTTTTCTAGTTTCAATTATTTCTGCAATATTTATCTTATTTATAATAGATGCAAAGATCCATGAAAGTAAAGACAAGCCTGTTTTATTCAGTGCTGCATCCTAAAGCCTACCCAGCACAGTCAGTGCCTGGCACAGAGCAGATGTAAGAAAACACTTGTGGAATATAAGGAAAGAGGGAGGGAGGGATGGAGGGAGAGAGAGATGGCAGCGGGGAAGGGAGAGAGGGGATACGCATTGGTGAAAGGTGAGACCACTCTCTCCAAATATCAGCAATGGTCATTAGCTAAATGGCAGAGCCAGCACCATAATTTACCACCCTCTCCCTTATTTATATGCAGCCCTTTCTGATTTCTTCCAGACTCCACTGCACTGGGACTCCATACATTGTATTTCATTTGCTCCTTCCCTGGATTTATTTCAACAACATTTCAAATCTGGATATGACCTAAAGATATAGAGGAAGGGGCTATATATTTTATAGTCACTCCAGTAAATTTTAAAAACTTTCCTTCCCAGTTTACATTGTATCACAGGCACTCATAAGAAAACAAATGAATCAACAGCATGTGAGCAGTCCACACCCAGCTCTAATTATAAAGATATGCGGGTATTTCCCCGCTAGTGGCCTAGTCACTCTTACTGATTTAATTCGTGGGTGGCCAGAATAGCTTTTTGGAGCTTTTTGCTTTCATTTCAGCTAGCACACACATATGCATATCAGGCATTTTCAAATTTATGTTTCTGTCCAGAGCTTTGAAATGCTTCATGATATATACTGGGTTTTCAAATCTCTTTCCTCCAAATCCATATTTTACTCATTCCCTCATTTACTTCATCAATCTATACATGCAGCTAAGTTTGTAAATGTCCTGCTAAAACTGCAGCCCTCCATGCCCACCAACACTCACATAGCATCAGTGCAGGTTTTGCTGACCCTGAAATTCATGATAAGGCATGGAAGCAACAGGTGGAAGGTTGCTTCTTCTTCTAGGAAGAAAATGTGTTTTCACTGTGGTCCAGGTGCCACCAGCAGGGACATCACCAGGGATCTTGTTAGAAAGGCAAATCTTCAGGGGTCTCCCCACACCTCCTAAATCAGAGGATATGGGGAAGGGACCCAGGAATCTGTTTTTTCTGGAACCTTCCAGGGGATTCTGATGCACATGCTAATACACGGTTTGAAATCCACTACTCCCAGCCAGTCTCTTGCTCTGTGACTGTGGGGATATTATCAAAGAGACAAAAGTGAATAACCCATTGTGTGCTTACTTTCGGAAGCCCAATGTGGTACCATGATAGATATATTTATTTATAGGGCACATTTGCATCTTAGGGTGATTTTAAAAAACTATAAAACTGCCCAGCTGGCATGGCTCAGTGGTTGAGCATCGACCTATGGACCAGGAGGTCACACTTTGATTCTCGGTCAGGGCATATGCCTGGGTTGTGGGCTCAATCCCCAGTGTAGGGCGTGCAAGGGGCAGCCGATCAATGATTCTCACTTATCATTGATGTTTCTCTCTTTCCCTCTTTCTTCCTCTCTGAAATCAATAAAAATATATTTAAAAAAATTATAACCCAAAATAAAATTTACAAAGAATGCCACAAGCATTAATAAAACAGGAAACTCTTAAACGTGAAAATCTGTCCAGTTTCATTGTGAAGGGGAAAAGAAGTCGGGGGCGCTATTTTGAAATCTACAACATTTCTGAAAGTGAAACGTCAAGTTGTCTTTCGGTTCTTGTTTACAGTATTTTTAGAGGGCCCTCTGCATGCTATGCTTTCTTTCAGACATACTGCCAACTGCTTGTATTTGTCATCTGGTTTTGGAAATGAGGTTTCTTGTGATTTTTTTAAGCATTTCACCATTTCAATTGGCACATTGATGCTTGCTAATCTGGACGTTCCTATGATGGGATGGACTTAGAATCTACATTTAAAAGCATATCAAATAATTACCAATATTTAATTCCATTTTCCTTCAAAAAGAAAAAAAAATCATTAAAGCTTCTGCAGCCATCTTCCCTGCCACCCCCTAAATTAAACTCTCTGTTAGAAAGTATGTATTCTAGGATTTCTCAGGCTTTACATTTGCAAATTTAAATTCAAATGGGAAGAAAGGAAGGCTATGGAATGAAGTGATTTGTCCCAGGGGCTTGTTCTTCTTTAACCAGGAGTTAAACTGAGAATCACTGGGGGCGGGTGAGGGGGGTGAGGGGAGCGATCATATGAGTTGGCTGGCAACCTCATCTTATTTTCTCATGTGATTACATATTGCTTTGGGGTTTCTATTTCAAGTACCAATCATGCGCTATTTTTTTCTCTCTCCAATACAAATGTGTTCTAGATGGCTCAGATATCGTTTTAATTCTTTTTAATAAAAATCATTTCCCACCCTTACACTTTGATCGTGTTTCCCCAAAAGGTTCAATCTATTAAACCAAAGTATTCTTTCATCCTCAAATGGCCAGATGACTTCAGAAAGTCAGCATCACACTGGGAAGGACTGGGCTGTGAAGGCTGTGAGGCTGTCTGGGATGCTAGCAAAGAGCATGAACCCGGGAGTCCAAGTACACAGGCATGAATTTAGCGCTGTCACTTACTTCCTGGGTGACCTTGAGCAACTCCTTAACCTTGTGTCAGAGCTTCCTCATCTAGAAAAAGTGCGTAATTTATTTAGCCCTTGAATTGTTGTTAGGGAGGATTAAGTAAGTCAGGGCATGATGCCTAATACAGAATACAAGATATGCATTGATAATATTTCAATAGAACTGGTTCATCTCTGAAATGATGCCTTGATCAGAAGCTCTTCCAGTGAAGCAGCTCCATAAACTTGTAAAAATAAATGAGCTACACATGACTGGACAAATAGTGGGCAAGTCCAAGGAGATTCTAGTAGGGGGTTCTCTTGGGAAGCCAGAAATAGGAATCCCTGCATTCCTGCCTTTCAAGCATTCCTACCTACAGGTGCCCTCCTCCTCCTGCTCCTTTCACATCCCGTGCCAGCACTACAAGCTGACCCTACCTCATCTATACACGCGCATCAGCAGAAGAGTGCCCACTGTTCATGCTCTGTAGGCAGCACACAATTCTCTTCTGGTTTCTTTCCCCACCTAATGGAGAAAGGGTGCCTTGTGGATGACCCTACATCATCTATAAACAAGCATCAGCAGAAGAGTGCCCGCTATTCACGCATCTGTAGGCAGCACACAATTCTCTTCTGGTTTCTTTCCCCACCTAATGGAGAAAGGGTGCCTTGTGATACCACACAAAATTGAAATGCTTGGCTTTTCTTGTTCTAAAGAACTCCGAAGGGGCTGGGTGGAGGAAGGCAGAGGGGGGAGGTGGGGTACATCAGTAATACTGTCAATAATTACAACCTTGCAAATAAGGAGATAAACCTCCAGGTCTACTTCCTTTGTTGGACAGTTAGAATAAATTTAACTTGTCAAAAAAACAACCACCAGAATTTTATGATATAATAGACATCAGGTTAACTTCATAATTACACCTTTTACTTTTCTTTTTAAATGTATGGATACTTAATATATATTTAGTACCATAATATAAAAATAAAATCTAATTGACTGAAGATTTATGTTAGAAATACAAGTGTATGCTATATTCTTTTATATATTCTATATACTATAAATCTATATTTAAATATATATCCATTTATATATTTTATATACTGGTATGTATAAATTCATAAAACCAGTGACTGCTCATTGTAGAAAATATTCTGCATGGATATATGAATACTTCTACCTATACATTTATAGTAATTCGCTAATACAAAATTTGGGTGTACATAGCCCACTATAGTTATTGATTAGGGTTTATAGGGGTATCAGTAATAACAACACTCTCTTCTCCTCTTGAGTCCTAAACTAACTAAGAAGCAGTCAAAACCCAGAGAGTATTGAACGGGGGAGCCTATGTCGCTACTCCTCTCTTTCCATAAAAAGAAACTTGCATCGCACCCCCTCCAGTGCCTTGGTTACTTGTCGCAGGGCAGCGTAACCTGCCTGCTTAGTGAACATGGGAAAGAGTTCACACAGTGAGCTCCCTCTCCAGCCACGCAGGGAGGCCTGGCAGCCTCTAATCTGCCTGGGCCCCAGAGCCCGCTTTTCACTGGAGGAGGGGAAATGCCAGGGGGGACAAGGAGTAGTATCAGGAAGCTGCTATTTTGATCTCCACTATCTGTCTCCCTCTGCTGGTTTCTTCTTCAGGTTGGGGATAAACTGGGGTTATGCTTTGATCCTTCACACGTCCTTTGAAAGACCCAAAATACAATTCTATAATTTGCTTGTGGCCCCTTAACACATTGAGAATATTTTTCTTAGTCTTTAAATATTCCTTCTTCTAAAGCATCATCTTCAATGGCTATTCGGTGTTTTCATTGTATGATGCTCCATAGCTTATTGAAGCAGTCTCCTATTAATAGATAATTGTTTTTTTAATTAAGTTACTGTAAAAAAATACAAACATATGCTATTTTTCCTATACCATTCTGTTCATTTCCTGAAGATGTATTCCTAAAAGAAGGCTGGCTGGGTCAGCATATACCAACATTTTAAATTATGTTTGTTTTGCTTTATGTATACAGTGCCAAGCTGCCATCCAGAGAGACTGGGTCACTTTATGCTCCCAGTGCCTGGAGGGAATGAGTACCTGTGTGCGCCCTCCCTAGAATTAAGGAACGGGATTAAAATCATATGTCAGAGTTGGCTTCCTGTGGTTTGGCAGGCTTTAGGTTGTGGAAAGGGGTCAGGTGCATCCTTGGTTGGCAAGGCACCGTTTCACTGAGATTTGCCCAAGTGTGAAATGCCAGATTTCCTTAAATCAAGTTCCCTAATCTCTTGACATTACACATATTAGCATTTAAACACCCATTTTGGAATTAAGACAAAAGCAAACATCATTGCTAGTGTACATGTGAGGGAGGAGAGGGGCATAAGCCAAGGAAACCAGCTGAGGAATGAAAATGGCAACTAGGAATCCGGCACCAGGAGAGAGCCAGCAGCGGGCCAGGTGAGAACTGGAACTGGAACCGATTTGATAAGAATATAGGTGTTCCGCAGCATTTTTCAGTGTTTGTTTGTTTTTTCCCCCCTTTTGGTGAGACTTTTTGGAACCCTGGGTAAAGTTGACATTTGCTTCTCATGAAACTCCTTAAAAATACAACAGGCAGTTAGGACGCCACAAATAAACACAGCACGATCTTGGCCACAGGATGGCACTCCGGGTGCATACAAGTGCAAGAGCGCCCTTCTCCCCTGGAAAAGGGCTCTCTGTCCCCGGGGAGGCTCTGAGAAACACTGCTCACAGCCCCACCTCAAGTCCAACTAAAAGCCCAGCACCTATCTGAGGGAGGAGTTTACAGTGACTCAGGAGTGAGGGGCCTTTTCTCCACTCAGAATACCTGGGGCCCTCTCAGGGTGTTTGTGTCCAAATGCAGGGGAATCCCTAGATCACCTGACCTCTCCTCCTTCTCCCTTCCTTGAGGGTTAGACGGTGGAGAGCAAAAGTATTCCTATTGCTTCATGGGAAGCAGACCCATCCCTGAGCTGAACGCATCAGAAAACGAAACACTGAACTGCCTGTGAATCAAATGGTAAAATGCATTTCGATATCCCTCATAGTTCCAAGCACCCAAAACATTAGTCTTGTTTTTCTTTCAATATAATGACTATCCCACTGTATGTGAGTGCGGTTAATGCATGCTAAAGCCGTTGCAGGTAAATCATATAGGAGTTTTTTCCCATATTCGGAAAATGGACGTTGTCTTTATTATTATGGTTATTATCATTATTATTATTTATAATTAAAATGCGGTGTAAAAAGAAGAGTATCCGTAAGCTTTAAATGTGAAGACTTCTGATGCAATTACCAGAACATTAAAAGAAGACATGAAGGATGACGTAAGTCCTTGGCAGACAATAGGTGCTTGGGCATTTAACTAAATCTTTAGTAGACGATAAATAACAGTAAAAAGATATAGATTACCATCACATCAACAATTTTCACTGATGGGAAGAAAGAGGAAGGCATCCCAGGCAAGGTCATGGGAGAGGGGTGTGGATACTAAGACAGCGTGGGTTCAAAGTGAACTCCTGTCAAGGAATTGCCGGAAAATAATTCAATGTGTCAGGTATGACAAAATAACAGAAAGCCTTGAATGCCAAGCTATAGGTTTTTGTGGAAGTGCCCCAGACAAGGCACAAAGGCCTTGAGCAGGGATGCTGTGTGCTGGAGATGCTGTTTTGAGATGGATCAGGTATCAGTGCAGAAAGACTGGCTTAGGAACAAGGTTAGAGGCAGAGGGGAGACAGAAGGCATGGAATGTGTGAGGAGGATACTGCAGTTGATTAATGTAACGGGATCAGACGAGAGTGGAAATGGAGAAAAATCTTCAGGTTAGAGTGAGACTGGGAGAAATATGGACGGTCCAGACCAGGTGACTAAGTGAAACTAGCAATTCAGCCTTCAAACTCACACCTTCAGCTATCCCAGCATCTGAATACAATCTCCAGTCCTTGAGCTCATTGCCAAGTACCCATTTTTCTTCTTCTCTAGTCCCCTGCAGTCTTCATTCCTTTTCCCGCTCCACCAGAGTCATCTTTAGAAAATATCCACATCCCTTCCCCTCAAATTATTTGGCAAAACCCTGGATGAACTCCAACCAGCCATCAGGTTGTCCCCACCCCGACTGCATCTGTGCAGATTAATAGTGATGGGGGTTATCCAACCAGACAGAAGGCGTAAATCCATAAGACATGACCCAACATGGCACAGAAATTTTACTGCATGTCTTTGCCATGCTCTATCTCAGCAACGATGGCAAGCATGTTCATATGCCCCTCCTTCCTTTCATCTGATAATCTTACCTCATCCTCTTTGTGTGTGTGTGTGTTGATTCATTTTAGAGAGAGAAAGGGAGAGGGATAAAGAGATAGAAATATCAATAAGAGAGAAACATGGATCAGAAGCCTCCTGCAGGTCTCTAATGGAGATTGAGCCAACAACCTGGGCATTTGCCCTGCTGGAGAATCCAACCAGTGACCTCTTGGTTCATAGGTTGACACTCAATCACTAAGCCATATCAGTTGGGCATTGCTTTATTCTCTTTAAGAATCTCTAGAAACTGTGATATGGGAACTTTACCCCAAATCTAGAAACCCACATGTCTGCATCCATTTTTTCCTGCTCTCTTATCACACTGGGGAAAAATTATTCCATTAAGTGCCAAAACTTTTACATGTGCACTGGATTTGAGCCCTGCCCCATCTTAAAAATGTCTCTTTTGCATTTTTGGCCTCATGTTCTATAATTGGTATTTCCCATCCACACACAAAACATGATCTAGAATCTCACTTATTTAATCACCAAAGGTTTCATGCATACCTACTATGTATCAAGAATTCTATGACTTAGGGATACACACATACACACACACACAGACAAAAAATACCATGAATTCTATCTACACTCTGCTAGTGAGAAATCTAGTCTTATCCTATCTAATAAAGAGGAACTATGCTAATTGACCCTCATGCTGTCGCAAAGATGGTGGTGCCCACGCCAACAAGGAGGGAATATGCTAATTGACTGCCATGCCCTCAAAGACGGCAGTGCCCGCAGCCACAAGATGGCAGTGCCCAGTCCCCTCAGCCCTGCCAGGGCAGCAGGCACGTGGCAAGGCTGGGCCTGTGCACCTGCCTCTGGAGTGCTCCAGTCCCCTCAGCCTCCCAGCTGCCCAGGACCGGCTCAAGGCACAGGCGAGCCTCGGATGGCAGCTGCCCAGCCAATACCTGAGGTGCAGGGATGCCTTGGATGGTGGCTGCCCAGCCGCCCATGGCCACTTGAGGCTCAGGTAACCAGGGCTGGCTGAGGCTTGCACTGCCGGCAGTGGTAGCAGCAGAGTTGTGATGGAGCATCGCCTTTCCCTGATTGCCGGGTCACCTCCTGCCCCTGAGGGATCCCAGACTGTGAGAGGGGGCAGGCCGGGCTAAGGGACCCTTCTTCCAGTGCATGAATTTTCATGCGCTGGGCCTCTATTCTAAAATAATAATAAAACAATCCATTTCCATGACCACACAATCTTCTTTAGCTATCAATTGTTACTCTGTTCTACTTCACAGAAAAACTTCTTCAAATAGTTGGATACACATAACGTCACCATTTTATTATCTTGCAATCATTTTTCAAACAACTCCTGGCTCCTGTGCCCATCACTCTACTAAAACTGCTCCAGTTCAAGACTTAAAGATATCCCTGTTGCCAAATCCAACAATGCTCTTCTGTCCACATCTTAGTTGACCCCTCAGCAGCATTTAACAGGGTCATCCATTCTTCCTTTTTGGGGCAGGCATTCTTCTCTTGACTTCTATTGGACCACACTCTTGCTGGAATTCTTTCATTTCCTTAATTACACCTTTATCTGTGATTTTTGGCATCTTTAAAGAACCATGCTCATGCTTACTTTTTATCTGAATGACCCTCTTGACTCCTTCCACTTTTCAATAATTCTTTCCTGTCCACCTGATGCAATGTGAACTCCCATTTTTGTTTCATAGTACCCTGCTCTCTCTCTCTCTCTCTCTCTCTCTCTCTCTCTCTCTCTCTCTCTCTCTATATATATATATATATATATATATATACATACATATACATATACATATATATACACACACACTAGTGACCTGGTGCATGAAATTCATGCACATTAAAAGGGGATTAATTAGAGGAAATCATTTAATATTGCTATTTGCCCTTTCTCTATAATAGAAGTGTCAGAGATAAAAGAAAATTAGTAAAATGTATATGAAAATATATGAAAACCTTCCTCCTGTCAGAGTCTGGGGCTCACCATGGGACCCATAGTCAAGGCCCTGCTCACCCACATGCACCTCAAAATTGCGTGAGACCCAGACCTGGCTGTCCCCCCATTGGGCTAGATCCAGACCCAGCAGGTCCCAACCTTGTCAAGCCCTGCTGGGCAGGAGGCATAGCCTCAGGTCCCCTGACCCAGTGCCTGGACAGGGGGCATGGTCTGAAGTCCCCCAGCCCAGACCAGGGTGGGGGACGTGCCTTGAGGTCCGCCATCAAGCCCTGCCAGGTGGGGGACATGGCCTGAGATCCCCTGTCAAGCCCATTGGCAGGGGGGTGCAGCATCAGGTAGGTCTCCTGTCAAGCCCCGCTGGGCAGGGGCGCAGCCTGAGTTCCCCAGACCCAGTACCTTGAGGTCCCCCATCAAGCTCCTTTGGTGGGGGGCATGGCCTAAGGTCCCCTGTCAAGCCCTACCAGGCAGGGGGGTGCAGCCTCAGGTATCCTGGCCTGGTGATGGGGTGGGGGACACGGCCTGAGGTCCCCTGTCAAGCCCTACCAGGTAGGGGGTGGGCCTGAGGTCCCCAGCCTGGTGCTGGGGCAAGGGGAGCAGCCTGAGGTCCCCTAGCCCAGCACCAGGACAGGAAGTGCACCTTGAGATCCCCCGTCAAACCCCACCAGGCAGGAGCCGTGGCTTCAGGTCCCCTGGCCTGGCACTGCAGGGGGGGGGGTGTGGCCTGAGGTCCCCTATCAAGCCCTGCTGGGTAGGGGGCGGAACCTGAGGTTCCCTGTCAAGCTCTACCAGGTGGGAGACATGGCCTGAGGTCCCCCGTCAAGCCCTATGGGGGCGGAGTGATGGTCAATTAGCATATTCCCTCTTTATTAGATAGGATATATATGTGCAAATCTATTTAATATTTGCAAGGATCAAGAGTTTTTTCTACCATTATATACCACTTTCAGATTACTAATCTGTCTGGTAGTGACAATACATTCCCTTACCTGCCTAGCAGCTGGATATTGTAAATAGTAGTTGAATGAATGAAGTGGCTCTTTTGCTCTCCTTGGATTGTACCATGTTTGAGATTGAGGAGACAGAGTCAAAAGTAACTCCTTGTCTTTTGGAGTAGATAAGAAGGGAAATTATAATTGAATTAATAGTGCAAGAAAATTTGAAAGTGGACTGGCACTAAGAGAAATGACTGTGATTCATTTGGGGACACGTGATTTGGGCTGTCACTAGGACATTTACAGGAAAGATAGAGCACACTGATTATGCACTCCACCCCGTTCCCATTGTGTGGAAGCCATCATACTTAGCAGGTTGACCTCCGCTCAAGTAATAAGCTACTTATATTATTCTCATGCCCCCTTGCCGGAAACTTTTTTTGTGAACTGAGGTCTAAGCCAATTGGTCCATAATATCTCTCTATATAAAAGCCTAATATGCTAATTGTCCCTCTGACTCTTCAACCGTTTGAACAGTCCCTATGATGCACACTGACCACCAGGGGGCAGATGCTCCGACCGGTAGTTTAGCTTGCTGCTATGGTCCGGCCGATCAGGACTGGGCAAGATGGGCTAGACATGCCTTGGAGCCCTCCCTTGGCCTGCACCCTCTCTCAATCCGGGACCCCTCGGGGGATGTCAGAGAGCCAGTTTCGACCCAATCCCCAAATCTGTGCACCAGGCTCTAGTTCAGTGATAATAGGGACTGCCTTGAGCATAAGGCCCAACCCAAAGCTAGGAGACATGAGAAGATTTCTTAAGCCATAAGGGAAATGTTTTCTTTTTTGTAAGACTGGTATATGGAGATGTAGCCTTTTCTTCTGAACATGAAAGAAGAAGCACATAGCCTCATTTGCTACTGTTGATTTTCCCATGCACAGCTAAAGGAAAGCCATGCTTAGGATAAAGCCAACCTGTGAATAGCAAAACCAAAAGACAAAAAGAATCAGGCTCCATGGTTATTTCATGAATGGCCAAGTTAATAATCCCTGAAGCCACCTAACTGCTTTTCCCTGTCATTACCTAATAAACCTTTTAACAGAATAGAGTTGGCTTGTTTATTTATTTTTACTTTTTGTTAGTTTACTTAACTGATACACATGGGCAAGACCTTGATAGCACAAGTGAAAGTAAAACCAAGAAAATAGGCAAGCTCAATGAAGGAGTAACATGATTCCCAAAATAATGGGAGGAATCAAGTAACAACATTAGATGGCCAAGTATTATATCTAAATAAATGGTTAATAGAAAGCATAAGTATAAATATAAATAAATAGGGCAAAAGAAAAAGACCACCTACCAAAGTAATTTAGTTATCTATCCTGTTGTTCAGAGGAGTGAACAATCATATGAGAATAGTATGGAAGAAAAGAACATGAGAAATAGTACTTCTAAGGAGAAACGTCAATAAAATTCCAATAAATAATATCAAAGACAAGACCATTAATTTACTCATACATAAAAAACGTCACAGGCATTTCAAAATTGTTTCACCATTTATTGAGACATGTCTTTTATTCTAGGCATTGGCCTAGTACTGGGTCCAGGCAACATTGCCCCAAAATTCTTGGGAGTTGTGATCATCCAGGAAAAATGTACAAGGAAAAGAAATAAGGTGCTCACATGAGAACACAGGTAATCCGTGAACAGGAAAAGGAAGAAGATCCTTCAGTGGGAGTGGATAGAAAGAAACCTTACTTTCTTTAGAGGGAGTACTCAGTCAGTCCAGACTTGACTTAGCATTCAAAGCATAAAAAAAAAAAATAGTTTTATTTCCCAATTCACTACTCTGAATATGAATCAGAGATAATGTTCACTTAGATAAAGGCAGAGAAAGAACCGAGTAGACACAAACTAAGTGGAACAAGGCATTCTTGCATTTGTACTGAGAGAAAGCGTGCACAAGGAGATGCGGCCTGAGTGTGAGAGACATCATACAACACAGCATGTGACAGGAAAGGGGCTGAGGGCAAGAAGCTACTCTTACTGAATCTTTACTTCCCTTTGACACCTGGGGATCCACCTAGTAGATGTCTTTGTAACTCCCATGAGCATCCCAAATTCTAGAACTTGCTTGCCTACATGTAGGATCTAGATCACTCAATTCCTGCTCCATGCATATTCCTAGATGATGTCCTCCTGCCTGCCTCCTGCTATATCACACCTTTCAACTCAGAATCATAAAAAAAATACAACCACAAAACAACAACAACACTCTCCAAAGGATCTTGAAAGACTTCTAAAATTGATTCCAAATGGCAGATTGTTTTAGAAATAAAGAAACAGGAGCCTACATACAGAATACAAATTGCCCAGGAACACTCCACTTCCTTCCTCTCATATATTCATCTCTGACAATGGAGCCTTTTGATATTACCCCTCCTGTCTCTCTCAGCCGCTTATTCAGTAACAGGCATTTGTCTCTCAGACACTCCCAGACAGCTTTCTGTTGTTTATACCAGGGATGATAGCAGCTTCCCACGGAGGAAATAACCTCCACGATGTGTGGTTCACTGGTTTGAGCAGCTTAAATTGCATACATGTACACAGTCCCACAGGCAGAGACACATATGTGACTCCTGTAGGTCAAGCACTGTCTTGGCTGTATAGGAAGTAAAATGAAGATTCTCTTCCTCTCAGAGATCCCATGCCCAGACAGAAAGGAAGGCACAACACAAGTTCCTGCAATAACCAAGATGTGGAAAGGTAGCCTCTGGTGGTGCTTCCTCTGCTGAGGAGATTCAAAGATGATCTCAGGGAGCGGGAGCTGGCTGCGTAGAGGTATGAGAGATAACTGGAAGTTTGTGAGGCGGGATTGGTGGAGTGACCATCTATTGATTATGCTTATTTAGCAACCTTCCTCCTGTCTCTGATAACAGCAACTTCAATTTCCTGAGGAACCTCACCTGTCCTTCACTTTGATCCCATGTTATTCATTTCCCTTGACTAAGGGCCACCTATGGGGTCCAGGTCTCACTCATCAGAGCATCCCATTAACCTGACCACAAGATGGCTTAGTAATGTATAAAAGACTATAGCCAGACTAGTGAAACTTAAATGTGGGACTTTTGTTAAAAATAGGTGAGACAGGAGTCTCTTTCTCCTGGAATTGCCAATAGGCTAGATTGTAATTTGGAGCACTTCCCCATCACTTGTAACCATGAGGGAAAGCCTATCTGAGAATGGAGCTATTACAAAGGAAAGCAGACAAGTGGGGAGTGAGATCAATACCCGATCAAACCATTAGAGTATCTGGATCCAAATGTGCCTGAAGCTGTGATAAATCTACCTTAAACTTTCCAACAGTGTGAGGCAAGAGTTTTCTTTTTTGCTAAGGCCAGGTTGAGCTGTATTCAGCATTTAAAGGACTCCTAATGGAGAAGGTGCGTGGGTGATGCATGTGAGAACAGATGGATTTGGGGGACAGAAACTGGAGTATTATGGGGCTGCATTGTGCTGCCTAAAAATCCATATGTTGAAGTCTTAGCCCCCAACACTTCAGAATGTGATTATATCTGCAGACAGGGTCAATAAAGAGATAATTAAGGTTATATAAGGTCATTAGAAAGGGTTCTAATTCCTTATAAGAGAGGAGATTAGGACATAGCCATGCACACCGGGAAGAACCATGTGAAGACGGAGAGACAATGACATCTGCAGGCCGAAGGGAGAAGCCCTCAGAAGAAGCCAACTGTGCTTGGGTTTTAGACATTGTGACCCCAGTCTTCAAACACTTATTTCTTTTGAAATGTGTCAGGGACCCACTTCTGCCCAATGTAGTCAACCTTTCCTGCTATGTTCGTGGAATAATTTACACTAGAGCCCACAATTGTGATGTGGCATGTTGGATAAAAGTCTTTTGCATATATACCATGGAATACCATTCAGCCATAAAAAAGATGAAGTACTGCCATTTGTAACAATGGAGATCGGATCTTGATGCTAAGTGAAATAAGTCAGACAAAAAGGGCAAGAACCACACAATTGCACTCACACGTGGGATATAAAACTGAAAGCAACAAATGAGCAAACAAGACAAACAAACAAAACCTCCCAGACAGAAAACAGTATGGTGGTTATCAGAGGGGAAGGAGCATGAGGGGAGGCAGTAAAGAAAAAAGAGGGTCACACACGTAGTGATGGAAGATTTGACTTGGGGTAGTAAATACCCAATGCAGTGTGTAGATGATGCATCGTAGAATTGCACACTTGAAACCTATATACTTTTATTAACCAATGTGATCCCAATAAATTTAATTTTTAAAACCTCAAGTTGGTCTCTTCAAGTAGTCTGGCTTCTAAGGGTTGTGTTATTGCTGATTTTTGCTTCAAAGTAGTACGTGGCTTTATTCTGCCTGTGCATAGCACAGTCTTGATGAAACAAAGTGTAGTCTGGCCTTTAAAAAAATGATGACAAAAAAGCCTCAGTTGTTGAACCTTCAAAAACTTCCCCGCCTCAAGGACATGTTCTTCACTGTTACCGTAATGAAGTCCCTCAGCTCTGGGAGTTAGAGAGAAGAACAAGAAAAATGAAGGATGATCCAAAAGCTAGAGGAAAAGAGCAAAGAAACTTCTGTTTGAAAAAGAATTTTTAAAATTGGATGCGTTTGCCCTTAGCTTGGGTGTGAGGCCTTATTAGGAACTAAAGTCCTCATGTTTTATCTGGATACACACAGACATTGCTGGACTTAGCTGCTCCAGGGAACTAGTCTCCTATGTTATTTCCAACTCTCCACTTATTACAGCTCGGCCAGCTCTTTTCTCTGTCCTGCGTTCTAGCAGACATTTTAAAGTGCTCTTCACTCGCTTGACAGAAAGCACCTGGGCTCTCTGGAGTGTGCTCATGGATTTTTTAGCCAGGCTCACATAAAAATCATCAGGTTTGTTTTTTTAAAGTACCATTTCACTTTCTGATATAATTGTTTATGAATTTTCAGGTCACTCTCTAAATCATGTCCCTCATGTCAGATTGTCGTACACAGCCCTGAGTGTTCTGTGGGGTAAAAAAAAATATATATATATATATTTTTTTTAGAAATGCTGCTTCCTTCTCATAGTCATTGATGCTAGCTTTCAATCTCGGTGGAGACCTTTTCTGTTGAGTCACTCTAAAAACAAGCCCTTCTAAATGCTTTTTATACTTAGGGGGAAAATGAAATCAAGTGCTTACTTATCATATTAAGTGAATACATTACATGTTTAACAAGCATTTTTGTTATTTTTAATGGAAAAATTGTTAAACACAATTTCTCTCTCAAATAATTGTAACAAAGCAGATTTTGCTTTCAGCCTGAAATATAATAAACGCTCTGAGAAACAGCAGTCACCCCAAGGGACGGGGGTTGCAATTCTCGTGAAAATGCTGACCCCCTTCACAAATAGATGTAATTTCATAGACAGGTCAGGGCTTTAGGCCTCCCTAAACTATAGATTTCCAACTGGATTCCTGCTTGATAGTTTCAGACACTGCTATAAATACATTTAACAACAAAGAGAAGGGGGCATTATTTTGCTAAAACCCATAGTTAGACATGCAATCATATGGCCTTCTGTTTTAAAAACAAGTGTTTGCATACATCTGCATGAGCAGACAGCTAACTGCAGTTATACTGGCTTTTAGCAAAATATTTATCTAATTCCTCCACAAACAGCAAGGTCAGGCTTTTGCATCCTGCCTTCTCTCTCAGGCTTGCAACCTCGCAGCCCACACGCCGAACTCACGGAGCAGTTATTGTTGCTGTCGCTGATCTGGCACTTAGCATATGCTACCTGGCATTGTTAATTATCTTCTTTATGTACATGTATTATCTGCCCAAGTAGCTGATTCTCCTTGACTGTAAGGACAGTATCTTCGAGTATTTTATAGCTCCTGCACATAGCAACGTGCTGTTTGCTGGAGTAGCTTTGCAGCATATGTTTTTGGGATGAGCATGGTGATAATGTAATAGAGGAGAGGCATTATTCAATCTGCCCTGTGACACCAGGCGACTGGGACATATTCTGCTATTGTCTACCATAGAGTTTTGTATACATGTTCGGAAAAATGTAGGCAATGTTCTTTCAGTCCAAGTAAGCTGGTATTCAGCACTTGAACTAATTCACATTACATTTCTTTAGACAGTTTCTTCTTCTAACAGGTTCTTCCTCATGAAGCACTTTTGTCAGGGGTGTGCCATCTGGCTTTATATCCGATTTACTTGACAAGCTTTATAAAATGAACATGCCAGGGCCCCACCCAAAGTTAAAATAGCAGAATATTTGGAGATAACATCCAATAGTTTCTAGTTTTATAACACTGGTGATTCTGACATGCAACCAGGTTTTAAAATCATTAAAAATCCTACTCAAAGACTATTTTCTTGCTAATGTGTAGCATTTTTTCCCTCACCTAAAACTATTCCCAGACTTTATATATTATTGTAAAACACATGAAATAATGGTCCATGCAAAGAGAGGAGAGATCAAGTATATAAAACTTACCTTACCTAATAAAAGAGAAACATGCAAATTAACCATCACTCTGCTACGCCCACAGCCAATCAGAGTGAGTATGCAAATTAACCCAACGAAGATGGAGGTTAATTTGCATATGCAGGCACAGAGCAGCTGGGAGGGGAGTGATGCCTGCTATGAGGGAAAGGGGGCAGTGGAGGCAACTACTGGAGCTGTGCTCAAGACAGAAGGGAGGACTTGCTGGCTTCCCTGGACTTGCTGGCTCCCTGGAGGGCTGGGAGTGAAGCCAGGGGAAAGAAGGCCTATTCTTGCACGAATATTGTGCAACGGGCCTCTAGTGTGTGTATATGTGTCAACATATCTCATTGCCCACATTGTTTTACAAAAAAATTTGAGGCAGCTTTCAAAATAATTTGAGAATAAAATACATATCCAGGGAGTTAAAACTAAACAAATATAAGCATAGAAAATAAATAACTGAAAAAGATACAAGGATGATGTTTGCAAACAGAGAAGCATAGTGTCCTGTTGCAAGGCTTAAGGCAGACCGTGGATTTATTGGAATTCTGCATTCTCTAGCAGCCAAAGAAAGGGACACACACCATCTTCATACGGTAAAAGCAGTTCATGCTTCCAGACAGCGCTGGATCTTTATAAAGAGGAAGACTGTTAGCTGAGATAGACATCATCTCCCACAGAGTCATTGTTGTACACAACAGTGCATTTTCTCCCACTATTTCTCAGCGTTTCCGTCAGTGTAGTCTGCTAGCATCTTGACAAAACACAATTTGGCAAAAGCGATTCTGCAAGGAGCCTAAACTGTACAATTATCCAGAAAGCAAATTTTAGAGAATCAATGTCCTTCATTTAGTCTTCCTTAAATATGTTTGCTTGTGACTTGTGGTTTGGATAACAATTTGTAAAAGTTTAAAAGGATCTTCAGATAGGAGGGCCTGGTGTATTGATATTCTCTATTGCTAGTTCAGGGCATGCTCATTTGTTTGACCATCACCTGTATAGATAGATAGTTCTGGTCTTCTGATTAAAAATAAAAATCCAAATTGGGTTACTTACTATATAACCCAATACACTCTAGAGCTTTGCTAAGCACCAAAATCTCCCTTAAATATGAATTTCAATAAACCATTGTGTTTGTGGTCCTTAACAGCTTTTCAAATAGCAGTCTAGAGGTGATGGTCACCCTGAACCCACCTACAATACCTAGTCATGTGGAATATGTGCTTCTGCAATGAGTACACTTATTCTGAAGTTAAACCAAAAGGAAAGAAGTTGGATGCAGAGAAGAAGCTAGCCCTTGAGCACAGGATTCCTGAAAACCTGGTTTTCTGCCTCCCACCAATCACCGGTTGCCTGGCCTAGAAGGAATCCATCTCTCCTCACATGCAAAAATCAATGTTTTACTTGGTTTCACGGTGTTGCTTAGCATTGTTGGCAAAATTAAATGTGTGAATGTAGATGAACAGTTTTTATAATGTTGAAACTTTCTGCTAATTGCAGGTATTTGTTCTTCCTTGTGTTCCTTAAGGGTGCTAGCACAGGGGTTGAAGAGGAAGACTTGATCTCTTAGGAATCAATAGGAAGCAGCCACCTGCCGGCTCCCAGGAGCCCTCATTGGCCCTTCTCTCTTCACTTTTGCATACAGATACAATGGTGGCTCTATTTTCATTGTCCTCCCCTTATTAGCTCAGTCTCAGGCATAAGCACAAAATATATCACTTCCGCATCATAACTCCAGAACATTCTTCTTATCGCTTTGCTTTTCACTTGCTGTATATGGCCATGGACGTGTGTTTATTATGTAACACAGTATTCATTATAGGCACCACTAGCCATCACATGTCTTCCCCACTCTTGCCCACAACTAGGCTGTAAGCCCCAGCCATCACGCCATCCAGGTAGCGGCAGTATCCCCAAGTCCTTGTAAGTTTGCCACGCTCACTAGGTGTTCAATAAAGAGCTGTGGCAGTTTCTCATTCTTTGGTTCCTGTGAGTATTATCATTTCCATTTTTCAGGTGAAGACATCGAGGCCCCAAGAGGTGGTATCATTTGCCCAAGGTAAGGAGGCTAACACCTGGCAGGGTTGAGAATTGAACCCAGCCCTGTAGAGCGGTCATGGCCCTACTGTGTGTTCCTGCTCTGTCTATAGATGATGCAGAGACTCTCTGAGGTGCCCTGGTTGCAGCTCAGGGCTTCATGGGTTTCACATCAGTTCGTATTTGTGATACAGTAATTGGATTTATATGTGTGCCAGTAAAGTAAAATGAGCGATGCCCTTGGCTTGGCTTTAAAAATACATCATCTTTTCATTTTTTAAAAAATTTTATGCTTTCTATTATATTCTTGCACACCGAAGCTGAAATGTCCAAAAATTGACTCTTAGCTGCCTTGTGATTAAAAAGAAAGAATCTAACACTATTGGCCATAAGAATCAGAGTGTCTATAAACTACCAAAAAAGATCTGTTTTTTTTTTTTTTTTTAAGAGAAGCATTTCTTTTTCTCATATTGAGTCTTTTCTTTCCTCCACGAGCTGTAATAAAGAAATGCCATCCTCTTCTGCAGCCTTGATTTGGGGGAAACACACCCTGGAATTAGCTCCAATCCAGTCCAGAGGTCTCTGCAAACACCTATCTGAGCCAAACTCTTGCACTTCCTGGTTCTGGCCTGATTTGGAGGTATGGTTCTCTTAGTACACACTCAAATCCTATCTCCTTTGTGCAGAAAAATAAGATTTCATGCACAATCAAGTTTATCTACCCCAAATCAATAAAAGCATTAAAACAGATATAAAAGAAATACAGTTAACCAATTTAAATATTATTGAAAGTCTTGTAGAGCTACAGATATGCTGAATGTGAAATTTCCTAGTTAAAAGGTGTGTGGAAAGCATTTCAGGCAACACTAGAATGCTTTCAAACTATGCGCAGCCACTTATGAAAACTATTCAGGTGCTTCCCCTAATCTGAAAGGGAGTGCTTTTTCATAGCATTAGTTTTATAATGAGGCTTTTCAGGCAAATTTCAAAGGGTGCATGGTTCACATACTTTAAACTAAATTCACTCATAATTTAGCATCTGACAAAAGCTAATGCTTAATTGTCTCTAAAGAGGCTATAGAAGGAAAACATTTTCCTTATTCACAAACATGGAGCTCAACAGTGGGGCTCCCTCCCATTACCACCCTTCCCTAATTTTCACAGGTACAATGGCTCCATAAAGAGCTGGCCACGAGGAGAGTGGGGACACAGGTACCAGGGTGACCCCTGCCACCCCTGGTCTGAACACCCTCAGGGATCAAGAAGGGATCCAGATTTGCAATTGATGTCAACATGGGATATTGGCTGATGCCCTGAGCTAAGACGTGTACATTGGCTGAGCTCCACCCAAGTCTCTCAATGGCAAAATGAGGAGACATCATCCATGCTCGGGCCACTCCCTATGTGCCTTTGGACTGGTGAATTAAACTCCCCATGCCTCAACTCTGCATCATCTGTAAAATAGCGACAACTTTAGTACAATCTTCCTAGGGCTCTAGTATTACGTGAGCTCCCGCACACAAATAATGTAGAAAAAGCGCCCAGTTCGTGTAAGAAAGTGCTATACACACCTGAAGTACTACTGTTCTTACTGTTATTACATTCTTCCCAACTCTCATATTTTTAGACTCTCGGAAAAGCAACCACCTGTTCTCTTTTCTTCAATTATTGTTCTTCCTGTGTGTCATTCAATGAGTGGCATTCTTTAATTCTTTATTTTTCCCTTCGTTCTAGAACTTCTGCCAAGTTTAAGGCACAAATGCCTCTTAGGGTGAGGGGTATAGGGGAGAGGGAATCCTCTTAAACAATGGCATCAAGGAAGATGACAACCACAACCGTGGAAAGACGGCGTGTTCATAAACAATGACAGGAGAAAACCCTTTTGGGAAACGAAACTTTCTTAATCTACCCAATCCCGAGAAAACTGTAGAAATAAGCAAATAGGGGAAAAAAAGTCTAAGACAGAAAGAAATCTTGCTCTTGCAAACCTTTTAAAATTGCAAGTACTTTTCATAATCGTGACACTTAGCACTGTCTGATAGTATCTTTTATTGATTCTCAGGTTTTAAGACAATAATCATTACATCATTATCTGCAGCCTAAGCAGTGTAGCGTAACCTCCTAATTAGGATAAAGAGCAGAGCCAGGAGCGGTCCCAGCAAGTCACAACAAGTCAATATTTTTAATAAAGATTAATTTTAAAAAAACTCTACAAGGTTGTATTCCAGGCAGTTCCGGCATGTCTATTGATTAACAGTTGGCATTACATCTCATAAAGGGCTCATTATGTAAAGCATCAATCTAAGTGCAATGTTCCCCCCCCCTTTTAAATACTATTGATTTGTTTTGATGTGTTTTTTAAAGCACAGTTGGGGAAAGAGAAGACTGAGAACAGGATCCTGCTTTCACACTGCCCAGTGCATTGTGGGACACCCAATAAAAATGGCAAAGATGACCAATGTCTGTTTCTCCCCGAAGCTGGCTTGTAGGGCTTCCCTGGCTGGCAGGGGAAATCTGCTTGCCCCACTGTCAATCAAAGGCACCCAGATTCTTAACAGGCATCAAAAATCTCAGGGCAGTGTGGGCGTGAGCTGGCGTTCTCCTGAGGGAGGATGGAGTTCCCCCGTCCCCCCGCCCCCCTCCCCAAATAATTTTGCTTGTGTTCCTTCCCTACTCCCCACTATTTCCTTTATGTATTTATTTTTATGCAAATAAATAACAAAGCCCTTTGGGAAGTACCTCCAGTGCCCCTCCAAGACTGCTTTGCAAGGAATCTTCAGGAAGACAGCGGGCCACAAGTGCCTGCAGCTCATGAATATGCAGCTCTGACATTTGAAACTCCTCAGCAGATTGCGAAGCCCCTCTCTTCATTGACATCAATTCACTCCCAATCGCAAGGGCTTTCAGGTAAACAGCATTGGTGGGAGGCTGTTGCAAACACTTCCGGAAGGGATCTCAGTGCCTGCTTCTTCAAAGACTGCAGACTTATCCCCTTAATAATATTTTAAATACAGAGAAACCTCCATGTATTTTCTTTTAAATTAACAAAGCCTGTGTCTTGGATGCTAGGTGGCAGTGCTGTGTAATTAAAACTCCAAAGGATCCCACTAGAATTTGTGACTTGGGCTACCTACTTTTCTAAACACAATCAGAAGGTCTGATAATGAGTAAAGCACATTCAGAACTGAGGGTTCTTCTTCAGAAACTCATTAAGAAGTCCTGGTTAAAACCTTCACCACCGGAGGGTCAGTATTTTTCAAAAGGCACCTAAACTAGGATAACTCCAATTCTATATGTTATGCATTTGTTAAATGACCACACTGAGTAATAATAAGTTACCAGAAAATGCATTAGTTGGGTAAAACAAACTATACTTTCCTATAATCAATGATATCACGTATATGTCACTTTAGGACTTTCCCACTAGTAAATTTTTAATAACGAAAAACCTAGAATACCTGCCATCTAGATGCTGTACTGTAGCATGACCAGAAATTATTCATTTGTTCCAAATATCTATGAAGACATAGTAGATAGGCTAAGTATAGCATTAGGCATGAGAGGGAAACAAACATGCATAATTCATAGACTCACAGATATTGTAGTGTAGAAGGGAAAACCAAGTAGCTGGCAGATGCTGAGTATAGAATGTAAGTAGGAGTCTTGCAAGAGGGCACACAGCAGCCTCCACAAAATGACTCCAATGGGCCGGGCAAGCCTTCAGTGCAGACTGAGAGACCATGAGACTTGCCTATGTCCCTTCCTCCGAGTGAGTGAAATCCTTTCCCCATAAATGATCGACAGCCCTCTACAGAGCTGGAAAAAGAAATACTGGACTGGCTCTAGTTCTGAGTGGGGACTTGGGAATATGACCAAAGCCATATTCCATTCTGGCTCTATCCTTAACTAGATAGGTGACATTGAGCAAGTTGCTTAGTCTCTGTCTTAGTCTCATCATCAAGCAGAGTCACACAGGATCTATGATTGCTGTGTGGGTTAATGAGTATGAGCTTCCTTTTTCAGGTGATAGAAAGTGCTCTAAAATTAGAGTATTACATCACTCTGTAGATATACTCTGTAGATATCACTGAATTGCACACTTTATTTGCCCAGATGAATTTTACAACTTCTAAATTTTACATCAATAAAGCAATTAAAAAGAGATTGAAGATAAACCAACTGTGGTATGTCTATACCACAGACTACACTAAGTAATAATAAAGAAGCATTGATATATGGGGAGAAGAAGTTAATACACATAGAATGGTTTGGCCCAGTTTATGCATTCTAAAAATATTAGCTCATCCTTTGGTCCTTCAACTATAGCTTGCCTGAGCTTGGAAAGTCACTCGGCACACCGGGAAAGTCTCTTCAATTTCTTACTTAACAGTGTGAGGCACTGGAATACATTCCCCTATAATGGATTTTAGTTCTAAGATTACTCTAGATCCCTGGAAATGGCTGCTGGGATTTTCTACTCTTCCCCAATCTTTCTCCAATGATTCCCCTTCTAGCAAGTTGCTGCCTGGGAGCTGTTTGCCTTGTACCATTGAATGCAAAAGCTCTTGTCCACTAAAATTTCATCCTTATTTTTATGTACTTTATGGAGCCTGGACTGCTTTTGACTTGTGGGAAAAAGAGAGAATATCATAGAATAATGGTTCTCAACTCTGGCTCTGCATTAGGGTCACCTAAGGCACTTTTGGAAAACATACCACTACCAATACCTGACCAGAGACAAATTCATTGTAGATATCGAGTGGCTCCTAAACATTGTTTTCAATAAACTTCTCAAGTTATTTTCAGGCAAAATGAGAGGTGTGAACCACTGTTGAGTAAGCCCTCAGCAAGGTGAGATCATGAAAACCTAGTGTGATTAAGGAAAACCTGTAGTGATTAAGAGGTAAGGAGGTACTCTTTTATCTTGTGCCTTGAAGGGCAGTAAGAGATGCATGAGGAGATGGAATGAAGAGAAGGAATTTCTAAACACAGCAGCACCTTGCTCTGCACCATCTTATTCCAGAAGATGAAGCATTCCGAGAGAGGAGTGTATAAATAATCTAAGAAAGGAGCAGAAAGAAATATATTCTGAAGGGATGGAAGGCAATCAAAAGCAAGGCCAGGAGATCAGCAAGGGAAGGGACATGGCGCGAAAGGAAAAAAGAAGAAAATGCACTGCTGTGGATCTAAGACGGGGCCACATGGAGAAGGCCCCTGGCTAACACCTACAACTGTATGATAAGGTGAGTCTGTCTGCTGCTACGTCGACTTCAGTTCATCTATCTTATGCAATCAGTGGGCCCCTTAGTCTTCCTTCCTCTGCTGCAAGTTACAGCATACCTAATGCTAGTCACCGATCCAACCTCTGGGTCCATCACTGCTAATCAAATCAGAATGTCAAGTCTACTTAATTGGAAGCCCTGTGCACATTTTTCTTCTGCTCTTAGAGGAATAAAGAGAGCTGGAGAATAATGGTTACATATCCAAATAGAACACTTTGACAGCGATACTGATGTATATACAACGAATGAGAACAGAAGGAGAATCATATTTTGTGCCTCTTAAATATATAAAATGGGGGAAAGTTCTGAATTATAACTCAAATGATCATTTTGATTTTAATTTTATAATTCTGATTATAGTTACAATGATTATAATTTTAAATTAGAATTACACGATAATTTTAATTTCAAAATATTATTTTCAATAGCACTACAAAAAGGTAAATGCCTCTGGATAATTAAGGATTCACAGAAAAGTTTTCTTATGCCTATATATCCCTCAGGCAATGGTATGTTGCAGCCAGCTAGCTCCAGCATAGAAATGCTGATTGTTAACTTTTTAGGACTTGGGTTAGCTGACTGACATCACATCACATTGGTAGTTCGAAATTGATCATGGGGGGAGTATTTGCACCATAAAAATCCAGCAAATACCACAAGTCAGGGCTCCCTCAATTCCAGAGTCCATTGTTAAGCATTTATGAGCACACTACTGCTTCCGGGCCACAGGTTCACCCAACTCAGTGGTCAGCAAACTCATTAGTCAACACAGCCAAATATCAACAGTACAACGATTGAAATTTCTTTTGAGAGCCAAATTTTTTAAACTTAAACTTCTTCTAACGTCACTTCTTCAAAATAGACTCGCCCAGGCCATGGTATTTTGTGAAAGAGCCACACTCAAGGGGCCAAAGAGCTGCCTGTGGCTCATGAGCCGCGGTTTGCCGACCACGGACCCAACTCTAAGACATGCCATCCACACAGACTATAATATGAATGGCTCCTCTGAGAACACCATGCATGTTCCTCCTGAGTTGATCAACATCGTAGTCCTGTATCTCCTTATTCTGATATGGATTTGCTAGAATAGTAGGACTGTTATTTCATTTCTGTCCAAACAATCCTTATTGAAAATGGTGCACAGTGGCCAACTTGTCAAGAAATCGGTCACCAGTTTTGCAGTGGTTTTCCAACTCTAATCCACCCATAGGTCATTTTGATGCAAACCACAATTCTTAAAGACCCCACATAATTCAACACTTACACAATTCAAGACACTTTTCCCTTAGGAATACAGGTCTGTACCCATTACTAGAATGTTGGTTTTATTTCCACTTTTAGTTTTCTTGCTATTATTTCTAATATTTTATAGAGGCCACTATCCCAAATTAGCAATATAGGGTATATTGGTGGTTGTTACATCTTCTTTACAAAACTGTCATCACATGTAACTTCCTTTTAAATATGTTATTTTAAGGAGCATTTTTGACATAGATGACAATATTACCAGGTGTACCAGTTAATAATGCGAATTTTTTTTCAATATATGGGGTTACACATATGTTGATATATATGCGATTTGATATGTATGCTATTTTGTGGTATTGACAGCAAGCTTCAAAACTTCATGTCAAATTTTCTGAAGGTGTTAACATCGTAGATATTTTTACACTTAAAAATGTCGAATTTCGTGCCAAAAAAAGAGCATTTGCAGGAAGTTTTAATTCATTACTTTATTTTGAAGAAAAGTTCTTTTTGAAGAAAGTTATCGTATACTTCGGAAGCTTATGGTGAACATGCTCCATCTCAAGATACTTGTGAATGCTGGTTTAAATGCTTTAAAAGTGATGATTTCGATGTTAAATACAAAGAACATCCAGGTCAACTGAAAAAGTTTGAAGACCAACAATTACAAGCATTATTGGATGAAGATGCATGTCAAACTCAAAAACAACTTGCAGAAGAATTAAACGTTGCTCAGCAAACAATTTCTGATCGTTGACAAGCAATGGGAAAGATTTTAAAGGAAGGAAAATGGGTGCCACATCAACTGAACGAAAGACAAATGGAAAACTGAAAAGTCATCAGTAAAATGTTGCTTCGATGGCACAAAAGAAAGTCTTTTTTTTTTTTTCATCGAATTATGACTGGCGATGAAAAGTGGATTTATTTTGAGAATCCCAAATGCACAAAATCATGGTTTGATCCAGGTCAACCATCAACATTGACTGCAAGGCCAAATCACTTCGGAAAGAAGACAATGCTCTGCGTTTGGTGGGATAAGGAAGGTGTGGTGTTGTATTATGAGCTTCTAAAACCAGGTGAAACCATTAATACTGATCACTACCAACAGCAAATAATCAATTTGAATCACGCTTTGATCTTGAAATGACCAGAATGTTCCAGAAGACACTGCAAAGTAATTTTGCTTCATGATGATGCACCGTCACACGCTTCAAAACCAGTTAAAGACACGTTAAAAGATCTTGCCTGGGAAGTATTAACCCACCCGCTGTATTCACCAGACCTTGCTCCTTCAGATGACCACTTGTTCTGATCGATGGCACAGGCACTGTCTGAGCAGCACTTCAAAACGTATGAAGAAGTGGAAAATTGGGTCTCTGCATGGTTTGCCTCAAAACAAGAAAGGTTCTATTGGGACGGTATCCACAAATTACCTGAAAGATGGGGAAATGTGTAGCTAGCGATGGACATTATTTTGAATAAAGTACTTTTGATGTTTCTCTTGAAATTATCGTCTTTTCTTTGATTACAAAATCCGCATTATCTACCAGTACACCTGGTACTATATAATGAGCACTTAGATGCTGTGGTTATTATATTCAAAACACATAGCAACAGTAGCATAGCAATGACATAAAAATAATTACCAAAATTATTTGTAAGTAAAAAAATTAAGGTGGGTCAATGATACTAAAAACAGGTATTTGAAATTACCAACTAACTTAGCACTGCTGATAGTAAAGTTTATAATTAATTCATGTCATCTGCCAGTTTTAAAATTGCAAATCCCAACTGTAATGTTTATAAGTTGAGGGAATCACATTGTTTCAAATTTTGCATATACTATATATTTTGTTTTAATATATTTAAATTGTACTACTCAGATTCACATAAAATATGTGTACTAGTCACAAGAATAGGTTGGGATACTTGTTAAAAGTGATGATGATTCCTGATTTCTACTCTTGTGTCCATAGAAGTTAGAGGGCATTTTTGACAAGTAGCCCAAATTGCATAGGAAAATTCTGGTGTGGGTGAGATAGGTGGCCCAATGAAATATTGATTGAATTCCTCTATTGTTTAAAGATGCATGCTGAAAAATCCTTAAATGAAAGGCTTCAGCTCATATACTATGAAGCAGATGTTTTTAATACAGCTCTTCAAGTTTAACTCTGTATATAGTGAATACTCTTGAAATGTAGTTCTTCAACAGGGGATAGTTCAGTAAGACATGGAACACCCATGAGCCACAGGGCAGCTACCACTGTGTATCTTCTCAGTCTTAGAAAAGCTCTATAGGGAAAGTGTGTCTGAGAGATTCATGCCCCGCCTCATTTTAATCATGGACACAATAACCCCCATCTCTTCAAAGTCATTTAGCTGTGAATTTTCAAGAATACATCAAGTAGATTTTCTATGGGCCCATCTGTGAGGCACATTTATTTTCTGTGACTGTTTTGCTGAGCACAATGAAAATCTTGACTACTAATGAACAGGGGACGCAGAGAATGCCTGGCTGCTGCCGTGGGCTGGGCTGCTCTTGGTGAGAGAGGAGTCTTTTCACCTGAAGCTGCAGCCGCAGGTTTGTTGATCTGCGGAAGCTTTTCAACCACAGCCTTTTAGCTGAGCTGTTTCTCTTCTCTCTCATGCACTCCACTTGAAGAGTAATTTCTATTTTCATCCTGGCTACAAAGCCAAAAAGCTAAAAGCAATCTTTTCTCCTGTGTTCAAGTCAACAGAACTTAGGGTTCCCATGAGATGTAACTATCTGAAACTATTAGAAAGAAGGGCTCTGGTGTGCAGGCACTAGACGTCTAAAAAGTAGAAATTTGGGCTTTCGAGGCATCACTTCCATAACTCTCAATTTCATCATTTGTAAAATGGGATTAATAATAAAATTGACCTTATGGGGTGGTTAAGGGGGAAATGAGATAAAGCATGCAATGTTTGGAGTAAAGAGATGGCAAATAGTAAGCATATAATCAGTCACTATATCATATAAGTGACATATTATTTATAATATATAATCAACCTAATGTCAGCTATCGTTAGTGTTACTTAAGAAGAGAAAAAAACAACACCCCTATAATCTTGTAGTCATCATCCCCAGGCAGTCTATGCACAGGGTTGCCAATAATAAATCATTTTCTTGCAAGGCACTATATGTAGGGGAACACTCATTGTCGAGGGATTATAATCTTTATGATCTGAGTAACATATCAACTGAGCACTGGCTGAATAAAATAGTTCTCGTTGTGTTATCATACTGGTGCAAGAGTGAGGAGAATACAATCCCGAACTAAGCACACTTCAACATAGCACTGTAAGTGATAAATGTATTTCCAGGGAAACTCATATTATATTATGGGCTATGGCATCTGTTATACCTAAATGCATTATGAATAATTATTCTGAGTCCACATGGATATCTTAACGATAGATGATGATCAAACCATCTAATTTTATCAACTCCTATAAAATGTTTATAGTATTTTACAGAATTGTATCCTTAAAGGTAACTCAATGTAGAATTTACAATCACATATTTTATCCCATTGATTGAGTGGTATAACATTGTAATACCCATAAAACCTTAGTGGGTTGATTATAATGTCAAGTTAGACTCAACAGTCACTGTGATTTTTTTTTCAGAATGTCCTTATGAAACTGGTTAAGAAAAGCAGAATTGTGGGAAAGATACTTTTTCGAAGAAGAAGAAATAAATCAGGTGACAAGAGATTATTTCAAATGAGAAAACAGAAGTTGAACCTGAAAGTTCTTCCAAGAGCAAAAGGCATCCTAGGTCTCTCCCCCGCGTCCCTGCCTTTCACTGAGTCCTCACAGGTATTTGCATGTCCAGTACTCACCACAGTCCCCTGGGTTTTATCATTATTTGCTTATCTGGGTTTGTTAAGTGGCAATCTCCTGAAGGGAAGCTAATGCATTCATTTATATTTTTTTCTCCCATAGTGCCTAGCATACAATTTTGTTCATGGTATTTATTTGCTCAATATGCTGTTGGAAAACATAATTGAAGTGTGAACAATATTGCTTAAATGTCATAGAAAAAGTGTGTAGAGGCAGGCATTTAAAAAGGTAACAAAGCTGTAAATAGATTTGTCAATTCAAGGATGAATATTAATTCAAGGAAAGAGAAATGAATCTCTTTTTAGGTAGGACAAATATTCTAATACCTAGAACTGCCTTGTAGAATACGATTGTGTTCTTTCATGCATGCATTCCTTCAGCTCCCCATCAGGAGGGTAGACATGAACTCTGGTCTTAATTGTTTCAGTTATAAGTCCTGTGTCAACAACTATTGGCTAAGTGATCTCCAATTAAGTTAAATCTCTAAACCTCAGTTTCCCTAAGGTATAAAATAGGAATAACAGAAACAATAATGCCTATTTTATGGAGTTGTCATGTGAGATAAATGGAATAATCTATGCAATGTTTTAAAGAAATTTAGCCACTGATTTTATTTGAGTCTATTACATTTAATGCACTGTTTTACTCACTGCATGGGGTTTAAGACATTAACTTCCTACTCCTAGAGATTTACACAATACCAGGTAAGCAAAACACAAAGGACAAAGTTTAAATGCATATGATTAAATGTCATATTAATTCAGTGGCAACTGAGAGCCAATACAGCTGAGTAAGAGAAGAATATATTTAGTGAGCCTTATTAGTATCAGGCAATACTCAGAAAACCAGAACTTCTCCCTTTCTCTCTCTCTCTCTCTCTCTCTCTCTCTCTCATTGAGATTACCCCTGGACTCTGAGGAATGTGGTATTTCTGGCACTTCAACAGATTTGGGTAAATTATGTGAGAGAAAAAAAGTGGTTTTAGAAAAAGTAGGAAATAGTATAAAAATAAATCATTAGCTGCCTTAAATTAGAAGATCACTCTGTCAATATAAGTTGAGGAATAACAATAATGCTAAGAATAGCTAACAGTTATAGTGTGCTTCCCATATGCCAGGAAAGCAAAGATCTTTTCACATGGGTTCTCTCATTTTTCCCTCATAATAGTGCTATGGTCCTGGCCAGTGTTGCTCAGTGGATAGAGAGTCAGCCTGCAGACCGAAGGGTCCTGGGTTTGATTCCAGTCAAGGCACATACCTCGGTTAGGTTGAAGGCTCCTCCCTGGTCTGAGCCCTGGTCAGGGCATGTGCAGGAGGCAATTAATCGATGTGTTTCTATCAAATCGATATTTCTCTCTGTCTTACCCTTTCTCTTCCAATCTCTCTAAAAAAATCAATGGAAAAATATACTTGGGTGAGGATTAAAAAAAAAATAGTGCTATGAAGTAGGTGCTGATATTGTTATCATTTTCTGCATAAGGAAAATGAAACTTGAAGAACTAAAGTGATGTGTCCAAGGTGCCAAAGTAGCGTTACTGTCTACTAAGACCAAAGCAAGAAGAAAGATGAAGAGTGATGAAGAAAGCCATGTAGAAAGGGTGCAGCTGCCTGATTCTTCCAGTTGACTCACCTAGATAGAAGCTACTACACAGGGTGGGCAAAAGTAGATTGACAGCTGTGAGCACACAAAACAGTGTTTATTCTTGTATCATTATTTATTAATTATTGTATTATCTATACTAATAAAAGGGAAATATGCTAATTAGACTGGATAGACCAGACATCTTCTGGATGTCCTTCCAGACAAAGCCATGGTGGCAGGGGCTGAGGTAGAGGTGGTTAGGGGTGATCAGGCAGGCAGGCAGAGTGATTATGGGCGATCAGGCCAGCAGGCGAGAGTGGTTAGGGGCGATCAGGCAAGCGGGCAGAGTGGTTAGGGGCAATCAGGCAGGCAGGCAGGAAGGTGAGTGGTTAGAAGCCAGTGGTCCTGGATTGTGAGAAGGATGTCCTGCATTGGAGAGGGTGCAAGCCGGCTGAGGAACCCCCCTGCCCCCCATGCATGGATTTCATGCACTGGGCCTCTAGTTTAGTATTACAAACTGCTTTTGCCCACCCCTGTATTCATGGTTCCATCCTACACAAGGGTGAAAGAAATTTCCACAGGGCAACTTTATTCTCATTCGGACCACTGACTTGAGTAGCACAAAAAAGCAAAGCAAAATGTTTCCCAAAATTTGAGAAAGAGGCAACATGTTCCACTAAATGTTGACATGATCTGATGCACCCTTGACTATCTGGAGCAAGACTTATGGGCCAAGAGAGCTATCAAGAACAGAGACAAACCTAGACATGGTAAAATGGAAAAGTTCTGATTAACTTAGCTTAAACTGCATGGTTTCTATTAAGAGAAAGAACAGTTATGTGAGGCTAAGCAACATCCTTGTAATTTTACATCTTCTTAAATGAAAACCATTAAGAGAGCTCTAATTCATGCCAATATACCAAAATAAATGGACCTGTAATTTAAATCCTAAGGTAATATCTGCATTCTCTATGCCTTACGAAAACATTAATTATGTCCATGTGGTTCTACGTTCTTTGGTGCATGCCTGACTTATTTGTTTTATAGCATTTCTCACGTCTAAGTTAGCAGTTCAAATTTATGAGACCATTCAATTGCTTTCTCCCCAGGATGTGGTAGCTCAGAGTGTTTTACTCCCAGCTTCTAAAGCCATCTACTCTTAGGTTAAAATGACTAACACAGACATTAAGCTATGTCCATTTTTCTTAGACAATCATATCATTGCAAAGAATAAATGTTTACTTATCATGAGAATCAGAGACAATATAAAATGGCCAGCAAGAACTAACCAAGAATGTGTATATCAAACCTTTTTTTTCTCTTTGTTTCTGTGTCTTCCTTCCCCCCACCCCCACAAACACACCCACAACACACACTTCTTAGAGTGCACATCTCTCATAAGTTTATTTGAGATTTAAAAATGACATTACTTCCTTTTTAAATGCAATGGAAGATGTAAGAATCCCCCTCTGTAGTTACTTACGTAGCCCTTTACATGTTGCAAAGCTCTCTCGTGCGTGCTTCCATTTTACTGTAAAGAAACTAAAGCATGAGGAAGTCGGGTGGCCAGTGTTGGGGAAGAACACCGGGTGCCGAGGAGACTGGATTACTGGCAGCCCCTGTGGGCCACCGATGGTCCAACCCCACCGCTGACTGCAAACCCCAGGTCTGGGGACCTCCTTTGGTTTGCAGATGTGTGTTACATGGTCAGCACAAGAAACGGTAAAAACTAAATTCCTTGCCAATCTTTAAAAATGATTTTTTTGTAACACAGATAAAATTTAGATTTCTAGCTCACTTTCATATCAGAAGATCTGATACCACCAGGCCTGTATTGCTCAAGAGAGCAATTGGCGGGGGCTCGGTAGCCGTGCCCTTACCATATCGTCTCTGTGCTGCTTTGGCTTTGGCTCATTCACCGGGGTTGCCTCCTTGAGGCATATGAATTTAGACACTGCCCCTTTCGTGTGCAACACAACAAAGGTACCCCCTGTGGAGAAGTGCCACCCATGTCCCACACCAAGAGAGCATAGAAAGCAGACTGAAATTTTGAGCTTTTGAAGAAAGCTCTTGGCAAGCAGGACTCTGATCTGCAGTCAATGTAGTACTACTCTATTCTCTCAGAACTAATGTCCTCAGACAAGGACACCAAGCCTCTCTGGCCCTGGCATCGCCGTCAATTCTACCACTGCAGCATATGGTGCCCGGTGCTGCAAATGTGGCCTCCCTGAATCCCAGAATTCAAGACTGGCAATCCTAAACAGAATTCCGCTGAGGATGTCTATGCATTTCTAATTCCTGCAGTGAGGGGCAAGAATCTTCTGGCATCTGCTCCAGAAAATCTGTGCCTGCATTTCGTCTGAAGAGCCTATCGAAATTCCTCACCTCAAGTTCATCTCGCTCCACTGTGGTTTGTCCACATTAATCTTCTCACTGATTTATCTCTGCTTATCCTGAACAGCTTGAATGCAATTGCTTCAATTACTGGGCTTTCTTTGGGAAATTATTCTGTTGTCTAAGTGACCCTACTATTCATTTTATTTTCTAATATCTAATCTATTGCACCCAACTCTCCCCCTCCCCCCACCCTCACCATTTTAGGCCATTACTTATTTCTTTCTGTTCCAGGCAACCATATTTTTTTTCTTTCTCAAGACTTATAATAATCCCTAATGGAATCAAATATGTACAGAGTACATAACACCCACAGCAAAGACACTGAGATGCAAAAATTTACACAATCCACTTACTCTTTCCATTGCACATGTAAACCTGTCTCTATTAGTATCTATGAATTACAGATTCTCTTTTTCTCCATTTTATAACTCTTCACATTTTTATCACTCAACCAATTTTTTTCTTTTTTTGTCCACACTTCCTCACTCCTTTTAAACTTTCCTTTTTTCTTATTTATTTCTTTTTGTCTTCCTTTCTTTCCCTCTTTATATAAGACTGTTTTCATTTGCCTACAGAAACAACATTTTTCTTTCTTTTATACATTTTAGAAAATATGAGAAAGTATAAAAAATGTGAAAAAACTCCATAATAAAAAAAACAAAACACACAAGATAACCACCAATAGCATTTTGCTACAGTCCCATTATCATACCATGACATAGTCTAACCCAAGGAGGGCTCTATTAAAATCAATAGTCTCTAACCTTTTTTCATGAGAGCCTTTACTGTCCAACTTTTTTTTCAAATGCAGAGGACTTGGCCTCATTCCTGTACCAGCTGATATGAAAGAAAGTTGTGAATTTCTTTAATAGTTTGAGGACGAACATGATGGCTTCAGTCTGGGGAGGTGAGGACCTGATTGTGAAAGGGGTGATAATTAAGCTCCTTTGTCAAGGGAAAGTATAGAGTCTCTTCTCGATGTGCCATGAAAGGTAGAGAGCAAGAAGGGTGTTTCAGAGAGGATCTGTGTTGTGAGGAAGAGAGGCACAGAGTTCGCACAGCAGGAGCAGTATCTGAAGAACACAAAATGGCCCTACGAAGTAGGGCAGAAAAGGCAACAGAAGTGATGCAATGGGCCTCAAGACTAGGAAGTTATGTTAGCCCTATGGATTGTGAGGGTGCTGAATGCAAGGCTAGAAATATAGGAAACAGGCAATCCCTCAGGATTTCAAGTAGAGAAGTGCTATGTCAAGGGTGCACTTGGGAAAATGACTCAAGAAGCACTAGATAGTGTATGGTGAAAAGAACATGAGTGTTGAATTGATTTGGTGCAGATTCAATTCCAAATTCTCCCTTTACACAATGTGTGTGTTTAGAAAATTAACTAAAATCACTATTCCTCAGGTTCCTTATCCATAAGATACAAAAAACAACCACACAGGGTTTGTTCAAGTTTCCTGGGAGCAGAGGCTGAGGGGAGGATTCATGTGCAGGTGTTTATGAAGAAAGCTCTTCTGTCAGGATGCATGGGAGAGGGAAAAGGGGTCAGTTGAGTGAGAACATGATTTCAGACTAAGTCCAGAGATTAGCTTCAACCTCATCCAACCAGGTGATTCTGGAGTGCAAGCTCCACTTCAGGGATATTCTGAACCAAAAACAGGAAGCTGGGTTTTCCTGCCCCTTAGGTACCATGCAAGAATGACTGGGAGGATAGTGGAGTTATTCCCTGGAATATGCTTGTCAAAAGATAGGATTTTGAGGAGGGGAGCTAGATAATAGATTCTACTGTAGACATTATTACCCAAACCATCGGATACCTAAACACAAACACAAGGTAATTTCAGTGTAGTGAGAAATATAATTAATCACTGTTAGTCTTTTAAATCCCTTCAGCAAAGGAGAAAGGAATCCTGGGGAAGATATGTTCTCTGAGGATCAAGATGAATGGCTTGGGAGGCAAACTGCCTATGTTCAGAAAGAGATAAGGGAACAGAAGAAGAAGTAGTGAAGGGAAATCTGAGGGGAAAGTAGGAATGAGACCATTAGATGCAGCAGGTGATGTTGGAGAAAGATCCAGAGGGAGAACTCAAAAGGATCTGAGAGAGTTGAAGAAGGCTGTGACAGTTGTAAAGAGAGGAGAAATTTGGGAAACCCAAGACCTCTTTACCGGTGTTGTTCAGGGAGTTTTGCTATGTGAATTTCTTCCCATGAAAAGCCCACAACAGCCCTGTCTTTAACTGCTTTATTCAAGAGTGACAGTGGGGCATGCATGAGTGTATGTATTGAAGGGATACCAGAAGGCTCCTCATTGTGCTTCCAACTGCCTTGAATAAAGGTTGGGTTGTGCAAGAAACCAATTCACTGTAAGAAAACGCTACCCATCAACTCTGAGAGCCTGGTCTCCAGGCAGTCAGAAACAACCCAGAACAGAACAGGGACTGGAAATGGTGAGGAGGGAAGAAACTGCATCTGAACTCAATTACATCAGTCAGCCAATCAGTTCTCTGAGGCACTTGCATATTATTCAGAGTAAAAGTTAAAACAAAAAAAGAAAATGGGAACTAATCATAAAAAAGCCCAATCATGAAAATAGAGCACACACGCATCTCTAAACAAAGCACCCTTGGAGCCAATCACAGGCGCAAAATGAAGAGATATACAGTACAGTTGTCAACTGGCTGAAACATCAGGAAAAAACCCCAAGTTAATCAGAAGGCATTCTTTCCATACAGTTGGCTCCTACCCATTGCAATCCACTGTGCTAATGACCATTACTCAAAATGACATCAAAACTAAAATCACCATTTGTTCAAGTTAATTTCTTAAAAATCTGTGATTTTCCTCTATTGCATTTAATATTTATGAATCTTAGCTCACTGGAACTTCTCTATTTTCTGGCTATAACCATTCATTTTCAGGATGTAAAATGAAGGTCATTAAAGTCGGACTTTTTCTTTTTCACTTACCTAGCGTTACCTCTTTAAAAGGCAATATAATTCCAATCAAATGCTTGGCATACAATCACAGTGTTACCATTAGTTGAATATTATGTTACTGGGGAAGGGGGGTGTTACTAGTCTCATTAACGTACAAGCATTTCTCATTTTAAGCAATCCTTACTTTCTAACAAATCTGGTTAGAAAGAAAGTACTTTTGTTAGGGAAATCCGATTTCATTCTGACTTCTATCATAAAAAGGGAAAAATACTCAAAAGAAATTGAAAACTGCTGGCAAGGAAGAACTGAAGTTGGCAGGCGGTTTTATGGCATGCTGGGTACAATGTTCTGTGTTTTCCTTCCGCATTCTATCCTCCTCCCCTGGACTTTCTCTTTTGTCTTGGGATTCCTTTGGGATACAATGTTCTTGGGACCCAGTGCCATCTCACTTTGTCTGGGGCCTCAGTGTGTGTAGGTGGAATGGGTTCTGTAATCCAGCAAATGAAATATTCTTTCATTTTACCAATCCTTGGATTCTGAAAAAGAAGTGTATACCCTATGAAGGAATTTGCTTAATTGGAAATCTCTAAATCTTAGGCTACATTGAGTAGTGGCTGCTACACTGAGATACCCCACACCCTCGTTCTCGTGCTGTACCCTCCATGCTTGGCATCGCTGGAGATATAAATTTTAATTAGATACATTCAACAAAAAGGAGATTTCAATCTCCACAACATCCTATATATTGATGGAAGAGTTATCCTTACAACTTCATTTTTTCTAATGCTTCCCCACTCCCACTCCCTATCCAAACTTGGAAAACACTTCTCTCAAAGAGAAAATTTCACATAAGTTGCTCTATCATTGCCTTTGGACCCTTTATGCACATAGAAGGAGAAAGAGAAAGGGGGAGGGAGGGAGTGAGAGGGGATAGGGAGGAAGGAGGGGAGGTGACTGGGAGAGAGGGAAGAAGGAAGAGGGGAGAGAGAGAAAGAGAGAGAGAGAGAGAACTTAATGCAATAAGACGGCGACAAAAATAAGGGCTAACTGAAAAGTGAAAGGCTTCACTCAGTCTGAACTGATCTGAAATGGTCTCTTACACCGGGCAAATGAGCTGGAAAAAAACCCTATACTGTAAATCAGCTCCCACCATTGCTGTGAAAATAAAAATAATAAAAACCTACCACACAAATAAACTTAATGCCATTTTTGAGTTTCAAATGAAATACTTTGCCTTTAAGAATTCACACATGCGCGCGCGCGCGCGCGCGCACGCGCACACACACACACACACACACACACACACACACACACATACACACACACAAAATGGTTGGGGCGGGGGGGTGGACACATTTCTGCTTTACTCTCTTTGAATTAGTGAAAAGATTCAGCCCTTTCCTTTGGTTGGCTCATCATTGGAGGGGGCAGTGAGGGGAGGAAAATGGAGCTTTCCATTGATGTAAACCAGCCATGCCAAGAAGTGCCTCCAAGTCCCAGCTCAACCTGCCACTAATCACGCGTGGCGGTGCCTAGGTAGGAAACGTGTAGGTCACCCAAGGACAACGTGCACACCATGGACCAAGTAGAGATGGAGCTATTTTTCAGGCTGCTTAAAAATAATAATAATAAACAGCTGGCATTTAAAACAATTCACAGAAAAGGGAAAAATGCAGTCCCTTTTTTTTTCTAGGAGCTCATATTCTAATTTAAGGACTTACTGAGAGCCCATTGGAAAACGTGTCAAAGGGGCGTAAGGAACTCCTTGCCCCTCAATGAGCTTATTTCAAAAAAAGAAAGAGAATGGGAACCAAGGGAAATGGCAGTGCTTAGAAGAGCTGGACAGGGCAGAAGAAACAATAGCAGATGCTGAGAACAATGACACAGAAGGAGAGAGCTCACCCCTCTCCTGAAGATGGAAGGCGGTGTCTGTCCGGTTATTGGCATATCAGTGGAAGGCAGATCTGATGCATGAGGCGACTGAGAAATATGGAATAAAAACCTCTGAAGGTTCTGGGTCTGGCAAACTCAACGAACATGGGTAACTCAAATAGCGCCCAAGAAGTTGACCATGGATTTGATCCTTCTCTCTAGGGAGATGAGAAAGCCAGCTATAGGAGGTATAAATTGAACCACCAGATAGCAGGCCGATTAGAGCTGAAACATACTCTCAGAGCAACTGGAAGTATTCACACGTCTTTATGTTCTCAGTCCTTTAAACACGGAGCAACTCGATAAATTCTTATTTATGTGATGCCATCAGCAGCATTGGTGCCTAGACAATCTCCCTCTTTTGTTTCTAGGCAGAAGGGGATACAATGCACTTGATTTCTCTTTCATATCAGCCAGTGACTGCCCTTCACGTCGGTGCTAAGATGAGAACTGAAGGGATGTTGACAGTTTTACCATACGCCTTTTTATTCACAGAGACTTCTAATCTTGAAACCGGTTCTTTGTTTTAAATCAGGCATCTATTGATTAACCGTGAGACCCGGCACGGCTCACCAGGGGCTGAGGTGGGGTGTACACCATGGAATTAGGACAGTTAAACACTGAAATCGATCCTCCCTTTCTCCTGCCGCTGCTGCTGTAGCAAGCAGTTTCTCTAAGCTATTAATTTTATTATTAGCACACCTGGAGGCATTGCTTCCCTCAGGGAAAAGCAATTCAACTGTGCACGCTACAAGGCTGGTGGCGGAGGATCAATGCCACAGCTGAGATGGGACAGGGAGTTACATGCCAGCCCCCACCCATTGGAAATGTAGGGGTGATCTTTCTTGCAAAGAGGCGGGGCACAGAATGAGAGGGTGTTTCTGATCTCCTCCCTGCACTCTTTCAGCAAACTCTGGCTACCAAATGTTTGCTTGTCTGTGTGTTTTTTAAAGAAATGGTGGAAAGAGAACCTGCAGGTTCTAGTCCTCACGCTGCCTTTTTAGCTTTACTCAGTTGCACCAGATCGGGAGTGTTCAAAGGGCTGCTCGTGGGCTAAACTCTCCTGTCCGAGGTCCTTCCTGTGGCCTGGCAACGCCGGCCCTGTAAACTGCATACACAGGTAGGTAGGCCCTTTTTGAGAACACAGCTTGCTGGCCAATTTTCAGGCAGCAGTATGCTCCACACAAACATGAGGCGGTCCGTTTCCTCCCTGAGAGCGAGATGCACACACAGCACTGGACCTCCGTGGCGTATTGCACGGCTGCGGTTGAGGAGCTACTGCTCCTTAGAGGACGCGTGTTTTATGGCTTCCCACATCCACACTCAGCTCACATCACCTGCTCCTCATACCAGCCTGGCCCCTGCAGTAGCGTTGTCTGTCTCCGGTGGATTATCGCCACAGCAATAACAATTGAACCCATCTGCAAACATTCCGATACGAATAAATCTCCCCTCAAACTAAGTCCAGTCTCCATCTTCCCTCAGTCTTTCCTTCTTCCCCCTTCTCCTTTCTTCTTTCTTGCTTCTCTGTCTTTATCTCCACCTCTATCTCTATCTTCATCCCTATCTCCCTCTCGTTTCTCTCTCTCCCCTACTCCAGAAGGAACCAAGTGCCAAGCTAATGGCACTGTTTTAAAGGTGTCCAGGTGGTGGGGGTGAGGTTGCCGGGTTTGTGACCATATGAACACATATTTCTCTGTTCTTACAGTGCGCCCGGAACTGAACTAGAAGCTGGACACAGTTTTTCTGTATTCTCCTCTATTTTCTGATGTTCTGTACTGGCTGATTTTGCAGGGGAAGCACATTTTACTCTGAGGATCAGGTTTTGCTCTCAAATGATCAATATACGGAGTTCTATCAGCATCAGGCAAAAATTTCAGGTCAGTGACCCTCATAATTCAATTTTGCAACCTCTACAGACTCACCCTTTCCCCCATTCTTTGAACAAATGGTAATTGAACAAATACTACCTGCTAGGTTCTGTTCCAGAAACAAGTGATGTGGATCAGGTGAGTTTCCTCCCTGACCTACCACCATCAGAGACAGGGGGAGGCCACCTAAGACTTCTAGCAAACCACGCTGTAGAGCAGTGGTTCTCAACCTTTCTAATGCCGCGACCCTTTCATACAGTTCCTCATGTTGTGGTGGCCCCCAACCACAAAATTATTTTCGTTGCTACTTCATAACTGTAATTTTGCTACTGTTAATGAATCAAAATGTAAATATCTGTGTTTTCTGATATTTACATTACAATATTTACATTACGATTCATTAACAGTAATGTAACACAGATTTAAATATATTTAAACTTTTTACAACAAAAAATTGTCAATGATTAAAAGAATTTGGTATCTACATACAGGTCTGTAAATTAAACTGCAGAAATCAAATAAAATATAGAGAGTACTTTATGAAGTTAAATTTACTCTTTATTCAATTTTAAAAGGTAATCTAATGCAAATATTTGTGTTTTCCGATATTTACATTACAATATTTACATTACGATTCATTAACAGTAGCAAAATTACAGTTATGAAGTAGCAACGAAAATAACTTTATGGTTGGGGTTCACCACAACATGAGGAACCGTATTAAAGGGTCGCGGCATTAGAAAGGTTGAGAACCACTGCTGTAGAAGAAGCCCATGCTTTGAAATGAGGTGTGCGCGGGTTTGAGACCTATTTTTATCACTTATCTTTCACTGTGTGCCCCTGTCCGGTTACTTAATCTCTCTGACTTTACATAAACTGGTCATCATAATGCCCATCTGCAGTAGAACAGTAGACAAAAAAGCAGTTGCCCTCTTCCAGGGACTTCAAGTGGGAATCCCAGAATCAATGAACCACTTGATGAAGTACATAGCTATAGACATGAGGGTGTGTGAGCTACATAGTCAGTGAGCCACAGAATTTCACAGTAATATTTGTAGATTTATATAGATGACGCATACACAAAACATTAAAACCTGCACATAAATAATAATTGTATGGAAGGGATGGGGAGTGAATAGAGGTATAAATGATATGATAGAATGTTAATATGTGATGAAGTTGGGTAATGCATATATGAGGGTTTACTAGACTATTCTGTTTATTTTAAATATATTTAAACTTTTTACAATAAAAAATTGTCAATGATTAAAAGAATTTGGTATCTACATACAGGTCTGTAAATTAAACTGTAGAAATCAAATAAAATATAGAGAGTATTTTATGAAGTTAAATTTACTCTTTATTCAATTTTAAAAGATAATCTTTTTTGTCTTAGGAAATCATATTTTAGTATTAAAATATCCATTCTTGTATAAAAGAATAATTAATAACCTATTGCTTATAACAGCTCACATTTCTAAAAAGCAGCCTGCGACCTAATTTTGTGACTAAAGGTTTATGAAAACACGTTCTTCCTTTCCTAGTACATACTGTCTACAGCTACTTTCAAGCCCCAAATGTTGAATGAAGTACTTGCAACAGAGATCGCTTTGCCCACAAAGTCTAAGGTATTTGTCCCTTTACAGAAATAATTGGCGGATCCCTGATCTACCTTTGTTGCTGCCTCATAATATATGCTCAATAAACACTTCCAGCCTTTCTGTCTGAAAGACCAGTTCCCTTAGGTCTCTTGCAGGTGACTGAGAACTAATTGGACACATTCATTTACGCTATTAACAGCTGATAATGACTTAATATGTCACCTCTCCCAGATAAGACAGGACAAGCACCCCCTTAAAATGCAAATGTTAACACAAGGACCCAGCTCATAAATCACTCCAGGAGCTGGAGTTGCGGCACTCTTCTGTGTTGGGGAGACATTTCCCACTGAGATTGTTTTACCGACGCCCTCCGTACATCCCACCAGCTGCTCTTGGCATTTATTCTATTTTTATAATTCCAGGATCAGCATAAATTCTGGTATATTATAAGCTCACCCAGGCTAGCTGGTATTTTTTACAATGGTTAACCCCTTTTAGGAAATAAGCCATGGGAGCACAGTATAGTAAGTGAAGAGCCCAGTGTTCTGCAATGACCAGACCTCATTCCTTGGTCTCTCAGTAAACATCTATGTCATTTAAACCCCAATACTTAAGCTCAGTGCCCCCCTTTGCATAATGGAGAAAGGAACAACACTCATCTTCAGGGGTTTTGTGAGGATTCATGAGAGATTGCAGAGGAAGTGCTTGTTGCAGCTATCATTTGTGGAGCAATACTATTTTTACACCTTGTGTTGCAAATGTCAGTACCTCCCAGGGAAGACGATGCCTGCTAAACTGAGTTTGTCCGGAGACCCAAAGTTAGAGTGTGTGACCTTCAAGAGCTGCTCCCTGTCCCATCCCCCTGTCCCTTCTCACCCTCATTAATCCTTGACTCCATACCCAATTTCAGAGGGAGGCGAACAGCCTGCATAAAGTCGCAGGTGCCTCCCATGCAAATCTCTTCCAAACTTATAATTTGGTAACTCGGCATGCTACCTTAATAGTCTGCAGTTCTGGTAATAAAGATGGGTTAATTTTGCCTTAGATGGGCTTTCACGTGCGTTTAGACATCAGAACGTAGCTTAGGTGTTCATTCGTGGAGATCTGGCCTAAAGCGGGCCATGTCAAGCCAGAGGAGAGTCAGAGGCTTTGGGAAGAACGAAGGTGGTTGGCTCCACGTGTCATCTTCTATTATTTCTGAGGAGTTGGACGGTTGTGAATCGCATGAGTCTGGTGTGTTTTCTAATGTATCACTGGCACAGAGCGGTTTGCGAGATCACCAGGGAAGCTGCGTACCCCATGGCCTTGGCATCCTGTGCCCACCTTCAGTACAGAGTGTTGGGGGCTGCTGTGGCTTCATCACCACTGAGGTGGCACCTGGTACAACCTTCTCATTTGGCACAACAGTGATGAAGCACCCTCAGCAGGGATCTGCTCTGCTCTGGAGATGGCATGCAAAGAACTTGGGCTTCAAATGAGATAGACCTGCGGCTCGCTCCTGGCTTTGCCAGTAATCTTGGGCGAAGTGCCTCACCTTTGAGAGACTCAGGCTCCCCACCCAAAAAATCAAACAAACAAACATACACACACACACACACACACACACAACAAAAAACTAGAAACAATGATTGCTAGGAAAAGAAGGGTGTCCATAAAGCACACTGCACAACTCCTGTTAAATAAGCTCTAAATAAATGTATTAGCTGTGCGGTTTCTTAAAGGGCCCTTACATACAGTAAGCACTCAGTAAACCAAAATCATTATCTTCATTGCCACCATGGTCATCAAAAGCTGACCAGGAAGATCAAAATTATGCTATAGTCCTCCTCCTATATAATAAAAGTGTAATAGGCTAAGTGGTCATCCAGTGACTGGTTGACTGTTCAACCAATCAAAGTGTAATATGCTAATGATGTGCTATGGCCATTCCACCACTCACTATGATGTGCACTGACCACCAGGGGGCAGATGCTCCAACCAGTAGGTTAGCTTGCTGCTGGGGTCCAGCTGATCGGGACTGAGCAAGATGGGCCAGACATGCCCTGTAGCCCTCCCATAATCCCTCCCCAGCCCAATCATGCATGGGTGGGGTCCCTTGGCCTGGCTCTCGCAATCTGGGACCCCTCGGGGGATGTCAGAGAGCCTATTTCAGCTTGATCCTGCAGGCCACTACTCTCGGGAGGGCGCCAGAAACTGGGCTCACAACTGGTAAGCAGTGCTGCAGCAGCATGAGCCTCTCCCAATCGATGGGGACTGATTAGGCAAGAGCCCACAGCAGGCACAGTGGGGCTGGGATGAGCTGGAGTGGCAAGTAGGAGCTGCAGGTGGTGTTGGACTGTGCGTTTTGGGCTGATACCTGCAGGCCACCCAGAGGGACCCCACCAATGCATGAACTTGTGCACTGGGCCTCTAGTAGTCTATAATACCTCAAATAGAAACAGTAGTAGGTTCAAAAGACAGTATGAACTTCAAAAGATTACTATAGATATCCTGCTCCCCAGAAACTGACTAAGGGTAGAGGAATGTATATGTAAAAGCGCAGACGTTCTGACATGTTGAGAAGAATGCTTTTGGTTTTTCCCCATCCACCTTCCATCTAACAAACTGTGGGATAGACAGTCGTCGGGCTGTGTACAAAGGAAAGAACTCACAGACTGCTTAAAGAGAGCTGAAATTCTTGAGAAAACAAAAATATCTCCTGCCTGGGTTTCCCAGGCGTGCATGGGGAATAAGATTCACACTTGCTCTTAACAGTCTCAAGAATTGCACACCTACAGTGATTTCCCAGGGGCGCAGCGCTGAAAATGTGCCCCAAGGTGTCAGGAATAAATGTATGTGATGCTGTCTGTCTTTCCTGGCTACAGCTGCAGCGCACGAGTCATAATGGATTTACGAGTCATAGGCACCGACACTCAGATGGCACTTTTTGTGAACGAGATGTATTAGGTGTTTTCCACCCTCCTCCCTGCATCAGCAGGACTGTCCCCTCTGAGAGCAAAGTGCTCTGGCTCTGCTTCTACACTGTGGTGGCGGCACAGATCCAAATACAGGCACTCCTCATTGCTTGGAAGGGGAACTAGTTCTCACATATACCATAGACTCTTTAGCTACCTTCCCCTTCACATATTTTACAGGTATTTATATCCTTTAGTAGTTGTGTGTTGTTTTTTCTTTCTTTCTTCAACCTCCCAAAATGCCAGACAGGTACAAAGAGCATCATCATCATCTATCATCACCTTCATGAAAAAGCTGCATGGCCTGGCTGGTGTGGCTCAGTGGTTGAGCATTAACCCAGGAACCAAGAGGTTGCTGGTTCCATTCCTGGTCAGGGCACATGCCCAGTCTACAGGCTTGATCCCCAGTAGGGGCCATGCAGGAAGCAGCCGATCAATGGTATTTCTCTGTCATCGATATCTATCTCTCTATCCCTCTCCCTTCCCATCACTCTAAAAATCAATAAAAATGTATTTTTTTAAAAATGAAAAAGCTCCATATTCATATAACCTAGATGGTCACAAGGAGTGTATCTCTGTTACCTCCCAGTAAAGGGTTAGTAGAGTGTGATCCCCAACCACCATGGAAATGGTCACAACAAAAAAGAACTGGGTTTCTCCTTCATTATCTGATCTCGGTGATAAGATGGAAGACCTTACTGTACATGATGTTGGTTCTGACAAGTATGTACTGTGTTACAAGTTTGGAGAATCGGTTTCCACCCCTTGCTCTGCCCCTGGTTGGCTGTATGTGGGGAATTTTCTTCTATCTAGACCTCAGTTTGTTCACATGGAGTAAGAAGGGGCATGAGAAAAAACAGAAGGTTTCATGTATGTCCTTTCCCAACACCAATCAACCGGGTAGTGGCTCTGTGCATGACTGTGTTGAACAGGCCCAGGGTGTCAATCTGGACTTAGCCGAAAGGCCATCATAGTTGACAGGTGCAGCCTGCACTAAGAGGAGAGGAAGGAGGGGAGCAGTGAGCACTAGCTTTGCTACATGTAAGTTGCACCTGAAGGATGAATATAAAAACATATCATCCAGCTTTAACATTGTGGGTTACCCTAGAATGTTTCTTGAGAGTAAAATTATTCCTGGGAAGCCATGTACGGATGTTGCAAATGGATCTGGAGACATGTCAGTGTGTCAGCAAGATCAGCCTTGCTCTCCCTGCTGCACTGTCATGTTATTTCTGTGTGAATAAATCAGAATTCAAGTATTAGGAGGTAGAAGAACTTTTCACATGCATTGAGTCTCACTCACTTCTCTTTATAAGCACACCTAAACCAACTGCCCCTCCGACCCCCTGGGCATGCATTTCCAAGTCTTGGAGATACTATACACATTCCTGCCATTGTGGCATTTCTTTCCTAGTACCACGCACCATCGTGTCCAAGTGTGCCATATCTTATGCTTTGCCTACCCTGTGTTGACTTTAGCTAAGCTATTTCCCCATTATCAGAAAGATCATTTTCTTCTGTTACTAATATGCATGCTCTTCTTTTAAGGAAAGATTACAACAAAACTAATATAAGGATGCCCACAAGTTTACAAAAACCTCACCCTAAAATATGAACTGATTAAAAAAAATACTGACAGAAGAATTCTATTTGAAAAACAAGGTTCCTTTCACTGAACTTCTATATTCCTGTGTTTTTTTTACATTATTATTCTATGTCTAGCCACACACACACACACACACACACACGCACGCACAAAATAAACCACACCAAAAAAAAACAACAAAAAACACATTACATTTAGCAAGAAACTCAAACACACACACACACAAAAAAAAAATAAAAACAGACATAGACAACAGTATGATGAAACCAGAGGGAAAGAGGGGGTGCAGGGAAGTATAAGAGAAAAATTGTAGCAAGGAACTATTATGAGTTAGTTCCAGCTATTTGAATTTAATTTGTTACTAAGGGATTGCTCAAGGGAGAATTGGGGATGACAAGTGTATTAGTTTTCTATGGCTATGGAACAAGTTACCACAAACTTAGCAGCTTAAAACAAAGCATTTACTATTTCAGCTTTTATGGATCAAGAGTCTGGGCATTGCTCATCTGGGTTCTCTGTTCATCTGGGTTCTCTGCTCATCTGGATTCTTTGCTCAGGGTCTCACAAGGCTAGAGTCAAGGTTATGTTTGGACCTGAAATCTCATCTAAGGCTTGGGGTCCTCTCCAAGGTTCTTGGCAGAGTTCAGTTCCTTGCAGTTGTAGAGCTGAGGCCCTCCGCTTCCAGGGGCTACACAGTTTCTGGCCAAGTGGCTCTCTATACAACTGGGCGCTGTGCTTAACCCTTCAGGGCAGCTGGAGCATTGCTCTCTTCTTGAGATTTTTTAAAAATTATTTCACCAGATTAGTCAGACACACCCAAGATAACCTCCCTTACATTCATAATTTAAAGTCAATATACTGGGGACTCTAATTCCATCTGACAAATCTCTCACATTTGTCCTAGAAGGTAAATTAAACACAGGAGTGAAATCCCATTTTTTCACAGGCTCCACCCACACTCAACAAGAGGGGTTATTACAGGATGTGTAAGCCAGGGGATGGAAATCTTGGAGACTTAAAATAAACCTATCTACTCCAAGTGTATGGAAGTGCATGGATGGCTATTCTCAGGAAGAAATGGAATACTGAACAAAGCATTCCAGAAAGGATCCTAAGCAAAGTTTTCCATCAATGAATCAATCATTCACCAAAATTACATATATATTTTTTCCTAGCACCATTTATTTATTAATGTGCAATTATGCCCAAAACACAAAATAAGGCAAAACAGAGAAATATTTGCAAGTTAAACACTAAAAGGTAAGAAAAGTAATTTGAAAAACCCGATGTAAAACAGAAATCAAGATGGTCATGCAAAAATGTTCAATTTCCAATAATAACACAAAAGAGATCATGTTGCCCACCTGCTTTAATTAGCAATTTTCCAACAAGGAACACATCCAGGTTGGTAGGAGTTGGTGAAATGGGTCCTCTTCACACTGATGCTGAGAGTGTGGGAAACAGAAGGTCTTAAAAATACTTATATATTCTGACCTAACACTGCATTAGGCTACCTGGCTCTTTTTCCCCTGATGCCACGATTCTTAGAAACCTGGGAAAAAGCACAGAAGGCGAAGCAAATTACCTAGACAAATCCTCAGAGGTTTTATTGTCATATGATTTTATATCACACCTTAGGAATCAAGCAAAATACAGACTCCAACCCAGCGCAATGATAAAGACTTTCATAAAGAAAAATAAAACCATTCCAGACATACAATAATGTAAATATTCCCCCATTAGACATCTCATGCCTCTCTTGCTGCCCCTGTGCCATCACCCTATCTAAATGGACACAGCCAGAGGCGTGGAGTTCTGTTGAAAGGTAGAGAGAACTTGAACCTTAACCAGAGTGATGGGAACAACCCTGGTCCTATGCTGAATGTATTTTCTCATCCTTGACACCCATATGCCATACCTGAAAATTCCTAAATGACAGAATGTATACATCAGATTGGAGAAACCATCATTATCCTTATTTGCTGCTTATGCCTTGGTTGGTGGAGGGCTGTGACTATCCAAGGTCACCCTCCAGGGCTGCACGCAACCTCCCAACTCCAAGATCTGGGCATGACTGTTTAATAGAGATGTTCCAGTTCAATTAGCCAAACAAAGACTAAAACGAAGACATGCTAAGAAAACTTGTTACAATTATGCAAATGCCAGGTATTCCAAGCCAGCCCGCCTTGAAGAATTTGGGCAAAGTTTGATTTAAGGATGCCATATTGCAAGTGTTTAGTCCATTTCCAATCAGCCTCTTTTAATTTTAAACTTCGGTAGGGCTATTATGTCTCACCTAATTCTAATGTTAAAAATGTATGCTAAGCAAATAGCCTAAATCATGAATGACAAGATCTATCCCAAGGTACCTAGCAAGGTTTATTTTGCACAGTGAAAGGAAAAGAAAGATACGTATGCTTCCACATAAGAGAACTGGGTATTGAAAATCTGGTGCTTACATGGGGTAGAATACTATATGCCATTAATAATCCTGCTATCTAACGCTGCTGTGATGTGGGAGTGTGAGGATTACAGCATGAAGTTAAAAAGCATAGATTGAACCCTTAATTACATCCTGTGGCTTTAGGCAACTGAACTCACACAGTGGCAAAGGCACAAACTCTCCTCCCTCCCTGTGCAGTAAACATAAATGGGAAAGCTAACATCGCCTTCAGACCACGAGTGATTCTATGTAGTGCAGCCATTTATAAAGTCGTTTGCCAGTAAAAGAGCCTTATGCGTTTGTTTGGACTGCTGATTATATTGCCCCTTCTGTCTCGGGCGGTAGCAAGTGGCTTTCTGTTGAGGAAGGTCATGGAGAAGGCATGACTGCTGGTTCGACCTGCGAGCTGGACATGGGTAGCTCCCCATTCCCTCCGCTTGCCTAGCCCGCACTAGACGCTGCCCAAGGACACAGCCTGGAGACAGGCCTGTGGCGACGAGACCACCTGGACTCAGACAGTACTGACGAAAGCCTTTTAAGATTTGGTGGGTGTGGAAAATGAGTTGTCTTGCCCAAGACAAGCCTCCTGAGTGAGTGCCGTGGCTTGTTACACCTGCCACCTACCCATCTGGAGTGGCTGCCTTTTTCTTTGATGTCCACCTGCCCTCGGAGGGGGGATCTGGGTTCACATTCTTCCCTGGAGGGCTGCCTAGGAGGCTGCAAAGCCACCCTTCCTTACTCTGGTCATTTTCCCAGGGGAGAAATGATGATTCACACAAACCCTTTATCGATGTGAACTACTTCATAGGTGAAGATGAGTGGAGAGTAACACAAAGAAGTGTTGACACCAAAAAGCAAATACATAAACCTCAGTCTTGGGGGTCATGTGCACTTGATCCAGGCCACAAACCCCATGTGTTTACTTCATGTACAGAAGGACCAGGAGAAAGCATGCCGAATAGTGTTTATCGCCGAATCTCTCACTAGATTCCACATTTCCAAAGTATATTCTTTCTAAGGTTTGTAAAACCTCGCAGACAGATGAAAATGTTCAGAGTGGGTGCAAACTCGGCCTTCACAGCCACCTCAAGACCCCCTTCTGGCTGTGCTAAATTCTTTTCCTGGGAAACAGTGGTTTCAAGGCACATAGCGCTGGTCACATTACTTGTCCAAAATTAAAAACCTTGTCAGACTCTTCCCTTTGTGGCTTTACAGCTAGTTGCCAACATGTTTGCAAAAGCAGCAGAACGTGTGTGTGTGGGGGGGGGGGAGGGGGGGCGCGGGGGAAATGGTCTATTTCCCTTTTCTACGAAGTGAAGGGTTTCCTATCATTTTAGCAGTCATTAAGATTTACTAATGAAGACTTGAGTTGGAGTCTAAAAAAAGGAAATATAAAGTTAAGTGGCTCGTTGCGGGTTTTGAGAGGTAAAATATTAAGGGGAAAATAAATACCATCTCATCAATCCTGAGCCACATAAGAGCTGGGGGAGTTAGGCAGCCTTCCGTGCAGTGGCCTCGGCTGGAGGACACCACGGGCCTAGTGAGACCACCCTCTAATAGGTGAGAGCCTGTTTCAATCTCCAATCCGCTTAATCGCAGGGCTGTTTGACGGCCAATTACGCTGCAATGGGGTGTCCTGGAGTAGGTTTGTGATCAGGGCTACAGTGCATTGGGGACCCAGAGGAGACCACCAAGTTGATTTGACAAGCTTCTTGGAGCTGGCATGAATAAATTAACACGACAGAATGATTCTGATGAACAGAAGATTGCAGCCAAACTCCCAGAGATGCAAGATTAGTGACTAATCAGCTCTAACACCTGCCTTCCATCACATTCTAATAACAAGTCCTCGCTCTGCTCACAAAACACAACAGCCTCCGCCAGGGGGCAAAATGTAGTGCAGCTTCCAAGTTATGGCTCGGGGTGTTTTATTCAAGACAGGAGGCATTTCCCCTGTTCCTGAAAAATTAAGAGCAGTGGCAAGTGGCAATTCCCACCCCACCACCCCTTTTTAATGGAATGGAGAGTGGGGATGACTGGTAGTTCCATAGGGCCAGGTTCCTGGGAGAGCAGATTGAATGAGAAATCCACGCCGCTAACTCTGCAATTCCACTTTCATCAGCTAAAGGAGAGAGATGGGGGCAGCAGGATGGGGGAGGAGGGAGGGAAGAGGAGGCCCAACAGCTGATGCTGATGGGACTGTCCTGTCACAGCCTGAGGAGGAGAGAGACAGACCCCCAGGGAGCACTCAGGTCTGGCCTCTTTCCTGCAGGTTCAGGGAAAACAAATGGGAAAGCCCCCAGAACACTACTTTGGTTCATCTGGAGAAGATGCCTGGCTGCTAACCTCTGTCGTGGAAAGCTAAGATTCTAGGTACAACCAAATGGCTCACCCCCAAACAAGCTAAGATTTCCAAATACACCAAATGTTTCCGCCCCTCCTGGACCCGCAAGAGAATGCCATCCGGGCCGGTGCTGTTCAACAGGAGAGGAAGGAGGTCGCCCTCTGAGTACCAGCACGAGCCACTGTCGTTTGTCCCTTTGGCCATTCGCTTTAAAGCACGTCACCAATTCTGACGTGTTTTGTGAAGTCAGAAGGCCCTCAACTGAGAGTAGTTGATTTTCACAGGACCTCTGGGATGGATGCGGGACGGAGTAGCATTTTGACATCTCGCAGAACAGAGATGTCACAGCATTAGGATGAGTCTCTTACTTCCGGCTGCTTAAGTTTCTTCTCAGCACATCTCTGTGCTAACCTCACGTGCAAATCTAAGAAACTAATAAAACCCGACGGAATGACAACCAAGTGTGTGAAGCCATGGTTGGTGGTCAGGAGGAATTACCCACATTACAGGGGCGGGGGGGAGGGGTGGTTTGTTTGGCAGAAGACACGTGGGTAAGTCTCCTGTAATTTTTCAAAGGGAACCTGATGCCCGAGAATGAGGCGAACACTACACCTTACAAAGAAACAATCCCTTGTTTGTAAGGCGGGGTGGCCCCTCTTTGCAGCTTCTATTTACAACTCTGATTTCTATTCACACAACTGGGCCTTCCAGTCGCGATCTGTTTAATGCAGGTAACTTCATCTTTAGCCGAGGCGAGGGTGAGATCAGCCCTTCGACTTCACATTTCTTTTTTTCTGCAGGGTGCTTTCCCACGCAGGACACGTGGCCCTGCCCCACATTCGGCATGTCAGCCTGTGCAGCCCTGAGCTTTCTGTGGTGACTGACAGAGAAGCCAACGGCACAGCGTCCCAAGGGCTGTTTCCAAATTTGGTCTCCCAAAGGGAGCCTCACTCAACTCCTCCAGGCATGCTCTAACACCGACCCATTTTCACAGCTTTGTTCTCGCACCTGACTCCTCCTTTGCCTCAGCAAGCCTCGCAGGAGGAAGGCGGGCTGAAGAGCGGCTGTTATTTGTTTTGCACGAGAAATCACTCCTGCACCCCTTTTTCAGTGTTCACCCCCAAAATCAAAGCCCAAGTGTCAAAGGTGAGAGACAGTTCTTTCGAATGCAGTATAGGACAGACAATCGACCTATATGAATTCAGAGTTAACGTTCTTTGTCTTTTCTCTTTGTTGAAATATTTTAGTAACTATTGTTCAAAGAAGTAAAGATTCTTCCTCAAATAGACTTCCAAAGGGAAATTCAGGGGAGAAAAGTAAATCTTTAAAAGAGTTGATTGAGCTTGTAATCATAAAAGCCACACTCTAGGACATTTGCTGCATTCCACTCAGTTCAATGTTGTATCTCCTCACCCCGAATTATATATGCCCTAAACCAGAAAAGAGGAAAGAGCCAGACATCATCAGTGTTCTGCTGAAAAGTCCCCTCCCACCTCCACAGGTCCTGCGGTCCACACAGCTTCCATGCGAGCAGAGGGGAGCAGCTCTGTGGGCACCAAGCGTGGCTGAGGACATAGGTGTTCCTGTCACAAAACCCTCCCATCTGGAGCGAGGCAGGTGTTGCCCCCTACCCCTCAGAGACACGGAGAAGGTTCCTGAGGGGCATGAAAGGAGCATGGAGGTGGTGGTTAGTCTAAAAATGTCATTTTCTAAACAGCAGCAGCCAACAAGTCATCTCCCAGATATGAAACTAAATAATGTCCTACTCCATCCCATGAGCTTCCTGGGGTCCCACCTCACAAAGCTGGCACAGGGCTGAGCAGACAGAAATCTCATGGAAGAGCTAGAAGCCTAAAACGGTGACCAGATGGAGCTTCTGACAATCTGGTGAATCAGAAACACCTCCCTCCCGAAATTCCAAGTATTTTCGTATACATAATAATGTACATATTAGTTCAGGGTTTCAGTTAAGGATGCGAATCACTGGGGAAGATATAAATGTAATTTATTTTGGCCATTTACAAGATCATTCTGGCACACTAAAATCTCCATGTCAACTAGGTTCTTAGGTTCAAGATGCAGGAGGGAAAGTGGTATGTGAAATGGGTAATAGTGAGAAAAAAACAAAAACAAAACAAAAAAGGAACCTAATGATCACCCCCCTGCCACCAAAGCTTCATTCATGTAACACAAAGGGAAAGAGGGGGGAGGGAAACAGAGAAGTCACAAAGAGAAATATATTGCTTTATGACATTTGCTACCATAGTAAGAAAAATCAAAGGAATACCTTCTGATTATAATCCTTACTAGAGGCCCAGTGCACAAAATTCGTGCACTGGGGTGGGGGGTCTTCCTGCCCAGCCTGCACCCTCTCGTAGTCTGGGAGCCCCATGATTGATTGCCCACTGCTGCTGACCAGGTAGCCTGGGCCTCCCTCTTGGGGTGATCGTGGGGTGATGGCAGGGTCCCCAAACCAATTGCACTGCACCTGCCTTGGCAGCGGCAGTCAGTGCTGGGTTGATGCAGCACCTGAGACCCAGGAGGGACCAAGAGGTCAGCAATTCAGCCTGCTCACCAGGCCCCGCCCACCCAAACCTGCTGCTCATGCAGCCTGGCGTTTGGTTGTCCGTTTGTTCGTTTTGGATGTTACGGACCCTGGCTCTTTATATATTAGGATATAGGAAAGTTACAACAGTCAATGGGGGCAAAAAGTTAAGACTACAAGGTGCATCCTCGATATCTTTTCCATGGGCACTCGGGTCAGATGCTAGTTCATAAAATGAGGAAGATTCAGTTCCTTCTCTATGAAATCAGCATGTTGAGTGCACCTATCTTACAGGCATGGCAGATAGGGAGCATTAAATAGGGATTTGCAGACTGACTGTTGGGTACTATACAAATGTCAGCTATTATTTTTTACAAAGAGCTGCAGACTGTCAATAATATTCAGATTGGATAAAATCTCAGGAGGTCTTAAGAGTCCCTTTTGCTTGCTCCTACATTAACCTAACAACCTGCCAGCAGAAATGTGTGTTCTGAACTCTTTGTAGAGGGCTGCAGTAGACAGTGGACATGCAGTTTTATCCAAACAGAATGAGTAAAGCAGCTGAAGTCTGCAATTCAGTCTGCAGCCTTGCTAAACCAGCAATGACTGCGTCAATTATACCTACTATTTTCCTAACGATTTAAAATAGCGGTCTCCACAAGGGACTGCATGCCTCAGGTGGGAGGGCAAGAAAATCACTGGGGTGGAGGGAAGAAAACATGAAAACTACTATTCATTGTTATTTCTTTAACTTTTTATTTATTTATTTATTTATTTTTATTGATTTCAGAGAGGAAGGGAGAGGGGGAGAGAGATAGAAACATCAATGATGAGAGAGAATCATTGATTGGCCGCCTCCTGCACTCCTTCTATAGGGGATCAAGCCCGCAACCCAGGCATGAGTCCTTGACCGGAATCAAACCTGGGATTTTTTAGTCCACAGGCCCATGCTCTATCCACTGAGCCAAACCATCTAGGGCTCTTTAAATTGTTTTTTAGAGAAGTGATCATTTTTACTTAACAATATACAAGGTTTACTAGTACTGTTACACGAGTATGTAATTTATATATAAATATGTATGTTGCAGAGTGTGTTTAAGTATTTTACAGGTAGGTGGGTATGCTCAAAACATTTAAAATATACAGGTCCTTTTACAGATACAACTTTTCTGGATCCTCCCAGCTGTGTTACCTCATTATTCCCATTATAGAGCTACAGAAAGCAAGCCTGGGGAAACACGTCGAGTGCACTTAGCTTATAGGCAGATAGGGAGACTGGGGAAAGGGATTTCTGCATCATCATATCTAGCAGGACCAGACCGAATTCCAGCTTTGGCTCTAAGGCCTGTACCCCAGACCAAGCTGGACCCTTCTGAACTCAGCATTTGGCAAAAGGACTCAGAAGATAAGGTGAGGGCTGTGTAACAACTGGTGTCATATTAGAAACCACACATGGGCTGAGAACATGAGGAGGGGAGATGGGATGAGCTGGGTTGTCAGTTCAGAGCTGCTTTGCTAATGCTGTAGAGTAATAAACACACATAAGTGTCAGATACACAGTGACCCCAAGTACTGCACACTGGTCACAGTGACTACCAGGGATGGCCCCTGAAGTGCTCCCATAGGTACCAAACCTAGTAGAAATGAGATGCTTCTCTCCACCCCCAACCAAGTAATAATAATAATAGTAATAATTTAATAGCTTGTTACCACCACCATGTGCATGCATATACTATTTGCAATTGGCATTTTCAGTGTTTCTTGCACTTTCTACTTAGTGTCAGGTGCTATGTAAAGCTAACTCGTGTCTATATTTAACAATATTCCCTCAGCCCAAGGGAAACGATATCCCTTGGTTTCTGCACTAAGGTCACAAGAAGCGGAAAGGTAATTGCCTATTCTGGGTCATAACAATGTAAACTTAACTTTGTCACCTTGCTCTCTCCTCCCTGTTTTCCGACTCAAAACTATGTTCAGAGCCAAGAATTCATTTTCGCAGATGTCTTCCAAGGATATGATTTCAACAGCAGGGCTTAGTATAATTCTTGACAACACCAACTAATCTGTTCTTTTGGGTGAGTTTTGTGTACACAGGTCGAGTGGCCAGATATGGGCCTAAAATAAACCTCTTTTCCTGAATATGGAGATTTCAAAGGCATGTGTGTTTCTGGGCAAAATAATAAATGTGAGAAAGCTTTGTTCATTCACAAGTCAGAAAGAATATTGTAAAATTGCCTTGAATGTGTAAAATGAGACAGGCATTTAACAATTAATTGACTATACTAGTTGTCATAAATTAATTATATTAGTACATTTCCATCTCTAAAATCTATAATAGATATGGGTCTTAAAAATTCAGTCATATTTTAGTGCAAAAAATAAAATTTAAAAGCTATCAAGACTACATTATAAAATTTCCAAAAGCCTCCTAATATTTAAATCAAAAAAGGGGGGACAGTAGAAGAATATCATGTAAGGAAAAATATCTTGTAAGTAAATTACATCTAGAAAATTTTTACTTTAGAAAATTAACTTTCATTTGTAATGCTAACAGCAAGACACCCATGAAAAACACACATGGTGTCAAAACAAGCCAAAGGAAAATCGTTTGGGCAAAAAATGAAAAAGAATCACAAGTCAAATTTATAGAAAAGTTTCCTTTATTAACTTTTGGTTGAGAATATGTTTGTATATTTTCAGGAAACAACTCCAAGACCATGTGGATTCCTGCAACAGAGAGGAATTGACAGGACTGCTCCAGCCATGAAGAAAGAAGAGAAACAGTTCAGAGATGGAAGATGCTGATGACGCCTTGCCATACTAGCAGTCAACAGCTGTGCATAGTGGCAGGTTGCCCAGGACCAAACCAGAGAGGGTCGGATCTGCATTACCACCATTTGTCCACCATCCAGAACTGAAATATCATCGCTGACATGTACACATAAGGAACTGTTTGACGTTGAAATTGGGACTCAAAAGAACTGTTGGCCCAGAAAGAAACTCACTACAGACTGATTCATTTGCCTCCCAGCATAACCATTATTGCTTGTCTCATTTTCAGTTCTTGTAAGGGTATTTCTAGTATCACATGATCTCACTCATCTAGGGGAAATAATGAACAACATAAACTGATGAACAAAAACAGACCTGGAGACAGGGAAGCATCGATGAGACTGTCAAACCTCAGAGGGAAGGTAGGGAAGGGTGGGGGTAAGGGGGAGAGATCAACCAAAGGACTTGTATGCATGCATATAAGCCTAACCAGTAGTCACGGACAACAGGGGGGTGGGGGCATGCATGGGGAGGGATTTGGGATGGGAATGGGGGGATGAGGACAAATATGTGATACCTTAATCAATACAGAAATTTTAAAAAAGTTCAGCACGTGGCCATTTTTCTTTATGGTTCAGGTGATTCCTATTGCTGATTTTGCAAGTTAGCCTGCTTGGTTATGAGCCACTTACATATAAAATACATGTTATGGAATCACAGAATCTAAAGGCTGGCAAAAGTCTTTTAAATAAGGTAGCTGAAACCTTATTTTTAAGAGGAAGACAGAATGCTTCCGAATTAGAGAAACAAACAGCTGAATCTGTAAATAACAGGAAACCTAAAGGTCTTAAATGTATTTAACAAATATTTGCTGAGTGTGGGTCACTGGCCTGACACTGGGTACACAGTCACGGTATTCAAAGACAATGACAGAGCCTCACAAATTATCAAAATTAAGGAAGACATTGGATGTGTCATTTAGCTGACAAGGAAGATGTTTAACAACATGTTATTAACTCTTCACAATGTAAATACATTGGTTGCTCACAGGGCAACTTCAATTTAAACATCTGTTTTATGAAAAAGTATTACACCTTTCAGATTTTCACACCAGGAAACTGAGAGGAGATGGATTCCTAAGAACTGTATATTGAGTAAGTGGTAGAGTCAGGGCCAATATAAATATCGTTTTTACTGCCCTGAATGCATCATCAAAACAGCATCACTTTCACGCTTGACCTCTGTACCATCCCTTCTAATCATGCCTGTGAATGTGAGGTATACATAGATGACAAGGAGGAATTATTCACAGCAAATCGCAGTGAAAAATAACATAATGGGCCTTTAAGTGCAGCCTTATCTAAACTGTGTAAGTGATGTTTGTTCCCCTTGCTTTAATTTGCAGGAGAGGCAAAAGGACAGATATGAAGACCAAATGGGAGATAAGTTTTTTAAAAACACAGATACAGTTTACTATCAGCATCTTTTCTTGAGTTTAAACACAATGTTAAAAAATTTTTAGCCTGACCAGCGTGGCTCAGTAGTTGAGCATTGACCTATGAATCAGGAGGTCACAGTTCGATTCCTAGTTGGGGCACACGTCCAGGTTGAGGGTTCGATCCCCATTGGGGGGTATTCAGAAGTAGCCGATCAAATATCCTCTCTCATCATTGATATTTCTATCTCTCTCTCTCCCTCTCCCTTCTTCTATGAAGTCAATAAAAATAGATTAAAAATGTTTAGGTGTAAATATTTTTAAATGTATTCATATGGATTAGAAAGGCACACATTACATAAGCTCTCCCCAAATAAGATTCTTTTTTTTTTTTTTTTAATCTGGGAGGATTTTCTTGTAAAGGCAATAAAGGAGGAGTGGAATCATGAATTACTGTAGGTCTAAATGTTATAAACATAAGAGCTTGGAAGCTTCCTTTATTTCCATACCTCCTCTTAAAAATTAAGAACTTACTTCTCTGACAATTTATGTGGGGATAAAGTAAAAGTGAAAAATTGAAAGTTATGGATATTTGTTTTTAATTTAGAAATTTTCTAAAGTTGTAAAAACAATAAAGATCATAAAAAGGTTAGGAAATATTTTAGAAAGAGTTCTAAAGTCATTTTTAAGTATTTTTTTCTATGCATTGTTAGTCATATTATTAGAAAGTGGAAGAAAAATGTCAGAATGAAGTACCAAATTAAAATCCAACAGGATTCAAAATAGTTAAAAAAGCAACAAATATTTTTCAAGAAAATAAGAAATATTTACATAATGTTTAATGGATGCATGAACTTCTGTAGCAAGCTATATGAAGAATAATTAAACTTAGAAAAAATCATTAGAAATATATGGATATTAGTGGAACTTTCCCACATGCAGAGTTTTTTTAAAAAATTTAAATCAATATTATCAATGTTGTTTTCCATCCAAACACCCAAATAGCAAGTGTTAAAATAATGTATACTGAAATGTATTTTACTGTATTTAAATTGTGATAAGCAAATTGCATCTACATATGAATTTAATACGATTTTTTATCAAAAATTGCAAAATCTCCCTTAATTTAGCTTGCATTATGGATAAAACCTCAAATAAGTTATGTTACTTAAAAATGACTGTGCTCTTTTGTAGAAACAAACAGACACTACCCACACAGAGTGCCTGGACTTCAAGAGTAAAGAGAAGTATTTAATTCCAAATTCTTTTGGGAGAAATCTAAAATTTCAGACAAAATGTAATATGTCGATATCTTAAGTTTTATAACAAAACAAAAGTGTAAGAGCTGCATTCAGTTGTAAGTACTGTTATAAATAAAAAAAAATTACTTTTAACATGTTTGTCCATCACTGCACTGAAAACAACATACCTCACAATTTCATTAGGCATAGAATTGGTTACATAGAATTTTAATATTTCTTTTAATATAATTATATGCAAAGGTAGTAATTAATTTAGATATTTTTCATTTGATGCAATAATATTTCTCATATCCATGTTGAGCAAAAGGCTCATTTAGATCTTTTCTGCTTTGCACAACAGTATTTCCATTCCCATAGTGACCTAAAGGTAGGATATGTGAACACACACACACACACAACACACACAAGCTGTTTCCTATTAAAAAACAGAATCAAGAAAAAACAGTTTAAAATGTAAATACTTGGCCCTAATCAGTTTGGCTCAGTGGAGAGAGCGTTGGCCTGCGGACAGAAGGGTCCCAGGTTCGACCCTGGTCAAGGGCATGTACCTTGGTTGCGGGCACATCCCCAGTGGGGGGTGTGCAAGAGGCAGCTGATCGATGTTTCTCTCTCAGTGATGTTTCTAACTCTCTATCCCTCTCCCTTCCTCTCTATAAAAAATCAATAAAATATATTTTAAAAAATGTAAACACTTGTATTGATTTAAAACAGAAAGAATGAAGAGAAGGAAGGAAAAAGGGAGAAAGTTGGGAAGAAGGAAGGAACATTAGTGATGATAAGGAAAAGGGGGGTAAAGGGCTGTTGCTAGATTTGCTTCACTAACATCATTAAGGTCTCATTTCAGAGAAAATCAGGCCAACCAGTTCAGCGTTCTTGCTATTGGGAGTTCTAAGATGCCATGGTTGCTGTCCCCAAACTTCCCACCAAACCTCTTAGGAAAGCCATTGGTCACATAGAGGCCAGGCTCTTTCTAGCCGGTCTCCTTGATGGTCAGCTTGAAGACTCTCCATAGGCAACTCAGAAACACGAGGGCAGAGGAAGCAAAGAACCTACAGCAGGCAAATCTCAACCAGCCTCCAGGTAAGTGGGCCTGTAAGGCTTAGGTGATTGACGTCTCCAGGGAAAATAGAGAACAGTGAGGAAGGGAAGGAATAGAGAAGAATTTGTATGATCTAAGAAGAGCTGGGGAAGGGAAAGGTGAGCAGGAAAACAGTGGAAGAATCTAGTCCAATAGCTTCAAGGTGACTGGGTCTTGGCCTGAGTCAGCCCCTTGCCCACTTTCCCAAGTGCCGCCTTACATGACTATCCATCACATCTCATGTTTCACTTCTGCTCTCTATCTGGGGGAAAACGTCCTCTTTATCGCTTTAAAACTTTCCACATGGAGCTGCTGTCAGGGTATTCCAGCTCGAACCCTGTGCCCAACCACAAGGGCCGTTTCTCCTGGTGTGCCCTGAGACATTCAGTGCTAAGCCCGGCGGAAAAACTGTGGTGCCTTGTCCCCTCCTTAACCATGAGTTTCCTGTCTTTTCCACTTCTCCCACCAGCCACACACACATTCTTAACCAAGTCAGGGCAACAAACAAAATAAGTTAAAACTCAAGTGATAAGCCTAGAACCAGAAGTTCAGGGAGGCCTCAGGAAGCCTATGCTATTAATAAGCCTTATTTACTAAAGGGGAAAAAAAATGCCCGCAGTGTATAAATCCTATAGCAACTGTTAATCCCCTCCAGGAAAGAAAAAAACAGAAAGAATGCAGCTGATAAATTACTTACCGCAAATGTAATGCTCAAAGCAGTAACCACAATGCAATAATTACTGGACTTGATTAAACATAAAAATAAATCTGTCTTTGACTTCTGTCTCATCCCATTAGTATGCACAATAAAAGGAAAAGCCTTTTTAAAAGGTACTTCATGGTCAATTCTTTCCCCCCTTAACTCTGCGTTCTAACAAACAAAGGTAAAATCAAAAATCATGCAAGCGAAGTATAAGCTTTTTCCCATTCTCCTTAGAGGGGGTGGCAGTGCCAATTAAAAACACACTTCATGCAGGTCTCTGCATTGCTTTTCCTCCTTAACTCCTTATTAAGGGGAAAAGAATCACAAAGTGCAATAGCTTATGAATCATCAATATTTAGGGGGAAGTCAAACCTATTGCTCTCAATGTAAATGAATGGAACGTCTCCTAAGTAACATTCTACGTTCACAAAGTCTGAGATGAAAATGAACATCTAATTTCCAAAAATAAGTGCTGAGAGCATTGTCTTTGTTAAAGTAACCAGAAACAGTTGGATTATACAATAAGACATGGTCAAGCTGAGTTATTTCTGCTCCAATGGGAAGACTGTGGACATATTTTATATGCTTGTGTACACGTCTCAATGTGACTTTTTCCCTCTGTTGAGATACTTGGCTTTGATTTTATTTTTATCATTACACTCTGAAATGCCAACACCACGCCATTCCTACAAAACACCCTTTTATCCGAGTGTTTTGGTTTTTTATTTTTTATTTTTTTGGTTTTTTTTTAAAGTCCGCATTCGAGTTAGAAAGTAAGTCATATCTCCAGATCTCGTTTTGTAAAGGTTGTACTCGCCACAGGCTTAACACAACGGTGGGAGGCTGCGTGGAAGGGATCGATAAAACAGTATTCCGCTGTTTGATGATGAGTCTCCGCAGGACATTCTGGCTCCGCTCCGCTGTCTGTGCTAACGCGCCCTGCTCGCCCACTGGGAGCTGGCACTAAGGCCCAGGGATGGACCGAGGGTCCCGGGGAGGATGAGACACTCCCTTCCTTCACCCCCATCCTGGAGCTGCTTTCCTGAAGCTGGAGGAAATGTGGAGGCTGCGAGATAGGGCTGCAGATCGGAGGCAGATGTGTTCCCAGTCTGGAGTCTGGGGGTGCAGCCTTGACATGCAAAAAGGTGGATGCATCAGTCGGGGAGTTCCGCTCTGGCAGGAGGCTTATACCCGTGGCCATGCCTCCTTCCCAACACGTCACCCATGGTTTAAAAAAAAATACTTTTATTGATTATTTTATTTTATTTAGAGAGAGGGGCAGAGTGACAGAAACATCGATGAGAGAGGGAGTCATTGATTGGCTGACTCCTGCACGGCCCCCAGCAGGGCTCAGCCTGTAACCCGGGCATGCACCCTAACCGGGAATCGAACCGTGACCTCTTGGTTCCTGGATCGACGCTCCACTGCTGAGCCACGCTAGCCAGGCCACCCGTGATTTAAATAAAACCACCTCCCGTGGTTGCAGGGAAGCGGCACTGCAGGGTGATGAGCTTATATTAACGGCCCCCTTCACTTGCCGAGTGCACTTTGGGAGTCAGACGTTTGATTCGCCTCCAAATTAAATGTTTCGCATTCTCCATGTGTCACTGTGAGGGTAAACTTACAAGGCAGGGTTATGACTGCTGTAGGGTGTAAGGATATAGTGGCGGCTCCTGTTCCTGCTCACAGGGAGGAGCTGATGGATTCAGGCCTGAGACTGGGGCTTTGCGCCTTTGCGATGGGGACAATAAGGATCTGCTCTGGTTAATTTTTTTTTTTTTCCAATAAGTGTACTGAGACATTCATTTAATTAAATAGGCCTCACTTTGTTATCCAGGCAAAGTGAATGAGAAGTAACACACGTTCACCTGTGGGGCCTTTTGACACCACAAGAACTTCAGTTCTTTCCTCGGTCATTGTCATCTTTCCCATCACATTGCAGCTACTTCCCCTGACACAACACTGGCGGCTGCCTGTCCCTCATCCTCTCTCACATCACACACTCCTCTTGGCAGACTTGAACTTTTCTCTGAGCCTTGACACCCTCCCTGGTCCCTCGGATAAAGCCAAGTCACTTCTCCTTCATCTACTGTACCTTCTCATCCTTGTTCCCACATCAGGTGATAAATGTGGACAGAGAACCTACAGTGGAATACACACAAATAAATAAGGAAAGTTCTACAAAGAACTATACTCCCTGCTTCCCACCTAATCAACTGTAGCCGCAATATGACATTTTGGGATTCAAACAACTGGGTGACCCTTGTCCATTCTAGGAGAGACTTACAGAGGTAGGTTTGGGATTTTGGTGTAACTACCTATTTTCCTTATTTGTAGTGACTCTCCTGTATTCTAATATTTTAGGACTTATATTTATCCATATCTCAAATGCTACTACTATACTGTAGGATTACTACCCATTCAGCACTAACACCATCTATTAAATCTTGTAGGTTGTCAGGTAAAGTAAAACAGAGAAAAGAGCCCTCTCACTCTATTATGTGGAAAGAATTTATTTCCTTTCTGTCTCCACTTCCCCTGGCTGGAGTATACCTAGTTGTTACTTTGATAACTAAAAGCATCATTAATGTGATTAACCGAAGAGCCAGCTGCCCTGGTCAACACCCTCAGAACTTGGAAAAGCTTTGACATTACAGTTTCTCTTTACATTGTCCCAGCTAACATTTTAGGTAGAGAGACCTACAGCCTGTAAAAGTGGGAGGAGATGGCATTAAAAATAGACTGTCTATCCAGGTTCCCCGTCCAGATCAACTTTGAACTGGACGGGGAACCCGGATAGAGCGTCTATTTTTAAATATCGTTCCCTCCCATATTCTTTTCCAACCTATCAGAGTTCTGTTTCCCTATTTATTAAATTGATATCGGTTTTTATAGTTTCGAGAAAATATAGAACTATCTGTAAGACAACTTCCATAGAAGATATAGTTGTGAGAGTGAGGTCCGGCTTCAGAGAACATAAAATCTGACAGAGAAGAGAGGCCACCTGGACAAATGGTTGTAAGTGAGGCCACTCCAAAGAACCAAGGTTTTGAAGGAAGACAAGCATGGCCTGCAACAGGACACTTTGGCCACGGTGAAAGCAAAGGTCAATGTGGATCTTGGAGCTGTATTTGCACCTACCTTTCAAAAATGCTAGAGGAGTAAGTGAGATTGCAATTGTGAACCCTCTAGTGCAGTGTCCTAAATAATACACATCTAATAAGTGGTGTCAATTTTAATAAAGTTGTCGTAATGCACAGCCCAGTCAGGTGGAATAATAAAATGATACAGAAAGCTCAGCCAGCTTGGAGGAGAGAGAAGGGGTGACCTCACGTGGCCGGTGGCTCAAGGGCTCAAGGGCGACTCCACAATGGTAAAGAGCTGTATTTAGTCACAAAGAATGAACTAAGTATAGAGAACGGAGGGGGGGGGAGGAGGGGGGAGGGTTCAATGGAAAAACAAGAGAGGGCTAGGAAACAAGGGCCCTTTTATCAGGTTAATAGCAGTCAGAATGCCCCCTCCCCCCCAAAAAAAAGATGGCAGAGATGAAAAATTGAAAAAGTAGAAAATACAAAATTGGCAATTAATTGGCTGTGAGGGAGAGGAAAGGAACAACAAAAAGAGACACATTTCAAGTCCAGAAGTCTAAGAATGTGACAAAATGTTAAACAGAAATGAGTAATCAGTGTTGGAGCTGATATTAGCTTTAAATCACATAAGTTACCTTGGTTCGATGTCATTTATAACTTGAAAATCAAACTGCCCTATCGCTGCCTATCTGAAAATAAAATTACTGATGCTTAACAAGCTTCAGGGCATATTCAGAATCTAAGATAAAGGGGTTCTATTTCTCAAAAAAAAAAAAAAAAAGCGAACAAATGCTTTTTAAATTTTTTAAAGGACAAAAATATTTCAGCACACCATCTTAAAACTACATAACATGGCATCTACAATACAGATTTACACTGGTTACAATGAAACTTTGTCACGTGTTATTTCTACTTACTAGCCATCACTCTGCAGTATTTCGTAAAACAAGGTCTGTATTTAACAGAATAATATGCCAAAACAGCAGTGTGGGGAGTGAGGACACCAGGGAGAACCCCAAAACAAATGCGCCCATCTGGAGGAGGCATTGGCTCCATGTGACAGAGAAAATTAAATCTGCATGCCTCTGTAAGGGCATAAGAATAAGCCCAAGTTGAAGATGGCATTGATCTCAATCACTGTTTATTTGTGGGTGTTTAGACATTACGTGCAGGATATGTTTCCATTATTGTTCTTCTGAATAAAACACACAGCATTTCATTCTAAGAAAACCAGGGAAACAATTTTCTCAGTGGCAGAACTCTAGCAACAAAGAAAAAAAATCTACAAAACCATAGTTAACGCAAACTGCTCAGCCCTATCTTCCTTTCAAGGGGGTGGAGGAAGGAAATTAAGAACACACTTGATTCCCTCAAATGTTACTAAGAACAAATTTTCTACCTTATTATACATTTTCTGTTTGAAAAATCACCTGTGATGCATTAACAACGATTAAGATATGTCTGAAATGAGTTTCAGCAAGCAAGTGGTTAACATTCATCACAGCCTTTCCAAACAAAATTGAATTCTACTTTACCTGAAAACTTTCCAATGAAATATTACTTTTTCTTACCTATACAGCCTGCAACTTACCTAGGGCACTATTTATTATTTGGACAAGTTTAGTACAACAGACACACACACACACACACACACACACACACACACACACCATACGCACACACATCCCATACACATACAAGACATCACCTTAAAAAAATGAGAAATTCTCTCTTGGGAAGCTCAAAACTGTATTAAAATGATAAAGAGAAAGTCTTCACTCTTCCTTCATGAACTGAGGTAGACAGGAGTGATGGACACAGACCATAAAACAAAACAAAACAAAACAAAAAAAACCCACAACCAGGTTCCAACATGCTCCTGGTGATAAAAATCATCTTTGCTTCCTCCATCCCACAAAGTTTGTTCATTTTCATGAAGACATTATAAGCTGTAATTGAAAAAAAAAATGGTACCCAGAGGCCCTTCCAATTATCCACACAGGTAGCCTTGCTCATCTGGGACCACCAACAGGTATGGGTCAGGATTTAAGGATTCAAAATAATCATTGCAAAAAAAAAAAAAAAGAATTTGCATGCATAATTTCTCTTTTCTATTCTATTCACTGATGTGGGAAAGCAGAGAGAAAGGAAGCAGAAATTTAGTGTTTCAAAAGGTATTGGTAAGTCAGCAAGGAATAAAATTCAGGTTTGTCCATTGCTTCCTGTAGGTGGTACACAGATTCTGACCGTCACACCTCACAGATACCTCTGCCAGAGCGGTGTTAGGTCACCTGCTATAAATATTCACACTTTTGGAATTCTGGGCCCCACACTACAAGCCAGAAGGTAATCTATTTTAATAGTTAACATGCATATTTAGGTGGGGACAACGGATGTGGTCAGGAAGAGAAACAAATATCCCCTTGACCCTGCTCTAGATGTTGTTTAAATCCATGAAAGAATCCAAATTACTTTTTGAGAGAGAAAATCATGTAGGAAATAAAGAGAGACTTTCCTAGGGATTTCTCTTAAAACATCCAATATCAAAAATGAAAGCACAAAATATGAATAGTTTCTGCTCTGAAACCACTACCATCCCATCTGGGAGGCAGTCCAAACCGTAAGACTAGCCCAGAGTTAGGGTTTTGGATCAAAAGTCCCCATCTGGACTGCACGGGTCCCAGCACCACTCCTGCTAGGTGCATGGTCTTAGGCAAAACTATCCTTCATTGAGCTCAGGATCGAAATCCATCAACAGAGAAAATGACAAGAGCCCACTGGTATGGTTGTGAGTTGCTGAAAGGAGATACCCTCTCCATAGCTCAGCACAGAGTCTATGTTCCATAGATCACATAGATTCTGGGACGTCAGGCAAGCTTTCCCCAAATGCTCTCAGAAAAGATCTTCCCTTTCAATATGGAAATCCCAGTATCTGTTGGAAATGCTCTATTGAACAGTGCACTATATATCCCATTATGGTAGGCCATTCCCATTTGTTTGGTGACTATGCTCATTTTTGAGCGCCTCTTTCATGCTACTATTAAATATTTTGAACATCATGCCAGCTGTTTGGAGAAGACACATAGGCTTGGTGTGACTTCAGCCAAGGTTAGTTTGGGTGCTGTAGAGTTCGCCTATCAAAAAGGAGGCAAGGGCATTTCATGCTGATTTTGCAGTGATCCCCAGGGCTATCACAATTCCAAGTGTCATGTGAAAATAAAGCAGATCCTCTGCTAGTTTGCCTGTGTTCACTCCCTTGATCATTTCTCTACTCTTCTCCACCCTGTTCTGGTTGCTAACATACTCAACTCTAGAGACAACCTCACTGCCCTGTAGAATCCTATTGGTTTCAGCCAATGGGGGACACAGCAAGAGTGCAGTGGGCCAGTGCAGTGGGCCAGTACAATGCTTCCCATTTTATCTTCCCTGGCTCCCTCTGTTCCTCGAGCGGCCATGGTCCTGTGGTGGCTGCATGCTTCTGCCACACACCTGCTAACAGCCCCTCCTTCACAGCGCCTATCCCCTTTGGCCTGGGGTGGCAATGGCTGTCTCCAGTTGCATTCCTTAATGACACCCTTAACCCTGCCTAAACCTTCAGCCACAGTTCCTTTATTGACCTCTTCACTGAAACCCTTTGGAGTGTGCCATCTGTTTCTATTGGGCCCCTGCCTGGTGTAATGACTCTAAAAAGCATTCGAAGCAGTGGTTATGTTTGTGGAGATCACACACAGAGGCAGGTCAGAGAGGGTTTGACTGATCCAATGACCATTAAGGCTTGTGGAAATGGATAGAGTGAGCCAGGCAGCTCCCAGGGAGAACACTTTTCTAGCAAAAGTAGAGGCCTATTTGAAATTTTCAAGGCAGGCACAGAGGCTAGGGTGGCTGGAACGGAGTCAAGGGGGCAACAGCTCTTGGCTTTGAGATGGCCTAAAAGCCAGGGCTGGAATGAGGTCACCCAGGGAGTGAGTACACAGAGAGAAGACTGGGGGGTGGGCCCAGAAAAGATCTGTGGAGGGCAAGGGGACAGGCCAGCGACCAGCAAAGGATACTGAAAAGGAGAAACTGGGGCGGCATGGGAACAAGAAAGAATGGTACCTAAAAAGTCCATTGAAGAAAGAGTCTTAACAAGCATAGGAGTGGGTCAGTCACATGAATATATACCCCTGGAATTAGCCATTTGGTCTGTGGTTAACCTCGCCAAGGGCTGCTTGGGTGGAGTGGTTAGAAGCAACGTCTAACTGAAGTGGTTTCAACAGAAAACAAAAGGAAAGTTTAGAGGTCGATGCTTTCGAGAATAAATTAAACAAGAACAAAACCCGAAAAGCTGACCTAATATTATGCCAATGATTTTTGTGTCTTGCTCTAAAACCCCCAGTGAGAGTATCCAATGGAAGCTTAAATGCCCCGTGGCTCAGACAACTGAGCTGGCGAGTGGTGTGCCAGGGGAAAGTGTGGATAGAAATGGGGATTTTAGTCAATATATTAGATATTATCAGAGGCATGTCATTATCCCAGAGAGTTTACACATTCAATTCGACCTAAACAATGTCTCTTCTTGTAAGAAACTTCATGCGAACACACACACACACACACACACATGCTCACGTGCCCGCCACCAGACTTGCATTTACTAGTATGCAGTAGGTTGTCACGCTGCATGTGAGATTCAAACCAAATCCGATTTTGTAACCGACCTGCAAACCAATGAGGCTTTACTAGGTTGGAATAGTAGTTACAATTTGATTGTACCTTTTCCCCCTGAGAAGGAATTGAAAAGAATCATATTTGTTAATCCTCCTACAAGGACTTCTCTGGTGTCTTTATCCCTTCTTAAAAACAGCGCAGACTACTCTCCAGGTGGAAGAAATCAGATTCCATGTAAACACTCCATCCTATACGTGTACTCTTGTGATGCGAGCAGGAGCGTGTGTGAGGCCTACAGCAGGCGGGTGGGGGGCAGGAACGCTGGAGGGGGCATCGGGACCGACAGCTCTGAAGGAGGGTGGGTCTGCCGTGTCCTGCTACGTATCCTCATACTTTCCACGGTGATAGATGCTCTCGTCTGCCGAGGGCTGTGCTAAGCATCAGCTACATATAAATCACTTGGCAAGGCTATTCTTGCAGGGAGCCCCTTCCTACAAAGGTGCAAGTGCCCAAAACAAACCCAGGAAGCCTCAAACACATTCCACATTACCTTCAACCCCAGATGATGTCTTTTTATTTCATGGCACTGAGAAGAAGTGCCAAAGAGGGGAGGGATGTGGATCCTAATGGGATTTTCCTTTTGGATAAAAAATATATAAGTATATATATATATATTTTTGTAGAAAGGATAACATTTCCTCCGCAACAATACAAATATGGGCAAGTAAAATTTTCAATCAGCATAGCTGCTAATAGTGATGGGTTGCTCACTATGGCCTATGTGCTTGGGCTGTGCTCCATGAGGTCTCATTCCTCTAAATGGCACTGTGAGGACAGGTGGACTGACTACCCTTTAGATTTTACAGGGAGGGAAGCGGAGGCTCAAGGACTGAATGTGACTCCCAGGGCAGGAGGCCACCTGCGAAGGGAAGAGCTGGGATGTGAACACCAGGAGTCTGACCCTAGTGTCTACGTCGGGGTGATACCAGCTCCCACTGGATGAGTATTTATGAGGAAGCATGACCTTGAGATGGATTTTATTTTCATGTTTTTCTTCCCCAGACTACAACGATCCCATTTTACAGATGAGAACATCGGAGTATGAAGGGTTGGCAGAGACTGCCCTGGCTCACTCTGCCACCGAGGGAGCAGACTGCAATTTAAACCCAACTCTTCTGACTCCTAAGAAAGCACTGCACCCTCCTGCACAGACACTTCCCTTCCAAAGTTTAATTGTATTGTTAGTATTAACCACAGGCATCGTTTTCAATATGAACACATGCTTATAGCACACTTATGATGGTCAAGGCCGTGCGTGAGCTGCTGCAATTGAATGCAAAGAAGAAATGCCCCTTCCATCAGTAACCTTAACGCTGGGAAAATAAAGCCCAAAAGCTCATAAAAAATTAGGGTTTGATTCTGTTAAACATAACTCAAAAAAGGTTCTGCACATGTCAGAAGTAAGCATGTGGCTCTTTGCATGGAGAGAAAAATTCCTAGGATGCAGATATCTCTGGAGGCTTGCTGAACCACAAAAGTTCTGGAATGAAGCTTCCACGGGTCTTCAACAAAAGAGGTGGACTTTAGGGAAAGGGAATGATATGAACAGAAGATGAGGAAAGCCGCGTGGACAATTGGAGGAGAGGCAGCTGGCTAACACAGTGGGATGTGGAGAAGGGTTTGAATGCAGGTACAGAATATATGAAGAGATGTTGGACCTCGAGCGACACATGATTTAGCAAACACTGCTTGAGGAAGACGCATTTTCCATTGTAGATAAATATAAACAATTCAACCATATGCCCAGAAAGCAAAGGAAGCTACCACTAACTAGAGGGCCCATGCAGATTTTTCGGAACAACTACACGGCATCCCCGGCCAGCATGCACGTGCTTACACTGGGAAAGGGCAGATCCATGTTCCCTGGATAAAGGCTGCTTCGGGCTGTTCTGATGAGTAAGTGCCCCAAGCAGCCATCTGCTTGGCTGCCCTTCCTTTATGATGACTACCTATTTTCCCCCCACTCTACTCAAGGTGTGGCTCTAAAATGGTAATTCTTAACCTTCGGGAGTGGGCACACCTATCAGTCACGTGATCTTGTAATCCCCCTGCTCCTTGTAAGAGGGAGGTCCATTCATTCAGTTAGTCGATGGCTGTTTGCTGAAGAACCACAAAGTGCCAGGCCTGGTGGCTTGGAGATGCAAAAATAAAATACCTCCCTCTTTAAAGAGCTCCCAGTGTGCCCGAGGCAGACAGGTGTGAGTGGGCACAGTACGCTGCTGAAGGGCTGTAACTGTGCCACACACAGAGTGCCTTCATCTGCCTGGTGCATGCTGGCATGACTTCCCGAGAAAGACATTTTTCAAATTGTTGACACTATTAGAGATGTCCCCTCATTTTCCCTATTGACCCCCTCCATCCCGCTCACGCCCCCTCCCCAGGTCTTCATGCACTACTGTCTGTGTCCATGGGTTATGCATATAAATTCTTCAGTTAATCTCCTCCTGCTCCCCTCCCCACCTCCCTCTGAGATTTGTCAGTCTGTCTCATGCGTCCATGTCTCTGGATCTATTTTGTTCATTTTATTTTGTTCATTAGATTCCACATATAAGTGAGATTATGGGATACTTGTCTTTGTCTGACTGGCTTATTTCCTTTAGCATAATACTCTCCAGATCCCTCCATGCTGTCTCAAAGGGCAAGAGATCCTTCTTTTTTTATAGCTGCATATTATTCCATGGTATAAATGTACCACAGCTTTTTTATCCACTCATAAAGAAATTGGGCACTTCAGAAAAATTTTAAGCTGAGCTGTGAAGAATAAGTAGCATTCTCCAGGTGACTGAGAAGGGAAAAGGCACTCCTAACAGAGGTGAAGAATGTCCAAATGCTTGAGAATGTGTGTAACTATCAGAAAAAGTGATCCAGAGCCACGTTTAGGATGGGGAGGGTTCGAGAGAGGCTAGATATAGAGCACAGTGTTTTCACTTGATCAGCTATTTCATGTGTACTTTAGAAACAACCACAGATGAAGACCTAAGGAGTGAATGGGTAAGAACTGACCAGAAGAAAATCCAAGCCCACCTTAAATTTATCATTAGAAAGGTAATCTAATGTTACCTTGTGAATTTCTCCATAGTCCTAGGTAACGTGGTTTGTCAGAATTTGGAGGTAGAACTTAATGATCCCAAAAAAACTGTCTTTGTATTTTTTGTCTCTCAGTCAATGACATCAGATAAAGAGTTGCTATTAACCTCCCTAGATGTTCACGCTGACAATGTGTGGGCCAAGCATTTTTCTGAGACAGTCACCCAGGTGTCTGTAGTTGAAAGTGAAGAGATGAGGAGGAAGGTTTGGTCTCACCCACTGTAGAAATTTTAGGCCAAATGCAAGATCCGGCTTTGATGAATCTGAATCTAGACCCTGGGACACAATCTTAAACACTGTCTATGCTGATCCTAGTCTCTGAGGACTTGCCAAGCTGGGTTTGAAATTACTAAAAATACCCTCTCTCTGGCTTTGAACCCCTGTACCCTGCACTTCCAGAAGATGTGAAATTATCAGAGAGGAATGTTATAACATTATTAAGAACAAGCAACTTGTCTATTTACCAGTAAAAATCAAGTGAGATTCAAACAATTTATTCATAATTTTGTAGCAAGCAAATGGCAGACAGTCCAGGATTCTGGTGATTGACCTATGGCACAATACCAATACCATCACATCAAGAAAATTTCTAAATCCTCCCTTAAATAGTATTTACACATGGCCAACCCTCTTGCATGGCCATATTCCATTTCTTATTAACAATGTGGTTATTCACCCACCTTATTATCATTACTAACATCATAGGAAAAAACATTGTCATGCCCAGCATAAGGCTTCCATGCATCGGGTTCACCAAACCTATCATTGACTTCAATTTGGCATCTAGGTCTCGTGGAAGAGACAGTGAATGCTCATTTGTATCCGTGCTCTCTCTTCTTAGTGGTCACTCTGCCAGACCACAGGCTCTGCCCCCCTTGAAGTTCATGTCAGAGGGCTGATCAATGGCCCCTGAAGGGAAATGAGGCCCACCATTTTCAAGCTGAACAAATGAAGGAACACCTCCCATTTATAATCCTCACTGCTTCTTCCAGCCACCTGCAGAATAAAGACCCCAACAACCTAGAGAGGGTTGAAGCCACAATACAGAGGGGTCTGGGTCCCTGAATAACTGATGGGCAGAGCCCATCCCCCTCAGCCCTCTGCTCCCCGAGATTCCCTGCTCCCACAGACCTGCATTGTACTGCATGTTATGAGCAAGACATAAACCCTTATGGTAGTAAAGCACTGAGATTTGGAGGTAATTTATTACAGCTGTTAGCTTACCCTGAGTAATACAACTCTTCATTATAAGAAGCTAATAGCTACAAAGAACTAATATTCAATAACAGATTCCAAAAGAGCATACATTGTAAAGAGATTTTAATAAGCTATTTCATATTGCTGACTCTGAGAATACATTTGGGGAGGGGTGGAAACCACAATGCTACCCTTTCAAATAAAAATATAATCATGAGATTTTTATGATCAATAAAATTCTCCTACTATAGAAATCCTTAGGTCATGATAGATAAATTCTATGAAGCACACATTGTAATATAAGACTGGTATCAGATATTCAGACATTCTAATAATCAAAGCAAGGATGGACAAATCTAATTTAAGTTGGTCCTGCTGAGTCATTCAAGATATCTATCTACCCCAAATGAACATAATCCATTAGCATCAAAATAACAACGTTCCCCCAAACGCAGATGGGCCGAGCTCTATTCATGACTTTTATCAGTGTGACATGTGGCTAATATTCATTTATCAAACAGTAAGGGCATTGTTTTGTACTCAAATAATTATCAGTTAATGAAGCTTTAAAAAGCAAGAGTCTCTTATATCTAGATTGAATTATTCTTTCTCTGGTGCTTACCCTCATATTCTAAAATACTTAAAAATGTTCCAATAGTAAATGAGTTCACCTTATGTAAGCTCAAAAGCAATAGGGTATTTCAGCCTCAGAGCACAATAGTAAGAATGTCAGAGCACATTCATTCAATTCAAAAACTGGTCTAATATTTCCTACTTGGCTACATGCCTTTTACAGTTACATCTCTGGTGAACACAGATAATCTCTAATGTCCTTTTATCATAAAATGGGAAGTCCCAACAATTCCATTTGATAGGAGATGAAGGGTCTGAGAGGTAAAGCAGCTCACCTAAAGCCACCCAAGAGTATACTCCTGGACAGATGAAGACATCTAAAAATCTCGCATTGTTGGCTGCTTATCCCAATGCCTTTACATTTTTTTAAATTTATTTTTTATTGATTTCAGAGAGGAAGGGAGAGGGAGAAAGATAGAAACATCAATGATGAGAGAAAATCGTTGTTTGGCTGCCTCCCATATGCCTCCCACTGGGGATCAAGCCTGCAACCAAGGCATGTGCCCTCACTGGGAATGAAACTATGATCTTCTGGTTCATGGGTCAATGCTCAACCACTGAGCCACACCAGCTGGGCCCAGTACCTTTTCATTCCCACCCTGCCTTGTTCACAACTGAGATGACAGATGTCCTGATTTTAACCTGGAATACTTTACAGGCGAGGACACACAGTTTCCTGTTTTGGAGGAAACTGAAAAAGGATTTACTTTTCTAGCACTCTTAATGCAATTGTGCACACACACTAAAACAAAGGGCATTGGATGCACAATGGCAGAGAACCTGGAGAGTTCCCAGCAGGTGGAAGGCTCCAGGGGCGGGCATAATACGAGCATCCGGCTCACAGAGGATTCAGAGGCTGCACCTTCGTCTCATCTTTCTTTCCCTCCAGGTATCCAGAGGACTTGGCTATGGAAGCTGTGTCTACTGAAACCTTCAAAATAGCTTTATTTTGTCTTATTATAGATTCAGTCAAATACTCCAGAGACAAGTGACTTGCTGGGAAGCAGCAGCTTGCTGGAATGAATGAAATAGCCAAATCTTCCCTGTAATGTAGTCGGGAGCATCAGTAGCATAGCCTGTGGTTACCATAATCAGAAATCCCCAGGGAAGCACTCTTTGAAGATACCTCTCCCAGTCACTGGTGCCAGTGTCAAAGGCCGGTGCAGCGGCATGTAACACATAGAATAGAAAAGCCCTGTTAATTCACAAATGAATTATCTTTTATTCCTCCATTATTATGATTCACAACTTTCCTCTTTCCAGAAGAATTTTGTGTTTTTTTAAATATATTTTTATTGATTTCAGAGAGGGAGAGAGAGAGAGATAGAAACATCAATAGAGAGAATCATCCATTGGCCACGTCCTGCACACACCCTATTGGGAATTGAGCCTGCAGCCTGGGCATGTGCCCTGTCCAGAAATCAAACCCAGGACTCTTCAGTCCACAGGCCAACACTCTATCCAGTGAGCCAAACCAGCTAGGGTCAGAAGAATTTGTTTTAAGCATATCCATTTCCGGTATGATTGTATCGTATCTGGGAGGGGTGCATATTCATATTTAGAAGGGCACCCCAAAGTCAAGATTGGTTTAGCTTGGTGGTTCCACTGAATCAAGCGATACCTTTTTTCAAATCAAATGTGGGCACCTCTTCCCTTGAAAATCCCCCAAACATGTATTCATGACAAGGGTTTCATTTGCACATCGCTCATTAACATTTGCAGTTAATGAGCCAGCATTAGCTCATTAGCTGCAAATGCTTCACCTTAGCTACTATTTTTAAAAGCCATGCTTGTCCACAGACTGCAATACTGCCTTGGCACGTTAGAGCTGAAACCTGTCTTCTCCCCACATAGTTCCACCTTTCTCTGAAATGCACTCTGCATTCTTTAGGATGCACTTGGTCATGAGTGGCAGACTTCTGGAAATAAACTTTTTCCTTTCTGTCCATTACAAAAAACCAACAAACCCGCTTGCTTAGGGTTCCCTCCCCCAATCCCAGGGAAATACTTCTCATGAAGAAGTCAGTGGGCTTTGGAGAGGTACAATAGACTCTCTATTTAAAATTCCAAATAGTGCTCAGGCTCCTTCTCCCGCTCTTGCAAGATTGACCATATGTGAAATTTGAATGTAGATCACAGTGTTTCTATTTAACAAGATTAAGGTGTGATTACATCGGTTGTTTCATAATTTCATACTTTCTCCATTAAGGGAAGTCGGCATTTAAGGTCCCTCTCAGTCATTCTGAATAGCATGCCGAAGTGGAAAAATAACCCTTGCTGCCCTGAGTTACCAGCCATTTAACTTCCTTTTGTTTATATTTTCTTATCTGTCATTTCTATATCTCTCTCATATCTTCTTCACAATAATCCAACGTATCAGCCACTTTACTTTCTTTAATTTCTACTTTGTAAGCTTGTTTTTTTTAAGATAAAACTGCCCAATATTCATAGTGAGAGAGAGAGAGGGAACAGAAAGCATAACACTTAAAAAAACAAAACACTCCTGGAATAGTCTTAATTTGCTGATAGATATTTCCATTTACCCACGTTCTAAGGAGGGGCAAGGCCTAAGATACCTGTTTAATTGAAAGGAGTAAATCCCAGCCAAGCAGTGGTGGCAGATGCTGCATACCATATCAGTTTCTTGGAGAGCCACATGCATACTTGCATATTATAGTCTCTTGCATGTCCTGCGGTAAAAAATATGTTCAATTTTCTTTAAAGAATTGTGTCCTATCTACAATTTACTTGAACATAGGCCTTTATTTATTTTATTCTTAGGACATCCATTAAGATTTATCGGACACTGGTGTTCAAGGACCACAGTTTAGGAAATCCAATTAAAGTTGGAAGAATATTGGTTGGAGGGTTCCTATCTCTAGCTTTGATACTTACTAGCTGTGTGGCTTTGGACAAGATACTTAACCTCTCTGAGCCTCATTTCAATTTTACATTCCAGCCAATATTCACTGAGCATCTGTGGTGTTCCAGACCCTGGGCTAAGTAGGCACAGAGAACACTGCAGTAAACAAAACAGACATACCCCACCCTCAGGTAGAAGAGCTAACGGTTAAACAAATACATGTATCTTTGGATTATTGACAAGTGCCTGAAAGGAAAAAGAGTAAGTGGAGGAGATAATTACAGGGAAAAGTTAATACAGATCGAGTGGGCAGGGACATTCTTTAAGGAAGAGACAATTCAGCTCCTGAAAGACATGTACCATCCAGCTAAGCAAATGGTTAGCAGTGATGGAAAACGTTCCAGAAGCAGGAAAAAGCAAATGAAAAGATCCCAAGACCAGGTTTGCATGCTCACAATTTTTAAGAGAGAAAGTATGAAACCTAAAAATTCTGAAGCTACAGCCTCATAACCTTATTGGACTTGCTGGTATCAGAGGAGCATCAAGGACCCTGTGCCTGGAGCACAGTAAGCCTGTAGGGGACAGGTGAGAGCAATGAAATACACAGGTGTCAGCCCGCCATCCTGGTGCCCCACACTCACAGGAAGGAATCTGGGTTTTACTCTAAGTGCAAAAAAGTACCAGAATTGTACTGTCTGATTTAAGTTTTTTTTAATTTTAGTTTAAACAAATTTATATATACACACACACGTGTGTGTGTGTGTGTGTGTGTGTGTGTGTGTGTGTGTATTGATTTCATATAGGGTAACGGGGAGGGAAGAGATAGAAATGTCAATGATGAGAGAAAATCACTGATCAGCTGCCTCCTGCACACACCCTACTGGGGATCGAGCTGGAAACTCCGGCATGTTCCCTGACCAGAATCAAACTGTCACCTCATGGTTCATAGGCAGACCCTCAATCCCTGAGCTACACCAGCTGGGCTGATTTAAGTTTTTTAAAGATTGCACATGGAAACAAGGAGACTAGTTAGAAGGTGGGAAGGAAGAACTTCAGTTTGCTCATCTATAACCCTAGGGTATTAATTCTTAGTTCATATTGTTGTAGAAAAGTATTAAAACCTGTGTAAGAGCCTGGTACAGACAAGATGCTAAAATAGAACTTACTGCTCCCAGTCATCTCTTGAGACATGGAACCCAGCCCATGTAGAGATGGCCATCCATCGGCACTGACCTCCCCCTCCCCACCTCGCATGGCATGGTCCCCTTGACTTTCTGAATTACAAACTGTTGAGTCTGTTTGCATCTCAGAGGAGCCACAGTGAATAATGGCAGAGAGAATGCCTTTCCTGCTCTACCTTCCCTCTCTACTGAAGGGTGAAGTGTGCATGCCCCCAGCCTGTCCTTAAGGATTCAGAACCCATCATTGAGGGGTGTCACAATGGCCAAGTTTGGGTTCAGATGTGCTTGTCTATCCAAGCAGACCGGACGTGCCCTGGGGGTAAAGGAGGGAGTGATGTGGAGGCAGGACCAGAAACTGAGTAATGACTAAGCACTTCCTAGAAAGAAGATCACTGGCCATTTGGACACTTGGCCTTTTTTAGAGTTGAAATCCTGCTTTAAAAACAAAGAAGCCACCAAAACCAGTTTGGCTCTGTGGACAGAGCCTCGGCCTGCAGACTGAAGGGTCCCGGGTTCCATTCTGGTCAAGGGCATGTACCTTGGTTGCGGGCACATCCCTAGTAGGGGGTGTGCAGGAGGCAGCTGATCGATGTTTCTCATCGGTGTTTCTAACTCTCTATACCTCTCCTTTCCTCTCTGTAAAAAAAATCAATAAAATATATTTAAAAAATAAAAAAAAAATAAAAGCAAAGAAGCCACCCAGTGTCTTCATCAATAAATAATATGGGAAATAAGAGATACAAGGAGAAATTGTGTATCAAAGAGACTTAAAAATAGCCCCAAACAGATAAGTTTCAAACATGATATGGAGAAATGCATCCCTGGGTGAGAAAGAAAAGCAAGAAAGTGGTAACATAACATCTGATTAGTGATTACTTTTTGAGGGATGACAGGGTTTAAAAAAAAACAAACTTGTGATGGGATGTGACCTGTGTAGGACTCCTGGGGAGAAGTGGTTAGGGGCTGGCCAAATTCTACTTCCTGACCTGAGTGGTCATAAGTGGGTGCTGCTTTATGATAACTTATCAAGCTGTATATTGGTTTTATACCGTTTTCTTTATCTCTGTTTTCCAAATAAAAGGATTAACAACAAGAAGAAAATTAAGAGCAAATATATACTGAATTTTACAGGTCAGTTATTTCAGTCAAAGCCATGATACAAATTTTTAAAGTAAAAAAAAAAAAATAGAATAGAGGTTGGGGTTCACAAAACGACTTGATTTATGCTGCTATTGGAGAAAAATATTACAAAAGGAGAGTAATGATAGTGTCAGATTTTCTGCCAAATTTTTCTCCTTTCTGATTGTACATCACAAATGACTAATTAAACTGTTATTTCATTACAGAATTCAATTAATTTATATGTCACTTAGCTGCCCCCATATCTTGATATTGTAGGACAAAAGTATAAATTACTTGAGCAACAAGAAGACAGTCCTACTGATAAAACTTTTAAGATAGATTATAAAAAATCTTATCTCCAAAACAAACTAGATAATTAATTGTATAATTCATTTTAATTTCTAAGTAGTAATTCCACAATACAGTCAGCCCATGGGCTTTAATATGGCAATAAACAATTAACAACTACAGGTTTTCATGTTCACATAGAAATAAAAATATTTTTCCCCAATAGCAACATAAATCAAGTCATTTTTGAACCCCAACCTCTATTCTATTTTTTTTTTTTCTAAACTGCCTTTTTTCATCCTCGATATCAGGAGGGAACTTGCAAGTCTCAAAGCCCCTAGTGACTGTGAAAGACCCTCCATCTGTGCAAAGTTTCCGGGGTCTTCTATTATGACATCTTTGGCTATGTGAGCACACATTCTTTTCATGCCCTCAAGATATTATATGGCAGCAATTGGGATGGTTCCTGTTTAGGCACTCTGAAAAAATGCAAATTATTATCTGGTGAGCAGGAGAGGAGCTCACTCTAAATGAGGGGTGCATCAATAAGCAAACCACCCTCATTTCACATTGACTTACTCTATCTGGGTACCATGTGGTATCTTTTTGTCTCTAACAAGGAGAAGCTTTTGAAACCTAAACACTGGAGAACAATAGCAGGTGGAAGGCATTCTTTGCACAAAGCAAATGGGACCACTGGGGCTACTATATGAGATATTTTTCCTACTGTAACAGATTGTCAAATTATCACAGCACCAACGGCATTTGAGCCTACAAAACTTCTTTATTAACTCAGATGCTGGGATATTATGAATCGCACCTGCATGAAAACAAATGGCAATGCTTAGTTCATAAAAAAACAAACAAAAAACAAGTGTGGGTTTTCAGAAGTTGGAAATACCACAGTATACTCATCTATAAACAACAGGTCACCATAATTTACCATTTCCTCTACCCTACCTTTAGCTTTAATCCCCCTTAAAGTACAACTATGAATATGCAACCTAAATATTTCAGACACCAAGAGGTGTCAAGCCTAGCCATGTGGATTCAAAATTCTCCCAGTCCAGGCACTTTTTAAAGTGTTATTTGATTCTGGATAAAGGCTTGATGGGGCCAGGTGTGTAACCAAAAAAAGCATATTTTGCTCTCTTTGACTCTCAGCAGGTGAGTTACCTGACTGGAATGGCTCATTTGCATGCCAGTACCCATAATGCTCTGTTGGCTCTCCATAACCTCCCAGTAGTGTGGGGGCCCAGCTCTGTGGGGCAAGGGAACTGAAAGGGTGCTCTCTGACTTGGAGATTAAGAAGAGCTTGAAGCTAGGAAGAGCAATGACACATGAAAACCAAAAAAACTGTCACAGCTTTCACAGGAAGACTTCATGGGTTACTTTCCATTTTGAAAAACAAAACAACAACAACAAAAAAGCTTTGTGGGGCAAACACTAAAAAAAAAGAAAAGGTTCGCTCTTTTCTTTTCTCCTATCCTGTGTGGTGGAGGTGACGACGGTGCAATGTTTTCAAATCCCATACGCAGTTCAGTGTTTGCAAGGGCAAAAAGCAGGGGAGCAGAACAGCCTTTACCAGACCTCATTTCTCCAATGGCCATAAGCACTGAGCCTGAAGCTGAGTGTAGGGGCAGTATCTGTCCATGCGACTCAAGTAGTGATGGCAGGGGCCAGCAATAAATCAGTTCATCTGACACATCTCAGGTATGTCCAAAACATGCATATTTTCTCTGCAGCCTCCTCCTCCAGAAATGTATAAATAGATTGTCAGCAAAGTAATAAAAGGCGCTTGTTATTTTTATTCCTTAGCAACTAGACAAAACCCACTTGTCCCATCACTTCATTTGCCCACTAACAAGACATCTGAAAGTCATAAAACCTAAGTGCTTTGTTATAGCGATACCCAGACAACTCAAGAGCGACAATGAAGCAGTCAGTGGAATGCCGGGCCCCGGGAATCATTCGGCGGAAAGGAAAGAGGCTGAGGAGTCCAGTGCTCCTCAGACATATTGTCGCTTCCCCCACATGCTGCACGAGCACACGTGTGCAGCAAAACCCTGCCAGCTTCGAGATGCCTCCTGCTCGTCATTCAGGAGCAAATGCACTGACATGCAAATGAGTGACAGAGTCCGGGTTACAGGGTTCTCCTTGAGTTGGTTTGATCTGTTTTTGTAAATCATCCCCAAATTTCAGTACTTAACTGGGGACCCGCACACTGCCAGGGCACTGTGGCGTGGCACTGGGAAGGCACAATTCTGTGGGCAGGGACTCAGAGAAACACTTCCCAAATCCTGTTGTTCACGATATTGAGCCCAAGATGCTCTAGGGCAGCGGTCGGCAAACTCATTAGTCAACAGAGCCAAATATCAACAGTACAATGATTGAAATTTCTTTGGAGAGCTGAAAACCGACTTCTGCGCTTGGGCCACGAAGTTTCAATTGCACTGTACGTGCGCGCCCGCACGTGGTATTTTGTGGGAGAGCCACACTCAAGGGGCCAAAGAGCCGCATATGGCTCGCGAGCCGCAGTTTGCTGACCACTGTTCTAGGTTCCTTCAAAAAAGGGTTCAGGGCAAGTTTAAAAACTGCTACAGCCCCTTCTTGAATTACTACCCCATGCACGTTAGGGCATCTAAGAGCCTGAAAAATCTTGAATCACAAGGTCCTGATTGTTTCATGAACGTTCTCAATATTATTTGACCATGCAACGGGGGGCGGGGGACTTACTCTCTTTTTGACACAATATCTCACAGAACATAGTTTGGAAATTGTTGCTCCATAAACCATAACGATCTTTTAAACATGTTATCCAGGGCAGGTCCCTGAGTAAGTGAGCACTTTGTTCCACCTCTTACACCAGCCCCCTGGACCAAACAGAATCTATATACATTTTAGTGAAGTCTTAATCTTGGATCTACAAAATGGACCCTATTTCACAGCGCACTGTGGTTTTTGCCACTTCATAAGCAATACCAAAGAAGCATATGACAAGAGCTTACTATCTAGGTCCATGGTCTGCAAACTGCGGCTCGCGAGCCACATATAGCTCTTTGGCCCCATTGAGTGTGGCTCCTCCACAAAATACCATGGCCTGGGCAGGTCTATTTTGAAGAAGTGGCGTTAGAAGAAGTTTAAGTTTAAAAAATGTGGCTCTCCAAAGAAATTTCAATCGTTGTACTGTTGATATTTGGCTCTGTTGACTAATGAGTTTGCTGACCACTGATCTAGGTGGTTAGGATAGAATTAGGTTCATCTAACAAGAAACCATGAAAGACTACAAGGGAATACCATGATTTTCATGCTTTTATAAGGCAAACAGGATTGGAATTCTTCCCAAAAGTAGCTTCTATCTATTCAGCACTTTCTATGTGGCCAACACCCTTCTAATTACATTTGGATCTAAGGGCAAATCTACAGATTAGGTTCTAATTTCTGCCCATTTTACAAATAAAGCAATTCAGGAACCGCAAAGCTAAGTAACTTACAAAAGGTCACCCATCTATTAAATGACACAGTGAAAGAAGATGATAGTGGGCTAGTCTGAACATGATAATAGATCAAATGACAGTGATTAAAATGCTACATTCTGATACACCAATGACAGAATCAGATGGTGTCTGCTACAAAAAAACAAACAACAAAAAGAACATACTTAAACTAAAATACAGAATTTTCCTTAGGATTAAAATGTCGCAGCTTCAAATCCATAATCATATTCTAACTAGCCTATGTTTTAGTTTTTTTAAATGTGTGATTTTGATGAAAGAAATATGGAGATCCTTTGTGTTTTGACATGTTTCTGTCCTTCACATGCCAGATTCATGCCGAATTTGCATAACTCAACAAGGCAACAGGGAGGGACCATCAATTCTCGAAGTACCTGTGTGGTTCATGACCCGCCCAGTACGCTACAAAAGGATAAATATTCTCAGCCCGTGGGAAACGCTCACAAGATTTTAAATACACTTTTCAAACTCAATTGCTTCAATAAGTGCAATTTTCACTTGCAAAACAAAGGCCCTATTCTTCAACACCTATACACAAGAACGGATCCATTTGCCATCTTTATCATGTGGCTTTAGATCGATTGATTATTGGCAGGCTACGTCTGGTCCGGACATCAGAAACAGAAATATTCATCTCCGGAAGAAAACTGGCGTTCGGTCTCCTTCTGTGCACAAAGAGAGCGTGCCCTTGTATTTCACCAGCTGAAAGCAGCCTTTATTGATTTCGCGTTGCACTGAATTTGTTACAGCTCCTACAGCAGATGTGGAAACACTATTTGGCAATGTTTTTAACTTAAAGGTGAAAACATAGAGATTTAAAAACAGCGAAAGGTGAATATTAAAAAATGTGTTGAATTTCTGGTATATCTGATAATTGCATTAATTATGACAGGCATTGTTTTTTAGATTTTTTACAGATTGGGTAAGAGGATTAAAGACCTGTCATCTTCATTCTTAAAGTCAAACTGATACAAACTTCGATGAATTAAAAAAACTGTATCACATATATATATTACAAATATATATATATCACAAATATATATATATCACAAATATATATAACAAATATATCATAAATATATATATCACAAATATACATTTATATCACAAATATATATATATATAAAATTATTCAAAATAATATCACAAATATATATATCACATACATAATCATTCAAAATAATTACAAACCTATATATATATAATCAAAACTATACCAAAAAATATATATATCACAAATATATATATCACATACATAATCATTCAAAACTATATCAAAAATATATATATCACAAATATATATATGTGTGTGTGTGTGTGTGTGTGTGTGTGTATATATATATATATATATATAATCATTCAAAATAATTACAATCCTAATGTATCCAAGTCATAAACATTCCCAAGAGAAGGCAAACCAATCTCTGGTAACTAGGACACTTTTTTGTCAGTACTTTTTCAGAAATGCCTACACACATATCCTTACCGTGGACTACGCTTGAGAGGTTTCCCTTCAGTGAAACACTAGGTAAGAGCTGCAGAATTGCGGGTCTCTATTAAAACTGTACCCCTGATTTGGACCCATAAAACTGAAGGCTGATTTCATTCCCAATTTGAGAGGCAAAGAACTCTCCCTCCTTATAGCTTTCACATTATAGTCTTTCATGACGTAAATCTCAAGACAAATTTACAAGCAGATCTGAACCATGTGGGTATGTGTACATAAAATCATTATTATAATGACATTTGAAGTCCGGCTATGTGTCAGCCAAGACTTCCGTTTCTAAAAGTGAGTGAACTTCATAACAAAATTTCTGCCCCATTCCATGCAAGTCTCCTTGTGGGGAAAAAATAATAGAAAAACAGGGTGCAGGGCACATAAATAAGCAGAAGAAATCACAGCAGCTTGAAAGTATGTATAGAGCCTTGCTTCTCCGATGTGATTATTTCCCCAACAAAAAGTAGCAAATGTTGTATTCAAGTGCACCTGCCAGTGGCTCAGGATTGAGCCCCGCACACCACACTGGCTTAACTATTAGGCATCTAAATGGAGCATGAGAAAAAGCCAGAGTGGATGCAATGCCTGGGTGGATGAGGCTTCTTTCCTTTTTACTCGGAGCTGCTGAATGTAAAGAGAGTCAACAGGGATTTATGGACCTCCCACCGAGTGGAAAACCACATATTACCACAGGGTGTTAGGGCCATTTTTAAAGAAGAGAAGAGCTGGGTTAGTTTCGCTGTAAACAAGGAGGGTTCCAAATGGCTACTACTGGCATGTGAGGATGGGCATGCAGTGGCAGCTGCAGGAGAGCTCCTTCCCATGCCCCCATATCATCCCCAGAAGTCATACACACTAAGCGCCGGCATGATGCTGCCATGTCATCAGAAATATATACTTGGTCTTTGCCTTTGGTTCCTGGCATACCTGAGTTTGTGTTAATGAGGGGACTTTTGGAAAGTCCTCAAGGGTGGGAGTGTGGGCAGCTGGTTGCTGGAGGAGCCAACCATGGCATGAAAGGGTTGGAACTTGCAAGCCCACTCCCAGACCTCAGGTCAGGGAGGGGCTGGAGATTGAGTGCAATCGCCAAAGGCCAATGACTTCATCATTGGAATGGGATCTCCACCAAAACCCTCAACGGCAAGGGCTGGGGAGCTGCTGGTTTGGTGAACACACAACAGGTGCTGGAGAGACACAGCAGTGCTGTGCCCTCTTCCACTCCTTGTTCTACAAATCTCTTTCATGTGAGTGTTCTTTAGCTTTAGCCTCCATAATAAAACCAGTCATAGCTGGTCAACCAGTTTCCTGGGTTCTGTGAGCTGTTTTAGCAAATTATCAATACTGAGGAGGGGGCTGTCCAAACCTCTTGATTGGTAGCTGGTCAGTCAGAAGTTCAGAAGGCCCCTAATTGCCATGGGCATCAACCTTATGCAACTGAGCTCTTAATATGTGCTGAATTCAGGTGGTTAGTGTCCGAAATGAATTATCCATTGGAAGATGCCCAATGGGTGTCCACAGAGACTTGAAGAACTGCTTCCCGTGTAAAACCCACACACTTGGTGTCAGAAATGTTGTGTAGGTAAAAAAAAAAAGACCTTAAGAGTTGAAGAGCATTGTATAATCAACTAATCCTCTACCTAGCAGTACCCCTCACTTATTCAATGGACACCTTGTTGAAAGAGGGTATATTGATAAAATATCCTCAAGTGGAAAATAAAATGTTTGAGAAATTCCCTTGCTTTTCATTTTTAATTGATCTCCAGCTGGCGGAGGCCTCCTTTATCGTTCCATGTCTTCCCAAACTGCTTTCTAGGAAGGAAAATGTTACTAATATTTAGTAATCCCTACTGGAGGAGAGGTTTACTGAAATCAACTTCAAATCCATAGATTTGTAGAATAAGCCAGGAAAAACTCCCAAGGACATCTGGGTGGTAGTCCTGGTTCCATCACCTGATGTTCTCTGAGTTCCTCTGAAGTGAGTTTTGGGGGAGATTACTACCATTCTCCTAAGACTGTTGTGAGGATTACATGAAATCATGGCCAGGCTTACCCCATCATTTTCTTGAAAATGAAAACTTCATCATGCTAGACTGGCTTGTGATAGTAAACAGAATTCAGCTTGTAACCACTGCGTCAACCAGCTTCTCCATTATCCAGGCTCCAGGTTAACAATCCTCTGAGGTTTGACAGGATTAGCCTGCAAACTAAACGACCTGGGTTAGAGTTTCAACTCAACTTCATGTGAGATGTCAGACACTAGAGAAACTACTTAACTTCTCTAGGTCTCGGTTTCCTCATCTACAAAAGACAGAAGCTGCATTTAATCAGGTTGCTGTGAGAATTAACTGAGTTGATGATGTAAAGCCCTTGGAAGAGTTGCTGGCACAGTAAGCACTGTGTAAGTATTAGCTATTGTTGTGAGAATTTGAAGAAGTGAATTCATAAAAAAACTTTCTATTCTGAGACCAGAACACTGTTCTGGCCCTCAAGATGTGTTGCAAATACACGATGATACGCTAATTGAATTTAACTGACCCCAAGGTAAGTATTTAGGGAGAGAATTTTTTAAGCTTGCTATACAGCAATGATTCTTTTTTCCCCCTACCATGATGATTTTGTTTCCGAACACTCAGAAACAAGATTATAACAAGCTTCATACAACTAGAAATTAATATTTCACCACTAGTTCATCAACATAGGTGACCATTAAAATGCATTGCAGTTCATGGTGGGGTTGCCCAAGGAAAGGGGGAACAGACACAATCAAATGATCAGGAAAGAGGGAAGGAAACACATAGTGTGTTTTTAATAGAGAAACATTCATAACACCTACAGTGATCTTTCTAAATCCTCTATTTCCCCCTCCTTTTTCTAACTTGCGGCTGTTCTGCCATGAAGGAGATGTCTATTGAATCGGCAATAAAGAGTTTTCTTTGGGTGTTTTCCTTTTCCCTTTCATCCCTCTTTCCTTCTTCCCTCCCTTCTCTCCTTCCTTCCATATAGCAATGGCGATGCCCCCTTCATGCCATGCACTCCACTAGGCACTGGAGCTGTGGCAGTGAATAAAACACAGTAGATCACCAAAGTCCCCAGAAAAGCAAGATGGTCACAGATGGAAACAAAATTTGGAAGGGCAGCCTGAGGAATGCTGGCAGAAAGGGGAAGGAAGGTTTTCTGATAGAGGATCTAACTGAATTGCATCTTCAAGAAATATTAGAAACTAGCTTGTGGGACCAGGAGGAAAGTCACTGAGCAAGCAGGGCAGGTGATCCACGCAGAGGGGAAGCCTGATGAAGGCAGGGTATCAAGAAGCCGTGTGATCTCTGGAGGGGACTGAAAATCAGGTCTGTGTTGGTGGGCTAAGAGGGAGAAACTTCTGAGATATGCTAAATTAAGTTACAGCCGGATGGAGGGAGGGTGGAAGAGACAGGCAGGGTTAATTAGTTAACAGCTGCAGGCCTACATTAACCAAAGACTGGTAACATTCCTGAATGTGTGTGGAAACTGGGAAATGACTTCCAGGTGACTGTTTTCAGGGACTTTCTAGAGAGAACAGCCATCATGCCCACTGCATCTGGCTTATGCACGGCCTTCCCGGACTGCTGCCCACACTCTCACAATCCAAAGGGGCAAATGCTTCTTCCTCACCGACAACACACCCATCCCAGAACTAGCCTCTCTTCACCTTCTCCCAGCTCCTTATCTGCTGGGACTGTAGATTCTTTTGCAACAACTTACATCTTTCTTCCCTAAACTTAATGTATAAAAGAGCCCCCCTGGCTGCAGGATGGCCGACATGCTTGTCTTCCCCACCTAGCCCTGCGCGCCTGGGTTAGACTGCACACCCCTAAACCTGGCTAGCTTGTGGGGCAACAAACCCTGTCTTTCAGCAAATCTTGAGCTGTGTGAAGTTTATTGTTCAACAGCACTGTCGGTACTCTGTGTAATTGTTCCAGATTTCAGGCAGCATTTATTATTTTTAAAAAAATATCTCAATAATACAATGTAAAAACAGAATTGATATCCTATTTTGGAATGTGCACACTTTTTTTTTTTTTTTTTTAGGAACACACAAGGTCCCTTTTCTGGATGGAAAAAATTCACTAAATAAATAATAATTAAAGATCTAATTTGGGCCACACCCTTGTGGACATTAGATATATGAGCAAGAACACAGGGCCTCAAGGCTTACTATCAGTGGACAGGGAAAATCACCAGATACAGTTCAACTGCCTAAAAGAAAAACATTCATTTTTATATTAAAATAATAAGCTAGTTCTCATTTAAACTACATAGGGAAATTAGTGAGCTAACTTAAAATTTATCAGGGACTGTGTTCCTTCATAAGCTTAGAAATAGTAAGTTTTCTTGTTAAGAAATTTAGTCCATTAAGTCATTCAATTCACCCACTTATTGAGCACCTACTAATGTTACAGAACACTGAATTAACTGAGTTGCTTGGAGTACATCCACAAACAAAATGGACAAAGAAAACCTTTGATTTCCCTTTCATTCCTCGGACCAGTCACAGTAGAAAAAAAAATCCTTGATTTCTTCCTTATCACAATGATTTTATAATCTTTCTAAGAATAGACTTGAATATCAGCTAAATAATTGACTAGAAAGCAAGAATTACAGCAGTCTGGCCATATTCACCATTCTTCCTCTCAACAGAAATATCCAGATGTTTGCATTTTTTAAACGGTTCATTTAAACTATCTAAATTAAAAAAAAAATACATCAAGGTATCTATGTAAATCTTGGTAGCCCAATGACATTTTAAAAGAAATATATAAGACCGTAGCAGGGTCCTTGGTAGGCACAGAAGTCATGAGAAATGTAATGCCCACCACAAGTTATCTAATATTTCAAAGATAACAACATCCTGCATTGTTGAACAATAATTTGAAGGCAGATTGAATGGAGTCTTGCAATTTTCATAGGGGGAAAAAAAGTCTGCACATTTTTGTGATTTTTCTTTTTTGACACATTTAATTGCTCTTCCATACACAAGGAGAACAAAAGCAGCAGCATGCCATATTTATTCAATGAAGGGAGAGCTACAGGGGTTGTGGAACATTCTTTCTCCAACACTAGCCAAATTATCTCAGTGCCCAACTTGTAAGAGGCTGCAATAATACTCGATCATTTCAGAGCACTGGTAGGGTGATGCATCATTTTAACAGCACGATGGCAGATTGTGATCATCTTCATGTTATAGGAATCTAGAGATAAGTGGCAAGCATGGTGAGTCATTTTCATACATCCTCATTCTGTATGGAAGCCTTAAAGAGACAGTCAGAAATTGGCCTCCTCTGGCATGGACTACTCATTCACTCCATGAGTAAGGAGGCTGGTGTGTGTGTACTTGGAGGTTCATCGGTAAAGTCATCATGGCCTTTGGTGTTCACTGTACAGAACAACCCAAGGGAGACAGTGTAAAGTCACCATGATTGATAGTGTGCTATCTAGTAAAACTGCAGCTCAGAACAAGGGAACTCCAATAAAATGGACTGGAAGTGCCACCAGGGCAGGAAACATGTCAGTTACATTTACTGATTTATATACTCAGTGCCTGGCACAGTACTAGAAACTGACAATGGTTAATAAATGTTGTTTAATAAATGATGCACTGATGAATGAATGGATGTTGCATATATAACAATAATCAATGTGTACATTAATGGTAGCTTTGCGCATGTAAAACAGTCCCTGTCAATCTGGATATCTGGCCACTAAAATACATTTTAAACAAATAAGAATTTTTACTTGTCATCATAATGTATTTGTTTGCACTGAACAGCTACTGCTTAACTACTTGAATAAAAAAGACATTCAGCGTGTTTATGCCAATCCAACCACCATCAACATCCGAATACCCACAAAAAATCATCATCAGAGATAATCAGTTCTTTTGGTAAAGGCACAAAGCATTTTGGAAAAACTTAATTGAAAACTGGACACAACTGGATGATGATTGATGATGAATGCGTTGGTGATGAATTAATTTATTTCTTAATGAGCAGGCTCAGATCCTTCATTTCCTCTAAGAGATTAGCATATTTAAATACAATATGCTATGTTTTCCTATAAGATCTAATCTTTTAAGCAGGATGCCTAGTTCAAAGACTATTTTAATAAAGGAGAAAGGAAAAAGAATAATTCAATGTACAGCTAAAGTCATGGAAGCACATGTTTTAGGAAAAGGTGAGTCGTAAATCATGCTTTTATATTTGAAATACAGATGTTATTCTTAGAACCTGTCAAGCCCATATTAAGTGGAAAACTTCTATTTCAAATGATGTGTCACTGAAAATGGGTTGGTTTTGTAACTGGACAACCAAGGGGTCCAGGCAGCCTGTCACTATTTGAGCCAATTAAGCAGAGACAGGGTTGAATCATATATGAGCATTCATTCTAATACTGCCAGCATTATGGGAGAGCAGCAGGTCATCCACAAAAATCTGCTCTGCCCCCCACCATAAACCAGCTGCTTATATTGGGTAGAAGGACACAGATTACATGGGAAAGTATGAATTACAAGCATGGGAAAGTAGGCACAGTATAATCATTACAGGTTACAAGTCATGTGGGCTGGGGGTCAGGGGGCGCATAGTACAGGTGCCTCTGGGCACCACTGGGACCAGATTATAGGCAACAGGGGCTAGGGTTGTAAAGAGCAGGTGCCTCCAGGACTAGATTTTTCAGCCACAAAGTTGTAAACCTTTTCCTATCAATAGGCAGTTCTCAGGACAGGAGGATAGATTGCATTCTGATGTTAGCTCCCATGTCCCAACCAGGTTAGAATGTGTGCTTTCTCTAATCACAACAGAACCACCATAGTTAATAGAGCATGATTAATATTTCTTCAAATTGTAGCTGGTCGCCATTATTCTACTTCTGCCTCTAACAGTTCCTCCAGTCCTTATGTTTCCACAAATGTATGATCACTGTCCTAAATATCTATCCTAATAAAAGAGTAATATGCAAATTAACCCAACCAAGATGGCTGCAGCCATGGAGAGAGCAGGAGGGAGGCTTGGGTTTCCCTGGCGATGGAGGAAGCCAAGCTTTCTGCACACTCTGGTGGACCCAGTTCTCCACTCAGGGCTACACACTTTCAATTATAGAAGATAAATAAATCCCAACAAAAATGGTGGCAGCCATGGAGCTGGAGAGAGCAGGAGGCTAGGGTTGCCCCAGGTGATGGAGGAAGCCAAGCTTTCCACACACTCTGGCCTGCCTTGGCCTCCACTTAAGGCCACAAAGTTTCAGTTATAGAAGATACATAAATCCCAACAGAAAAGGCTGTCGCCACTGAGCAAGCAGGAGGCTTGGATCCACTCCAGTCTACGAAGTTTCAATTGTAGAAGATAAATAAATCCCAGATACCAGGGCCTCTGCTTGGGTTGCCGGGGGGCGTGGACGGCCTGCAAACTACCATAGGCCCCTCACCCAGGCCTCCCCATGCCCCAAGGGAACCCCCACCCTTATCCGGGACACCCTTCAGGGCAAACCAGCTGGCCCCCACCTGTGCACCAGGCCTCTCCTATCTAATAAAAGAGTATATGCAGATTGACCATCACTCCAACACACAAGATGGCTGCCCACCTGTGGTCAAAGATCCTGCCTCCATGTGGACACAAGATGGCCACCACACGATGGCCAGCAGGGGAGGGCATTTGGGGGTGACAAGACCTGCAGGGGAGGGCAGTTAGGGTGACCAGGCCTGCAGGGGAGGGCAATTAGGGGCAAACAGGCTGGCAGGGGAGTGGTTAGGGGGTGATCAGGCTGGCAGGCAGAAGCGGTTAGGGGCAATCAGGAAGGCAGGCAGGAAAACAGTTGGGAGCCAGCAGTCCTGGATTGTGAGAGGGATGTCCGACTGCCCTTTCCCACCAGGATCAGGCCTAAACGGGCAGTTGGACATCCCTCATGGGGTCCCAGATTGGAGAGGGTGCAGGCTGGGCTGAGGGACACACCCCCTGCTCCCCCGTGCACGAATTTCATGCACCTGGCCTCTAGTATATATATAAAAGCCTAATATTCAAGTTGTTCCCATGGGAGTTAGACTGGGAGACAGATCACTCGCTATGACATGTGTTGACCACCAGGGGGCGGTGCAGAATGCAGGAAGGCCCCGGCCGGCAGTTGGCAGCCGGGGAAGGTAGGCCCCAGCCAGCAGCCAGGGGAGGGAGGCCCCAGCTGGCAGCCAGAAGGCCTCGATCCACCCTGATCACTGGCCAGGCCTAGGGACCCTACCTGTGCACGAATTTCGTTCACTGGGTCTCTAGTAATAAATAATAACCTATATTTTATCTCCAATCATGACTGTTCCATTTTTCTGTTCATCTGTTCCTTGTGTTAGCCATTTTTTTTTTCAGAAAACTTTAATTTCTTTTAGGTTTCAGTAGTTTCCTTTCTTTTCAGTACTGTTTTGAGATGTCTTAAAATCAGGGATGAGAGATTTGATGTAAAATTCATGTGACTCAAGAGTCAGTGAAGACTATAAGGGAATAAAGATGTCACTTCACTAAAATCGCACGCCAGGTCATTTTTAGGCTCAAGGCAGTCAAGCTGGACTTGTTTGATACTTATTTCTCTGTCATCTACATTGGTAAATACAGATTTTTCTTGGATCAGTCCCCTTATCCAATTACAAGCACTTTACACAGAGAGCCCAAGTCTTCTATTTCATTTCTACTCCTCATAGTACTTGGTAAACGATGTCCAATTGGACTGAGAATTGAAGGCTATGCCCAAACTATTAAAAATCAAACATATATTACACAGACCATGGAACTAAAGTTATCAATGGATCTCCCAAATTAGGACAGAGAAGAACATTGAAATAGAATGTTATCCACAGATCTCCTCAACTCTCTTGGAGCATTAAGAGATAACCTGGGGCACCAATGTGAATGAACTCTTAGTGAATGAAATTTCTGACCAACCAGAACTCCTGTTGTCTTACCATTCAAGACACCAAAGCTTTCATTGTAATAGTGGCATTCATAACAAGGCGAGTTAGCCCAAATTGTCAGCTCCATAAATAATTGGGTCCCAGAAGGACTGGCAGAGAGCTTTGGTGATTTACAGCTACCAAGAACGCTGACAAACTGTGATCAGGCTGCCTTTGTCCGAAAAACAGTCCGTCGCGATATAAACTCAGAATGTCAGGGGGATTGTGCAGCATAAAACCGTCTGATAAATTAAGCTCCCATCTGTCACAGGGAGTTCCACCCCAAGACAGAGGTCACCTGATAATAATAATAATCATAATGAGAGCAATAATGTGAGTAATGACATCATCGTCATAATAGGTGAATGAGCCATAAAGAGTACAAGGGGTGCCCATTGTCAACTCAGCCTTGCTGAAGAGCAGCTTTGACTGTCTTCCCAGAAGATGAGCAAATCAAATTCAAATGGCGATTGTTCTCAACAGGGGCCGAACCAGTCAGGATTTTCAGTCCTGTTGGCAGCTAGTGACTGACACAAGGAAGCTGGATGACAGAAAGAATCTGTCAAAAATCACTAGTGTACTTGGCCCAATATTGGGAGGTGCAGTAAGAAAATGACCTGGTTCATAAACATACTAAAAAAATGAGAATGTCTTAACTGTCACTCTCCGTCCACCATGTGCTTAATACTTCTCTACCTATGAATTCCACTGTTGGAACACAAACTGAAAGACTAGCCATTTCTATTGACCAATAACTTGGCTGGATTAAACCTTTGGAATGTCCCATTCCTTCTACATTTAATTCCTAGAGCTTGGGTAAGAATTAAATTGGTGGAGCACCTATTGTATTTCATACATCTTCTGTAGAGTTGGCAGTATTAGCCCTGTTTATGGGTGGGAAACGGGAAAACTTTCCCAAAGGTAGGTGGTCGGCAATTGACAAAGTCATAATTCACATTGTGATCCAGCTCCCTCCTAAGGTCATACCCTGAGGAGGCTGCGCAACGGCCTGGCAGGGATGGCCATGCCTGAAATCCCTGGACTAGGAATATGCTACCTTACCTGGTGAAAGGGACTTTACAGATGTGATTAAGTTAAGCCTCTCCAGATGGAGAGATTATTACAAGGATCCTTCCAAGAGAAAGGCAGAGGGAGAGTCTAGAGATGAAGCTGAAGAGGCAGAAACAGAGGTGGGAGAGATGTGGCCAAGGGGCAAAGAATGCCACAGCACCTAGAAATCAAAGAATTCTCCCTTGGAGCCTCCAGCAGGAAACAGCTCTGTGGACACTTGGATTTCAGCCCCAAAGGACTCCATTTGGGATTTCTAACCTCCGGATTTGTAAGAGATCAAAGCTGTGCTGTTTTCATCCACGAAACTTGTGATAATTTGTTATAGCAGCACAAGGAAACTAACACATACCCTGAGTGGCAATGCTTTCCTAGCTGACAACTGAGGCTAAAAAGTCATATCTGCCATTTTGATTTAATTAACATATAGCAGGGTGGGCGGGGACTGATAACCAAATTTCTCCCAAAGAAAGAAGGAAAGAGATGAGATCTTAATGGATCCTGTCTACCTCCTGGTCTATGGAATTTGAGTCACTGGTCCTGGGAATGTTAACTGTTTAGCAAACATGGCCAGGACATAACACTACCCAATAAATTGAGAGAAAAACAAAAAAAAAAAAGCAAACAAAACAAAAGAAATCTTAAAGAAACTCTACCCTTTTCAGGTTTCACTTACTGGAAATTGTAACTTAAGAAAATGAAGAGGGGCCAGAACAAAGCATCTGGGTTTTCTTCTGAGACAAGAGTTCACCTAACCAAACATTATCAAACAGCCCTGGCCGGTGTGGCTCAGATGGCTAGGCGTTGCCCTGTGCACCCAAGGGTCACCTGTTCGATTCCGGGTCAGGGCGCATACCCAGGTTGCAGGTTCATCCCTGGTTGGGGTGCGTGCAGGAGGCGACTGATCAATGTTTCTCTCTCACATTGATGTTTCTCTTTGTCTAGCAAATAAATAAAAACCTATTAAAAAAAAAAAAAACACGTTATATGCCAGCTGGAATGGGCACACCGTGTTCCCGAATCTCTTCCCACCTGCAGCTTGGACTTGACTCCTCAGAGATGCGCTACTAGGAAGAGTACTCTAAAGCAGAGATGGCTCCCACGAGCTCACACACATGCAAACCGCTGCCACCACCACCGTAGTCACAGCCACTGACAGTTGTTGGTTTTGTGGAGTTTTTTTGTGTTGTTTTTTTTTCGCAAAATTAAAAATATTTAATGAGATGTTTACGTCACACCCATTTGGGGAAACTAAGCTTGTATTTTAAGTATGAATAATACAGCTGCTTGGGTTTTAAAAAAATCCCTTCATTTCAATGTGAATACAGCACAGCTGCCTTGATGAGCGGTCGCAGGAGGGTGGCGGTGCCATTGGTCCAAAGTTGGAATTTGTAATGACGTCTCATCACCCATGGCTCCTTTACAAAAATAACGCCAGTTTCCCTGCTCTGCTTTGTCCTACAAAGGGGTCGGTCAACTGGGGCCTGTATATAAGCCCCTCGGAGTGAAGCATGTGCGAAACGTGAAGCGTTGAATATATATGTGGGTATATTTAGTGCCTTTAAAAGCGCAGTGGTCATCCATCCTCACGTGGTTTTGTAAGAATAGGCTTCGTTAGCATCAGCTGCACAAGTCACTCTCGCGTGATGTAAAGCTCGCATCATCTGACATTTTGTTCTAAAAACTCTTTTCAAAATGTCAGCAAGTCTCCAGACTTGCACTCGGCGGATAAGGCCTACTCAAAATCTGCTGCTAGCAAGCACTGCGCATTTGGTGTGGTTTCTCCCCTCGTGGTGAATATTCATACAGGAAAGACTTCACTGTTAAAGAAGTGTGTGTGGAGGGGGTGGGGGGCGGGGGGGGGGAAGGAATGTTCTTCCTGTAACCCCAAGATGTATGAGACACGATTTCCAGTTCCAGACAACATCATTCACAAAGGAACAAATCAGACTGAATGGAATTATAATATAGGAGGTAAAATACAGGCATTTCTACAAATGGCAGGAGTGCACAGAAAGCCCATTCATGATCCCCCGCTATTGCTAAGGTTGAAATCTGGTTAAAGCAAACATAATTAAGAAAATCCATAAACTGTGTTTCTCTTTCACATGATGGCCAACAAATGATTTTAGAGCTATTGTCTCCATTGGATGTATCCATGGTCATAGCTAAACCTCATCAAGCTCATCAGTAAATGAAAGTTCATTCCAGCCCAGCCTGTGTGGCTCGGTGGTTGAGCATCGACCTGTGAACCTGGACGTCACAGTTCAATTTCCAGTCAGGGCACATACCTGGGTTGCAGACTTGATCCCCAGTGGGGGGCATCCAAGAGGCAGTCAATCAATGTTCTCTCATCACTGATGTTTCTATCTCTCTCCCTCTCCCTTCCTCTCTGAAATCAATAAAAATATATTTTTAAAAAATAGTTTGTCCCAGTGCCCTTAAGCAGCAGCAGATGGCACGGACTTGGATTGCTCTGATCCACAATGTGAGGATAGTGGATGCCAATAACTCATGTTTTCAATGACAGTCAACAGTGTAGACCAAGCATGTCAAACTCAAAGGCTAACACAAGCCAAATAAATGAGGCATGCGGCCTGTGGGCCACGAGTTGACATGCTTGGTGTAGACAGTGCTTAAAGGAACAGTGTCTAGGCTTCTGCCACCTGACTGCTAAAGCTTCTACTGGACCTCACACACTGTGGAGACTAAAGCAGGCATCCAGGCAACCATGGGACCCAGCTCTTCCCACTGTCGGGGCTCCTGAAAGTCCCTCTGACCCTCCTCTACAGGACTTAAACAGTACAGGTCACTCAGATTTGCCAGTTTAAAAACAGGCATAAAAGTTATGATCTGGCCACTTAGAAAGTGCAGGATATTGAATAAAGCAGAGCAACAGTCCTCAGGATGGTGGGAGACAAGGAGTAATGATGAGGCAAGCACACGTGGAAAGGCAGGAAGAGCTCGGGTAGCAGCAAGGATAGACAAAGACAAGTCTCTAGCAAGAGGGACAGCTCCTAACAAGCTTAGCATAAATGGAAACATCTTAAACTAGCAGTAGAGGCCTGGTGCATGAAATTCCTGCATGGTGGGGGGGTCCCTCAGCCTGGCCTGCACTCTCTCCAATCTGGGGTATGTCTGACTGCTGGTTTAGGCCCAATCCTGCAGTCAGACATCCCTCTCACAATCCGGGACCTGTGGCTTCTAACCACTCTGCCTGCCTGCCTGCTTGATCGCCCCTAACTATCTGCCTGCCTGCCTGATTGCCCCTAACCACTCTGCCTGCTGGCCTGATCGCCCCCAACTGTCCTCCCCTGCCAGCCTGATCACCCCCAAGTGCCCTCCCCTGCTGGCCTGATTACCCCCAACTGCCCTCCCCTGCCAGCCTGATCTCCCTAACTTCTCTCCCCTGATGGCCTGATTGCCCCCAACTGCTCTTCCCTGCTGGGCTGATTGCCCCTAACTGCCTCTGCCTCGGCCCCACCACCATGGCTCTGTCTGGAGAGTCTCCAGAAGGTCTCCTGGTCTAATTAGCATATTACTCTTTTATTAGTATAGATAAACACGTGTACATCCACACCCACAGCAATAGCCTCACCGCAGTTTCAGTTTTTTAGCATTAACTTGACTCCTGCATTTCAGATGTGCTGGCATGTAAGGAACTATGGGTAATGTCACTCTGCTTCCTTTGTCCCCCTCGCCCCCCGTTTGCCACTTTATGAAGATATATTTTCACTGCTTGTCATTGATCGCAATTACACACAAGTGACTACTCCTCATTAAAGACTTGGCACGATGCACAAACACCTATTGTCACAATTAAGCTTTGACACCATGGCCATCAAATTCCTTTCGTCTTCGCAATGTATCCGTCCCATGCTATTTTTTTTTTAAAAGAGGAAATTATCTGTTTCAACCAAAGCTAAACATGCTCAAGTTTGTTGATCGTATAAATATAAAGAAATAGTAAAAATAGCCAGTGCTCTATCCAGTATATTATTAGAATTCATAAAGAGGAACTTATAAAGCAATGTTAAGACACTGAAGGACAGATATCTAACGCAATGAAAAAAGAATAATTCAGCATGGAAGGCTGTAAAATAAGAGAAAGTCTGTCATTATCAATGGTTACAAATGCAGTGTGGTTATGGATATTCAAACAATCTATATGTCTAAGCATATAACCGAATATATTACCCACAACCTGTTTCATTTCAATTCCCAAATTCTCAAAATTGACAGAGTTGTATGTTCGCTAATTTAGTCAATGCATAATTACTCTGGCCAGTATGAATATTTAGCAAATGTTGAGGAAAAACAATAGCCATTTTCCTTTCTAAAATAAAAAAACGGTGAACAAAAAATTTAAAGCCCTATGCAATCACTCCCATCAAGAAAGATAATACCATCTACTCTCTTCCAAATATAGTTTAGGTCACATCTGCTACAAGAGAGCTTGAAATATTATCATAGAAATGTTTGGATAATTAGCAATTAATTTCCATTGACTAATATACAATAAAAGTAGAGCTGCATATGCATGAAGCAAATCTCAGTGAGTGGTCTCCCTTCCTTCCTGATCACATTTCCACATGGGTAAAATCTGGTGGGTACGAATTCCAAAGGCAGTCTGAATCAACTGAAGGGAAAAATTTACAAACGACACTACATAGACTCTGAAGGAGGCAGAAAGCAGAATAGATCTCAATGTTAATACAAAAGGAACCTTGGCTGGTAGCTCAGTTGGTTAGAGCATCACCTGAATACACCAAGGTTGTGGGTTTGATGCCCTGTCAGGGCACATACAAGAAGCAACCAATGAATGCATAAATGAATGGAACAACAAATCAATATATCTGTTTCTCTCTAAAATCAATAAAAAATTTAATACTAAAGGATATTGTTGCCAAATTCTATATCCCACCCTGCCCTAATACCCTCTACAATCCATCTGATTTTAATGGTAAATGTAAAATAGAGCTTGCATAATTGTAATTGTGTTTGTAAGTTTATCTTTGTTCTTTATTATGTTACTGATAATAAATATTTTAAAAGAATTCCAATTCCCATATATAGCCTTCTCCCATCTGGTATCACTCTCTCCCCTCAGTCACCTGATTCCTCAAGTATCATCAAGCTGTGCCTGGGACCATCCTTCTGATTAACAATAGCCTTAATGCCATTCTGTCACCATGCTTAGAGCATCCGCCACCCTATATAAGAATATATAAAAAGGTTTTTTTATTTATAAGAATAATAAATATTCTCCAACTAATACTATTCAACATTACATATCTCAGGCAAAATCTGAGAATTCATTAATATGAAATATTTAGTCCCAGCTTCTAAAAACATGAAGTTACCTATCTTATAAGGGGCAAGTCTTAGCTGAGGAATGAAGAAAGCAGATAATGAATTGGTTAATAGTAATCAGATATTGTGTAGTATTGTGTGTGTCAAATGGCAAATCAGCATAGAAATTAGCATTATATTCAGTGTAGAATTTTGCCACTTTTTAGCTGAGAAACTTAAGTCTCACAATCTCTATAAAAATAAGGCCCATCACCTACAGAAAAGAGTGAAACCCTTTTCATGATGCTAGTGCCAGAATACAATGTAAAAATATACATTAAACTGACTAGCATCTTTCACTAACCAATAATAGGAATAGAGAACCAACTGTTAAAAAAGCAAGAAATGGAATATCTGATGTCTTTACAATCCCTGGTTTTGACTTTTCAGTTTTATTTACATTTCCCTTGTCCTGAAACTCCCCCCCCCGCCCCTCCACACACACACACACACATTTATATCTTCCGTTGTGCATGTTCATTTTTGTCAGTTGCATTAAATATTTTGGGGCTATGTAAGACATAAAAAAGTACATAATATACATATATGGATTACATAGAGCATAGCAATAAAACCTTTTGTATGACAAAATAATGCACAACCATCGTGTGTGTATGTGTGTGTGTGTGTGTGTGTGTGTGTGTGTGTGTGTGAGAAAGCCTCCTAAGATTGATTTTACCAAGATCATTACAGACATACAAGGAAGGTCTATGTCCAGAAGTCCATGAATTTGTTTGAAGTTTGGAGTTTTATGCCCTAAATTCCTACTTTTTTTTAAAAAAGTCAGACTGCATAAAATAGAAGTGATAAAAAAAAAAGTGAATGGATCACTGAAATTTGGCCACACACGTACAATTCTTGGATTGACCTGTGCATGACCTCCTACTTCTCTGATATTATTATTATTTTTTGCTACAGCTCCAGTGGCCATGAGAGCAGCACCTAGCTCTTTTCATTGGGTGGGTCTTGCCAGACCACCACTCAGCTTTCCCAAAATGAAAAAGGATCCCAAGTCAAATTTATAGAAAAGATTCCTTTATTAACTTTTGGTTGAGAATATGTTTATATATTTTCAGAAAACAACTCCAAGACCATTTGCATTCCTGCAACAGAGAGGAATTGACAGGACTGCTCCAGCCATGAAGACAGGAGAGAAACAGTCCAGAGATGGAAGATGCTGATGACACCTTGCCATACTAGCAGTCAGCAGCTGTGCATAGCTGCAGGTTGCCCAGGACCAAACCAGAGAGGGTCAGACCTGCATTACCACCATTTGCCCACCATCCAGAACTGAAATATCATTGCTGACATGTACACATAAGGAACTGTTTGACATTGAAATTGGGACTCAAAAGAACTGTTGGCCCAGAAAGAAACTCACTACAGACTGATTCATTTGCCTCCCAGCATAACCATTATTGCTTGTCTCATTTTCAGTTCTTATAAGGGTATTTCTAGTATCACATGATCTCACTCATCTAGGGGAAATAATGAACAACATAAACTGATGAACGAAAACAGACCCGGAGACAAGGAAGCATCGATCAGACTGTCAAACCTCAGGGAAGGTAGGGGAGGGTAGGGGTAAGAGGGAGAAATCAACCAAAGGACTTGTATGCATGCATATAAGCCTAACCAGTGGTCACAGACAACAGGGGTGTGGGGCATGGGTGGGGAAGGGTTTGGGAGGGAAATGGGGGGATGAGCACAAATATGTGATACCTTAATCAATAAAGAAATTAAAAAAAACAAAACAAAAAAAATAAAAATAAAAAAGAAAGGAGTGAAAATCACCAGGCCTCACGTTAGTATATAAATGAACAGCATAAGTGTTCAAAACACAATCACACAGAGTATCTCAGTTGACCTTCCCAGTAGCCATGTAAGATCAGTGAAATCATTGTCATTACTGTACCCATTATACAGATGCAAAAACTGAGGCTCTGTAAAATTCAAGGCCTTGCTTGACATCGGAGTTTCTGAATGGCAGACCAATTTATGACATTAGTCTACTACTATTTCAATTCTCTGGCAAGCTGCCCCATTGACTTTTATATAGCTAAACGTCCAGTCACTTCAGGAAGTCACTGAATTCCTTCTCAAGCATTCCATTCCTGGGTCACTCCTGGGCTTCCTTAATAACCTTGTTTTGAGTCAATTTTTTAAAAATTCATGAATTTTTTTTTCATTATAGTCAAGTAGTATATCTGGCTCTTAGAAAAGCAAGATATGCCATTTCACCTACAGCTAGATGCCTCTTTGATTCCTTTTTAGGTAAACATCTCTTCGATTCCTTTCTAAATCTTTGAAAGCAAACATTAGAGATCTGAACAGCCAGTAATGAGGCTGACTCTCCAGCTCCTTCTCTCTGCCTAACTTTCAAGCAACACTGGGTAAATCACTTTATAATCTGACTCTGGAAGTAGTTATGCCAGAATTGATTATATAAATATTTTAAGCCGTTAATATAGATAGATTTTTATTTTCTTGACTCTTACCCTTAGAAAATGGATTAGATGAATTTTCTGGTCAGTTTGCTACTCCATCAAGAAAGCAAGGGCGTCAAATTTTGAAATGTGAAAATGGCTGATTGGTCTTTAATGAAAGATTCTAATTTATACCAGTTTCTTTGAAAACACATGGCTAGTTTCTGTTAATAGCCTAAATGATCACAGTTCCACCAATTAAAGTTAACAAGCCAGTAGCCAGTACAGCTCGCATCAAGAAACAAATATATATTACTCACAACTCTAAATCTGGGCTCAGAAAGGAGAAGTAATGCAATTAATAGAATCCACATTTTGCTCCTCATTTCCCCAACTCTAGATATATTCTAAAGCAGATTAAGGTCATTAGTATAGATATACGGAATACTCACGGCTTGAATCAACTCTCTAGCTTTACCAGTAATGGAACATCTGGCACATCTGGGGAGATTCCTAAATTTAGAGCTGGCACATATTTTATTTCTTCTTTTTAAAAAATATATGTGCAGGATTATTGCTCTCAGGAAAGAAGGGAGAGGGAGAAAGAGATAGAACATCAATGATGAGAGAGAAGCATCTATCACCTGCCTCCTGCACACCCCACACTGGGGTTGGAGTCCCCAACCTGGGCACGTGCCCTGATCGGGAACCAAACCGTGACCTTCTGGTTCATAGGTTGAGGCTCAACCTCTGAGCTTCTCTGGCTGGGCACGTGTTTTATTTCTTCACTAGTGTTCTCCAAGTGCAGTATATGCGAACCAGAAAAGGGGTCACATCTTTTCCCCCCATATTTTTATAATTATAAATTCACCTTTTATTTATGACAAATGATAGTAGTCTTCTACTTAACGTGCTGATATAAAACTTACTTTGACAAGTAATTATGTTGAAAAGGTGGGGATGGAGAGGTCAAGGTCACTTAACACACATAAAAAAGATAGAGAAGATTGGTGCTGTGCACTGGGCTGTGCCCCCAATTCATGCGTGAAAGCCCTAACCCCCCAATGTGATAGTATTTGAAGACAGGCCTTGGGAGGTAATGAGGATTATATGAAATCAAGAGGATAGGTCCCTTGAGAGGGATTAGTGGTTTTATAAGAAGAGGAAGATAGATTGGTTTTTATCTGCCAAGTGAGGACAGAGAGAGAAGGCAGCCCTCTGCAAGCCAGGGAGAGAGCCCTCTCCAAGAACCAAGTCAGCTAGCACCTGGATTTCCCAGCCCCTAAAATTGTGAGAAACAATTATCTGTTAACTTGGTGATATTTTGTTATAGCAGCCAAGAAGATGAACACAGTCAGAGAATTTAGAGAAACATACAAAATATCCAACACCCTGGGATGAAAGACACCATAGGAAGAAGAGAACAGGGTGAGCCGAGAATGCAATGGGAATTTGATCAAATGTAGGAAGAACATGCTGAGGCTACCCTGAACAGGTACCCCTCCTGGGCCATCTCAGTAGCAGGACCTCTCCCCATTCTAATGATACTGCAATGAGAAAAAAAAAAAAAAAGCAAAATGGAACTGAAGAAGAAGCAGAGGTAGGACACCATGCAATGCAATTAACTCCATCCCAAGGGCAGGTCTGGAAAGAAATTTGGATAAGAACTAGCAAAAAAGAAGGAGTCAAAAGATTTAACAAGGCTACAGTCCTGAGAGTTCCTGAATATTGTTTTACCTTGTTGCTTTTTCCACTGATTGATTCACATCCGGTGCCAATAAACCAACCTAGTAACGCTTCCATTACCTCTGATCCATTTTATGAGTGTCAATGTCGAGAAGTGACTTTGGGCTGAGATGTGGGACTCAGTGTCCTGAGGACCAGGGTAGTGGCAGCAACATGCTGACTGGTCCAGCCAGAAGGGTTCAGACCTCAGTGAGGAGACAGAAACACAAATCACAGAATAATAGCCCCACCGGGTTGATAAGAGGACATGAGAAATACTCAAGAGATACCTAAAAGACTAAATTTAGAAAATAATGATTTGATGGCAAGCTTTTTAAATCTAAAATGTAAGTAATAAATGCATGTCAAGGTTAATCACCCTCTCTCATTAAAAACAGAACTTAGAGGTTGCCCATATTTGTGTAATATATTAATGAGTTAGGTGGGATCTGGAGCTGGGAGCTACTTTGTTTCCTGTCTCATTAAAAATGGAAAATCCTTAGGTACTAATGTACTACTGGAAAGAAAATCGACTTCTTTCCCTTGCTCTTTATAGTACTCTCAATGAATCAGGATAAAAAACCAAGTTCATTATATGCCTCTGCAAGAATTGTCAAAATATATGCTATCTGTTTCTCTATCTTTTAAGAACTAAGGATGTAGAGATTTACAAAATAATAATAAAAAAAAAAGAATGTGGCTTTGAAAAATGAGATAGAACAACGTTTTCTATTTATTGGCCAGCACTTGCTCTCAGTGGACCTATAATTCTGTGCCAAATGTCAGGCATTCCATTCATAGCTGAACCATGTGGAAGGGCTCAGTGTGCTGAGTGGTGAAGTGCAGTACTGAAATCACTTGGTGAAATAAATGGTGTAGTGTCCCTGTTTCCAACGTGGGAGCAAAACCAGGATCGGTTGTGACAGTCATAGAATGAGATTAATAAATAACAACAATAATAAAAACTGCGCGCCAAGCCCCAGAAAACCAATTTTGAAACAATTACGGGAAACTATTATGGGATGCCTCTAAACAGTTTTAGCTAAATTCCCCCAAGCACAGCTCTGATGGCGATAATGTGCGCTGTGCATGCAATTCACTGCGCACGCTTGAAAGTGTACTCCGCTGTATTTTGTATTGATGAATAAGTCCACCGGCTTAATACACCATCGTTAGCGACGGAATGGCTCACAAGTGGGAGGGATCGGCAATGTTTCCTCGGCGACCTCCCGTGCAGGAGAGAGGTAATTTTTTGTGTGGGTGTTGGAAAGTCATTAGGGAGGCCTCTCCGGCTATTGGCGTTGTGCTGTTATGCTTTCACTCTAGCTATCTAAAGCCTAGAATCGGTGAGGGGAACGGTGTCCTGCTGCGAAGACAGAAATTCCTTAGCCAGGATGGGGATGGTCCTAGCCAATGAATTCCGTGGTTGCCCGATAAAACAGTGGGGAAAGCAGGTTAGAGAAAGCTGCGTAATGGTAGGACTCTCATTTCTAACTAAAGGAAATAATGCACAATCAGCCGGGCTGGGCTCAGAGTCTCGTCCCACTTTGCCAGGCAGTTTGTAAACTCGCCACTCGCTGGATGAAATGAACATTCGCGACCGAGTTGCCCTGAAAACGAAACAAGGAGAAGGTAACACGTGCGTGTTGTAAAAATCTACCGCTGCAAATGAATTGCCGTGAACCATCACCTAGCTAGAGAAGTCACTCACCTCCACTAATTTTTCTCTTTTCTCCTTCCAATGTTTTATTGGATTTTATACATATATGAGGGGGAAAATCAAAATTCATTATCTACAGTGATGTCACCAAGATAATAGTGGAAAAGCTGTCCAGTATCTGGCTTTTAATGAGTCTTTGACCACATCAATGACAGTTTCTTCTCAAGTGTCATATTAAAATGTTTCTGCTATTAAAGCAATTATTTTTTCCCACATCAATAGCCATTTCTTCCTTTGACTTTCAAGAGTCCCAGCTTTGCTGTTATTGTTTATTTGGAAACATGTTATTTAACAGAGCAGAGTTGTCGCAGTATTTTGTGAAGCAGCAATCTTATGCTTGATAACCATTCTATGGATAACTATCCTGCAAGCCACAGTTCCCTGCCGGATCATGGATTTCCACAGCTCCGTGGTCTGTCGTGAACATTCTTCAGAGTTTTGGAAGCTCTGGAGTGGATGCCACGATAAAAGGCTCCTGAAATCACAAGAACCACCTTTGGTTCAAATTAGGTCTTGCGTTTTACTTGTGGCCTTAGAAATAGTCCATGAATGCGGGGGCTTCATTTCTCTTCGTGGAAACTGTGAATACTAGCACGTCTTCCCTTGAAATGTTAAAGGGATTAAATGAGAACATATATGTTGAGATTACAGGGTGGAACTTAGGTCTCTGAGAGGTGACATGGGATACGAAACTGAAGTCCTGCAAACTGAAGTCAGAAGGAGGGCTGGATTGGCTAGCCAACCGGTTTGTTTTGTTGGTTTGTTGTTTGCTTTCCATTTGAGTGCCTTTAAGTGAGGCACCCATCCTTCAGTTTGCTAAAATCCCCTGAATTTGCAATAATTAATACCTGGCAGGAAGGTGTCATTTTTAATTGAGTTTAAATTTCTGGCAGCATGGCCTGCTAGATGAGATCCTGATTCCACACCATGCTGCACCACCCTATCCTATCCATCCTATCCTATCCTATCCTATAATTCTATTCTGTTCTATGGAGTTTTATGGAGTGATTCAGATATGCTTGAACATAAACTGCCACAGACCACAAGTGAGCACTGACTCTCTGTCAACAAAACCCCATGGCAGACATGCCTCACTCAGCGAGCATCGCTAACAGAGCTAGTTGGGGCTGTGTGGCATGGCATCCCGAACCATAAAAGCAGGAGATAGACAAGGATGCACATGTCTGCCTCCACACTGACCTCCACTCCTTCCCCATCCCTTGGCAGCTTAGCCACTCTCTGTCTTTGGACTCTAAGGTCTCTAGCATTCTCCACCCAGTCCTCCTTCCCTCTTTCCTGTCCTTTGATTAGCCTATCCCTTGGCTGCTGTGCTATGTGTCCACCTCTTCAACCATATGTCTCTCCAATGACTGCTGCTCTCTGATTCTAAATCCCTCTCTTCCTTCCTTTTCAAGGTACTAACATCGCCAAATTCATGCTGGTATTTTACTAAAGGTTTTATGTCACAAGCTCAGTGTCCTAGGAGAGCTTCCAGACTTTTTCCACTGAAGGTACCCTAGGCAGAGAGGAATGAACACATACCCCTGGGGGGTCTGGGGGCACAGCCCAAAGCAAGCCTGGGAGAGCTTTAAAGGATTATGCTTTGTTTTAAAAATTCATGGGGATTTTATATTCTGTTCCATAAATATCCATATCTGTGTAACTATTAAAATAATAATTCTTCCCACTGGTTGAGTAAAATTGATGCTTCTGGAAGCCTTGTCACGTTGGTCCTAGGATATTTTGTCATATTGTTATACCATCGCCTACCCTCCAGGGGTTCACATACCTAATGCAGGTCGGGGAGGACTTCTCCACTCCCTGGTGTTGGGTGATCTATTAGCATACCACACCTGGCCCACCTGGAGGCCTCCCTCATTTCTTCCCAGGGGACCCTGCAGGGGTTTAATCAGCTTGGTAAATTTGAAAGGCAGAAATTGCTCAGCCACAGTTCAGACCCTTTCTCTCTCAGTCTCTCTTTCAAGCTTCTTATGAGATGCATAAATGCTACTCTGTCCCTCAAGTTCATAAGATCTGAAAGGGCCTGTTCAAACTGTATGCACTTCAGAGGGGGCCTTCTGGAATGAGGCACATGTGCTTAAATCTGGGGGCAGGGGGTGGTTGCTTCGGTGCACACATACATAGAATTTTATCCAGGTGCGGAAGATTTCTGACTTTCCTTTTCATAAGTTAGACATCACTAAACAAGTAAAACAACAACCACAAAACAAAGAAACCACTAACAGCTTTAAAAGAGAGCCAGGGGTGTGATACTTCTTCCTTCAGGCATGCCTATGGGCTTCCAAGTCTGGCCTGTGCCAGGCAGAGCATCTTCTTCCCTGTCCATGTACTCGGACATCCGTTTTGGCTGACATTACTTTGCACCAATGGGATGATATTTTGATCTCATCTTGCTCACCCTCATTTTATTTCTCTGTTGATTCGGAACTTGGAAATGCTTCCCTGGAAGGTCGGGGTGATGAGGGTGGGGGACCCCTAAGGAAGCAACTGGCTGGCCTGTGACCCTCAGAGTGTGTAAGGTGGATGAGATTGCAGGCAGGAGCCCCAGTGATATCTAAGACTGATCCCCAGGTTGGAGCCGTAGGCTCTCTCACAGGTTAGGGCACAGGCCCTCACTCAGGAGTGCTGACACAAACAGGTGGGAGGGACAGCACTGGGCCTACAGCCATTAGGTGTCTCAATATGGGTCATTGCCTTTATCCTCTGTTCCCTGATTTGAGCTTCAGTGCCCCTAAGGAAAGTACATAGCTGATGTATTATACAGAAACTGTGCTTTCAAGATGAAATAAAAATGTCTATACTATGGTAAGACTTTCCACGCTTCCAACCCATCACTGAATGTATTAACCTACCCGAGATGAGCTATGGCTAAGCCAGGAAGCATTTCGTTGTATGCTATTTTCACAGAAAATATTCAACAGCAACGTGGTGACAGGCTACAAAACTACATGAAGACATGGTCAGAGTTCAAGTTATGCTTAATTAGGGGCTGTCAGTTACCGAGTAGGAAGTTCAAAATGCAATGGTTAACCGACACCCATGCTAACCTGTTCCGGGAGAAGAAAAACATTTCTTAAACAGCATTTAACATTTGCTACAAAGCCCTGGAAAGAAGCCAGAGGAAAAGAAACAATCAAAAGATCGTTTCAAGTGACAAATTTTCTTATCTGAGCAAATAAGTGGATGGCACTAGCATTTGGAGTGCGTGTTTACCCAAGGAAGGTGGCAATAAAAACTGGCCACAGAAGACATTCACTGAATCACTGTCACTACTCGGGGAGTGAAAGTGGGGAGCCAGGGTGATGCTCCAGACAAACAGAGCCTGGGGATGGCCCCACCTGGCTAACCCTCGCTAGGCTGGCATGCTGGGGGCACAGCTTTTCAGATTGGAAACTAAAATAGGAATTGCCAATGACCTTCGGCTTGAGAGCATGGTCATGGAAGCCATATTGTCTTGGGCTCCTGTGGAACCTAGTGAATGATCCCGTTACCTCACCTAGAAATTAAGGATCCTAATAGCACCAACCTCATGCTGTTGTTCTGAGGATTACCTGACTTAGTAAATGTTAAGTGTACTTGGAACTAGACTTCACACATTGTCAACCCTGCATGTGTTAGCTACTATCATTTTTGTCCATCCCAACTTGGAGTTGCTTAGGAAATCTCTTCATTATCAGTACCGTCTGAAGATTTACAAGAGCGTGCGCGCACACACACACACATTCTGATATGTAGAACTATGTCTGTATAAACTCATTAAAATTCCTCTGTCATTCTTGCCCAACTGGTGTGGCTCAAAGGTTGAGGGTAGACCTATGAACTAGGAGGTCATGGTTCAATTCCTGGTGTGGGCACATGCCCGGGTTGTAGGCTCGATCCCCAGTGTGGATGTGCAGGAAGCAGCCAATCAATGATTTTCTCTCATCATTGATGTTTCTATCTCTCTCTCCCTCTCCCTTCCTCTCTGAAATCAGTAAAAATATACTTGAAAAACTTATCTGTCATTCTTTACATGGGTTACTATTTGCACATTGAGTTCAAATAACTCAATTATTAATTGAGCCCAAGCCATCTAATTGAGTCTGTACTGTTATATTACTAAAAAATGAATGCTTCCAATAGTATGCAGTGGCACACATGCAAAAAAATTTTAAGGTCCCCAAATCTTTTTATTTCCCACATTTCAACTAATTCTTAACTTCTAGCCCCTCCAACTACTATATGGTTGTGGAGCATAAATGTTGCCTGCCAAGCACTCCAACCCTGGTCACTGCCTTTTATAAACTCCAACCTTGTGAAAACCTGCACTGAATTACTTCCTTAGTAATGAATACTAGGTAAAATATAATCAAAGGCTTCTTTCAGTGTGGTGAGTTTTTCCTATCTAGTGATTCAGTAAATTCTTTTTGGATAAAGAACAAAATCACTTACCATTTATATGACACAGCCCGGGCCCATTTTGCACTGACAGCTTATCACAGCTGCCCCCATATAGATCTGAATCTTGCACACTTTCTATATTCCAACCACTGTGCTAGTTTTTTTTTTTACATGTATCATCTCACTTAATACCCACAAAAATGTTTCATTCCCATTTTACAGATCAGGAAAGCAATGTTTAAAAAGGTACAGCACAAGATCGTTGGAAAAGCTGGTATTCAAACACAGGCCATTTTCACCTTTGAGCCTACGGCTAGATATTCAAATTGGTCAGTTTAGAAATGGCTTCCTCCATGATGCATTTCCCAAGCTTTGCACCTCACTTTCACACAATTGCTTACTTTAGGGTTTCATTATATCTTGCTTGAGCTGTGGTGGTAGCTTTCTATCTCTCATTTGGCCCCTGGAAGAGGTGGGGATTGGGATTCTGAAGGACATGCTCAGGAAGGGAGTGGAGAGATGGGGACACCAGGCTGAATTCAGCTAACTTCTCAGACGAGGCTTCCCTGGCCTGCAGCACACTCTCTCAGCATCCCCTCATTCCACACACATTCCCCATGAGTCTCCACAGTCCCAGCCACTTTAGCAGGTTCTGGGGGCACTGAGGTGAATAAAGCAGAGCTGCAGCTCTAACAAAACTCAGTCAAATGGAGGGGGACCGAAACAAAACGTATGAGCAATGCGTGCCTAGGAGAAGGACTGCCTATTCTAGCAAGTTAGAGAAGTAGGCTTTTTAAGACTGAAAATATACTACCAGAAAGTCTTGAAAAACAGACCAGGATTCACAATCAATGTCAATGAATACCAGCATTTCTGGAGGAAATTAATCTTACAAAGACAAGGGGATGAACAAAGGGCATGAGGTGCATGTTGGCCTGTTCATTCTCACAAGCAGAGTTTAGTTAGCAACTACCATATGCCAGTCAGCACGTACGACCCTAACATTACAAAATTGAAGATAGCATGGTCTCTGCCATTGGAAGAGCACATGGTTCAGGTGGATAGATAAACATGTAACACGCAAAGTGAACAATTACAGTGCAATGTGAACAATTACAATGCAAGGTGAACAGTGCAATAGAAGCACATGGAAATCAATGCTTGCAGAAATTCAAAAGACACAACTGCCAATTTTGGCTGCAGGGACTAGCAAAGGCTTGGGTGAGGTGCCTGCGAGCAGGGCCTTGGTGTCAGTTTTTCAGGTGATAGAGGGAAGAGTGGCATTTTTTTTAGAAATAGCCGACTTCACTGGCGGTTCTGAGAGTGTGGCCCATAGGCCAGCAATATCAACATCTGTGAACTTGGCAAAATGTTGACTTCTGAGCCCCATTCCCACTGCTACTGACTCAAAAACTCTGAGTGTGGAACCCAACAATCAGCTTTTAACAAGCCCCCCAGGATATTTGTGATGTACACTCAAGTTTTAGACTCCCCCGGCCCAGAACATAAAAGAAGAGGAGAGGGTAAGATGGGAAAAGGAAATGGTAAGAAATAACCTTCTATAGAACACTGGGGCCAGTTCATGGTGGGGCTAGTAAGCCATGCTGAAAACTATCATTTTTGAACTAAATCTTAATATAATTTTAAAATCTTTTTAAAATACATAATTTTTTATTTTATAGAGAGAGGAAGGAGAGAGAGAGAGAGAGATAGAAACATTGATGAGAGAGAATCATTGATTGGCTGCCTCCTGCACGCCCTCTTCTGGGGATTGAGCCCACAACCCGTGGTCATGTGCCCTGACCATAAATGGAACCAGCAACCTCTTAGTGTATGGACGGTACTCAATCAACTGAGCCACACTGGCTGGGCGTGACCTTTCTCTTTTCTTAAGGATGGCACTGTGCCAAGCATATTTGCCTAGGTCATTTCATTCACCCTTCAGAGCAACTCCTTGTATTAGCAATTGTTGCTCTTGGAGAGACAAAAAGGATCTGTAATTTGTCCCAGATTCCAAAAGTAATATTTGTACTCCATATCACAGACTGCACCTTCAGCATTAACTTTGTTGCTAGTACATCATGAAAGACCCTGTGCAATGGGACCTCAAGTGAGGGTGCTGAGATGCTGGAGGGTTGAAGAGGGATTCATGGCCCTATCAGTGTTTTAGGAAGCTCCAGGCAGTGGCAGCTTAGAATTTTGATAAAAAGGTCAACTGCCAATGAGGCACCTCATGAAGAAGTTTGGGATATTCCAGGGGTCGGCAAACTCATTAGTCAACAGAGCCAAATATCAACAGTAGAATGATTGAAATTTCTTTTGAGAGCCAAATTTTTTTAACTTAAACTTCTTCTAATGCCACTTCTTCAAAATAGAATCACCCAGGCCATGGTATTTTTGTGGAAGAGCCACACTCAAGGGGCCAAAGAGCCGCATGTGGCTCGCGAGCCACAATTTGCCGACCACTGGATATGCTATTGCTTTAACAAAAATCACTAAAATTAATATTTTAATGTATTCACACCATCCAGTATTTCACAACATTAATGCAAGTGAATATGAGCAGCTCTGAGACCAGAGGCTCATTAATTATTCATTACAGACTCCCTTCCTTTCTTTCTTTTTTTGTTTTTTTTCCCCTTCCTTCCTTCCTTCCTTCCTTCCTTCCTTCCTTCCTTCCTTCCTTCCTTCCTTCCTTCCTTCCTCCCTCCCTTCCTCCCTTCCTCCCTTCCTCCCTTCCTCCCTTCCTCCCTTCCTCCCTCCCTCCCTCCCCTGCATTCTAAAGGCAGGACTCTCCTTTCATAGCCATTCCTTTTCAACTCATTTACTATTTCCTTGTAGGGTCACCATGTTAATTTCAAGGTTATGTTTTAATGGCTTTCTAAGTGACACTTACATCGTAGTGAAATGAATGCATCAAGCCGCTCTTGCAGGTGGAGATGTACTACTAACTCATAGTTAGAATGGCATAAACATTTCCAGACCACTAATTTGAAAGTGTATTAATAACTTGCATATTTAAAGAAAGGGAATAAAAGCAGTGCTGTTTTTACTACAACTATTTGGTGTTCGAAAAGGTACCCATAAATTGCCTTTGAATCCCTTGTAGACAATTGCCTTTGCTCCTTTTGCAAACCCCTAATTCTCACTGAGAGCTTAGTTTTTAAAAGGGACCATTTTTACAGAAGGTACAAATTTGAGAAATATTTCTGCTTCTGCTAAACTAACCAAATTCTTATTCTCAACCCAGATCAATATTACTGATCTTTCTTAGCCAAAGATGCCTTTCTGGTGGCTGCATGAGACCCTGCTGGCACAGCTTCAGGTCCCAGGGTAGTTTTCAATTAGGTGGAAAGACAGGAGAAGAAAATGCCCCCATGAATTCACTTCTATATCGAGTGCATTTATGGTTCCACTAAAATGCTCTGATTTTAGAGGCTGTCAAAATGACTATGTATGAAAATACAAGTCAAATCATAGTACAACAGTCTGGAGCCATAACCAGGCACAGAAATTGATCTTATACACTTAACCTTAATAAGCCTGAAATTCCAAAGACACTTGGCTGCCTAAAACCTTCCCTAATGGCATAACAAAAATTTTAAGTGGTAATCTTTGGGGTTTTTCCATGATACAGTTTTTTAAAGGTAAAATAAAATGCATGTGGCTTATCTTAGTAATTAAACCAATCCTATCTAATAAGAGAGTAATATGCAAATTGACCATACCTCTGCTATACCCACAAGCCACACCCACAAGCCAATCAGGAGCAAGTATGCAAATTAACCCAACCAAGATGACTGCAGCCACAGAGAGGAGGAGGCTTGGGTTTCCCCAGCGATGGAGGAAGCCAAGCTTTGCCTGCCCTGGCCTCTGCTTAAGGCTACAAAGTTTCAATTATAGAAGATAAATAAATCCCAGATACCAGGGCCTCTGCTTGGGTTGCCAGGGGTGTGGCCAGCCTGCAAACCACCACAGGCCACCCCATGCCCCAAGGGAACCCCCACCCTGATCTGGGGCACCCTTCAAGGCAAACCAGCTCGCCCCCACCTGCGCACCAGGCCTCTATGCTATCTAATCCTATCAAATAAAATAATAATATGCAAATTGACCATCACTCCAACACACAAGATGGCTGTCCCCATGTGGTCAAAGATGGCTTCCCCCATGTGGACACAAGATGGCCAAAAGGGGAGAGCAGTTGGGAGGGACCAGGCTGTAAGGGAGGGCAGTTGTGGGTGATCAGGCCAGTGGGGAGGGCAGTTGGGAGGGACCAGGCCTGCAAGGGAGGGCAGTTGGGAATGATCAAGCCTGCAGGGGAGGGAAGTTAGGGGTGACCAGGCCAGCACAAGAGGGAAGTTGGGGGTGACCCGGCCTATAGGGAATGGCAGTTGGGAGGGACCCATGCCTGCAGGGAAGAGCAGTTGGGGGGGGGGGGGGACCAGGCCTGCAAGGGAGGGTAGTTAGGGGCAAACAGGCTGGCAGGGGAGAAGTTAGGCATCAATCAGGCAGGCAGGGGAGTGGTTAGGGGGTGATCAGGCTGGCAGGCAGTTAGGGGCAATCAGGAAGGCAGGCAGGCAAGCAGTTGGGAGCCAGCAGTCCTGGATTGTGAGAGGGATCCCAGATTGGAGAGGGTGCAGGCTGGGCTGAGGGACACCCCCTGCCCCCGTGCACAAATTTCATGCACCGGGCCTCTAGTATATATATATATTTTGTAAAACATTCCAAGCAGTTCTATAAGGTAACATCATTACAGTATATTGGATTTTATTATTTTTTATTACTTCATCAACAGTCTGACTACTAGAAATGAATGTGTTTCCCTTTGTTTATTTTCTAACTTACAATTCTTCCATCTACCATTGATAAAAAAAAGAATTTGTAATTGGGAAAATATGCATACCTTGTGTGTTTCCTGGTTTTATTTATGTCATTTAACTATAAGACAAAATTAACACACCCAGGACATTTAAAGGGAGGGCAAAAGGTAGAGAAGGGTGAGCTGAGGGAACTATGTGAAAAAAGGGAGAAGAATCTGGACGTTGGAGAGGGAGGATGTAGGATCAGGTTCGTGCCAGCTGGTAGAGACACCTTCTTCCCCAGTCGCTGCCGCCCTGAAACATGCCTGATCATCTATTTATATCGCTCCTCTCCCCAAACCCGTGCTCATATCCTCATGTCTAGGTCCTGGTTTGCCATCTTTTAGGATAGCTCAAGTTGCTTATGTCGATAGGTTAGAATTCCCAGCTTCTCTGAATTTGCATGTGACATTTTAGAGGTTGCTCTGAACCCAATCACCTGATCACTTTTCTCTAAGTCATGAGAAGTCTGGGGACAGGAATAGCAGAGATTTAAGATGAAGTATAAATTTGTGAGGCAGCATTACCTTTTTATGCACATACTTGTAATTAGAAATACATTCTATCCCATGATCTCTTCATGCAGTGGTTGAGAGGGAAGAATCTAGAGCCAGATGACCTGACTAAATCCTGCTCTGTTGCCTACTAGCTCTGTGATCCTGGGCAAGCGACTTAATCTTACGGAGCCATTTTGCTTAATATAAGTAGAGTTAACAATTCCTACTGAAAATGTAAGAATTAATTTAGGATTTTGTGTAAAGGACCAGGACAATGCCTAGTATTGAGTTGGTACCTAACCTATAATAATCGCCCTCCCAAAGGACAAAGCAAACTGCATTCTGAATATTATTGTCATCAATGATTATTTCTGTATATGTGTGTATATATGTATATCTGTGTAGATAAAGTATGGAGTTGGCTCTTTTTTTGGGGGGGGGGAGAGCTAAGGATATATTTATTAACATTTTTAAAATTAAATCTTTATTGTTGAAAGTATTACATATGTCCCCTTTCTTCCCCTTGATCCCTTCTAGACCACCCCACCCTAGGCCTTCATCACCCTATTGTCTGTGTCCATGGCTTATGCATATGTGCATACAGAGACAGAGAGGGAGAGAGGGAGGGAGAGGAAGAAACACCGATAAAGAGAAACATAGATCCGCTGCCTCCTGCAGCCCCCTACTGGGGACTGAGCCCACAACCTGGCATGTGCCCTGACGGGTGACCTCTTGGTACAAGGGACGATTCTCACCCAACTAAGCCACGCTGACCAGGGCTCACTTTTGTCTTTGGCATCTCACTGTCACACACTCCTCCCCAGGTACATCCTCCAGGTCTGTAATCTCTTCAGGGCACATCAGAATCACAGATTCCTGGACTCAACCCCTGAAGTTTCTGAGTCAGCCCGCCATGAGCTTGCCTTTCCCCAAAGTTCCCAGGCTATGACTGTTCCAGGAAACAATGTTTTTCCAGAAGCAGTATGGATACCTTGTTCCACTGTGAGGAACAATATATATTTTTCAAAGCACCACTGACCAGCAAGTACATACACCTGGGAAGAAGCCACACCATCATCACTATAGGATGTTCTTGTTGTTTGTCAAATTTAGCGACCTTAGATGCTAAAGATAATGAAAATAATAATAACACTAGAAATTGTGTGTGCAGCCAGTGGGGAACCCAGCTGTCTTTTTTGGCTATTGCTAGGCATTGCCGAGACCCCTGACATTGGTGACTCTCTCATTTGCTGATGTCTATGTACTACCACTCAGTTAAAAACTTCCTGGGATAGGAGATGGTGTTTTTATAACCCTCACAGCATCTAGGATAGTGTTCTGCTCATAACAGATGTTCTGGAAAGTTTTACCTGAGGACGGAAGCAATGACATATCAGACATTAAAAATAAAGCGATGACACCCATTTCCATAAGCCACACAAGAACAGTATATGAGAGGCAGCCATCCAGTAGAGACCTGTGTTGCATGCTTACCATGGGCAACGTTTTATATAAAATCCTATTTTATATCAGTTTTAACCTGCAACCTAGGAGGGGGAGTCTGGCAACTATATAAATAATTATGTCCCAAGACGGACATACGCTAAAACAACACAGACAAATTGCTGGGAGAGGTACAGCTTCATACAGGGGAGACAGACCCAGAATGGCACATGGCAAAATCTCCTCTCCTTACAAAGACTTTTATGGTTTTTGTTTTTATTTCTTGGAATCATATAACTTTATAGATGAGAGTTACCCTCGAAATAAGCTTTTAGCTAACCTTTGGTTTTTAGATGAAAAACCTTAGGTCCTGTAAAAGGGAAGAGCCCAAGCTCATGAAGTGAATGTTCTTAGTAAACACACATCCCTGGACTCCTAGACTGGAGCTATTCCCAGCCAGGCGACAGTGATGACCTATAAAGCCTTTATCCACGCAGACACCACTGGTCCAGAATATCTATCAAGGCCCAGAATACATCTTTCTATTGATTGCAATTAAAAAAAACTTTTAATAATTCAGGACTCAACCCAGGTTTATTTAGAATTATATGATCTCACAATCTACCTATGGAGAAGAATTAAAAAATGCATCACTGATGTTAAAAGCTCGGGAAGGTGGTAAAACGAGATATACATGTAATTTCTCATTTTCTGTACTTTTGGAAGAATCATTTACTTTCTGCATGTACCTGCATATACCTTTATATAGAAAGCAGAATTTAAGATTCATTTGTCTTCCTGTGAGGAAGAAAAAAAAACTGCACTAGGAGATCATAAAATGCAATGTATTTTTAGGTTAGTTAATTAAATAGACCCCATTTTAAAGTAGACTGCGAGGTATCCCTTTAGAGTGGGTTGTTCTATACACACCCAAGTGTATCCATGGATATATACCTGGTGCTACACACCAGGGGATACTCTAAAAAAGGATGTCAGGCTCCATTTATTCTGCACTCCTCCCTTATGAGTAATATCACTGGCTTATTACAACTTGAAATAGGCTCTGAGAATCACAGATCAACCAGAGAGTAGAAAGAACAACCAAAATCTGACCTGTTCATAGAAAAAATACAACGGGGACGAAAGACTCAAACCCAAAAGATAAATATTTTCTATGAAGTGGAGAAAGAAATGATTCCACATCATTGCATTCTTCCTGTAGTTCACGTCTTTTCCAGGCACTACTTTGCTCATCAATATATATTTTAGTCCACCTGTTGAGAAATATTCTAGGTGCAGCTCACACCTCAATATATCCACATCAGAAACAGCACTTGATTTCCATGAAATCCTCTATAATGAGACCCACCTTTCAGGATGAGAGGTAGCTCAGGGAGTAGGTATATCTTGATGATTTGAGGGGCACACAAAGTCCTTGACTTTCCCCAAATGTATTACTTTCAATTAGCTACAATGCTGACCTCCAAATCTACTTGGCTTCCTAATTCTGCCATTAGTCATTCCTTTGAGTTAGGTATTAACCATCAAAGGTCACCATTAAAGTGTATACATGCTATGCTGAAGGGGAGTGTGGACCATTAACATCCATTTATACATTTGCCTGGATTTATTAAGCTCATAAGCTGTCACACAGAACAGGTAAATCGGCCTGGGGAGGGCGAGGATGGAGGAGAAAGTGAGGGAAAGGAAAGGACAAGGCAGTTAATGGAATATATGCAAATATTAAATGGGGCAGCCTGAACTTGACCATTACACACTCTAGCAGAAAATATCTAGGAGCAAATTGCCAAATAAAATAAAATTCAGCAGGCTCAGCATCTTGTTCAAGTACATGAATCTTAAAAGATTCATTTTATTTGCTTCTCATAATTAGTAAGATAAATATACCAATTTGGACCTTAGGACTCAAAAATCAAAGATTCTAATGATGCTTTACCACAGTTTAGATTTCAGCCATAGATTTACTTATAAATTAGCGTGCATGGAATGTATCTATTAGGGTGAATGCAAGACTATGGGAAGAAATCTAAAATCAAGTAATTTAATCTCTATGCCTCATTCTATTCATCTGCAAAAAAATAGCTGTAGCTATTTCCCACCAATTCTCACAGGGTTGGTACAAGATTTAAATGAGCTTCACAATCTTTTTTGAGATTCTCCAGGAGCTGCCTGCAATATATCAAAGTATTTAAACTGTGTTCCCCATTGTATAAATTCAAAGTACTTGTCAGCACCCCATGAATGTTTTACTAAGGTCACCTGAAGGAAACACACATATTCCAGGTTCCTATTTTCCACTCTAATCTGTATAGAGCCAAGTGTTTGATCCTATCAGCTGTTTGATCTTGGCAGTTATAATCAAGGAGTTGCCTATAAAAAGAAAGAAAGGGCTATGTATTCATAGGGACTTTCAAAAGAACTGCACTAAGAAACTGAGACCAAGGGTCCAGCCCTTCACTTTGTGACTGTCTGGGGCTACTGAGCGGGACCCTAAGAATTGCTTCCCTGAGAGATGGAGAAACATCACCTGGCCCCCAGCACGCCCCCCATCTTCCCAAGTACCACTGTCCTACTCACTCACGGTGCCCTAGCCCTGCAGGCCTTCTTTCTGTTCCTCAAACTCTGAAGCTACTTTTAGCTTGAGTGTCTTTGCACTTGGTATTTGTACTGACTGGTGTATTCCTCCGTCAGATCTTGGCCTCGCTGACTCTTCTTATACAAGTTTCAGCTAAAGAGTCCTCTTTTCTGAAGCAACTCTCCTGACTGGCCACCCGCGGTCATGTTTTATTTGTTTTACATCATTTTACATCACCACACCCAGACTCATCGTTTTCATAATCTTCAATTGCTGTCTGATTTTTACCTTATTCATTCATTTATTACCTGCCTCCCTCTGAAAGATCCTCACCATGAAAAGACGGTCCTTGTCTACATTGTGAAAAGCTAAAAATGTAACACAAGAAACAAAAACAACAGCAAATATGATCTGGACATATAGTCACTCTAGGCAAATAGTTCATGAGAAAACTAGTGACCCAGTGCACGGATTCATGTACATTGAAAGGAAATTAATTAGAAGGTGGCCGGTGGGGTGGGACTGGGCAAGATAGGCCAGACACACCCTGGAGCCAACCTCCTGTGGTCCCTCCCTAGCTGGCCGCACGTAGGGTGGCACCATGGTTCAAAGGGCATCTTCCAGGTCCCTCTGGCAGGTGGGGTTCCTTGGCCTGGGCTGCGGGGATTGGGCCAAAACCAGCTCTCCAACATTCCCCATGGGGTTTCGGAGTGCGAGAGGACACTCTGCAAAGTTGCTGTCGAACAGGTTGTGGAAGCAAATGCAAGTGTGCAGTAAACCAGATTTGGGGCAGACAGTGCCCCAGCAACAACATAACCCACAGCCAAAAGTGGAATTGTGCGGCCCCCTGAGGAATCTGACTCCCTCCTCTCTGGTTTCAGGGTGCATCACCCTATAACCACTACTGCCAAGTCACTGCAGTTCAGCAACTCCTGCACTGAGTGTCTGCCCCCAGGGGGTCAGTGGGCGTCATTGTGACCAGTCTGATGGTAGGAGGGACACTTAGCATATTCTCCTTTTATATATATACTAGAGGCCTGGTGCATGAAAATTCATGCACTGGAGTGGGGGTCCCTCAGTCCAGCCTGCCCCCTCTCACAGTCCGGGAGCCCTCAGGGGCAGGAGGCGACCCAGCGATTAGGGGAAGGCGATGCCCCATCACACCTCTGCTGCTGCCACTGCTGGCAGCACAAGCCTCAGCTGGCCCTGTGCGGCTGGGGGTCTGAGGGGACTGGGGGACTCTGGTGGCAGGCATCCCGGTGGGGTTGAGGGGACTAGGTGCCACCATCTTGTGGCTGTGGGCATGCACCACCATCTTTGAGGGCAGGTAGGTCAATTAGCATATTCCTTCCTTATTGGCTCTGGATGCTGCCATCTTTGAGGGGGGGCAGTCAATTAACATATTCCCTTTTTATTGGTTGTGGGCACCACCATCTTTGTGATGGTGTGATGGTGAATTACCATATTCCCTCTTTATTAGATAGGATAGATAATGAAGTGTCTCAGCACTGGGAGCCACATAAACTGGTTTTCTTCACAGCCATGCTCCTAACTAACTCTGTGTCCTTTAGCACATCCTTTAAGGCTATGGGATTGGGTTCTTATCCTACAGATGAATATGTGTGTCTTCTCCAATCTGCTCCTCCCAAGATTGGCATCTTTAGTTGATCTTGTCACTTTTCCACCACACCATATGGGCCTCATATTCTTTGTCAACACAGCTCTTCAAGCAGCCACAATTAAGACTTTGCTGATGGTATTTGAGATAAAAAGTTTTCTGCTACCATTTCATTAGATGATCTCTAATGGTCTTTTCAGACTCTGCTCAAATACTATCTATGATGTAAGAAAAGGGCCAAAGAAAATGATTCACTAGAGTCCATACTTCTGAGTCAATGCCAAAAGTAATTGTGGAGATTCTCTCATGTTGTGCCAAAAAATTAGGTCCATATGCCAAGACCTAGAAAGAGGGCAGCAAGAGGTGCCAGTAAGGGATCTCTGTTCACACTATCTTAAGATGGCATGAATGTCTTAAAGACAACCCCTGACAACTCATTACACATTTCCCTCCTCCTCTGAAGGTCTGGAAATAACCGTTCAACATGGTGAGAAACAGAGAACTTCACTTTCAATGCTTTGTCCTCAATGCAAATCCACTCCAGAATAACAGGTAGTGTGACTTTGTTGGAGTCCTACAAGCAAGCATTTCCATATCCATCTCTACTGTATCACCTCTCTTTAGGTGATAAGGGTCAAGCCTCATCATCACTCAGCTAAGTTTTACCAAATTGGACTTTTAGCCTTTTCTAGTCTGGCCTTCTCCCAACCTCCCCTCTACCCAGAACAAGACTACAATTTATTCAATAAAATCCCTAACTCTCTGACCACGTCACTCCCCTGCTGAAACTATTCCAATGGCTTCCTTTCTCTTTCACGGTAGTGTCTACACTGTACCATGCACTGGAGGGGGGCGGGGGTCCCTCAACCTGGCCTGATCTACAGGGCTCTTGATCTACAGGGCTCTTCCTGATCTAGCCATGCCATTGGATTCCCCTCCCTGCTTACTATGCTCCTCGGCTCCCTTTTGCCTTCTGCAGTGTTCAGTGCCTTCTACCCCATTCTTAGCACCTGACTCAACGTAGACTAGACTCACACATCACTTCCCCTGGAAAACGTCTCTATCTCAAACCCTACCCCCAGGTTGAGATGTGCATCTCTCAATGGAAACATATTACACTGTGTTTATACTTATCACATCATCTGTCAAATTAACTTATATTTAACTTTCCTTCCTCCATCAGAGTTCTTAGAGAACAGAAATGCTGACTGGTACCTCTGCCTCTTCTGTGGCTAGCACAATAGCCTCCACGAAGCAGGTGTTTAATAGTCACAAAATGAAAAGTAATTTTTAAAAACTGTGACCTATTTCTTGCTTTGGGTATCTGCTTATGTCTGAAGTTTTTCTTTTTGGTTGTGATAAATCATCGACACCTAGCAGTGTGCTCAGTACTCGTTATGAATTTTAAATATTTGATTCCCACCGGGAAAAAACAAACAGACACTGACATCATTAGATGCCAGGTAAGTTTTACATACTTTATAGATATTAACTAGTTTTCTCTACATTTGTGTTAGGATCCAGTATCCTCATTTTGTAAATAAGGAAACTGAGGCAAAGAGAGAACAAGTAATTTCCTCAGTTGACCCAGTTAATAGTAGGTAGAGCAGGGATGGGAGCCGGATGGCTCTTGGAATAGATGTAAACCATAGTTCAGTCCCATGACTGCTGTATTAGCTAGAACCAATGATTAGCAGTAGGCGACCCCCAGTCAGCTCTTTTACCTTCACTATCAAAAGTCTTTATTTTCTTATAACACTATTTCTTTAAGTCCTTCTCCGGAATAAAGAGTGAAGAATGAGAACTCCTTGAAAAAAGGCTGAGAGAAGACAAAGCAAAATGGGCAGAACTTGACAATGCCCTTGCTAAGCAACATCTGCTCCCCTCCCTTCCCCTTCACTTGTGATATATTGGCACATAAGCAGCACTGATACTCATGAGAAAAATTACAGTCATCAAGGTTATCTCCCCAAGAAGCAACTCTCTTTCTTTATTAATATGCTTCAGATTGTTACAACACTACAAAGCCAAAAATAAGTTTTCTTTGATCAATAAATTGTAGGCTGGGAAAGAAAATACTAATTTTCCATTTCTTTGAGACCCAGCACTAATACATAGCAGTGCTTTCCAAAAGGGTTCTCAGAAACCCGATATAGAATTAACTGAAATTACACTCAGCCATCCCTATAAGATCATTCTGTTCTCTGCTACTTTAGAGAGGTGTCTTCTGAACTTGGCAGGCATTTTCTTAAATAAAAATCTTTGTGTACAGATAAAAAAAATGTTATTTAAGTATAAGCTGGGCAAAGAAAGCATAATGCAGGTCCAAGTCAGTCCCTCAGAGAAAGACTGTTGAACTCTCTCCTGTCAATTTGGGGCTTCAAAACATGACCCTTTCACCTGTAGGAGGAACTTCAATTTTAATCCAATATAGGAAGAAATGTCAAGCCTTGCCTTCTATGCAATAAAATGTATGTAATATCAAATAGCCTACAAACTGGAAGAATGCAAGGAATAAATATAAACAGTCACGATGAAATACCAGTAAGTTTCCTGGAGATGATTTATTTAATCACGTATTGACTCAGATAGGCAATGCAGGGTAGCCGAAAGAGAACTGGGCAGATGCCTAGCCCTGGGATGAGAATCGCAGTGCTTGCTTTACCAATGGTTTTGGTCATGTATTTAAACTCCCCCCGTTTCTTTGGCTGCCTAATGTCTAGAACAGTGGCTCTCAGCTGGGCATGGTTTTGTCCCCCGGGGATATTTAACAATTCTGGATACCTTTGATTGTCACAGCTGGGGTTTGCGGGGAAAGATGCTACTGGCATCTAGTGGGTAGAGACAAGGGATGATGCTAAACATCCCATAAGGTATTGATGGTGTTGTAATAACCTGGTTATTACATAACAGGAAACGAGGAAAGAAGAGACCAAATAATATAGGCATGCCATTTATACAGCTTTGCCAAAAGCTGCAATAAACACTTTCCAAGTCTGTTCCACACTGGTCAATGGGGAAAGGTGACTGGAGAGAGGCAGTTTAGATGTATGCCCAGTAAGATCTGAGTGCTATGGGAGGGTGGCAACTGTCTGCCAGTTATACCTGGGAACAAATTAGTGGCTGGGATGGGTGTGGGCACTTCTTCAAGTGCACAAAATCTAAATTTATAAACTTCTAGCATGGCTGGCATGGCTCAGTGGTTGAGCGTCAACCTATGAACCAGGAGGTCAAGGTTTGATTTCTGGTCAGGGCACATGTGCAGGTTGGAAGGTAGATCCCCAAGATGGGGTGTGCAGGAAGCAGCCAATCAGTGATTCTCTCTCATCATTGATATTTACCTCTCTCACTCCCACTCCTCTTCTCTCTGAAATAAATAAAAATGTGTGTGTGTGTGTGTGTGTGTGTGTGTGTGTGTGTGTGTGTATATATATATATATATATATAAACTTCTTGAAGAAGGAGCTACTCTCTCTTGGCTCCAGCGCACTGAGCTCCTTTAACTCCTGTTGCAGGGACACACTCCCCTGCGTCCACATGGTGCACAGCCATGTTGGACTCCACACATAGACTGACGGACTTTAATGAGCCAGATTCTGAACCACACCCAGCTGCAACATGGACTAGAAGCTCTGAACACTGGCCTTGCTTCTGGCTCTGCTAGAACCCCCGCTGCACCTTTCCCAGGCCTGGCTTAAGGGACAGGGGACTTTGGAACCTAAGAAATGTAACTTCATAGAAATAAAGCCTTCTTCCACACCCTATCCTCCCATGAGAATCTTAGAAAATTCATTTTCTGAAGATAGTACAAGAATCTTAATTCCAGAGCGTCAGGAGAGTTTGATTCTCTGGTAACAGTGTGGGACAGTTCTTAACAACTAAGAATTTTCTCCGCCATGTTGAGAAACCTTTAAAACATAATCCACGGACACAGACAATAGTGTAGTGAAGGCCTGGAAGGGGGAGGAGGATGGGAGCTAGGTGGAGGGGTCAGTGGGGGAGGGGCATCTGTAATACTTTCAACAATAAATATATTTTTAAAAAAATTTTTAAAGAATATTTCTTAAACAAAACAAAAAATTTAAGAACCACACAAAAATATACAATACAGTAAAGTAGGATTAAATGACCTCTAGGGATTCTGTCATATATCAGAACCATTTCTTTCTAATGTCTACAAGTATCAGGGATTTGGGTTTGAATCATGTTTTCTTCTATCTATTTATGCTTAGGTTCCCTAATCCCTATGAGAAAAGATCACAGAGATAAACTTGAAAATGGCAAGAAATTAACTGATTCAGTCAATTATTCAACAAATACTTACTGAGAGCCTTCTAGGCCCCCATCCTTTTGTGAGGCCTCCGATATGGCCATGGACGCCTGATGCAGAACTTAACAATCTTGCGTTCCAATCTGCAGTATCTCTAAAACTGGTTTTTTGGATTCAGTGAGTTAAATTCTTCAGGTTCCATATATTAAATAGTGGAGTCTGATTCACCAACATGCCTACTTACAGTAGTCATCAGATAAAACTTTATGGTGGTAAACCTTAAATTCTTTGTAATTTCAAAGATGAGAGACTTGCTTTGTTTCTACTGATACATATTTTCATGTGAAATTAATTATAATAAAGTCTTACGAAGTCAGGCTAATTAATTGGAAGGATAGACTAGTGGAAAGAAACCTTTGAATTATAAAATGACTAAAGAAAATACAGCTTTACATTCCCAAAGCATTTTTCACTATTTAAAAAAAAAGAATGCTTCCACATAATACTAGCTCACATCTTTAAATCAGTCCTGAAATGAGTGTAATGTTTATTATTTTGTCCCTCTCATACGTGAGGAAATTGAGGTTCCGAGACAGTATACCTTGAATTAGCTATCAAAATGCTAGAGTGAAGGAATGCTTTAGTAAATCAATACTAATGGTTTATGAGGACTGTACCAAATCACTAGCCCAAGAGATGGCCCCTGGCAGTCACGGAAAGGCACTACTCACACCTACTGCAGGTCACAACCCCCTAGCTGCTGTCTCTCTGATTCTACTAGACCAGTGGTCGGCAAACTCATTAGTCAACAGAGCCAAACTTCAACAGTAAAACGATTGAAATTTCTTTTGAGAGCCAAATTTTTTAAACTAAAACTTCTTCTAATGCCACTTCTTCAAAATAGACTCACCCAGGCCGTGGTATTTTGTGGAAGAGCCACACTCAAGGGGCCAAAGAGCCTCAGCTTGCCGACCACGGTACTAGCACATTCACACAGAGCCCTGGCTTCTCCTGGAATGTGGGCAGCCTATGTCTGCACAGCCTCCTTTCAGTGGGACATGAGATACCTGTGGCCCAAGGCCTCTGCATTAACTTGCCCCCCAAACTTTCTTGGAGCCGAGATTTCTCCTACTCAGTCCGCCTTCCTTCCTCCTCTTCTTTCACGGGTGTCAGACCTGCATGTGGTCTGAAGGCATGTGTCCTACTGCTCCTGATTCTCCCCCTTGATCCTTCTGGGATGTTCCCCTCAATAAATCCCCTGCATGGATGATCCCATTTCAGCACCTCAAAGGATCTGACCTAACAGGGACTCGTTATGCCTCAGGCAGGAACAAGCAATATCAGAGAACTCACCATGTGCAAGGAAACTTGCTAACTGCTTTAAAAGTATCTTATTTACTTCCAAAAACAACCCTATCAGACAGACATGTATTTTTATTCCAGTTTTATAGCTGGAGAAGGGTCTCAAGATCTCTCAGGCAACCCTAGGCTCCACTCTAGGACTCCCTAGATGCAAGTTCTCTTAACCACAGTTCTAAACTTTCCTAACCAGCTCTACTTATTATAGGTAAACATTACTACTAAAGCGTGCTTAACTCATTCCATCATTAAAATCCTCTTTTTCTATTATGCTTATGCTATTTTTCTTACACTATAATTTATTTTCTATTTTTAAACTTATTTTGAAGATTCCCAAATAACACAGGAGCATGTTCCTCTTCTAACAGAATCAAACAATACAGAGGCAGAAACACTATTTATAACCAACCAACCACTGACTATAGCCTTTGAGGAGGTGAATTTCAATGAGTAGTTCTCTCTCTGAATTACTCTTTATTCCAAGTGAGTACAGCACCGTGATATTTGAATCCTGGTGTTCAGCAGTGAATAAATGGGGGGGGGGGGGACCTGGAGAGGCCACGAGTGTTCTAAATTTTAAGGAGAAAATGAAGTCCTTGTTATTAAGAATAAATACATGTAACTGCAGTGAGGGGTCCATCTTTTAAAGGAGATAAAATGTCAGTGTCCTCAGATTTATTTTACAGCCGAGGTGGCAGTTGCTCACCTCTGGGAAATTGTTTTATAGACTGAGACTAGCCCAGACTCCTGAATTAGACTCCCAGAACCAGCCCAGGTAGCCTTACTCCTTCAGAGTCTCCTTCCTGCGATCTCTCCTTTACTGTGCAAGCTCAACTTGGGTCACCTACCCACCCTTCTTTAACAAAAGTTACTTATTTTTAAGCCTGTGAACTTGGATATCAGCATCCAGGTCTTCCTGGAGTTAAGCCCATGTGACTTTGTTATTTGCAAACCCAGGTTGCCTCCTGGGCTCTCACTTGATGCTAATGCCCTTTACTGCTCATTCAGAGTTTCAGAATATCTCCTCTCAGCAAACAGAGAAGGCACGGATGAGGCCGCATTCCCTTCTCTTGTGCCACATTTCAACTTGATCTTTTCACTCTCTCTGTCAAATTCAAATGTCACTCCACTATTCATGTGTATGGGGAGGATTCTAATATACACCTCTTCGGCTTCTTTCAAAATTGCTTCAATTTCTCTGAAGTCAAAGACCCTTTCAACCTTTGGAAATTATCTATGGAATCCATTAACATGACTTACTCAGTACACAATACAGACACTGTTGAGAGTTCATGAGAAAAGAGAGAAGGTAAAGTGTGTGTGTGTGTTTTTTTTAAAGAAAGCAAATAAAGGTTAGCAAAAAAAAAAAAAAATTAAAGGTTTAGATGTGGACTTTTTCATAAGGAATTATAACTTATGTGAGTGAGACCTCAGAATATTTGTTCCTTCCTTATAAACTCTCGCAGTTAATTTTAACTGATGCCTTTTCTAGCAAATATGACTTTTTCCTGACAATACAAGTGGAAAGTTTAGTAAATTTAGTCCTCATAATTTAGCAAGTGTATTTTTTAACATGAGAATTTGCTAATTAACTCCTTCTGATTTTTCCTAAGGAAATAAAAAAATCTGACTGGGTGTATCTTTGCCTTTGCATAATTAAGCAAATAATTTAAAACCATGTTTTTGAAGAGTCTTCCCATATTGATAAGGAAAATAGTCAAAGTATAAGGTGAATGAAAATGGCAGCATACATTGTGATACACACACTATCAGTTCTTTTTTGTCATATGGATGTATGGATGGATGAACAGTCAGATAATAAGATGGATAGATAGATGGGTAGATAGAATTAAAATGTTTGAAAGGAACAGAAAAAATGAAATGGATTTTCTGTGAACTGATGTGGCTCTTTTGGTCGTGCTTTGGGGAGTGGAGAATCATATCAAAGATTTGGGATCGTTTGTTTGGTGCTAACAAAGGTTATAAATCTTCATCACTCCTGTGGCCACACCCTCATGAGGAACAGAATGGGGACCAAGCTTGCTCAGATGTACCCTCTGTCTGTACTGATTTTTCACAACCTTATTTATGCCCCACAAAGCTTGTGAATAAAACTGATAGTTGTCTATGAGTTTTATTCCCACCATCTCTGTACTCATTCCCAGTCTTCTGGGACAAAGGATAAGACAGTCAGCTGTGGTTATCTTTGGTTGGGGAAAGGGAAAACATTCCCTTATAGTTTTATAAATGTTCTACAATGAGTATGTATTGCTTTAACAATTAAAATGCCATAAGGTAAGATAGAAGACTACATGAATTTTGCATAAGGTTCAAGGAGGTTGACACTTCCTATGTGTTTAACTTCTTAAAAGAGTGAATACTCTAAGCCTTCAGGGCAGGTCTAGAAACAGACATGAGATAATGAACCCTGGCTCTGCCACCGCCTGCATATTAAGCTCCTTAGCAATTCACGAAACTTCTCTTCTACAAAATAATTGGATTATATACCATTAACTTTCCATCTTTGCAAATTATCCATCAGCAGTTAACTCTGAGAGTCTCTGGTCAATAACTTACTTTCCAGGCAATGGCTGTTCTCCTTCCTTATTTCCCAGACCCCTCAACTCCTATACACCCTCTCCTGAAATTGCATATTTTGCTAACTCATCTAATGCTGCTTCCAACTCCCCTATACGCAACATTTCTTTCAGGATATGGGTTGGAGACCACAAAATTAATTTTTTAAAATATATACTATTTTCCAAAGAGCAGCATCTTTCTCTTCCACTCTTATTGCCATGTGCTAATTTGACTAGGATGCATTTGGAAAGAGGCCACATTCACGATGTTATATCTTCTGGGCCCATGCCTCTTGATGCCACACCTCTGCTCTAATTGCTCCATTCACACTGTGAATTTCCCCACTTCCCTTTAGGAAAGCTCCCTGGAATTTTAGAAGAGCAGCATGATGCCAGATTGTATAGATTGGAACATTTTCAATTCGTGATATTTAACTAGCAATATTAAATAATTAATTATAATGAAAATGCAAAGAAACAGAATCTTCAGTGAGTTCCATCTGGGAGTAGGCAGTCTTTTCTTAGGCCTCATGCAATTTTTTTTGAACCAGCTTAGCCTTCTAGCTTCTCTTTCCTTCATGTAATGTGAAATACCAAGTACTGTATGATTATAGACCTAAACATTTGATAAAGGCTATCATCAGATTCAACGTGTTCTCAGAACAATGAATTACCCACCCCCACCCCACCCCCAAAAAAAGGTGTCTATGTATCCAGTGTCCAGTCCAAAGGTACACAACATTTTCCCCAAGGGCCCGGTTTATATCGTAACTATTCTGAGATGTTATCATATACACATAAAGGATTGAATATGACTCAATAGGAAGCCACCAAAGATGCACACGCTTTTTATTGAGTTAAAACAGCTACTCATCTAGGCAGAAAGAATCTATTTTCATTTACCACAGTGCAGAGAAAAGGAGAAAGACTTGGGTATTCACGCCCTGCCAAACAGCATTCTCTGCTGTTTACCTGAATGGCTTTTTAGGTGCATTGGCTCATCTCTCATGTTTAGAAACAAAGATAAAGTTGTTGCCAGGAAAACAGATTCTGTGTGTCATATATGGTTTAGCCTCCTCCTTGCCCAGCAAGTTCCCTGTCAATCTTTTAATGTCCCAGCCTAACATACATTTTGCAGTGTGTATTTTGGTGTAAATTCACAATATGTCAGAAAAAGGAAAAAAGTGACAAGGGAATTGATATCCAGTTCATGTCGAGGCATCCAAACATATGGCCAAGTGAACAAATTAATACACCTAATGCAGAAATAAGAGAATGCATTACTTATATTATTAACTTGGAAAAGGCATAATAAAAGGGAAATAAAAACAGAAGTAAAGACAGATTAATTCAATAATTTTACTATACTGGTGCATAAAACACTCTCAAAAATGATCACACCTCATCTACTATAAACAGGTTATATTTGACTATAGCAGTTCACTCAAAATGCCTGTGTTTTATGATTTCCATAATTTAAGAAAATGAATTAAAATATACAAAACCTGCATTTTGGTTTGAGTGCAGACTAGGTATATTTGTCAATTTAAACAACAAATGTAGACACCAAACATGGGAGAGAAGTCAGACCTGAACCTAGAGAAGGGGCTTGAATAAGCTCTTATTCACAGAAAATGGCTGTGGATGCCTATCGGTTTTCTTAGCTCTGTAAGCCTACAGCATTGATCTTTCATTGAGCTGACACCATAGGATGTCACTTTGGTTTTCTTCTTATCTTTGTAGCTTAATGAATATGCCAGGTTTTCTAATAATAACAATAACGATAAATGTGTCAGTGAACAAAAGAGTTATAGCCTGGTATAAACTCAATTGCATAGATTAAATTAAGACAATTACTTAGACACATCCATAGTTAAAACTGGTATGGAGACCTTGCTCAAGGCCCAATGGTTATATTTTGCTCTTCTGGAATACCAAAGAATGACTACACATAATTTATTAATATTGTTCATAAATGAGAACAGTACATATAGCTATACCTAAATCCAAATACAATGGGGATGTTTATAAAAAAAATTCCTATAAGATTATTTAAGATAATCAAATGCATTTTAAAACATTCTATGAAAATATAAATTCAGTATTTTTGTTGGCCAAAAATTTTTGTATCTTTGCACCTCTCCAAAAGAAGGTGATCAAGTTAGTAAGAGAGAGAGAGAGAGAAAGATAGAGATAGTGAAAAAGAAAGAAAAGAGAGAGAGAAGAGAGAACAAACTAAGAATCTATGCCAGGGCAAAACAAATAATCAAAAGAAATAATGCATGTGCATGCTATATTTCTGTCTTTTCTAGCATAATTCTTAATGTTGTGATGAATCAAAATACAAATCCTCAAGTATAGGAAAATATGTGCATGAGAAATGGTAGCACACAAATTTTCCATTATGAAGAAATCCCACTTTTGATTTGGCCTCCAAAAATACTTTCATTATCCCTCCTATCTAATAAAAGAGTAATATGCAAATTGACTGTACCTCTGCTATACCCACAAGCCACACCCACCTGCCAATCAGGAGCGAGTATGCAAATTAACCCAACCAAAATGGCTGCAGCCACAGAGAGAGCAGGAGGCTTGAGTTGCCCCTGGCAATGGAGGAAGCCAAGCTTTCTGCCCGCTCTGGCCTGCCTTGGCCTCTGCTCATGGCTACAAAGTTTCAGTTATAGAAGATAAATAAATCCCAGGTACCAGGGCCTCTGCTTGGGTCACCAGGGGGCATGGCCAGCCAGGGGACATGGCAGGCCTGCAAACCACCACAGGCCCTTCACCCAGGCCACCCCACACCCCAAGGGAACCCCCACCCTGATCTGGGACACCCTTCAGGGCAAACCAGCTGGCACCCACCCATGTACCAGGCCTCTATCCTATCTAATATAAAAGAATAATATGCAAATTGACTGTCACTCCAACACACAAGATAGCTGCCCCTATGTGGTCAAAGATGACTGCCCCCATGTGGACACAAGATGGTCACCACAAGATGGCCAGCAGGGGAGGGCAGTTGGGAGGGACCAGGTCTGCAAGGGAGGGCAGTTGTGGGCAATCAGGCCAGTGGGGAGGGCAGTTGGGAGAGACCAGGCCTGCAAGAGAGGGCAGTTGGGGGCAATGAAGCCTGCAGGGGAGGGCAGTTAGGGGTGACCAGGCCAGCAGAGGAGGGAAGTTGGGGGTAACTGGGCCTGCAGGGAAGGGCAGTTGGGAAGGACCCAAGCCTGCAGGGAAGAGCAGTTGGGGGGGACCAGGCCTGCAGGGAGGGGCAGTTAGGGCAAACAGGCTGGCAGGGGAGCAGTTAGGCATCAATCAGGCAGGTAGGGGAGTGGTTAGGGGGTGATCAGGCTGGCAGGCAGAAGCAGTTAGGGGCAATCAGGAAGGCAGGCAGGCGAGCAGTTGGGAGCCAGCAGTCCTGGATTGTGAGAGGGATGTCCAACTGCCCATTTAGGCCCGATCCAAGTAGGATCCCAGGGGTACCAGATTGAAGAGGGTGCAGGCTGGGCTGAGGCACACCACCCCTTCCACCGTGCATGAATTTTGTGCACCAGGCCTCTAGTATATAATAAAAGCCTAATATGCTAAGTGTCCAACCATTCAAGTGTTCGACCAATTGTTATGATGCACACTGACCACCAGGGGGCAGATGCTCCAATCAGTAGGTTAGCTTGCTGCTGGAGTCTGGGACTCCAGCAGCAAGCTAACCTACTGGGACTAGGGAGATGGGCCAGACACACCCTGGAGCCCTGCCATGGTCCCTCCCTGGCCCTGATCATGCACTGGTGGGTTCCCTTGGCCTGGCCTGCACCCTCTTGCAATCCGGGACCTCTCAGGGGATGTTGGAGAGCCAGTTTTAGCCAGATCCCTGCAGGCCAGGCCAAGGGACCCCACCGGTGCACGAATCCATGCACTGGGGCTCTAGTAATCCAATAAAACAGTATGGTTTTCTACTCATGAGAACCTAAGTTTAAACAGAGAAGGTCCCAAGTAAAAGAAAACAAACAAACAAACAAAAAACTAACAAATGTTCAAAGCTAAAGAGCTGGTAAATGGCTGAGATGGAGACCAGATCTTCTTCCAATTTACTGTGGGAAAGTATTTGATTTGATACACTTAACCAGGCAATTAAATAGGTAATCTGGAAATAGATATGTTGAATGCTTTAGATATGTATATCAGGTCATAATTAAATGAGTTCTAGCATTAATCAAGATTGAGCAGTGAATCTGAGGGAAGAGAGACTTTTCAAACTTTGGTTCTTTCTTCGTTTACTACTATGGATCCTCTCAAGATGGGGTGGCTTTGATTGGGTAGGCACCTACATATGTCTCTCTTTTGTTCTCTGTATTGCCTACAAGTGGAATTAGACTACTTTTGTTAAAGGAACACACTTCCAGTTCTTTTACATTGCCACCCCTGAGTAAACAAAGTTAGAGATAGAAAAGGAAAAGACAGACTGTTTAACTTATCTGACATATCGACTTAAAATTCAGAATTTTGAGATTTGTCACTAGATTCAGTGGTAGACAATATGACATGAAAAAAAGGCTAGCTACAAGACAAATTATCACTCCTTTGGGGACCCTAAGCCTCCTTATCTGTCCCCTACCCTGCCATATGGTGATTAGTTATTCTGGTAAGGCAAAGGAAATTGGTGGGAAACCATTGTAATTCCAGAACTTATAAAAATTATTTTGTAAAATGCCTCTGATAGGCAAGAAATAAGACTTTTCCTAACTCCATGGCATGAGGGTACACCATATGGCCAACAAAATTCTCAAATAATCTACCCGCCAAAAGACTTCTGTCTTCATTTCCATTTCTCTAAGGACCACATGTGTGGTAGGGGGTAGAGAATATAATAGTTACTAACATTTCTATGGCAACATTAAGAAAAAGGCTGGTACCAAAACTAAATATTGAAAAACCAAAGAATGGATGTTCCATTGACTTTAATGATTAGGGTTGAAGTGGGAAATAAACCTTATTTAAAGAGTTTAGAGGAGCCCTAGCCAGTTTGGCTCAATGGATAGAGCATCAGCCTGCAGACTGAAGGGTTCCGGGTTTGATTCCCATCAAGGGCAAGTACCTCGGTTGCTGGCTCCTCCCCAGCCCGGACCCTGGTCAGGGCGTGTGCAGGAGGCATCCAATTGATGTGTTTCTCTCACATCGATATTTCTTTGTCTTTTCCCCTCTCTTCCACTCCCTCTAAAAATCAATGGAAAAACATCCTCTGGTGAGGATTAAAATAAAAAATAATTAGTAAAGAGTTTAGAGGACTTGATTCAGGCAAACCAACATTCCTAAGAAATACCTATTTTTTGGTTCTGTTTTGTTCAATACTCAGGACCACCCTTGTAGTTTTCTTATAAAATGTCCACTTTCTGCTGTATGCAACATTGGTCATTGTTTGTTAATATGAGGAAACAAATAATCATTTTAAGAATCTTCTAAGCTGACTCAAAATTACTGTTTCTTGGTGAGCATTTCATTACTGTGCATCCATTTTATCAAATAAGAACTGTTCCTTTAAAATTAATTCTTGGGGCTTCTGTCCTCTTTGCTTAAAAAAAAAAATTTAAAGCCTTTCAAAGTGTTCTATTTGCCCACAAGGTCTAGCTGTATTAAACAGGGCCCCGACATTTTCTAACATACAGTAAAAATACCATAAAGTTCTGCAATTAGCTAAAAAGTAAAAAACTCAGCAGGAAGTCCAGTTTATCTTCTCAACTGTGCATTAATGAAGGTTTCCACATTAATTGCCTTTTCATTAAAGTTTATTTATAACCATTTCTTAACATTCTATACAAAATCAAATTAGCTCCTAGATTTTGGAACAAGCTTTGCAATACTGTTGTGGACTCGCCTGTTTAGAATTTGGTTCTGTGAAATTAGTATTGAACATGTACCTTTCAGGTACTCCAGAAGACTGGCTTTAGATGTTTTGTGGGTTGCTGTTGTTGCTTTTTTGTTTGTTTGTTGCATTATTATGGAGCTCCTTTATTTAAGCTTTCTCTGAAATGAGTCATATTAGGCAGAATCCTCTTATCAAGAGTACTGATTAAAAGCAAACAAACCCACAGCGTAATAGAACAACGTTCATGCCCCCAAAGTATTGCCTATGGAAACAAATGTTTTTGTCCCTTCCTTCCTACTAGGGTGTGAGCCTACTGTGTACAAAGCACTAGTCACCTGGCCCTCTTTTTGCTTTAGATAAGGGTTCATGTCTTCACCTATGACTCAACTCTTTGGAAGACTTGAAAAGTTGTGGATTGAGCTACATGTTTCTCTTCTGAAAATGTGGATCCTTATAGTATGAATTCACTGAATTATCAATGAGTCAGTGCAACTAGAGCACTTAGCACAGTACAAAGTAAGGCTCTGTACTAGCTATCCCGGGAAAGGCAAAGATAATGCTTGCACTCAAAATGCTACCCTCAAGACAAGAAAGAAATAAGGTGCATTAATGTCTCCAATGAAAGCAGAGGGAACCAAGGGTCCTAAATGATACCCAGAAAGGTTGCCAGAAGGGTTAAGAGAGAAGGAAGGATAAGGTTGAAAAAAAAAAAAGGACAGAAATGCATACCCATTGGCGGTCTCCTGGAAGTCAAGACCTCTGATGGGTACTTGTGAATAATTTCATATCAAAGAAGGGGTTAATCTAGCTGTGAAAGGACAGCAAGAATTGCCGCTGAGAACTGGATTTATTAAACATGAATCAGATCTACACATTCCCTATGGGTGTGGTTTAAGAATACAGATTTTGGAGATAAATAAGGATTTGAATACTTATTTACATTGGGCAATTAATTTCATGTCTCCAAGCCTCAGTTTTCTCACTGGGAAATAGAAATATTAATATATATTCCTCCAAGTTTCTCTGTTTTATTTTAGCTTAACTGAGATAATTCATGCACAATTATTGAGACTGAGCCTGGCACAGTCTCAATAGTTGTTACCTAGTACAACTGAGAGAAACATGAAAGAGCCAGGCCTCCATATCTGTTGAATTTCATTTCAGTGCATTATTTTGAATATTAATTAAAATTCTTACATTCATACATCATGGTAATCACAAAAGCAAATATTGACAATAACCCTTCATATTTTTATTCGTTCCCCCAGCCTCTCTCCTGAGCCTCTCTCAGAATCCATACTTACAACACATCAGACTATTGATCCTGTGGTCAGATCCCTTATGTTTAAAACCAAATATGTTTGCTTCACCAATAGCAACTTGTTGGGTTTTTTCTTTTCCTTTTCTTTCTTTTTTTTTTGTTTTGCATTTCTACCTACATCAATGCTTACAATGTTTATGTAGCTGTGTAGTTATTCCCACATTTTCTCATACCCTTGTCTACCACTGATTAGACCTAACAAATATATTTTCAATTCCTCCCCCACCTCTTTTTATCTCTACTTCCACAGCCACAGCTTGGGCTTTCACTGTCCCCCCAAAGTACAGCATTGCTAGACCCACGTACACCCTCTCCCCACTGGTCTCTTCCCTCTCTAATCTCCTTTCACATTTACCGCCAAAGCTAGTTTTCCAAAATTTAAGTTGAGTCATGTCAGCCTTCTGCTTAAACATTTTCAGTAACTGTCCAGTATCTCTAGAATGAAGTCAAAATTCTTTAGTACATAAGGTAATTTGTGACTCCAAATTACTCTTCTAGTGTCATTTCTCAACTTATTGAGCCCTTCTCCTTGGCCATATAGTTTAACACTATACTCAACATGCTGCCTACATTCATCATCTCCATGCAGCACCTGCCTTTTATTTTCTTCTTATTTAGGCTATATACTCCAAATGCCACCTGCTTCCTACACAATCCTTTTCACCCATCAGTAGATAAGGGTCCCTCCTTTGGGCCCATCATTATATGACCCTCTGAATCTCAGTTAACTCTTACATAAAATGGAAATAAATGATTCCTATTCAGAAAAGAGGACAGTTTGAGAAGCAAATGGAACAATATTTATTTAATACTAGAAAACTATAAATCAATATAGAAATAGTGCCAGGCATGGAGCCAAGAGCTTTAAAGACATTATCTCATTCAATCCTTACATATTAAGCAGATACCATGATTGAGGAAGTGTATTCTTCTTATTAGAATAGAGCGAATGAAAAAGAAATAAAGCCTTCCAATTTGCCTCATCTGTTATTTGTGGTATAATACTTTACCCTTCTCAAATCTCCTTCCATACTCATTACTCCTTTGATCACTTTTCTAAATATTATATTTTATCCCCACTTAATAACACTTAATTATTTGACTTTACCTTGTCCACTGTATAGCACTACAGGCTATTAACCAGAGATCTAGAATTACTTTAAAGTAGGTGGGGTGTTAGAGTCACATTTGAAGGGTTAAACTGCATTAATTAATTATGTAAGTTAAAATTCCTCAGGAGCCTTGGGGCAAAGGGCCAATTCACAGAGCTGGAGGAGAATGAAACAAAAAGGAACCTAATTAGGCATGTAATTAACTCTTTCAGTGATGTGGTGATAACATAGTATAATAAAGGTGCTATGAAAACGCTCCAGAACTGTGAGGGTATCACTTGAACATTTTTAAGAATATAACCTACACTGACATGAGAACTTAGCCTTTTAAAGAAAAAATTATACTCATTTAAACTATGTTGATATGCTACAAACATTTACTGACCCTCCACAAACAAGTCATTTTGCTAATATACTTTTTCTATATACCTTGAAATACCGTGTCTGGCAAAACACATTTTCTCCGTAGTTTTTGATAGACAGAAAATCTGAAATAATTCAAAGGAAAAATGCACTTTGTGGAAGTAGCTTATTTCATTCTGGAGACTAAATGCATTGCAGAAAGGATTACATTTTGTTTGGCAATTTATTTTATTGACAAAACATATTTCATCACATGTTCTATCACATTCAGTAGACAAATGCATGTTGTCAACTACCCTGTTTTCTGCTTTTGATGAAAACCACATTTTTTTTCAGGTTCCATACATACTTTTTAAATGGTGGAGTTCTACAGATCAGTTCCATTTGCTCTAAATTGCCCAGAGATGTCTATATTTGGGTTCTGCCCAAGGTAAATCACTTCTTCTTCCAATATGATGTAAATTAACCTCATAGAACTTATTTATATGTATCTTCATCCTTAAAATATCAGAAATTCAGTTTACATTGTAATCATTATGATAGGATCCTATGGTCTATATATAAACTTCAAATGGTTCCCACATACTCACCAGCTGTTAAAATGCAATTACCCTTTACAAGGTAATGTACATGCAAAGTAAATATTTAATCTCACCTATTTGTATATCTGTTTGATGCTGGTTATTCAATTACTGTCTGCCCTTTCCATATTTGCCCTCATGCCTGATATACGTATTAAATTATAAATAAGTTCTTAGAGGTCAAGAAGCAGATTTGTGTAATTTATTCTGAGGGGCACTCAGCACAGTGCTTCAGGAAAACAGGTGCTTAATAAATCAGTGGTTGTGGTACAGTGGTAATGACCTTTCCCACCCAAAGCCTTTTATTCCCAAAGCATTTTTCCTCTTCCATCGTGTCTACAATCATTAAATGAGCACCCACCATGTGGCACGTACTGAAAACACTTCAAGGGATGGAGAGGCTGATGATCATGGTCCCTGCCCTCAAAGAGTTTACAAGCTAGTAGGCACAGTAGCCGAGAAGGTAAAGGATTGTAATACAGGGAAAGCCATGGAAGATTTAGTACAGAGGCTGAATGGATTGACACTAACCAGGAGGAAAGCCGGATGAGTTTGACGAGCGGACAGAAGTAGTGTTTGAAGGACAAACAGAGGTTTGCCAGTGGATACAGTGAAGAACGTCATTCCAGAAAGGGAGAAAAACATACCCTATGCTACAGAGGCAAGAAGTGTGCATGTGTATATCAGGATAGTGTTACAGTATAGGAGATGGGACTAAAGAGGTTGATAGGACTTTGAGGGGATTTATCTGACAATCTGCCAGGGCTGACCAGCAGCTCCTGACCAATGGATGAACAAATTACTCTGACACAGTTGCACTGTGAAAGAGAAGGCTAAGGGACAGCCCAGCTAAAGAAGCCAGGCAGCCTGGACTGTCTGCCTCATTAGGCTTTTATTGGAATTTTTATCTTTTAGATACAATCAATAGGGTGAGTAATCTTGGGAGGACACATGTTTACATTGTCCTCTAGGCAAGGGCATCCAGGGATTAAGCATAAGGATTCCAGTAAACATGCACAGACTTGTTTGGGAAGGTCAAGGAATACTTAGGGGTGCCACCTTCAACACTCTCCTAAGACTCTGCTAAATTGGAATTCCAATAAACAGGGCAGGCTGCCTTCCGCACACTTCCCTATTCTCAGAATATCCTCCTTACAACTTTCCAACCAAGTCTCTTGGGATCCCCAACAACAATCAGCTTTCAAAATCTAAGTCTTGGAAAAATCAATGATAATTTAAGCATGGTCAAATCTGCGTGGAGTGTGGATGGAACCGACGTGCAGAGGTAATAAAGCACAAGAACATATTAGAAGCCTGTTGAGTTAGTCCAAGAAATATGTAGAGGGTGTAAACAAAGGTAGCAGCATTATAAACGAAGAGAGCTCAAGGATCTAGAGATATATACGGTCCACTTATATAAGGAGGGTTTACTCGTAAGGGTGGTTCTCTCTCAGTCAGAAATTATAGTGAATTGTAAATGGACAGGATGTTGAGAAATATTTGTGGTCCTCAGGTTGTGAGAACAAAAAAATGTCTACCTAAGTCCAAAATCTATTTGAAAAGCAGTTTTATAAATAGAAATAGAAGTGGACTGTGAGTCAAAGGACCTGGTAAAGGACGAGCTCTGATCTACCATAGGGTCTTAAACTAGGAATTCATACTCTATAAAACTTAGTCATCCTTTGTACATGGGATAGCCACCTGTTAGAGTTGCATGTCAAATATAGAAAACTGAAGTGCCTTCTAGATATAAGGCAAGATGATAATGTGTTTTTTATTATTATTATTATTTAAGATTTGTTAACTTTTGCAATGCCTACTTCTGAGCATTGCAATTTTAATCTAATATCTTTTACTGGCCTTGAGTAGCATTAGTTATTTATGGCACTATTTGAATGCAAGAGATATTTTATCAAACTTCCAACATCATTTTTACCACTTCCTATTCTTTCCATCCTTATATTCAATTTGCTATTAAGCTGTGCCATTTATTTCTTTGAAATTTCTCTAAATCCACCACTAATATTTATTACTGTTTTTGCATGCCTATCATTCTTTGGGGCTAATTACAAAGCATCTCAGCTATTTTATCCTTCTGACTGCCTCCATCTCAGGTGTGCCCAGTCTCCATATTGCTGCTCGAGTGACCTTCTATTGAACAGTTATTCTACACATGCTCCTCCAAGATTAAATGCCCCAGATGCGATATCTCTAAAGGAACTGTTCTAACCCCCTCCATCCTTCTCCTCCCCAGCTTCTCCTCTTACAGGTTTGTCCTGCATCCACCCACTTATTAATTCTTTTCTCACTTCTGTCATTGTTCCCATGGTTACCTCCACATTAAATTCCTGCCTCTTCTCTTCTACCCTGCTTATCTAAATCTTACACACCTGAACAGGCTCAGTATAAACTTTGTCTCCTCCCCAAACATCCCAAAGTCTAAAACCACCCCACCTGCTCATGATCAGGTCTCTAAACTCATGCACCAGAGCTAGACCACAGCATATTTAGTCCTTAGATATAACATCTGTGCAAGCAGGTAGGCACAGAGGCTCCACATCCTCTTCCTTCAGTTACTATGGGAATGTGTTATTCACCTCCCTGCATCTTAAATTCCCTTATCTACAAAATGGGATGTCCAAGACCACCAACCCCAAGGTTCTTGTGAGGATTATATAAGCAATAGGTTACAAATTCTGGCACATAGTAAGCAACAAATTGAAATGTTTGTTCGTTGATTATGATTATCAGGCATATCAGTAGTATCTCCTTTACTGATCTGTTTTGTTCAATACTCTATCATTAGATGCGGGCAAGCGTGAACAGCCTTAGTGGTATAAAATAATATCAGATTCTGTGGGTCAAGACTTTGGACAGGGCTAATGGCCTAGACTCTGTTCCACAACATCTGGGGTCTGCCCTGGGAAGACTGATAAGTCTAGGGTCTGGAATCATCATCACTCAGGTCTGATTCTTGGGTGGAGATGACCCAGAGGCTAGAGTTGGAGCACCCACACAGGGCCCCTTCATGGAGCTTGAGGTCTCAGGGCATGGAAGACCAGAAACCCTTGTTCCAAGAGGGTATTCCCCGAGTAGGAGGGTCTGGAGAACACATGTTCTGAAAGCTTCAGGTGAAAGCTGCCTGACCTTTTCTCACCTGGCCTCAGAGGGCCACTGGTTACCACTGAGTCACCAAGACCAGCCCCAATCTAGAGGATGGGAAATACACTAGTACTTTACCTTCAGATGAGGGAGTGGCAAGGCCATGTGGGATGGAGGATATCACTGTTGCCTTTGTCTTTGAAAAGTACAATCCCCCAGGACTCGATATTGTATAAAATTCATTACTTCTTCACAGCTCAACTTAGCATACATCAACAGCAGTAGAACCCATCCTGGGATACAGTTGGCATTCCATATGTAATTACTGAATAAAAAACTAAGCGATCTCATGTTAGTTTCACACTATCTTCTTCCCTGAACTAGACCACAGGTTTCTTGCAGCCATCATATACTCTTTGTATATACCAAACCAAGCCAAAAAAAAAGTTACTAGAATGACGGTAGATTAATTATAACACTGCTGATTAATAGGGGAACATAATATAAATCTTGAATTCATTAACTGCAAAACAAGGACATTCAAAACTTCAAGCAGGGAGACAGAAATTCTGCATTTTAGTTATAAGCATCATACATTTTAGTTATTTTTATATTCCTAGGACCATATATTTGAAAAATGATGCAAATGGGACCTGAACATGTATCTCCAGAACTGTGGCATCACTTCTCTCAACATAAACTAATTAAATATGAATAACTGCAATTACTGCCTTTTTAATCCTCTCCTACTCATGTTAAATTTGTGTCACCTTGTAGTATTTATTGTAGTATTTAGATCGTGTTCTGTTTGCTGTGATTCAGATTCTGAGTCATCAGAATGTTTGAAATAGGTCTGAAAATAATCGGAATTAATTCTCTGAATTGCTGTTTAGAAAAGATATACTAGGGAAGCATTTCATAATTTTAAAGGAACACTCACGTTTTTGGCCATAAAAAAAGTAAAAAGGAACTGAGAAGTTGCTTCTCGGGAACAAGGTGTGCTAAAATAATGTAACAGGAGCAGAGGAGATGGTAAGAAAGATGCGTTACTTACATGGAAATGGGGAAAATATTTAGTTATTAAAGCAAAAGGAGCAGAGTCTTCGATGCATTGATTAAGAGCGATTTAGAGGACCCTCTTCGTCTTCCAAATTGTAGTCTCGTGAGAAATAAAGGGGTTTACCAGCAAGAACAACAAAGGTGGGGAGAAACGATATCTTTGGAGGCAGTCACAAAGGACTAGTGGTGACGTGGTAATGGGAGACAGTGGCCAGTGTGTTCTGGGTGATCATGGCAGGTGCTGGGACCAGAAGAGAAACAGCATTGCTGACTCCGACTCACACCTCTCAGGTGCCACTGCATCTGAACAGCGGGGACCGTTCACACATCTGCATCTGTGCCCTCACCTTTCAAGCTTCCACTGGATGACCAGAGGAAAAACGCTGTCGCTCACTCAGCCCGTCTGTCTAAATCGCTGTCATTACAGCCCTCTAATGGCCAAGAACCCAGAGTGTGGGAACTTGAATGAAAACGTACACAATGAAAGCATAAAGCCATCTTTACCGGGGAAAGGTGAAGGGCGCGCTAGAAATTGCTGGGGCCAGGCAGCCTTCAGTCTGCAGGTGTGAGGGCTGAAAGGCTGCTCATGGGTTTTGGCCATGGCCCTTTGCAAAGGGGAAGGCGCTGGAGGGGGAAGAAGTGTGGGGTGGGGGTGGGGGCGGGGGGTGGTCTGCAATGTGGTTCAGCCCATGAACAGTGCAGCAGGGCTCCCTGGGAGCCAGGCATGGCCATCCAGCCCTGGAGGCAGCCTTCTACAGGCTGTAGCCTGGAGCATCCCCCAGCCACTGACATGAATAGGCCAGCGCAGAAAACCTCCCTGCTTTTAATTTTTATCATGTAAAGTTCCTTTTGGGAGAGAGCGACAGAGGTAGGAAGTGCTATGCTTCAAAAGTATACCAGGCTTCTGCTGTTATTGTTATTCTACAAGTCTGTCACAGGTAAGCTTCAGTATAATTTGATATTGTGACTCTTTTTAATAAAGCGATAACAATTACATTGGCACAATCGCAATGACAATTCACACTTCCCAGCACGTTGGATATTGGATATTTGCCAGGCGCTATGCCAACTGCTTCGCGGGGATTGTCTCACTGAAGTCCCCAAGCAGCCCTAAGTGATCTGCTATTGTTATCTCCCATTTTACAGATGACAAACCATGAGGCCAGGGAACTGAGCAAGGTCACAGACAGTGAGTGGCGGGGCTGGGGGGACATAGGCAGGTGACCAGGCTCCGCATCCCACACTGTTCACAGTTTTATGTTAATAGACTCAAAAGCCACATGTTTTTGGCAAAGAAATATCTCACACAGAAATCTTGGAAACTGACTCCGCGGCCCCTGGCCCTGACTGCAGGGGTGCTGATCCCACAGGTTAGTGTGCGGCTAGAATTCTGTGCTGTAACAAGCACTCCAGGCTGTGCTCATGCAGATGTTTCTCTGACCCAAAGACATGGTCAGATAAACCACTATTACCTCTTCTTAGTTCATAAAGAATGAAAACCAGTCCTGCTTATCCGGGTAGTGTTGTTTTCAATCAATGTGTCTCACTTTGGTTCATCTCTACGGATAGAATAACCTCCCCAAGCATGAAAACTAGGTCTTAGGAACTGTCTTCTTTTAGACAAAATGCTTCTAAAATGGACCATTCCCTCCTGAAGGGGCTCCCCTTTTCCTCAGTGTGTTTTCAGGTTTTCTGTTTTCATCTCAAATAAAGTCTCTCTCGGGTCCTAATATGCATTGAACAGCTGCTAATCTCTCCTTTAATAACAAAACAGGCGGAAACATCAGGGCTGACAAGCTCTGAGCAAGAAGATCACGATGCTGGAGTGACCCATGGAAGCAACAGCCGGCTGACACATCTTTGGGGCTCAGGGCCCAAACATACCCACGTTTCAATGCTTTCTTGTATTGTGCTTAAAGAAACCTAATTCTTACTGATCATTCAAAAGCAGCTCTCCTTTATTACGTAAACAAGTGGAAAACCCACTTAGAAACAAGAAGCCAAGAAAGGAGTGATTATCTGACTATAACATTCTCATCTGTTAACAAGTCATTTGTGTGACTTGCACTTAAATGTTATAGGGACCCTCTGGTCAAATACTCCTACTTCCACTTGTTCTTTGTCAGAATTCGCATACGTGTTTTTAAAATAATGTATTGGAGCAGAAATAAAAGCATCAGGTAACTCTGTATTTATTTCCCAGATGATGGCCATATAAAATATATTTCAGCATAATTAATTTACTTGGATTAGGATTCTATGACTTGAAGAATTTTTAAGAAGAGTAAAAAAAGAAGAAACATTTTGGCATAATGTAATTTTTATAAGTAACATCCTTCAAATATTGATGTTACCACAACACTGATGAAAATTAGAAATAATTTACAGAAAGAAGATACTCCGTGAGAAAAATAAAAAGTATGTAATAACCCACAAAAGCAAGAAAATGAGAGTAGCCTGCCATATTTATTGAGCACTTATTATGTGCCAGGTCCTTTTCCAAGTGTATGTGAGAAACATGAAAAACAACAATACAAACTATGAGAAAAAGATGAAATGCCAAAGATAGGACTTGCAATAGAAATAAATTTGACTTCCCTTTGGAATAAATATATGTCTTTAGTATCACTGTGTTTCTACCCAAAGGCACTATCTCATTCAGTGATGTTGGATCTTAAACACATGGAAATGCAAACAATGGACTGTGACTAAGGCATCAAAATACACAAAATGTATCATCAGAGGCACCCATTCCTGTGCAGACTACCTTCAGGTGAATGCCAAAAGAGGAGATATCACTTCCACATCTGACTACCCCTATACTGGTAATTCTATCTCAGGAGCTAACTGAGGCTGGAGGGATTGCACACCCTCATTATCCATTAGCAGCAGGCTACATTAACCTTTGAATATTTACCTTGGTGCCAATTAAATATTTGTGATGGCAGTATCCACGAGGAAGAAAATCTTGGCCAACACCCCATTTGCCCTCGGTTTCTCTGCAATTATTTATAAATAACATCCTGAATCTTTAACACATCAACCCACACAGAACACATTAGATCAAATCATCTTTAAAACAAGCAAATGCCACCAATCCATTACCTCAACAGACCACAAGATGAGCTCAGGCAAATACCTACCACTGACAAGCCAATGCCTTTGGCATCTAACTTTCTCAAAAAAAAAAAAAAAAAAGAGAGAGAGAGAGAGAAACCAAGATGGTGGCATAGGTAAACACCTAAACTGCTGCCTCGCACAGCAATTTCAAAACTACAACTAAAAGACAAAATGGACATCATCCAGAACCACAGGAAGGCTGGCTGAGTGGAAATTCTACAACTAGAAGGAAAGAGAAAAGCACACTGAGACTCAGAGGAGCTGCAGGAGGCAGAGGTACTGAGACGCATGCATGGAGAGGACTGGCAACTGAATGCTCAGCTGGCTTTCTCAAGCAGGAGAGAAACAAAAGCTCCCAACTGCACTGAACTCCAGTTCCGGGCAAAACTCTGGGGACACAGACTCATTCGGGGAGAAACTGGACTGTCTGGCAGTGGGCGGAACTCGAGGGCGGCTTTCTCTCAGAGGTGCTTGCAGAGATTACCACCGGACACTGAAACACAGGGGCCTATTAGGGCAGGGCTGACGGGAAACCAATGCTGTCTGCTCCACCCTGAGATTCTGCCCCATTCAAGCTGAGTACAGAGGCTTTTGCAAGTCTTGTTTCATAAGGCTGTCTCCAGCACAGAAGTTCTCCCAGCGTAGGAAAGCTTATCCTCACAGCCAATTGGCCTGGAGGTCAATTCCTCCCAGTGATACCAACAGCAATCAAGACTTAACTACAACAACACTGTGCACACAGCCCACAAAGGGCTGCAACAAGAATGTCCACCTCAGGTAACTGGGGAGGCTGAGCCACTGGGTCCTATAGGATACCTAGCACACAAAGCCACTCCATCAACTCGGAAGCAGCCAAAATGCAGAGACAAAGAAACAGATGACAAATGAAAGAAATGGAAGAAAGCAAACAACTGGATATAGAGTTCAAAACCACGGTTATAAGGTTTTTCAAGTATTTTCTAGGAAAGGCCAACAAATTTAGCGAGACCCTTGAGGATATGAAAAAGGACCAACTAGAAATTAAGCATACACTGACTAAAATAAAAAATATTATACAGAGATCTAACAACAGACTAGAGGATCGCAAGAATCAAGTCAAAGATTTGAAATACAAAGAAGCAAAAAACACTCAACTGGAAAAGCAAAAAGAAAAAAGTATCCAAACATATGAAGACAGTATAAGGAGCCTCTGGGACAACTTCAAGAGTACCAACATCAGAATTATGGGGATGCTAGAAGAAGAGAGAGCACAAGATACTGAAAACCTATTTGAAGAAATAATGACAGAAAACTTCCTCCACCTGGTGAAAGAAATAGACTTACAAGTCCAGGAAGTGCAGAGAACCCCAAACAAAAGGAATCCAAAGAGGACCACACCAAGGCACATCATAATTAAAATGCCAAGAAAAAAAGACAAAGAGAGAATCTTAAAAGCAGCAAGAGAAAAACAGTTACCTACAAGGGAGCACCCATACGACTGTCAGCTGATTTCTCAACAGAAACTATGCAGGCCAGATGGGAGTGGCAAGAAATATTCAGAGTGATGAAAGCAAGAACCTACAACCAAGATTACTCTACCCAGCAAAGCTATCATTCAGAATTGAAGGTCAGATAAAGAGCTTCACAGATAAGAAAAAGCTAAAGGAGTTCATCAACACCAAACCAGTATTATATGAAATGCTGAAAGGTATTCTTTAAGAAGAGGAAGAAGAAAAAGGTAAATATAAAAATTATGAACAACAAATACATATCTATCAACAAGTGAATCTAAAAATCAAGTGAATAAAAAAATCTGATGAACAGAATAAACTGGTGAATATAATAGAATCAGGGGCATAGAAAGGGAGTGGACTGACAATTCTCAGGGGAAAAGCAGTGTGGGAGGTGCGGGAAGAGACTGGACAAAAAGCATACACCTATGGATGAGGACAGTGTGGGGGAGTTAAGGGCAGAGGGTGGGTTGGGAACTGGGTGGAGGGGAGCTATGGGGGGGGAAAAGAGGAGAGGAACAATTGTAATAATCTGAACAATAAAGATTTAAAAAAAGGCATTAGTTAGCGTTTAGATAGATGACAAAGCAGCAGACAGGGAAGTCTGAACCCTGCAGAAAGGCGTCTAGCATTCTCTGGAGTGCGTATGCCTTCAGGACTGGTTGACTAGGTTGCAGACAAGAGGACTCACAGTGCAAGATAAAGAAAAACAAACAATTTCAGCAGTTTTACCAAACCAAAACTGCAAAGGGTTTGGGCCAATATTTACACATGCCATGTAAGACTTTCCTTTTAAAAATTACAAAGCTGCATTGAGATAGAATTTATTGCCTCTCCATTCTCTATTATTATTATTTTTCTAAATCATTTAGAAGACTCATTCTCATTACAGCCATATATTTCTCTGTACTGTTTAACTCCATAGTATAAATAAAAAGCCAGTGAGGAATAGCTGAGAAATACTGTTGGTGTGTTCAGAGAACATAGACAGTTCTGGAATGGATTAATTATAGGCTTCGGGCTTTATGAAAAGGTAGGAATTGAGCTGTGGCTGGTAAGGCATGTAGACATTGGATGGGTACAATAGAGGAGAGAATCTCACTAGGAAGTGACCACGAAAACAGTACCCAGAAAGTCTGAGAGGGATCCAGTCAACAGGTGTGTGGTAGGAAACAGATTGGGGCCAGCAAAAAAAAAAAAGGGAATGATGATGACTCTTAAAACATGTTATGATCAAGGAGAGGCAAATGAGAATGCAGGTCAGAAAACAACATGGAGATGATCTGGAACTTTTCTCAATGTTCATCTTTCCTAAAAGCAAATCAGAAAAGGCCACAGGGAGCCTTTTTGAAATTGAAACGCCCTGTATCTTGTTCTAGGTGGTGGTTATGTAGTTGAGCAAAACTGTCAAAATGCAATCTGAACACTTAAGACCTGTCTATTTTATTGTATGAATTTGATTGATGTTATCGTGTTAACTTGACTTTGTTTATAAAATAAAATTAAAACACAGAACACAAAGTCAGATGTTATCTCCGTTAAATTCCTCCAGGGTCTCCTTGCTAAGTTTAATACGATTAAAAATCCCAACTCTTGATTGTGGCTGCTACAGCCTTACAGAGTCCTCCCCTGCCTATCTCCGCACCTTCACCTGAAATCACTCCTCACCTGGTCACTCTTCCCAGCCAAATCCTCTTCCTTCGTGCTCCATTACCCTGGAAAGCCCTGCCCACACCAGTCTTTGCTCTCGGAGTTCCCTGTGCCTCCTGGAATGTTCTTGCCCCATTGGCCAGCTCCTCAGCAAAGCCGCCCATGGCTTCTTTCTATACAATGGTTTTATTAAGTGACCAGTTCATCACCCTGTTTATTTCTAGCATAAAATTTATCTTAATCTATATTAAGCCTTCTGTTTATGTGCTTACTTATCTATCAGCTGTCTCTTCTACTAGAAAGTAACCTCTGTGATTGAAGAGAAGCAGACATTTCCACAGGGTCTAACTCAGGACCTGGCATATAATAGGTGCTCAATGAAGTTATTTGTGAATTAATGTATATAATGTACCTCTTTGTAACTATGTACTCATATTGCACTGGAAGTCCCTCCAGGGCAGGACCATGTCTTTGTCTGCTCCATATCTCTGCTACCAAATACAGCAATGGACATGTATTAGAAGCCCACAAAATATTTGTTGAATTTATAAATATGTTTTAAATCTAACATACTTTTTTTCTGTACATCCAAAGAATATGTCATTTGGCAAAGACATTCCTTTGCCCCTAAGTACTACAATTCCTTTTATAATTTTAAATCACAGAAGCTGAGATTTTTAAGAGCTTTTCTAGCCTGTTGATTAGACGTCGCTTCCTAAGTCAAAGGGATAAGAAAATCAACCCGGAGTGAATTCACCCAGGTCTTCTCCCGGTGACCCATCTGAATAGAACAATATTTTATCAAATCACTTCAAATATGATCAATTTTAGAGGAATTTTGTGATTTGCTCTCAGTTGACTGTAAAACCATATAAAAAATTAGTGTTAGATTTTAGACAGTGGCAAGTGATGGAGCTTCCTATTTTATTTCTGCCATAAGAATTGTAAAGAACAATAATAAAAACACTAATGAGTCACATAACAACCTGGGCACATCTCTTCTCACTGAGGGAAAGAAACCAAACCCTGCATCCTCCAAAATGGCATACATTGAATGACTCCATTCACATAAAATTCCAGAAAAGCCAAACTTAGAGTCACAGTAAGCAAAGCAGTGGTTTCCTGGGAATGGGGGTGGATACAAGGACAAATGACAAAGGGGAATGGGGACAGTTTTGAAAATGTTTATGGAACTGGTTATGGTGATGGCTTCATGGAAGTGCATCTATGTCACAACCCATCAAACCGTATGCATTAAATCGGTGTAGTTTGTTGTACATCAATTGCACCTCAATGAAGCTGTAATGCAAGCATGTCAAACTTGCAAATAAATGAAGCATGTGCCCTACGGGCTGCAATTTTGACATGCTTGCTGTCATGTATAAAGAGGAAACAGAAAGTCTCCATTTAGAATGATTTTTGACACTTTACATAGACCATCCAGTTAGCAGTATTTTAATGTTTGCAATTACTGGTCATGTGCCAATTGCCTGCTGCAGTACTCTACCTCCTCCCTGCCACCTGTTCACTCTTACCCTCTGAACCCCAGCCCAGGCACAACTGTCAGCTCCTCTTAGAAGGATATTAAGGGCATTTCTCATAATCCACTGGGTTAGCGAGCAACCCTTTAGCTGTGCTAAGAACCACTGCCAAAAAATACCACAGCACTCCGATGACTATGAGTAGGTTCTTCTAAGGGGAAGGATGACAAAAATAACCTGTTCATTCCTTACCAAATATCATGACAAATGTACTTGCCTTTTGTATAAGAGGTATTCAAACCCTCTCCCTACCCCTCTAGAAGCTGAAGGAGTCCTCCTGGTCCTTCCAATACCTGGCTAGTAAGACAAGGCACATAGTTGAAGACTTGGGCAGTTGACTGGTTTTGGGCAAGTCTTTTTCTCTGTATGTCTCCTCATCTATAAAATGGGAATAACAGTGCCGAGCTCAGAGAACTGCTATAGGAATTTAGGGGCCAATACCTACACCATGTACTCAGTACAATTTCTGGCACAAACAAGGTTCTTATTCAATGTTAGCTGCATGTATTAGATATTAGAATATTTTATATAAGTCACATTTAAAAAAATGCACACTGATAACATAACCAGAATCTAAAGTAGGTGTTAAGAAAACTTTCTCCGGAAAGGACCAGATAGTACATAGTTTTGGCTTGGTGGACCAGGATAGCTCTGCCACAATGACTCAACTCTGCCGTTGAAGCATTAAAGCAGCCACTGACACTATGCAAATCAATGGGGGTGCTGTATTTCAAAAAAACCTCATTTACGGACCCAGACATTTTAATGTTATATGCTTTTCACATGCTGTCAAGTACTTTTCTTATTTTGCTTTTTTCCTAGTCATTTAAAAATGTAAAAATAGCCCAGCCTGTGTGGCTCACGAGGTCACAGTTCAATTCCTGGTCAGGGTACATGCCCAGGTTGAAGGCTCTATGCCTAGTAGGGTGCATGCAGGAGGCAGCCAGTTGATTCTCTCTCATTATTAATGTTTCTATCTCTTTCTCCCTCTCCCTTCCTCTCTCTGAAACCAATATAGACATGTTTTTTTTAAATGTTTTTTAAAATGTGAAAATAATTCTTAGCTCACAGACCATATAAAAACAGGCAGTGGGTCAGTCAACTTGGTCCATGGGCCATAGTTTCCTGACTCTTTACCTAGAGAAAGAGATAAATCCTCTGTGTGGCCCTTGCTTGAGACAAATATTCCTTTCCAGGCCTCCACCTGATGTCACGTGACATGCTGCTAGACAGCATGGTAAATCTTGATCAACAAAGCCATCACTGTAACCAGGAGATCCTCGGAGTATGTTGTAAATGCTACATCAAGTGCCAAGATTTCCTTTACACTGAATTTTTTAAACTTTCGATAAAAAGTCACCAACAGCTATTCAAGTGTATTTCTACGTGGTTGTTAGAAACATTGCTTTCTACTTTCATTTTATTAGAGGCATCTTGAAAGGGAATTAATAGTTTGTCATCTTAACAGTGTGAAATTATGCGGACAAAACCTGTAATATATAAAAGATAATGTCTTTTCTTCACTTATATTCATAGGCATTTACTAGAAATACCTGTATTTAGATAATTTTTTTAAAACTTCAAGAATTGTAAAAATGTCATTAAACTGAAAAGATTTGCTTAACTATGTCTACATTGTTATTCCAAGATCTCATCCAATTTCTAACCAACAATGCTTTAATTCCTTGTATAATGTACCAAACTATGTATACCTACAGTTGCACCTGAAACAAATGTCATTGTGAGCTTAAAAACATGTATTAGTCCCGGTATTCACATGCTAAGAGCAAAATTCTTGTTCAAATTTCTATTAAAATTGATCATTTCATATCCATTGTATTTTCCTTGATAGTCGTTCATACATATGTAAATATTATAAACATCCTAATTTTGAAACTAGATTCAAACTAGATAATGTGATGAGCTATTCCACATCTGGATACCGGAGCCATATTTTCTGACTTAAAAAAAAAATCACAAAAAGCTGTTTTTCTATGCTTGGTCTGTCTTTCTGTTATTACCCATTTAACAGTAGTTTCACGCAGCCAGGCATGTGCCAAACATAGGGCCAATAATAAAAAATACGGACTTAATATAATTTGCTCCTTGGCTGCTGTGGAAGCAGAAAGCGTTGAAAAGCTGTTCTGTGTTTACTAGTGAAGCCATTGTAGAGGGTGATTGGGGTTTCATTATAAGGGGCCTGCAAACAGTTTTAGCACAAATGCCAATATACATTTTATAATTGAGTGCAATTTTAAGTATTTTCACTCAAATGGTTTTGCAGAATCTACAACTCCAATGAGAAGTATATTGTGTTTCAACACCAGCAACAACTGTTCTACTATTTGTTGCATTGATCTCCATTGTGAATGCTTCACACCATTCTACTGCATGAACGGTAATGGGCAAATATATTCCCTGGAATCCCAAGGTTTGATTAGTTACCAAGCAATCAGAAAAATCACAGCAAGGCATACTTCTGAAAGAAATTAGAAAGAGTAAAGATCACTTCTCTATTTGTGTTCCATAGCGAATCACACAATGCTTCATCGATGGTACTGTATATATTAGCTAACCACCATGGGCTAGCTGGGAGCTCATACATCAATGAAAAGATGTTTGTCAATTGCTGTATGCCTCATTATCTCACTAAGATTTCTTGGCAACAATTAACAGCTACCCAATTCATAGAAATTGCCTTTATTATTTTTGAAGCAGCTACTTTCTTTGGCTTTAATGACTAAGAGAATAGAGACAGATGTCTCTGTTGCTAGGGAGATTGAATTAAAAAAAAAAAGAGAGAAAACCTTTGAAACGAAGTAAATAAGCAACTACCATCTTTTTTAAAAGGAGAATTCGGTTTGTTTTGAATTAACTATTTGTTTTAAGAACAAACCAGCAGTAGCATCACTTTTTAAGGGAAATACGCTAGAATGGCTTATTCCTGTTCTTCTCTGACAGTAATAAGTCATTTAAAAAAAAAAAAGGAAAATAGGCCCACCTGTGCACTCGACATCAACTGAAGCTGATTATCAGGAACTTGTCCTTTCTTTGTACTGCTACCTGAATTCAAGGGCATTACCTTTTTTATGTAATCTGTCAAGCCTCTATCACTAAAGAGAAAGCAGCACCTCCCCTGAGTTAGCAACACCGAAGCCTGGAAGACCAGGCTTGCTGCTGAGTTCTTAGAGCTCATGCCCTCTCTTCACCCAGCTCCAGTGTGACCTGCAGCCCCTTGGCCAGTACGCCAGGTTCTGGAAACCAGTACAGTGATCCTAGCCAAGAACAGCTTGGCCACCAAACCTAACCCATGCAATATTTTTCCTCTCAAACCTCTGAGCTCATCCCTCTTCTTCTGTCTTTATTTCCTGACGCTCCATACAATCCACCTACTGCACCTGTGTTTTCATATATCTTGGACACGCATATCCCATTCAAACCCTCCTGCCAGCCCCCTCCTACCAGAGTGCTTTAAGAGGAATGATATCTTCACACAAAAAGAAAAAATAATCCAGTTTGAAGTGAAATCACATGTAATAAAAACAATTAACAATCCACCTAAATTATTTGCAAGAGCCCCTAACCTCCTCTGGCATCTATACAGAATCATCCAAACTTTCTAATTAACCATTACTGGGCATCAGCATTCAATCTGAGTATACACAAAAAATTGAATGGCATTTTTTTTTCCTATGTTGCTTCTGTGGCCTCGGGACCTGAGCCCTATTCATAACATTATTCCTTTGTGAAAGTGTATGTCAAGTTCCAAAAAAAGGACTTTAAATGTTTTCAAAATTATAATTTGAAGACTTTTTGGACTTTTTATTAAAATTATAAATAGATGGGATGCAGTTAGTATGGAGGACGGGGTCACAGGGGACAAGACTGGGTCCAAGTCAAGCAATGCAGCACTCCAGGTGAACAAAGCAGCTGTGGAGTCCATGATTCTGGGCTCAAGTCCCATTTCGACCATGTACTTGAGGTGGGACTTCAGTCCATTGCTTGACTTTGCTGTGTCTCGGTTTTGTTGATGGTAAGCTGTCCATGTAAAACACCTCATCAGTTTGCTGTGAGAGTTAAAATGACATAATGTATATAAGTCTTTGGTCCAATGCCCAGCACTAAGGAAGCACTCAAAGCTATAGTAGTTATCATCATCATTATTATTATGAGCTGCTTCTCAGTTTTCTGAGACTATTAACTGAAAATTAAGAGATAACTTTTAAAGGTTTTACTGGAATTAGGGACACTGTGGGCGCACCACAGCAGTTCTGACCATATAAGAGACATTTGTACTACATACCAATTGTGATCTATTTCCAAATACTGTTTTCACTTGGACAATGTCATTATATCATGAGACTGGATTAATCACAGTCCCAGCTCGCTCAAGCTAACTAGTGTGCTCTACTCTCAGCATTTCTTACTCAACCTCATAAGAGAGGCTGCTCCCCTTACAAACACCATCCTGCCGATATTTTGTCAAAGGCCACCCTCTCGTTATTTAAAATCTACTCTGAACGTTACCTTGGCTACTGAGAGTTTCTAATGAACTTACAGGAGATTTTCCAATGCCTTATAGGAGAGATTCTCAGCTTCATATACCGCACACAGAACATCCATGTTTATTGGGCACCTACTGCATGCAAGTTACTATTCTAGCACCAGAAAAATACAACACTGAACAATATGGAGGAAGACCCGGCCTTCTTGGTCCCAATTAGTAACTTAGAAAAAATACAACAAGTTGCTTCAAGAGTTACTGGAAAGAACGTGGATACTCAAGGACGATGGCCCCTCAGGGTTGGCCCACCTCGTGCCACACAGCCCAACTCTGGGAGGCCCTGCTCACGTGTGCCAATGAAATGACACATGAACTGCAAGCTAAATGGAACATAGGGAATGGCCATGCAAAGGTCTAGGTAAAACGTATATCTATAAAAGACACAAAAATTCTAAAGAAGGAATGAACTTGGTAGCACCGACAGAAAACAGTTGACTGCAATATCTGAGCACAAGGGCGGATGTCTGGAGGTGAGGTGGGAAAGGTGAACATTGTGGTTCCCAGGTCCAATTATCTAGTACTACCTACACAGCTTTAGCAAAATATGGGTGTGTGCACCCCAGCCCTGACCAATGAAATCACAACCACTAACGCTGGCATTCAGACTGTGTGTATGTGTGTGCGTGCGTGCGCATTTGTGTGTGTGTGTATGTATTTAAAGCTTCCTAGGTGATATTAAAAGACAGCCAGTATTAAAAGCCACTGATAAAGGGTTTCATAGTTCCTGATAAGGAATTATGATTACTATGCTGTTTTTTCATTATTGTTCCTGGTTACTTTTTAGTGTCTCATCTTCCCATTTAAAGTTTGTGTTCCAGGCGTGTCTGATAATTACCAGTATACCCTTGAAAAATGCCAACTAGATAACTCTGCATGCAATAGATGTGCAATATAAGGCTGTGATTGTCTTCCATGTGCCGAAATCTGCTTAGAGTGCACCAGAGAAACAGACTCCTGCTTCCAGGCATATTCCCAATTACATTAAAAAAAATAAACAAACAGGTGCGTGCAAACTCCAGCACTTAGCAGCTGGCTCACACACATTTCCTTCAGGGAAATGAAGACACTGGCTGGGAATTCTCCAAAATATCTGAGGAGGAAAGGAGACAAAGGAAGGTTGTTTTGGTTTTTTGGTTAGAAGATAAACAACACCAGGACTTTTTGTGGCCATGAGGAAGAGGGTCAAAACTCCCAAATCCTGAACATTCACCAAGATGTTCATCTTTGCCAGAATCTCAATCACTTCTCTAAAGAGGACATTGTTGTTTCCCCAGTTTTGAAAGTCAGAAATCAGTGGTACAGAGGAAAGAACTAGCTGATGAAGGTCACATGAAAAGCAAGAGGGAGATAGAGCATAAGCAAAAAATTGTGATGCTTAAAAATGACGGTTGGCACATGCAGAATTCCAAAGAGTCATTCCAGGATTGTTTGAGGGAGGTCTCGCTGTGACATCTGTCACCACAATGGCAGCCAGGGTTGGTTTCCATACATCTCTGCTTCCTACGCTCAGTTTAAGAGAAGACCCTTCCCAACTGGAAGAGAATCAGTCTTCGGTTGTGGCTGACAGGAGTTGCCACAACTCTTCTGGGGGATACAAGAGTGGGGAAATATAGGTCTACAATTGTTTGTATGGAAAAAAATGTGCAGGTAATGGTTACTACAATAGTTTTATTAACTCTGTGTTTCACATACTCACAATTCCAAACCTACTTTTTCCCACCCTTGTATTATGTATGGAAACTTTCTAAAGGGATACTCAATGAATGTCTTGATGAGACATTCTAAGAAGTAAAAAATATTTTACATGTATTTTTGTTATATGAGGTCCTTTGTCACAACGTTATCTACATCATTTTAAATGTAAGTTCGCTGGTAAATAATTTGCCTGGCTCAAAAATGATAGAGGCATTTATTATCAAATTTAAATTTATCAGTTCCAGATCATGAACTTCAAATTGCTCTTCTGTGTCCTTAAAGGTGACCTTAAGTGAGACAGAAAGTCCCTTGACCTTGGAATGACTCTAAGAGACAATTCCAGGCAAGACACTGCAGCACTTGAGAAGAGCTCGACATTAATTTGAATGTGCTCCGAAGAGGGGGCAGTTGTCACCATGGTGATTTTATTCTTTCCTACACTGAGCTCAAAATGAAAGGGGAGGAGTTTTCAAAGCAAAGATGCTGAAATAGGTGAATTAAAAAAAAATCTCCATAAAATTACTAGCCATTATTAGAAATGTAATGCTTAGTTTGAAGTTTAGAGCCTGTCTTTGGGATCATATACTCAGTCAAGTTAATGCTTATTAGCTATCCTGAGAGAGCACCCCTCTTGTTAAAATCTATATATAATATCTGCTTGGGTTCCGATCCTGACACAATAGATCAAGCAAACTTGGATCTCTTTTTTTATAGCAAACACAATGGAATGCTGAAGTATACTGTGAAATAATTGCTATTTCAATGCTGGGTCCAGCTTAGTCAGGAGGTAGAATCTGAGAAAAAAAAATCAGTTAAGGCTAGTTGATTGACCAAAGTTTCAGAGTGTACAGAAGGTAGGAGTCTGGAGTGCCCTGTTGAGTGCTTCCGGAATTAAATGAGGTGTTGGGTATTGAGTCCTTAGCAGACCTGGTCTATGGCATAATGCAGTCTCCAAATGTTGGCTAGTATTAAGTCCCAGAATGTATTATTATTACTGTTGCTGTTGTTATTCAATTTAAAGATTGGGTCTAAAATATATCTACATTTTCTGAAATTCTGGATCTGGTTTGTATACATAAAGAACTAAAACTGTTTTACCAAGCAATCCCACATCACAGAGCTTATGGGAGAGGCAAAATCCTGAATATCATATAGACACACCTTCAAAATAGTATTCAGCACAGGGAGAGGGGTTTTGTTTGACAAAGTAGTCTGAACTTGAAACCACTGTGCAGTGAATTTGGAAAAGTATGATGTGGCATCTCTTAGCACAAAATAATTTTTTTAAATAATTACCTTTTATTTTATCTTTTTTAGTTAATCCTCAAGTGAGGATATTTTTTCCATTGATTCTTAGAGAAAGTGAGAGGAAGGGAGGGAGGGAGGAAAAGGGGAGAAAGAAAAAGAGAAAGAGATGTGAGGAAGACACATCGGCTGGTTGCCTCCCGCACGTTCCAGGACCGGGGCCAGGGATGGAACTTGCAACCCAGGCACGTGCCCTTGACCAGGAATACAACCCATGACCCTTCAATGCATGGGCCAATGCTCTAACCACTGTGCGACACCAGCCAGGGCTCAGTACCATTTCCTACACCTGAATTAGGAAGCACACCAACAGCACAATTTCCTATAAATGGCTGATTTCACATCTCCTCATCTAAACTGATGAGATTTACATAAAGATGAAGCTCTATAGGGCTAGACTAGAACCCTCAGTTAACTCTTCTGAAACAATTTCCCTTGATAGCCTCAGATTGGAACACACACTCATACTCACACACTAATACTCACACGTACACACACAGTGCAGTGCAGAATTGTCTCATACATCATCCTGCTTCCTGTCCTGTTAGACCACGATGTCACTATGCCACAGCTCAGTCTCTCTGCTCCCCAATGCCCCATTGACATGCCTTTCCAGCCACCACTGCTGACAATCATGAAGACGCCTGATGATTAAAAATGATTTGTTTCTCTAAGACAGTGGTCAGCAAACTCATTAGTCAACAGAGCCAAATGTCAACAGTACAACGACTGAAATTTCTTTTGAGAGTCAAATTTTTTAAACTTAAATTATATAGGTAGGTACATTGTTATTAACTTAATTAGGGCACTCCTAAGCTGGCCTTTGCTAAAAACTCAAGGGTCCAAAGAGCCGCATGTGGCTCGCGAGCCGTAGTTTGCCGACCACTGCTCCAGGAAAACTCGGTGGTCAGTAGCATTTCCTCTCCTGAAACCCCTCATAGTTGTCCAGGAGCGACATCAACGTGCACTTTGGGCCTTTTGAATCGATTTAATATCTCAGTTTATGCCATGGATGTGTCAGCCAATGTGAGTGGGCCTCTAAAATGCTTTTATAGTGACAGTGCTGCCCTCATTAAAGGTCCTACATCTATTACATTTTGATTCATTCACTCTACACCAATTCCATCAACGTTTTTAGATAGAATCACACACATATAAAATAAATGCAGTAAAGGACCCTCAGTGGGTAGAATCAACTCCCTCATTCGGAAAATATTTATTGAACAGCTATTATGTCCCAAGCAGTTGGTTAGCCCCGGGAGAGTTAGTAAAAGGAAGGCAGACACAGTGACTGCTGTCCAGGAGCTTAGCTTCATGTGGAGGAAAGCATGAGTCAAACTGAGCTATTCCGACAAGACTGGTGCCGGGTGGGTGTAGAAATTGCTGGCGGACGCTTTGTAAAGTTCATGATGGTCTAACTACTGTGCTGTACACCTGAAACTAATACACAATATTATTAAATGTAGACCGTAACTGAAAAATAAAATTAAAAATATAAAATAAATTTTAAAAGCGTCCGTTAATTTAAATAGCAAAGAGAAGCACCCACTGGCAGCCCTCACCTGCTTGCTCTGGTTTAGAGAAGAGGTTCTCTGATGAGAAGGGAGAAGAGGTTCTAGACCGGGGCTGCCTGGTGCATCCATGTTTTCTCCATCCCGTGGTGAAATGAGGAAAATGAGAGCGTTGCCAACCTGCTACTCCACTAGTTCTCTATGCAAACGCTCCGTCCTGCTCACAGTGGCTACTCCCTGCTGTTCGCTCACGCCATGTTTATTTTTTGCCAGAGTCCTGTAACATACCACTTCCCAATCAGACAGATTTTTTCAATCCTCATCCGAGGATATTTTTCCATTGATTTTTAAACAGAGTGGAAGAGAGGAGGAAAGACAGAGAGAAACATCGATGTGAGCGAATATCAATGTTGGTTGCCTCCTGCATGCACCCTGACCAGGGCCTGGGCCTGGGAGGAGCCTGCACCTGGAAGTATGTGTCCTTGACCAGGATCCTTCCGTCCACAGGTGGACACTCTATCCACTGAGCCAAACCGCTTAGGGCCCAATCGTCTTTCCAACACTACCTACCGGTGGCCACTGTCTCATACCATCAGCCTTATTTCTTAGTATTTTTACTTATTTTGACAAATGTATGTTTCTCAAACATACCATTTTAGAAGTTAATTATAAAAGACCCATATTTTAAAAGTACCATTTGCTGTGAATAGAAAGTAGCTATTAAAATAAATTTCATTTTTAAAACGTTTTCTAATTTTTTAAGCTAGACAGTATTGGCCAGCGAAAGCTCTGAGTCCAAGCATGCTGTCTTTCCTCTGTTGACAGAGAGAAATGATCAAGGTTGAGAATTGCTAACGTCACAGGAAATCAAATGGAGACACTCTTCCTGAAGTGATGCATGTATCAAAAGAAACCTGAAATGAAGATAATGTCCTCACTGCTCTGTTTCACTGTTTCCCTGTTCTAGTACTCACTGAACGTCCTCCCAACTCTGCTGATATTCCTTTTGCTTTTTTTTTTTTTTTTTTTTTTTTTGGTAACAATGCTATAGTAACAACAATAAGAAGAATGGTGCTGTTACCACTGCTGATGATAATAGCAACGCTCATAATTAAAATAAAGCCAATAATAGAGTCTTACTATATGCCCAGCCCTGTTTTCAGCACGCTTCCTAACAGCCTAGGAGCAAAGCACCTTTCTAGGTGGAAACTTGTAGCCCTAAAAAGTTGAATAATGTGTTCAGGCTCAAAGAGCTATCAAGTTTAAAAGCAGTCACTAATCACACCTCGGCTCTAAGTCACACAGACCTCCTTCCAGCTTTGTCATTTGCTTTGTAATGCTGGGCAAGCCACTCTCACACCAATTTGCAGGAGAAACCGAACACTGGAGAGGTGACAATTAAATAACATTATACACCTGGTAGAAGGACTCAGTAAGGAGGAGGAGGAGGAGGAGTAAGTTGGGGAGAAAGAGATGGAGGAGGAGGGAGAAATGGAATTTGAATCCCTCTGCCGTCATTCATTAGCTATTTAACCTTGGGAAGGCTGTTTAAAGTCTCACTTTCTTCATCTATAAAATGAGATGATAGCAATTCGTGGATAACACTGTGGCCAATGTTTTGAAGTGGCGGCAGTGAAACGATAGCACAGTAGTTGGTATGTAATAGGCCCTCAATAGGCAGTCGTGTTATTATGCTGCAGTGTGCTTATCAAGTCCCCAGCCATTATTCACGGCTCATTCTGTGCCATCCGTTCTCTGATGCTTCCCCTCATGCGTTCTGCCCGCGATGATAACTGCAACGATAACTCTTTCCTCTGAGTTTCATATCACTTAGTTCATATTTTTAAAGATCCAACTTGTTCTTCGAACATAATTGAACCTTTTAGAGCAGGAAAGATAAACTTTCTACCACCTGGGACTGAACACGCTATAGCCTCCTAAAGGGCCCACAAAGAACATGCAGTGAATTGAGCTTTTAAATTAATAATCATACGAAACCAGAAAGGTTATGGCAGCAGTACATAAGAAGGTGAATTCTGATCTAAGTGATAGGGAGGAGAACAGAGCATCTTTTGTTTTCTGAGACTATTTTTCCCACTTCATGCTGTTTCTCCACATCACTTTATAGAGACAGCACCACCTTCTGCAGAGGACATTAAATGCTCATAAAAATAAGATATTCACATCTTTGATAAAGAGGTGGCTCCATTTGGCCAAAAGAATGTCACATTTTAATATCTGAGCACTTATCTCCTCCTTTACTTATTTCTAATTTTAAAGGTTACATAAAATTGTGGCAAAGTTAGAAAAATACACACACAAAAATGAATAAGAAAATACAAATTTCCAGAAATAACCACTATCAACATATCCTGGTATGTCTCTCTCTCCTTTTTCTTAGTGTCATTTATCACATTTTCAATAAACCTAAGTGTACTAGGATCAGGTTACATTCACATTCTTAAAAGCAGTATCTTCATATATTTGCATATGCTTTAAGAAGATACAATTTTCAGGGCTATGTAATACTTCTTCCACATGTGGATGTCATTATTTAATTAAGCTCTTGCTGGTAGACGCTTAGGTTGTTTTCAAACTGTCCTTATTTTAAGCGGTTCATAAGGTAACATCCTTCTGGATACATCTTTCTGTTCAAAGATGATTCTTAGCATAAAATATGTAATATTAGGTTCAAAAGTGACAAGCTTTGTAAGCTCCTAAGCACTATTCACTCCATAGACAGTGATTGGTGACCCTTCACACCATGCATTTACCATCAGGTTGGGGACAATATTTAAAAAAAAAAAAGAATCTTTGACAATTTGCCTAGAAAGCCAATGCTGGTAACTTATACTTTATGGACTTCTAAAAACACGTTGCTTAAACCTCAACTTAGAATACCAGTACTCTAGCCACTCCACCTTCTGCTCAACTTATGAAAATGACTGCCCAATGAAAGCCTGCATCATGGAAAATAACCATTGTGAAGTTAAACAAGGAGGCCATTAGATTCACGTAGCTCCCAGCCTGTGGCAGCTTACTTAAGCAAACCCAATTCTAAGCCTATAAAAATGCCCAATTCTAAGCATATACAAACCAAGGCACCGAGGACCATGGGCCACACACAGCCAAGGGGCTTGAAGCTTAGCTACTCAATCATTTCCTGAGTTTGCTTCTGCCTTTTCTGCTAACAACCCCTCCCCAAGCTCCTGTTGGTGGAGCACCCCGACCCCTTTCAGATTTTTGCTCAAATGAAGTACTGAAATGTTGAGTGTGCCCCCGTTAATCTTTGAACACGTCTGATGTCAGAAGAGGAAACGGAAGGCGAACACCGACAGCCCCCAGGAGCACTGAGTAACGGGACACAGGTACCTGCTGAGCCCCTGAGCTCACTGTGTTCTTGCCCCGGAGGTCACAGGGAAGGTCCTCGAGGGTCCTGGTGCCTGGCCCACAGCCTTTTCATCCTGAACCAGCTGTCAGGCTTCACCCCAGCATTTCTCCCTCCTACTGACTCCGAAGCCCATGGAGTTCACCTGGGCCCCACTTAGAAACCTGCAGGCCCAGGCCTCATCTAGGTCCTACTTAGAAACTGGACCTGGTCCAGGGTCAAGGTGAGTCCAATTCATTAACCAGAGCAGGTCCAGGATTAGATTGGTTGCGGGTGAGGCCTCAGGTGAATACAATTTTGTTTTAAGGCTGAATAAGCATACCTACCTTACCAAAGATAATCTTGCTTTTTAAATCCTCCCTGAGGATTCATTTTTTTAAATCAATGCATTTTATTTTATGTTTTTTAATCCTCATCTGAGGATATTTTTCCATTGACTTTTAGAGAGAGTGCAAGAGACAGGGAAAGACAGAGAGAAATATCGATGTGAGAGAAACACATCAATTGGTTGCCTCCTGCACGTACCCAGACCAAGGTCTAGGCCATGGAGGAGCCTGCAACGGAGGTACGTGCGCTTGACTGAAATGGAACCCTGGGCCCTTTGGCCTGCAGGGCGATGCTCTATCCACTGAGTCAAACCAGCTAGGGTTCATTGAATTTGAGAGAGAGAGAGAGAAAGGGAGAGAAAGAAAGATCAATGTGAGAGAGAAACATTAATCCGTTTTGCGTCCCACACACTCCCTGGCCAGGGAGGAAATTTGCAACCTAGGTACATGTCCTGACTAGGAATCAAACCCACAACCTGGGTATGTGCCCTGACCAGGAATCAGACCCACAACCTGGTTATGTACCCTGACCAGGCAGGAATAGAACCCTCAACCTTTTGGTGTATAGGGTGACGCTCCAAACCAACTGGGTCACGAGGCCAGGGCACCAGACATAATCTTGAGTTACAGCAGGCACCATGGAGACATTTAAACCACCTTAGCTTCTCCATTTACCAGGCGCCTTCAGCCAGGTTCTCACTATACAAAGTACATGGGGAATTATTGTTCCTCCTCTGGTTTCTGGTAAGCAGGATGAAAGCCATTGGGACACCCTATCCACTCCAGAGCCTGCAGATGGGATCCTGGGAAAACTGGCAGAAGCTGGCAAGGGGTGAGAATTCTGACTAAAGTCAGCACTTCCAGAGACAGAGGTGAAATTTCAAGTTGTCCCTTCTTTTCCAAATTCAGATTGGCTGGCAGAAAACATGGAGTAGCATCCCTTTCTCTCTGAGGGATGGCTATTTGCCTCTTGTTCATCTCATTTTGTATCCTGATAAGGTGGTTTGACAACCATAGGGTTGGGTGTCGCCAAAATATAACCAGTCAAAATATAACTTGCTGCTAAGGGTCCTACTGAGAGTTGCTAGCTCTCAGGGGAATTGTCTGAGTCTTTTTATCTTTGGGAGTGGCCCTGAGTCTTGGAAAGGTAGTATCTTTTGCACCCTGGTGTCCAGGGGGTTGTTCAATACTGCCAGGAGTATTTCCTGTTTTTCCTGGCTGAAACCTGGAAAAAGGATTTGAAAGCTTGCTTCTTTTTTTTCATTTTGTTGTTGTTGTTCAAGGAGCTCTATGGTACAAATTCGCCAAATTAGAAGCTGATATTCAGAACCTGATAGACTCTATTTTGTATGCCTTTTCCTCAGAGCTAAAATGATGCAATGAGCCCAGAGGCAAAGAAGCACATTATGAAGCCACTGTGGAAGGATTTACTAAACATTCCAAAGAAATGCAGCTCTAAATCTAGAATATAGGAATCTGGGGGCTTCCATCTTAGCTGAAGATCTCCTCAATGTACAGAAGCAAACTGAGGATAATGTAGCTGGATGGCTGGGCCAGCTCCTGGGTATCGTTCAGGTCACAACCCGATTCCCTGAGAAATTAAACACACCTGTACTTGTCTTACAACTCAAGTCTGCCTGAGACTTGGGCTTCCACTAGGGCTGTGGAAGCAATGCACAGCCTACCTGTCCTTTGTACTGACCCCCAAACCTTTTTATTTACCTCAGAAGCCTTGCAGATATTGTAAAAGATCTGGATTTAGGAAACAAGATCCCTTCTTGGAAGAACTTACATTCTTTCTCTGTGCCTTTGAGATTTAAGTGTTCTAACTGATCTTCTCTAGGAACCCAGAGCCGTTGCCTGAAATGCAAACTTTAGGGAGATAATTCTTATCAGGAAAAAAAGGGGTGGGGAGGGCCATTTGGAAACCCCGTGAATGAAAAAACTTAAAAGTCTTTTTCACAAATATTTAGTAAAAAATTTAGCCATCTGAGCAGATAACTTTATTCATTTATTTATTTATTGTTAATCCTCACTGGAGGATATTTTCCCGTTGATTTTTAGAGAGAGTGGAAGCAGGGCTGGGGGAGGGGCGGCAGGCGGACACACAGAGAGAAACATTGATGTGAGAAGACACACCGCTCGGTTGCCTCCCACATCTCCCACATGCTCCCCGACCAGGGCTGGGGATGGAGCCTGTAACACTGAGCAGGTAACTTGAAATTTTATTTGCCAGGGACACAATTTGATCCCACTGTTCTTTTATAAACAAGTGAGTTTACCAGATTATAATTCATCAGATCACAGTCCTCATAATAAAACATGTTCTTCTCTAGAATAATCCCGCATTTTTGCTTGTCTAATAAAGACCAATCAGTGGGTTCGTCTATGGACGAGCAGATTGGATTAAAACATGTGGTTCTTGTCCCTCCTTAGCTGTGCAAACGTGAGTGAGACATTTAACTGCTTGCACTCGTGGTTTACAGAATTAAAAAAAAAAAATTGGTTTATGGTTAAATGACTAATTTATATTTAAAAGAAAAAATAATTTAAATGTGATACATGGTATGTATTAATAACTGTTCCTTTCTACTTTTTCAGTCCCTTCATAATTGTTCTATTAAGACACCACATGCATCCTATATTAATTCTGGCTCCACGAGTTCTATTTCATTCTTTAAATTCCCAAGAAAATGTTTTGTGAAGTATGTAATATTGCATGGCTTTATGTGCGAGGATGTGAAATATTTAAAGCAAACCTGTTGCGAATCTCACAATGTTAAGAGGCAACACAGACATGTAGTGTGAGGGAAAAAGAATCTCAAAATGCACTCATCTTAAAGGTTAGCTGTTGAGTAGGGAAGGGTGTTTCTATGCCTGCAAACAAGGAAAAGGGGGAAGGAGCTCAGTGTAATGCTTTCAACACAGTGCTAATAATTCCAGGTCTTACACAGAAGTGGATTTTCAACCAGAGGAAAAAAATGTGTTCATCTCATTTTTTTAAAGAGACTTGGTCACGTATATATTCAGCACATATTAATTGCTATGAACTCTTTAAATGGGAAGGGAAGTGGAAAATAGCAACTTGTTTTCTGCCGATAGGGAATGAAATCCACACTTCACCCCCTGAAGATGTGTTGCTGAAAACACAGACTTCGTACCAGTCTGTTGACATTCCCAAAACGTCTACCTAAAATAGGGTTTCATTTTAATATCGGAAATCACAAAGCCTTAGTTCTGGCTTAGCCATTATCAAGGCAATCTTTAGAAGTCGCAGGTGTTTTTTTCCTGAGATTTTTAAGTTTCTTTCTCTTTTATCTTCATTGTTTAAATAATGAAAAATAACCAAAAAGCTCATTTTCAGTGAAGGGCAGAATCCCATCTTGCATTTTATTCTGGCCTGACTGAAAGCAGAAAAGAATGTCCTAGAACCGTGGTCAGCAAACTGTGGCTCGCGAGCCACATGCGGCTCTTTGTCCCCTTGAGTGTGGCTCTTCCACAAAATACCACAGCCTGGGCGAGTCTATTTTGAAGAAGCGGCGTTAGAAGAAGTTTAAGTTTAAAAAATGTGGCTCTCAAAAGAAATGTCAATCGTTGTCCTGTTGATATTTGGCTCTGTTGACTAATGAGTTTGCCGACCACTGGCCTAGAACAATGAGAACCCAACATGGAGTCAGAACAACGTCACACACTACTTCCAATTAAGCCAAAGAAGACTCCTGGGCCAGTTTAAGGCAGGTCCCCGGCTGGAAAAGCCGTGGGCCTCTGGGCACTGCCTCTTATGGGCAAAGAGAACAGACTTTAAAACTTCAGGTATAAGCCTAAGTGGACAGGAAAAGCCAGGGAAGGTCTGGGAGAAAACGAAAAACCTGGGCAAACACGGGCTTCTGTGTATAAAGCCTCCTGTTGCTGGGCAGAGCCAGTGTCATTTATTCTATTAAAGTTGAAAAACGACGCTCAGATGAACAGCAGAGGGCAGAAGGCTTGCGGAGTCCTTTCAACACGGGTAGGTATTTCTTGAAAACAGGTTCAAGAGCATGTAAAATATAATGCCACACAGGTAGCACAAAGGACTGCCAACCATTGATCGTTTTCTGCCAGCCACGCCCCGTCCAAGGGAATGGCTTGTTATTTAGCCAAAATGGAAAATATATTTTGCTGCGATAGTAAATGATCAGAGTGTGGGCCCTGACTGAAGGACAACACAACATCGTGAGAGCATTATGCTGAGAAACCCTAATAAATTTCAGGCCAGCATGTTAGGCAGATCACTGAGATCTGCGTTTGTGAGGAAGCAATTCCCCAGGACCACGGAGCCTCTTCTCTCTCTTCCCACATTGACGTGCTATTCTCATCATTCTCTGCCCGTTTCCCTGGTCCCCACGTACCAAAGACCTTCTATACCAGAAAACTGAATCGAAAGATTAAGTTAGATGCTAAGATTAGGGTGATGAGCAGGAGAGAGGGACACCAGTGGAAAATTGTTGGATTATGAAGTCAGGAAGCCCATCTTCGAATCCACAACACAGCCCACCTCCTCCACGGCAGGCTTCCTTCTTCCGGGGCCTTTCCCCAGCAAACTCACCTCCTCTAGCTGTGCCGTTTTCTAATCTGTCACTTGCTGTCGGAGAGGACAGATGGGCTAGCATAGGATATGCCAGAATCTTAGGTCTGTTTCACCATACGCCCTCCTGTTTCTTCCAAAATTGACAACTCTACATTTATAATGGATTTCCTGAGCACGCGGTGATATTTACTTAAGAACAAAAGCAACCATGGGCTCACGTTTCCAAGACAGAGCGTGGTACCGGGGGATGTCTCCTGGGAAAAGGATGGCACCCGGCCTGTGCGTGAGCGACCTTGGAGTCAAAGGTATGTTCTAACAAAGCCAAGCTTTCCTGGCACAATCCGGTTTGGATCTGACCTCCAAGCCACCAGGGACAGCTATGCTTCAGAGAAAGTGAAGGCGTTCTGAGCATGATGAAATCAAATGCCTTTCTCAGAATCAAAGCACAGTCAAAGCCAAAAAGAAGCCCCTACTAGGAGATTCTCCCCGCTCAGACCACATGCCTAAGAAGAGAGGGCGGCAGCCAGAAAAACGCAGACGGCTAGCTGTGATGGAGAGGTGGCTTTCAAACAGGTTGCCTGAACTTCAGTTTCTTCACCAGCAACATGGAGCTGGAGCAGCTCACAGCATTCATTCATCCCTGTGTGTCCGAGCACCAGGACAAGTACCTCATAGCAGCAGCGACTTGAATTGTCGTCAGAGCCTAAGGGGACTCCCATCCAGGCATGGTAGAGTCTGCTCCATAAGAGTTTCCTACACAGACTGTTCCGAGCAGGCTGTGTGATTATGGTAGTAAGCCACCCCCTTCATCAGGGCGTTCGCATCATCACCCTACACTTAGAGCCATTTCCACGATCTCGGCTACCTAGGCCTTTCCCTTGACTCACTGCCTCATTTTGACAGAAAGCTTCTGCTAGTGATCTATACTAATGAAAGGGTAATATGCTAATTAGACCGGCTAGACCGGACATCTTCTGGACGGCCTTCCGGACAAAGGCACAGCAGCTGTGAGGGCCGAGGACTGGCAACGCAGGAGAGGCAGTGTGGGCCAGTCCAGCACCACGGCCCCTTCCGCAGAGGCAGTGGGAGAGGGGGCTATGTGGTCCCCATCCCAGTGCTGCCCCTTCTGCAGAGGCAGCCACAGAGGCAATGGCGTGAGCCCGGTCCTAGCACCACAGAGGCTGGATGGGGTGCGACCTGCTGTGCCTCAACCTCCCACAGCCCCTCCCCCAGCTGCCCTGGCTCCAGATTGCCCCAACTCACCAGTGGGTGGGGGGCGGGGCCCACGCTAAGAAGTGAGGGCTGAGGGCCGGCAGCCACAGTGGCCAACAGTGGTAGCAGCAGCGGGGTGATGGGGGCAGCGCCTTCTCCTGATCGGCCCAGTCGCCTCCCACAGAGGGAGGCCAGACTGTGGCTTAGGCCTGCTCCATCAGTAGGACGTCCCCTGAGGGCTCCTGGACTGTGAGAGGGGACAGGCCGGGCTGAGGCACTCCTCCCCCTCACCCCCCGCCCCCGCCACCCAGTGCACGAATTTTTGTGCACCGGGCCTCTAGTAATTAATAAAGGGAAGAAAATGAATCCAGTAACTTTTCCCTTTATCCACATAATCACTTACGAGTCTTCGTTCTATCTCCTCTCAGACCTTATCCTTGGCCTCTCTTGTTCACATTACTGAAATAGTGCTGTCACAGATGTTTCAGTTAAGGCAGCTGCCCCATCTCCAAATCAGAATTGCATAATGCATCAGTTGTCCTCACAGAACCTTTGCATTGTCCAGTCCAACATGAGCCGTTTCAGTAGGATTTGGCGTGTACAACTATAAAAGCAAGCTCTAAAAAGCAAAAGTCTAGAAAGCAAAAAAAAAAAAAGAATGTAGGAGGCCCAAGAAAGAGCCTTAGGAGGACATTTTATATATGGCACCAGATGCTGTAGAAATACACAGAGGATTCCAGTTCAGAGGTAATAAGAGCAGAAAGGATTTTACCAGGAGCATCTGAGAAGCTCGCTGGCCTCCTTTTGGCCGTCTGCCTGCACTGATTAACAACATCACACAGACCAAGGGTCCAAGCTTTTCCATCCAAAATGTCTTTACAGACTACAGTGAGATGCTATGGTCCAGCTCATCACAACCATCCCCTTTAATTGCCATGTGGGAAATGAAGTGTAGTGGCCAGGGGCTAAGGAGGGGGCATAGGAGGGGGATCCGTCCAGGTGGAGAAGAGGCAGGTGCCTGACTGAAGAATTGCAGTCATTCAGTTGGGTTGGGAGGGGCAGGGGCAACAGCAGATTTAGCAGAGAGAAAATGACTGTACAAATTACTTTTGGCCATAAGGGAAAAAAAAGACGGGGGGAAAAAAAAACTAGCTTTCCAACACAGAGCTGGGAAAGCCCTACTTTGTGTGTTCCGTAGGAAAGAAAGCACTTCTTAGGTCAACAATGCAAACGTGGCTTGAGGCAGAGCAAAATACAGAATGGTAGCTGTGATCCCACTCACCGAAGTGTGGACCTTCGATGTCCAATTCAATGCACGTTACCGGAGGGCTCCACAGCAAAGCCCAGTGATGAAGCAAGCCCCAGACAGCGTAGGCAATGAGACGCTGGATGTGGCTGCTGAAAAGAGAAAAGAAAATAGATAAGATTCAAATGAGCACATAAAACAAATAAACAAAAGAATAAAAATGCAAATAAAAACCATACATCTTCAAAATGTAGAAACATCAGGATTAGAAGCTAAATGAGCTAAATAGCACACCTTACCCTTTAAAATTTCTTTCAATATAAGAATGTAAAATATGGTATAAAACATACTAATTAGCTCAGTCATTTTAACTGTGGCACATAGTTACCATTAAGATACAAAATTACCACAATAGTAATCCCATTTTTTATCCTTCAAATGTGATGCTGTTTATAATATAAACACTAAAATACACAGCATTTGAATGGCAGAAGAGGTGAAATGCATCTTTCTAGCAATATACAGATTTAAGGTTGCTCTTTGCATTTACAAATAATTTTCTTCATCTTAAAATGTACAGTTTGCTTCTACAGTTTGAGCTTTTATTTTGCCAACTTTTAAATTCAAATACTTGGAGTCAGCACCATTGTCAATAGGAGGTGGGAATATATCAGGGAAGTCCCACTGACCCCAACACAACTTGCTTTGGGCAAATATCTTAAGTTTTAACATGAGCTTTCAGCATCTAAAAATTGGGACAGAATAGCACCTATTTCGTAGAAATGTTGTGAAGATTAAACATCAAAGCCCATCAAAACCACGTAGTGCAGTGCCTGGCACATAGTCCTTCAATACATGTCACTTGCCATCAGCACCATTGTTACCATCACCCCGATGCCCTATGTCTGAAATGTCATCAACAGATTTGGGACTCATATCCTAATGATTAACTCTTTAGAAAAATGCAAACATCCCCTCTTTTCCTCAAAAGCCTAAATATTAAATGAATCCACACTAAGGCATTTGCTATTCATTAGGTTCCCTTCTCTCCTAGCCAGAAGGCTGGGGCAGTGCCCAAGGCAAAGGGTGATTTCTTAAGTTGGCAAAGGGTTTGCTGTTAGTGCAAATAGAAGAAGGTTGACAAAGAAGGAATGACGAAAACTGAAAACAAATGGCTCTAATTTCCCAGTTTTGCTCGTCATTCTCAGCTTGGGCACTGAATGTGTACCTCCAAAACAATATGGTACAGAAGAACGCCTTCCTCAATCAGCATCTCCCAAGCCGGTAGGGTGTGACATTCTCTGATGTGCTGGAGAGGTGTCAATTTGACGAAACCCATCTGCAGTTCCCATACATGTCACTGTGGGCTACCACACTCTCTAGGCCACACTCCTTGAAGGGACAAGCAGTACTTTCAAACTGATGGCTCTATTTCACCTTACCAAGAATCTCTGAAAAGATTTTCTGCCCTCTACAAAGATTCCTGGTAATGTAGAATAAATATGGGGTGCTAATATCTCCCCAGATAGTCAAAGGGCTTGTCACAATACTGTGGAAAGTGTGGGATTTAAATCACAGCAGATGTGAATTTGAACTATGTCTATCACTAATAAGTAAAACCTTATGCAAGGCTCCTAAGACCCTCTGAACCTCAGTCTTCTTGTCTGAAAAATGGGAATGTGGCAAAAACACCTACTACACAAGGACTGTGTAATAAGGAAATAAAATGTTTCTAGCACATAATAGGCATCCAACAAAAGTGAATCACAATTTCAGCTTTCTTTGCTCTGCTATCTTGCTTATTATGGTACTTTAAGAATCTGACTATAAGGGAATGATAGATATCGAATTGTCTTATCAGGACTATGTGTCTTTAAAAGGCAAACTGACAAAACTAGACAGCATTATAAGACCTCTTGAAAACTTGCTCTGTTTTTCTTTTGTTTTATTTTTTTCAAGTTTTCAAGTGATACCCAGAGTCCAGCAAAACAATATGGTTCTTTGATTTCCACCTTAGAAAGTCCGCAGCCTTTATTGTCTTTATGTCGTACGACTTTAGCACTTAATTATATTCTACCTTGTAATCATTAGGTGTCCTTCTAATCAAGTCTGTTTACTCACTTGTACAATTCTGATCCTTTAATCTCTCTAGAATATTAGTTTTAAATGCAATTAAGAGCCACAATTTAACAAGCTTATTACTAAATAAAGTTGCAAGATTATTTTGAAGAAGATTCACCACGGAAAACTTACTTTTAAAATGAGGGCTATTACAAAAATCATAAAAGTAACCTCAACAGTAGAAGCACCCGGGGCTTATGCCTTCCCACTGACCACCTGTGTGGCCTTGAGCAAGTCACTAACCTTCATCTGTAGACCTGCAGCTGGGCTTGCTCTTGAGGCAGACACTTGTTTTAGCTAGATCTCACATTTATTTTAAAAGTTAAAAAATTTATATAATAAGAAAGCTGTAAATTTTAGGCAACAGAAATGCTACTTCTTATGTTATCATTTTCTATCATGTTAATTATATTTTTAAAAGGCTGCTGCTAGAATGTAAAACAAAACAGGCATGGCTGGTATACATAGTACACTCAATAACTCAATACAATGTAATGATTAAATCACTGGGCTCCACAGTTAAAATGGTAGGGTTTAACATGGGATAACAATAATTATGTGATCTAAGACACTTCAAAATTCTCTATGTTCCTTAGGTTTTTCTTGGGTAAAATATGGATAATAACAATATCTAACTCATAGGGCTGCTGTAAAGACTGCATAGATAATTCACTGAACCCGACGATTGGAACATAGTAAATGTTAATTGTTATTGTTGTTTATTTTTATTAGTGAAATAAAATTATTAAAAATGCACTAACTTCTAAAGTATCTAACTCACCCCATATTTTATTATATGCATGATGAGTATCTATCAAATGAATAAACGGAAATTATTTTTAACCAGCATATTTCACTCATTAAATATTCAGTAACAAATGATACATGCTTTATCGCAATACATTTACCAAATGTTATTATTTATTAGGTTTTCATCTGTTTTAAGATATAGCAGGTAAAGCCTATATGTTGATTGAAATTAAATACCATATTCACTAAATTATGACAAAACTAAACAAATCTAACTTTATCTTTTTTTTCCGAAACATACATTTCTGTTATGTTTTACACATGGGATTTTATATAACTATGAGATCTAAATTTTCATATTTATTTTTAAATATTGTAAAATAAAATGGTATAGTTCAGTGGTCGGCAGCCACGGTTTGGCGCTCTGTTGACTAATGAGTTTGCCAACCACTGGTATAGTTAACAAAAAGAAAGAAAGCAAAAGTCATTCAAGGGCACAGTGATAACCACTGCTTACATTTGGGGAAGCATCCTTCTAGACATCACTCTATAAATAAATTCACCTTGAGTAGACAAAATTGTGCATAAATAGGATGATGCCATCCATCTATTTTTATTTCAAACCCTTTTCTATAATAGAAAGGTACTTTCTAGATTATTGATGGCAGTTAATCTGGGTCCCCTTAAGATACAATCAAATTACTTTAACTTTTCATTTAATGTTTATAGGAAATTTAAGAAGTGTAAATATCCTATTTAAAAGCATTATGAAATGAACAATTTAAATGAATTAAAGGGTATTGACACCTAAGGAATAATTTAGGAATCTTTCACATTGTGTCTTTTAGGTGGACTTTTCCACCATTGAACATACAAATACAAAGAAATAAGTAAATACCGGACTATGTATTTTACACATTTGCCACAAAACAAAGTGACACAGACAAACCTATAAAAAGCCAGACAATAGGGATAAAACTTACAAAATATTGTTATCTTCATTCAAGTTACCCGTTCCCTTAATGGAAATTAAGTTTATGGGCTTCAAAGAAATATTAACTATTTTCCCTTTAGATATAAAGAGAATGCTATTACAGTATGAGGAATGGGAGTTTAGTAAATGCAAATTAATTGACTTCTTTCTAATGAATAAAAATAAAGATTTCACAGACATAAAAATATGAGCTTATGATTTTCATTCTATACAGCTGAAGATGAAACCGCAAGTTCAACTGAATGAATTTCACAATAGTCAAGCCATTTGCATTTCACTATTCAAATAACTGTTTAGGAACTTCAACATTCTTTAAAAAAGGAATATTCTAAGTCCAAATAAAAGCTACATCTATTACTTAATAAGGAAATTTGATAAGGATCATTTGGACCTGCAATAAAATAATTTGTCGTATGTACTAGACCTAGTCAACAAATATCAGTCAGTCACTTATTTGACAGGTATTTAATTGAGTAGTGATCATGTATCAGATATTACTTCAAGCTTTAGGTCTATGCTGTCCAATAGAATAGCTCCTAGCCTTTTATGGCTATTGGCTATTGAACACCTAAAATGTGGCTACCCTGCACTGACATATGCCATCGATATAAAACCTGATTTCACAGATTTAGTGTAAAAGCATAAAAGTCTCAATAATATTTCATATTGACTATATATTGGAAAAAATAATGTTTTCTATATTGAGTTAAATAAAATATTTTAATAAAATTAATTTCACCAACTTCCTTTTGTTCCCGATAATGTGCCTATTCAAAAAAATTTTAAATGACATCTGTGGCTTGCATTCTACTTCCATTGGACAGCCCTTCCCTAGGTGATGGTAGAAGGTAAGGAAACAGGTCTCTGCATTTATATTTGCATGTTTATGCTCAAGCAGTAACACTGTTTCAAGACTGTGTGAGATGCTGAGGAGGGTGAATTAAACTATAAGCTTCAAGCCAACCATTAAAATTTGCAATCGAGGAATATGAATCAGAAAGTCACACTACAGGAAAGGAGGAACCAAGATGGCGGCATAGGTAAAGGCCTGTACTTGCTGCCTCCCACAACCACATCAAAATTACAACTAAAATACAGAATAACCATCATCCAGAACTGCCAGAAAGATGGCAGAATGGAAGTCCTACAACTAGAGAAGTAAAGAAGAAAGCACACTGAGACTGATAGGAGGTGCAGAGATGTAGAATGGTCTGCTCCAACAGCCACATGTGTCGCTTGTTAATCGGGAGGGAGATTGTCTCTGTGGAGGCTGCCCAAAGGAACAAGGGGCCCCAGACCCATAACAGACCCCAAGCTTAGGGTCCCAGATCTGGGAAAAGAAGTCTCTACAGGCAGTAAGAACTGTAGGCTGTAAAAACCAGTGCAGATTGGGGATCAGGGACACAGAGGCTGCTGGAGACCCAGCTATTCCTCTTAAAAGGCTGGCACCATGAACTGAACTTACAAGGTTCCACTTCCTCTGAGCTCCAGTACCAGAGCAAGGCTCTGGGGGACAAAGTCACATAAAAGGAGGAATTGGTTTTCTGGCATTGGGGCAAGAACTTGGGGGCAGCTTTCTCCCAGATAGAGGTGCTCTCAGGGATCATTGTTCCTATGCTGGGACCTCCTAGGTCCCAGGGTTGACTGTCAGCCATTTCTGTTTGCTCTGCCCTCGTGATTCCCTAAGACAGTGGTCGGCAAACTGTAGCTCACGAGCCACATGCGGATCGTGAGCCATGGTTTGCCACTCTGTTGACTAATGAGTTTGCCGACCACTACCCTAAGATCCTGCCTCATCCAATTTACAATCGTTTGTGCAGCGGCTTTTGCATATGAATTTCCTGTCCTTGCTCAGGCTAAAATCTCTCAAACAAGCTGCAGCTGGGTCAGGGAGCTCCAAACCTATCAATGAAAGGCCCAAGACCTGGCACCAGCACCAGCCTGCCTTGCTCCCCAGCTGGGACTCCTCTGGGCACTTCCAAACCCAGTACAAAGAGGAGGAATTTGCAGATCTCTCTGCAAGTCCTGCTGGGTAGCCCCAGGCAGTGGCTGACTTTGCACCTCCCTGGACACCCCAAGAGCCAGTGTACCCAGTGCTCAGGATCAGACCATACCAGATTATAATTCTACACATCCATAAGTGACATACTCAAGGGAAAGACTCAGTGAGCATCAAAGCCACACTGAAGCAAGTCCTGCTCCACAGGGGTGTCTCTGGCACAGCAGCTCTCCCACTGTAGTTGCAGCTAGTCTTTGCAGCCAATTGGCCTGGAGGTCAATTCCTCCCAGTGACACCAACAGCAATCAAGTCTCAACTACAAGACTGTGCTCACAGCCCACAAAGGGGTACACCAAGAGATCCCAGCTCAGGTGAATGGGGAGACTGAGCCACCAAGCCCTATAAAACATCTATTACACAAGGCCATTCTATCAACTCAAGGAGACATAGCATCTCTACCCAATACATAAAAACAAACACAGGAAAGCAGCCAAAATGAGGAGACAAAGAAACATGTCACAAATGAAAGAAATGGAAAAAAGAAAACTACTGGATATAGAGTTCAAACCCATGGTCTGAAGGTTACTCAAGAATCTTCTAGAAACCTCCCCAAATATGGAAAAGGGCCAGTCAGAAATTAAGCATACACTGAAATAAAGAATAATATAATAGAGTAGAGGATTCTGAGAATAAAAGTAATGACTTGAAATATGAGGAAGCAAAAAACACCCAACCAGAAGAGCAAAAAGAAAAAGAGAATCCAAAAATGTGAAGATAGTATAAGGAGCCTCTGAGACAACGTCAACCATACCAACATTCACATTATGTGGGTGCCAGAAGAGAGAGAGCAAAATATTGAAAACCTATTTGAAGAAATAATGACAGAAAACTTCCCCTATCTGGTGAAAGAAATAGACTTACTAGTACAAGTTCAGGAAGCACAGAGAGTCCCAAACAAGAGAAACCCAGAGAGGACCACACCAAGACACATAATAATTAAAATGCCCAGGGCTAAATACAAAGAGAGAATCTTAAAAGTGGCAAGAGAAAAGCAGTTAGTTACCTACAAGGGAGTGCCCATATGACTGATTTCTCAACAGAAACTATGCAGGCCAGAAGGGAGTGGCAAGAAATATTGAAAGTGATGAATAGCAAGGACCTTCAACTAAGAGTACTCTACCCAGCAAAGCCATCCTTTAGAATGGAAGGTCAGATAAAGGGCTTCACAGACAAGAAAAAGCTAAAAGAGTTCATCACACCAAACCAATATTATATGAAATGTTGAAGGGTATTCTTTAAGAAGAGGAATAAGATGAAAAAGATCAAAACTATGAACAACAAAATGGCAACAAATACATACCTATCAACAACTGAATCTAAAAGTCAAAATAAATAAGAAATCTAATGAACATAATAAATCGGTGAATAAAATAGAATCAGGGGCATGGAAATGGAACAGAGGGAAGGGGGTTGGGGGGATGGGAAAATATTAAACAAAGATCATATATGTATATATGTATTACCAATGGACACAGACAATAGGGTGGTGAAGGCCTGGGGTGGGGTGGAAACCAGGTGGAGTAGGGTAATAGGGGGGAAAAAAGAGGGACATCTGTAATAATCTCAACAATAAAGAGAAAGAAAGAGAGAGAGAGAGGGAGGGAGACACCACACATCTTATGATAGCAAAGCTATAATATCCAAATACCCTAAAATAGAGCATTTTTATACAAAGAAATCTCTCTAATACAGTTATGGTTGTTCAATACGGCTTCCCTTTATATCACAAGGAGAGAATTAGGGCATGCTGCTGGGGTTGTGGATGTGTTTCTCAGGGTTCAGGGGGAGGGTGGCTCAGGTTTCATTGGCTTTTAATGGTAAATGTGTACCGTGGAACAAGGGAATGGCCTCATAGCAAATGCTATTTGAAATGTATGATATCCCCCAGCTATAAAATTAGACCTTGGGAGGAGGGAGCCATGAGAAATACTTTCAAAACATCCGGAGCTCCCCAAAGCCTCCCTGAGAACCTGAAAGCCCACTGTGGTTGAGACAAATGGATTAGAGAATAGGTTAGGTTAGATGTCAATCAACAGATGATAATCTTTGGTGGCTCTGACCAACATAGCAAAGAAATTATGGGCAGCCAAAGTAACAGCAAAGTATGCTTAGAATACATTAAAAATAGCAAGTTTCTACTTTTATAATATGTTTTATTCCCTCCAAAACCACTCTGGCTGAAAAAGTCTCTTTTTCTCACTATACAGAATTCTCCAATTTTCATTCTTTAGGATAACATTTCAACTCATTCAAATCATCTTCTCTCTCACATAAAGATTTCCTCAATAATCTAACAAATTCTGGCACAAATTTGCTCAGAATACATGGTTTCTATCACCAAGAAGTGCCAAACCAATGAAAACAATGGCATTTTCAACATGGAAATGCAGGATCTATGATCCAACCGACTCAGTCAGTTTTGTACTAGAGTCATTATCAAATTTGACTTCTTTCCATGAGCAACTACTTAATTGTTAATCTGATCCCCTCACCTACTACAATACTCCTCAAAGGAATACCTAATTGTTGAATATGTTCAGTACAGATATGGAGACAGCAGAATCTCTTTCCTGCATTCACACCACCCACAGAGAGGTATTCACGTGAGCAAGTGGAAAGTGATCAGGTGAGCCGACCACCTAAGATGTACATCAAGGAACAGGCATCCTGCCCTAACCAGTTTGGCTCAGTGGATAGAGCATCGGCCTGTGGACTGAAAGGTCCCAGGTAAGATTCCGGTCAAGGGCATGTACCTTGGTTGCGGGCACATCCCCAGCAGGAAGTGTGCAGGAGGCAGCTGATCGATGTTTCTCTCCCATCGATGTTTCTCACTCTCTATCCCTCTCCCTTCCTCTCTGTAAAAAATCAATAACGTATATTAAAAAAATAAAAAAAGGAACAGGCACCTTTCCACCTCTGGCCAGGTAGTCAGGTGGTTGAAGCGGCATCCCCATATGCCAAGATTGTGGTTTTGATCCTTGGTCATGGCACAGAGGAGAATTAACCAATGAGTGCATAAATAAGTGGAACAACAAATCTCTCTCTCTCTCTCAATATCTCACACACACACACAAAAATAAAAAATAAATAAAAACAGATAAATAGAAAAGCAGTCATCCCTAGTGAAATGACCTGAAAACAGAATAACCCTGGAATGCAGAATAACCACAGCGTTCTATCAAAAGCTATACAACACTATAACAAGGCAGAGAGAAAGCTTAGGGCGTTCCATTGAAAAGGAATTTGGTTTCCAACTACATGAGCTGTGGCCAGTGCTGGTCTCTGATAGATTTTCCAAGTAAAGACAGAGCAGAAGATTTTTCTAAGAAGAAATTAATAGAATTGGTAGAGTTATTCATTCTGTGAAGCGCTTTTGCATTCACTTTGTCCACACTCAGTTTGAAATGATCAATTTGCAAAATTTCATAATTGGTTCATATTTGCATTACAATTAACTGTCAGTGGACTTCTGTTTCCCAACACATTGTCAGCCATCGCTGTTTTCACTTGTAGCGGATGAAATCATGAAATTGTATTCCTTTAAAAATTACTACGTGTCTCTCCCCTCCACTCACACTGCTCATATATCGGTATGTACACACATCCACCTATTTTCTTCCTCACGCAGATGTACACGTCAGCTCAATACAGGCCATTAACGTCTATGCTGATTGAACATTTCCAAATAAAAGTGGAGAAGGTGGTAGAGAAATGTGGAAATAATTGTTAGGTTTGATCCAGTAATTGAATTGGTACCCCTCCCCCGGGAACTGGCTTTTCAGGTCATTTCACTATGGACATTCCTTTTGCTGAGACCACATTTCACTTGAGGTGACCACATTCTACTATCTCCCCTCCGGGTATGCATAAAGAAGTCTCCACCCAGAAAAAAAAGCCCGCCAAAAGTCCTTTAAAAGCTGCTGACTCCTGTCACTGGGTGCTGGAGCCATCCAGGCTCAGCCACCTGGTGTGCGGATGATCAAATAAATTCGTGATCCCTCACCACTCTGGCCCCCTGCATTCCTCCTTCGGCAACCTAACAATAATGTGTCCACAATATTTTGAAAATTAAATATTCCGTATACCAAATGTCACGTAGATATAATAATACTTTTGGATTTTCTAAAAGTATACTCATTAAACAGATGAAGCTATTAGAATATTAAAAGGTGATGTTTTAAATGTCTTAAACACAAATAATGCCTGTTTTAATCGTATTGCTGTCAGACCTAATGACATCAGTAAAAGTTAAGGATACACGTTCAAAATCTATTTTAGAGCTAAAATGAACTTACTGCATGAGGTGCTAGTAAAAATAATGCCTCTCTTCCAAAATAAGAAATAAAAGCGAACTGGTTTATTTACTGTGTTAGTCTCACCAATATGAACTCTACCCTTTAGAATATAAATTCTCCATTAAGAGTAAATAGAACCACACTCAAAACAAGAGATCAGTATGATTAATATGTATTCAAAATATTCCCAGAAAATCATTATATTAAGTAGCACGCAAATGCTTTCATCCCTTTCGTTAACCCTCTACTAATTAATTCAAGATTGGCACAGTCTAAGAACTAAATTTATTTTCAATTAAAATAAGAAGCCCGTATGTCATGGTAATTTTTTTGTTGTTGTTGTTGTTACTAGTATTTCTAATGTGCAAAACAAAGGTTTGCTGCTAGCATTTGAACATAGCAATCAAAACAAATCCTTTCGTTTTCAATAACAGTAAGGTTACTTGAAGAGCTGTTCTCTGAGGAAGGTACTACCTCAATGGTTAATCCTATTAAGAACTGAGCCTCACACAGCCACTAAGTCCTCTGGGGAATTTGCAGAATCAAAGGCTTACTGCACACTCCCAAGGTAACGACTTTTGTAAAGGGCTCTATTTTACCAGGAACAAAAGAATACCACTTGCGTCCTTAAATATCATCTGCTTTTCCTTCCAAAAGACTCCATTTTTAAGTAAGGATATGTGATTTAAATGTATTTAGAGTTCAGCATTGGCACCACTCTTGCTTCTGAGCGGAGCTGCCATCTGCGGGCCCCATGGCTCAGGCTTAATGATATGCTTACAAGCTGCTTCCCTTTTCTGCACAATGTACCCTTTTCACTTTAACATACATTTTCCATAAATTTTTGAATAACAAATTGGGCCCTGGAAGTTTGGTGAATCGGGACAAGGGAAATGCCTGTAGGCTAGAAAGCGGCAATTTTACTAAAGAAATTGGTGCAGTGGAAAATATCCACCCCACCTCACCTCCCTCCTCTGCCGCATACCTAACTTCAGCTGTGATCCTTTAAAATTGCACAAGGAACTTCTCCCCTCCATACACTAGGTCTGTACATTAACTTGGGCAAAGAGCCCACATGCCTGCCATCCATTACACCTGCTGGGTGACAAACAGATGAGAGTCAGCACGCAGACTCCCGGCGTTTGATCTCCTGATATCGCCAGATGTCCCCCATTTTCATTCAAACACAATCACAGTCACTAATGCAACTCGCCAGGCTGGCATTTAATAGGGGGAGAAAGTTGAATTCTAATATAAAATCCTCACTACTCAAAGCTTTCTGTAAGTGAATAGATACACTATTATATCTGCTTCCACTTGTCTGAGTCTTTGGCTATTAAGAGAACTGATTTCATTGTTTACAGGCTGATTTTAAACATATTTCAAAAGGGAATACCTGTATCATACCCCATTTGGTTTCGGAATTTTGAATTTAAACGACAAAATGGACCTTCACTTTGTCTTCTATATTCTTAAAGACAATGAGAATAGTCTTGACTGTTGGCTCCCATTCAAATACACCAGTTACTGAAAGTAAATTAATAAACAAACAATAAAATCCAAGGCAGCTATGAGCAGTGTGAAGATTCTTAGTTTCTTCCCTGCTCCCTCCCTAGACTAATGGCACTTATGAAACTGCTTAATGCGGAGATTAATTGGACTCCATTATCCAACCAAAAAGTTGGTCATCAATGCATCCTTTGGACTGATTTATGACCAAAAGGGGGATGTGTGGACAAAAGGGGCCACATGCTAACCTGACAAGCTCAGGGAAGGCCTGCATGGTGGTCTTGCAAACTCAGAAATCTAAAGTAACCACAAAGGGTGGTATGAAATTAAACTTTAACTAAAAGCAGTTATGGTGGGTAGTTACATTCTAGGCTGGTGTCTTCACTGGCAAGGTCAACCTTTATCTTAACTGAGCCTGTCTGTCTTTTTGCATCTATAATACATACCCTTGAAATGTCTGGGTAACTTGTAACTTCCCTTTTTCTGGACCCTTTGGGGCACAGCCTAATGTGCCTGGGCACCAGGACAGATATCACAAATTCCTTCATTGTTATCATGTTAATTGTTCCTGCACCCACCTAAGTAAGTGTCTATCATTTTACTTTTTATACTATCCCAGGGGTTTCCTCCGCTTTGCCCTCTCTTGCCTCTCTAGTCTATCACCAATGGATTTCATGTAACCCACCTATGTCCCTTCCTTTGATTGTAATGTATAAATATAGATGTAACCCGCCATTCTCCTGAGCATTATCTCAATCTGTTGAGGTTCTGCTTCCCTGCAATTGTCGACAGTTTGGCTCAAATAAACTCACAAAAAATTCTTTACAGGTTTGAATGTTTTTATGTTAACAATTCTTTTGAAATCCATCCTAGACCTTGAATGTGGCAACTCCTGGAAGTATATGCAGGAACGATTCTTGAGAACATGACTTAACAGTTTGGCTTTTTGTCTTCCTCTCCTGTTCTTTTATACACAGAAATATTTACAGTGTGTCTAGCCTGAGCCTGGCACTGGGCACATAGTACATACAGAATCTATAAGACTAAGGCTTTTCTCTCTGGAGAGTCAACATGTGACTCTAGGAATAGACAAAAATTGCCTAATATTATGAGGGCAGAGAGATCCTATATAAGGACTAAAAGGATTGAAAAAGCCTTGAGATTCTTTACAGAAAATTACAAGGTCTCCATCAGTTGGATATTTTCCAGAGGATTTGGGGGAGAGGATGCTACTAGACCTCCTACAGAAGCTCAGAACACCTATGCCTGGTGGGTTTAGGGAAAATGCTGAATTTAAGGTTTAAGGAGAAGGCTAGAAAAGATCTTAGCTTCTTTCTGCATCCTTCCTCTATGGATACTTAAATCCACTTACATTTTCTGCCTTCTTCTAGCTTCCTCTCCCTCTGGATTGAAAATACTTTCTCTTCAGAGGGGTCATTGAGCAGCTGCCCTGGACCCCCAGCCACTCCCATAATGGCGTGTCCTCTCTTCATCTCACTATTGCTATGTGAAATTACTGTGCCCTTCTGTTTATTCATCTTTTGTCTGTCTCCCTACGACAGAGCAGAGGCCTTGCCTGCCATTCACAGATCCCCATGACCTAAAATAACACCTGACATGGAAAAGTGAGTATCCAATACATGGTGGATGAATAACTGGATACACCAAATAATTATAATTACTATTCCTTGATCTCTTCTATTACCAGACATGGATTTTTTTTTCTTCTCAGTGTATCTTCTTGGATTCTTTGTGTTAATAAATTTTCCATTTGCAATCCAACCTGATTCTTTTTTATGATTCTTTTGGCCTATCTGCTATCTAGCTCTTATTCATTGGGGATGCTTGCACGTGGACCCCACTCACTAGCTATGAGCAGCTGTGAGTTTTTATGCAAACCCAATACATCTGTGGCCCATCTCTTGCTTTAACTTGTATAATATCATATTGCCCCTTAGCAGGGACAGAATTCCAAACCTATTTCATACTTACATTCCATACTAAAGAAGAAGAAGAACAATAAAATCCTCTCAAAGGAAAAATACTTGAGCAATTTCTGTTTCAAGGTCAAGGCAAGAGAGGATAAATCCTGACCATCAACTCATAGGAGGAATTAAGCCTTGACATCATTGATGTAAGGCTTTTGGTAACACTGGCAAAACATTAAATTAGGTTTAAAATTACTAAGTACTGTCGGGCTACTTTTATTTTAGTTTTTTTTTCTCCAGCTGCTCAGCACATCCCTGCAATTTCATGGCACATACTAATGGAAAGTGAGCTCAGATTCCATTGACGATTTCATGACAAGTCATACTTCACCTTCCATTGTCCAGTCTTCTTAGCTGCTCATTATCTTGACTGCAGTGCCTACCAGATAATGATACACTCTGCTTCTACCCCTGACTGTAACACATTTTTGCTCCAGGGTTCCTTTTAATTGAAACACACTGTCTGTGTTTCCAGTGTTTTTTTTGGTGCAAAAGTAAACACATTTAACACAAGACTTCAGCTTGTATTTTGCTTTACCAATGGGAAGTGTGTAAAAAGGCACCTGCCCCCAGAAGAGCGACTGAATGATCCCTTTTTATTTATTTTTTTGGCTCACTTTCATTACCATTTGTCACTTCTGTGGATATGATAATTACCTCTGTGAGAAAAAAATATTATGGTCATCTTTACCATTTCTCTAAGTGTCCCAAACCCATTTAGGATGTATTGAGTAATGTTTCGTTAACCTTTACACATTAAATTGACTGAAAATGCTTTAAGTCTAAAAAAGGGGGTCCAATAAATTGTGCCTGTTAAATTATGTGTCCATTGTAAATCCCATTAAGTAGCCACCAACTGACTAGAACAGAATTGCCCATCTTCAGGATTAGTGGCAGCTAAACATGGCCCAAATGCTGCTCTGGCCTAACACATATTCGGATTTGAACTCTTCCAGTGAAAACAACTGAATCCGTTCTGCTGACAAATACATTCGAAAAAAACAAATACATGTGTAAGGAGCACTAGGATTTATTTTCTCATTCATTGGCTGGCAAAAAAAGAAGGAAAAGAATGACATGCTAATATACATACCATGTTAAGCATTGTGCATATGTTCATTTTATCCCATTCAATTGTTACAATCATACCCATGATGTTGGAACTTTCTATATTCCCATTTTATGCATAAGAAAAACTAGGCAAAGAAATATTAAACATATTGTCCAAGGACACACCATACAGTGTGTGTGTGTGGGGGGGGGAGGGTAAGGGGACGCGAGAGGGGGGGTAGGAATGAGGGTCTGAAGGCCCAGGAAGCTGAGAGCTCTAGTCGCTGTCCCTTGTGCAAGTGTCTTGGGACACTCATGCCCCTCCTCCTACAAGTGGCTAGAGGTCATTGGGATTTGGTTGCAGCCATTTAGCTGTGCCCTCTCCAAGGGGAGTGGGGAAGGGGAGGGTCCCAAGGGATCTTTGCTTCTGTGTGATGCTCTCCTACTCCTGCACTGTCTGGCTTCAACCTTGTATTAATTAAGCACACTCTTTTTTTTAACTCTTAAAAAAATGAAGTTAGACCTTGTACCTGGATCAACCTGATACCAAATTCCAGGTTCTTGACCACCAGTTGGCTATGATACCTATTATTTTAGAAATGGAATTTTTTAGTGTTAAAATATAAAATCAGTTCAATTAAGCCATCTAATGACTGTCACATATTCTTATATCAAAATGTGTATGGATTTACATTTTGAAATTTAAATTTAAAAATATAAAAGAGACTTACAAATTACTCAAAATTCAGACTAACCTAACCATTACTATTTGTTAGTTTTTCTTTTATTTATAAATTGTTACATTCCTGTCTCTTCTTATCACTGTGAAAAACACTCTTCTTTTCTTTTCAATACCATCTATTTGGGAAAGGAGAGATGGAAGAAAGTGAATTTACCATCTCTTCCAGGAAGACAGGATTTGACTAGGATTAACAAAGTGTGTGTGTGTGTGTGTGTGTGTGTGTGTGTGTGTGTGTGTATTAGTAAGAGGAAGTGAGAAGGGATTAAGTATTCCTTAGCTTTAGAAGTAAAATGATTCTTAAATGTTAACATGAAGAAGAATCAGCTTGAAAATGTTTTAACTTTTAAATTTAATTTTTAAAATTTTAAATTTCAAATCTGTAGATCCTTCCTCAGAGATTCTGATTTAATAAGTGTGGGATAAGATAGAAGAATATTCATTTTTAACAAGCAACAACAGGTGATTCTATTACAGTTAGCCTACACCTGTATTGTTCAGTATAGTAGCCATTAAGCATTTAAAATATGGCTAGCTCTAGCTGGTTTAGCTGAGTGGATAGAGCATTGGCCTGTGACTGAAGGGTCCCGGGTTTAATTCTGCTCAAGGACACATGCCCAGGTTGCAGGCTCAATTGGTTTGCAGGAAGCAGCCGCTCAATGATTCTCTCTCATCGTTGATGTTTATATCTCTCTCTTCCTCTTCCTTTCTCTCTGAAATCAATTAATCATTTTAAAAAATAAATAAAATATGGCTAGTCCAAATTGACAAGTATGAATATAAAAAATTCACACTTGATTTCAAAGACTCAGCATGAAAACACAAATATAAAACGCAATTTTACACTGATTACATGTTGAAATGACAATATTTTAAATATATTGGGTTTAATAAAATGTCTTCTTAAAGTTAATTTCATGTATTTCCTTTTACTTTTAATGTGAGTTTTTAAAATAAACTATAACCTTTTACATTTTACTATAATTTTATAGGCTATCAAGTCTAAATTACATATGTAGTTCATATTGGTATTTCTATTGGACATTATATTTCTATGTGAACTTATTTTTCTTTTGGGCAACATTGGTTGACACTCTCATTTCAAGGTAAAGGAAGTGAAAGAATTCTAAGTTTAAACCAGACCAAGATGTGTATAATAAAAGTTTTAGTATGTAAAATATTTTTGAATACTTCTAAAGATCAGAGACATATGCATTGACTAAATTGCCACATGCATAAATTACTATATCCAATTAAGTTTTTAGTTAAAAAACCTTGAACTAGTAACAAACTATCCTTAACCAGCATTCAGTGATTTTCAAACCCCATGTGTGGCTGATACTTGCATTCAATTATGGATCTGAGCATCACACAGGTATGTATGCATGTTTCTATGTATGAATACTGTTTATAGAATCCATCACAAGTATGACTTTTCATTCAGTGCCTCACCTACAGATCAGTAGAAACATTAGGTAAGAAAACTTTTCAGTATAATCCAGTATGGTTATAACTTGCATTAGCTATATAATGAGATAAATAGGTTTTTATGGCTGGGTGGGATCATAAACACCCTTATTATATGAGTCCTAAAGCACTGACATAAATTGGAGCTTCTAAAATCAACATGTTACGAATTACTACTTATATTCCTAAATTATCCATAATTCTATTAAAGTGAGGCTCATACTTTTATTTCACAGTATTCCGTATGCTTTAATAGCAATGGGTAAGTTTCAATCTTGACTTTCTTGACTCACATGCCATATATTGACATTTTGATGATGGGTTACATCAGAGGTCCTAAACTTTCTCAGTTCATGGTACCCTTAGTGTCTCAGTAATATTTTCATGGCGCCCCTACAGCAAACGGTTACGTAACAATTCCAGTTATTTAAATAGTTAGGCATGAACCACTTAATAATAGCAGTTTAAGCAAATGTTGCTGTTTTCCTTGAAATATGTAAAATCTATCTTGAGTTCCAAGTGAGTTTGCTGAGGTTTGCACAGCTGCTTCCGCCCAGTTTGAGAACCACAGAACTATATTTTTATAATGAGCTAGAAAACAAAAGGCAAAATTGTGTACATTCTAACAGAAAGAACACACCTAACATTGATGGCTATTTAGAACTTGCTTTTAACACATTTTAATAATCAGACTTTATAAAAGTGATTATGCATTGTGCCCCCATGGACTATCTCCAGATTGACATTAAGCATAGATTAGATCAGTCAGTCAGTTGGTCAGGCAATGAGTATTTATAGAATGTATAGTATTATATATACAAAGCTCTACTCTCAAGTAGCTTATGTCATATATAAATAATCTGCACATATATATTACCATCATGATTCTAAAGGAAACAATCCACATGCCTCAAATAGGGAGCTCAAATGATTATTATCATCTAAATTCTTCTATTTCTTAACGTTATTGATTGTGATAATTTTTATTAACCTGTGATTACAAACTCTTGTAATGGCTGGGAAATCTTGTGAAACTCTGAAAATAAAGTACTTTAAAAAAAAGTGTTGCTCTCATTTTAAGCACACAGATAGAGGGATAGGGAGTCAAACAGTGACAGACTCAGCAAAAATTAAAAACTGATCCTCAAATGCCAGTTTTCTGCCTGGCATGTAAGTTGCTTAGAAGTCACCATTCTGTTCTAAAAACAAGTAAAATGCTGAAAAAACAGAAAAAATTACTTGTCCTAGATATGTCAGAGAAGCACGGTCAAAGGGCAAACCACTGCCCTCAAAAATGGGACAGCCTGGTGAATAGAGAGAATTACAATTTACCAGAGCAGAAACCCACAATCAGAAACGTTCACAGAAACTAGTGTCACGGTCAGATCTGAACTGTAATTAACAAATTACTGGAGATTCAATATGCACAAGTCTTGCAGTTAAAAACTCCCCGTTATAGGGAGTCCCCACACTTTTTCATTTTACCTCCAGGAACTCTATCAGATTCTCACAGTAACTATAGTGGAAAATTCCCTTGTTTTTTTGGCAAGGAAGAGGAAAATAAACCATTTTGAAATGTGCCAGAGAATTCTGTACTTCTTAATGCAATCTGACCTCAGGAGAAACTATTTTACCAGAACTTAACCTAGCAGGACTTACCAAGGCCTAACCTATTTGTGAGAAGGAAAATAGCAAAAATCACTCTTGGGCTTCCATATGAGGGAGGTAAACTATGCAATTCCAGGCCCCTCCAGCCATCCTGTTGCATCTAATGGGGGAAAAGAAACTAAGAAATACTGGTGACATTCACAGTCCAAGTGACCTAATCATAGGCTACAGAATATATGCCCTCTCCACACCTTACCACGACATTACTAAAGACCTATTTATAATTCATTTTATTCAGTACATCATGTCTGCCTAACAACAACAAAAATTACAAGGCATACTAAAGGGTAAAATGCATAGTTTGAAGAGATTGAACAAGCATCAGAACCAGAGTCAGACATGGCAGAAATATTCAAATTATTAGAATTTTATTAGAATTATTAGAACTTTTTCTAAAAACAATGATTAATATGCTAAGGATTTTAATAAAAAGTATAGACAACATGCAAGAATAGGTGGATAATATAAGTAGAGAAATACAAATTCTAAGAAACTATCAGAAAGAAATATTGGAAATAAAAAATACTAACATAAATAATATCATTGTTGAGTTGGTTAGTAGACTGGACATGACAGAAAAGACTCTCTAAACTTGAGAACTTGACAACAGAATCTTCCACAGACACTGAACCACAGATCCAGGAAATTCAGAGAACACCAAGCAGAATAAAAATCAATCCAGGCTAACAAAGGAAAAAAAGAGAAAAAAAAAACACAAATTACTAATACCAGAAATAAGGGGAAGTGAGAAATGAGGGTACATCACTATAGGTTTCAGCATGCTAGAAATCTTAGATAATGCAATAAGATAAGAAAAAGAAAGTTATACAGATTGAAAACAGAGAAATAAAACTGTCTTTCTTCCACAGATGACATGATTATGTAGAAAATCTAAAAGAATTAAACAACAAAAAAAACCCATCTGTAACTAATAGATTATAGCAAGGTTGTAGGATACAAGGTTAACATATAAAACTTGATCATTTTCCTATATATCAGCAATTAACAAGTGAAAATTGAAATTAGAAACACAATACAATTTACATTAGCATCCCCAAAATGAAATACTTAGGTAAAAGTCTAATAAAATATGTACAAGAACTTTATGAGGAAAACCACAAAGTTCTGATAAAAGGTATCAAAGAAGAACTAAATGCATGGAGAGATATTCCATATTCATGAATAAGAACACTCAATATTGTCAAAATGTCAGTTCTTCCCAAATTTCTCTATAGAATCAATGCAATACCAGTCAAAATCTTATTCAGTTACAGTACTCAAGACAGTGTGGTATTAATGAAAGAACAGACAGTTAGCTCAATAGAACAGAATAGAAAACCAAGAAAGAGATTCACATAAATATAACCAATTAATCTTTAAGAAAGGACAAAGGTAATACAATAGAGCAAAGATAGTCTCTTCAACAAATGGTGCTGCAACAACTGGACATTATATGAAAAAATTGTATCTAGGAATAGACCTTATTCCCTTCAAAAATCAAAATTATCATAGAGCTAAAGGTGAAACACAAAACCCCTAGAAGGTAACATAAAATAAAATTAGATGACCTTGGGTATGGCTATGACCTTTTAGATATAACACCAAAGGCATGATCCATGATAAGCTAGACTTCATTAAAATAAAACAAAATAAAATAAAATAAAATAAAATAAAATAAACCTCTGCTCTATGAAAGACAAAGACAAGAGAATAATAAGACAAGTCACAAAATGGGAGAAAGCATTACAAAAGACGCATCTAATAAAAGACTGCTATCCAAAATATACAAAGAACTCTTAAATCTCAACATACAAAAATAAACAACCCAATTTAAAAAAAAAATTAGCAAAGGACCTAAGCAGATACTTCACCAAAGAATATATACAGATATTCAACATCACATATCATTAAGGAATTGAAAATTAAAACAATGAGATACCACTGACACTTATTAGAATGACCAAAATCTGAAACACTGACAATATCAAATGCTTGTCAGGATTTGGATCAACAGGGGCCCTAATTCACTGCTAGGGCAAATGCAAAATGGGGCAGCCACTTCGGAAGACAGTTTGTCAGCTTCTTACAAAATTGAACATACATTCACCGTAGGATCTCACATTCCTTGGTATTTACTCCAAAGAATTGAAAACTATGTCAACACAAAAACCTGCCTATGAATGTTTCTAAAGCTTTATTCATGACTGCCCAAACTTGAAAGTAACCAGGATACTCTTTTAGTAGGTAACTGGATAAACTGTGGTATATCCAGACAATAGAATATTATTCAGCACTAAAAAGAAATGAGTTATCAAGTCTCAAAAAGACGTAGCGGAATCTTAAATGCACATTACGAAGTGAAAGAAGCCAGTATGAAAACACTTCTCACAGTATGGTTCCAAGTATAGGGCTTTCTGGAAAAGGCATAATTATGGAGACAATAAAAGACTATTGGTTGCCAGGGGTTACAGGGGAAGGGGGGATAGGCAGAGCACAGAGGATTTTAAGGCAGTGAAACTATTTTGTACGGTACTATAATGGTGGATACATTCTATATCTGTCAAAATCCACAGAACATACACCACCAAGAGTGAGCCCCAAAGTGAACTATGGATGGACTTTGGGTGGTAATGATATGTCCATGAAGGTTCATGGATCATAACAAATGTACCACTCTGATATGGGAAAGGAGTTTGCATATGTGTGGGAACTGTGTACTTTGCACTCAGTTTTGTTGTAAACCAAAATTTAGTCTTAAATATGATTATTATTAATTTAAAAATAATCTCTGACTCTCAAACCCAAGAGCTATGTCTTAGAATATCTGTTAGCCATGCAACCTTACAAAATGATGAGGTGGTTAAGATAAAAGACAAATGCATTGTTGTGTAAAGCGGATGGAGAAAAATGATGCTTCAAACCAATTAGGAATTTCTAATGATGGAGGAGTCCATGGATAGGCATTAGGGAAGTTTACGGCTAATACTTTTGAGAGTATAACCCACTTAAATGGAGACGACAAGTAAAATGTATTTAGAGGAGAGGGCTGTGACCTCCAGCAGTCACTTTCCACATATTCAAAGATCTGCTCCCATGGTGAATCTATTCATCCCACAGGAACTGATTAAGTGGCTACTACATGGGACACACTGTGTAAGTGCTCCGGGAGATGTAAAGTCCTCTAACAAGGATCTTGCACATTCATAGGGAAATGTCACGTGTATGAGAAAGATTCTTCTGTAAGTCGAAGTAAAAAGGAAAATAAAGCATGAGGTAGAGAAAGCTAATGTTGGAGAAAAAACTTCTGTCTGAAGAAGGTAGTATATGGGCCAAGTCTTGAGAGATGAACAGTGACCGGGTGGGACTGGGTGGAGAGGGAGAGGCCCACCTGAGGCAACAGCAGGAAGCAAAGGGAGAGAAAAAGGCGCCTGCTCTGAGGACTGGAGTTTGGCTGGGGTGGAAGACATGCAAATGAAAGTAGGGAGAAGCCAGACTGGAGAATTGTAAATGGCAGTCTGGACTGGATTTAGTCAACATTGGGGCAGGAGGCTTTGAACAATTTTAAGCAGAGGAAGATAACATAATTCCCATTGAGCTTTAAAAAGATCTAATCAACAGGACTTTGGGTTAGATATGCAAAGAGGGAAGGTGGGTGATAAAACAAAAACAAAAACACAACTATGTCCAAGGGTGCCCAGGAGAAATAAATAGTGTTTACTTAGAGGTAAAAAAGAAGTCAGAAAACATACATCTTGGCTTGCAATGAAAAAGTTACAAATGCAGTTTAGGTAACAGTAACATCAACATAGCTGCAATTCTGAGAGAAATGCATATTTCAAAGCCAGCTAATCCAGTAATCTGGTATATTAAATCACCTTAAGTGAATTATGAGAGTTTATTCTCTGTATCTGAAATGAAGTGCAATTTAAGCAACTCATCGTTTTCCGAAGTGTCCTTTAAAAGCAGCATATTTGGTGAATCATACACTACAGTGCTCAGTCAAAGCACCTTTTAAAATAAACCACCACCAAGTCCTCTCAGTATGTGGAACAACGTTAAATTCCCGCTCTGCTCAGAGCATAATTAAGTACCCATAACACCATAAAACTTTTATTAAATGATGGTGTTGGGAATGAAATGTAAATTTGTCTTCCAATATGATGCTGGCATTTCGACATATTTTTTTTGCAGCCTGAATATCATTAATAGTAAAAGTTCAGGGAATAAGCAAAGCTGAAGTGGTGGGCGGAATTCAAGGTGTTACATAATCATAAGTGTTATTGCAATTATATTCTTGAGATATTCTCCATTCCTCCTGTTCTACCTACTTTCTAAATTGCCATCATTGATAGAGTTTGTGGCTATAAAAGAAATAGTAAGAGGGGGTTAAACTGCAAAGCACCGTCAATAAACAAGCTTCATCTTTTGTCCTATTATATGGAAGACATAAACGGCTTTACCTGTCCATTGTTTTATGCTACAAATTGTGAAAAATATAAATATGATAAGCAGAAGATATCCATTGAGATTCAAAAGTGCAAAGAGAATACCAGTATAGATTTCTCTTAAAATGCAGAGGAAGTAGACAAATCTATTTAAGCTTTAAATCAATTGAATATACACTTTATATAATCTTTGATTTGCCCTATGGACAGACAAGACATGGTCAAAAATGAGGGAATTCAGTTACTTGTAAGGTACGGTTTATTATTTTCAATATTAAAAAAAAAAACTGTTTTGAGAACATCCTACCTGAATAGAGAAATATTTCCATCTTAGGAAAGGAAAAAGATGCTTGCACTTCAGAAAATTCACCTCGCCCCACTAGAAAAAGCTGCCAATGCAAATCTGTTCAGGGATGACATCTGTCTGGAATATGTTGTGAGCAAGCAGAAGTTTCTCTCACCTTCCCCCAGGCCCCCAGGAGATGTGGCCCAAGGAGAACATGAATAGAGTTTTCCATTTTGTTTCACATCAGAATCTCCTGAGAGGCAAAGGGCTGGGAAACCATGGCCACAGCACCCAAAGCATCCTTCAAGCTGTTGTCCTAGTAAAGGAAATGGATACTTTTTCTTCCCCCCAACCCACCACTTGCTCCAAAACTATAAAATCCCAGTCTCCAGGAAAATCACACCTTCAAAAAATTGTTTGTGTTGGCTGTTCTCTTTAGAGACGTTGAATTTTCCTGGAAAGTTAACATTCCTTGTCAGAGAGGAAATAAAAATAAATGTGGCACAGGCAAAGAAGACATTTGAATTCAAACAAAAGTTTGCCTTTTGCTTCCCCCACCCCTCCTGATCATACACTGAAGTGCTAAGAAAAACAGTCCCAATTTAGCTTTCCATAAGCCCTTCGGAGTGGCTCACAAATATAGTCTCTCCTAGGGAGTTTGCTTGCATAGCCTTGTCAAAAAAGGAATAAATATGCCATGTGAAAACCGTGCGTTTGATAGAGGAAATGGATCAACAGGGGGACCACAGAGGAGAAAGTGCCAGTGGCTTATTTATTAAATGATTCAATGTTTTAGACAAAGAGAGACCAAAGGGTGCCTCCTGAGCCAAAACCACCTTTAGGCTGACAAACTCCCAAACCCACAGAACTTAAAAACATTGGTGTGTGATACATTAAGTCCAGGGTCCGGGTATCCGATTCTTTGCTAAACCTTGGCCAATGAGCAGGTGCAGACTGATGAATCCAGAGCCATTGGTCTATCCACCTTGCTTTTGCACTGGACCTGGACAAGTGTCTAATATCCAATAAGGTCAGCGACACCAACCGCTCCACACTGAAGAACTATGCAGGCAAAATAGAGGAGGAGCCTCCAACGTTCTGAGGTGAGTTTTGAGCAGGATCACCTTTCCACCGGATTCCTGCAAAGACCCCAATAGCATGGCTCCCTAGAGGCAGTGCTTCCTTATTCTCATCCGCTGCCCACAATGTAACTTCTCACTCTCCAGTTTAAATGCTCTAATGGTTCTCCGTGGACCACAGCATGTAATCTAAACTCCCTACCATACAGTGGTTCAATGCACGCGGACTGCCTGCTGGAGTCTCTTCTCCACAATCTCACACCTTTTGACTCCAAGTCCCGGACAAGGAGGCCTGGGGTTGTGCATGCCATTTCCCCTTTGTGTTCTGGTGCGTGCACATTGCTGTCCCTCAACCGGGAGCCCTCTCCTCCTCCATCACAGGCCCTCGTTGGCCCTCATGACCGGGTAACTTTTATTTCCATTACATCCTCTGCTGACTATTATCTTTACACAACAGACAGAAGTACGTGGTTCAGTTTTCTCTGGCATTATAAACACTATCTGCCTCTAAAGACTACCTAGCACAGTATCTGGCCCAATGGAGAAAATTTTTAAAAAGTATCTTGAATAAATAAAGGACTAAAAAAAGAGTCACCTACCTTCCTAGTTAAAGAAAATTCTGACAAAAACATTAGGCATGTTGAAATCTGACCATGAATCACCATGGCAAAATTAGGAGTAATTATCATAGTGTCCTAGACTTAATAAACATTCAATAAATGTTAGTAGCTACCATTATTGTTTAGATTGCTAAAGCACGTATGTGTTAGAAAACATGACTTTTTCCTTTCTACTCCAAATTCATATAAAGATTACCACTTAAAACTTATTGAGCCAGGCAGGCATGGTTCAGTGGTTGAGCGTCGACCTATGAACCAGGAGGTCAGGGTTCAGTTCCAGTCAAGGGCACATGCCCAGGTTGCAAGCTCAATCCCCAGACTGTGGCATGAAGGAGGCAGCTGATCAATGATTCTACCTCATCATTGATGTTGCTATCTCGCTTTCTCTCTTTCCCTTCCTCTCTGAAATCAATAAAAATATTTTAACGAACCTGTTGAAATATGGGTTGGTATACTAGTATGTGTACATTCCTTACAAAGTAGTTTTGTTTAAAGTGAAGAAAACCTGCAAAGACAAGAGGATCTTGGCTAACGAGCAATCTGAGTACATGCTACTGTAACACAAAGTAATTATCATTAAAAATAGCTCATCTGTAACTCTATTTATGTGGAGATCAGGGAATTTTAAGACAGAAGGCAGCAATGAAGACTCCCAAATGCTCCACAAATACTTAAATCATCATAGCACTATACATGTATGTGGCGGCGGGGGAGGGGGGGTGTCATTTGAACAAAAGTACCTAGAGGGCAATGGTTTGCCATGTTTTTCTATGGATCTTTGTGGCGAGTTCTGCACATATATGAGTAATACTTATGGGTAAGCACTATTTACTCTACAAATAAATTACTATGTAGCTTACATTGTTAGGGTTGCATGATAGCCCTATAGCTGAAAAGACTGAAATAACCATGCATTTATCTTGTCACTACAGGTACTTACAGTGTAATTACAAGGTCAACAATTACTATGTAATTACGTAGTTTCAACATTGTGGTTCTGAAAAAAAAGTACACTCTTCTCCCAGTACCTGCTGAGAACCCCTATCTCTGCTCCACCATCCTCACTTGCAAACTTTAAAGAGCTGCAAATAACGTTTTTAACAAATAAATCAAAGCACTCGTTATTGGAATGATGGTTAACTTAGAATTATTATACAATTGTAACACTAAGATCTCAGACATCTTCTGGTCCTATGTCCTTGTTTGCTCAAAGGTTGCGTGTGTGTTTATTTTCCTTTCTTTTAATTCCTTATAGAATTATACATGGTTTAGAAAGCAACTTAAAATAAAAAAACACAATAGACATTTTTGTGTAATTAGTTTATGATGGTTGCTTATTTATACACAGTAATGAGATATGGCAAATTTTTTAAAGGATGTATTTCCTGATTTGATTTAATCAAAACAAAATGGTACTAAATTATAACTTATAATAATTTCATTTTTCTGCAGTTCAAATCTTAAATTTATTTCTGTAGGTCTGATTAACACTGGTATCACATTGTATATTTTGTGGTTGGTTGTGTGTGTGTGTGAGTGTGTGTGTGTGTGTGTGTGTGTGTGTGTGTGTGTGTGAGTGTGGTGTGCTTAACCCTCTTACTTGTTTCTTTTTTAATGTCTGATGATACTGAAATCATGAATTTCATTAAAGCCTTATAAAACCTTCAAATTCTTCCCCCGCCTTTATTCAGAGAAGCAGAAGGACACTGCTTTGATAGTCAATATTTGAACAATTCATTCCAAATTTATTATAGGTTACTATCATACAGAGAATAATAAAGATTTTTTTAATTACTTTAGCTCATAAGAATGGGCTGATAGATATTCCATCAATGTTATGATTCCCTTGGATGGAGAAATGCTAAATGCTAACCCAAACAGATTTTAAAACCATAATTACTTGGTAAACAAGGGAATCATAGCCAAATAATTATTCATGAATACAGATTAAATTCATCTAGATTTAAAATAAAATTCTTATTGAATTCTTTTATCTGTGGCAAAGCCACTGAGCCCAGCACTATCAGAGTGGTATTGCTTTTTCAATATGTCTTAGAGAAGAGCAAGCTGTGAACAGGTTTTTGCTAAAGGGTCTTCTTTCTCTCTCCAGTGATGAAGCAAAGATAAGTTGCCCAACACTAGTGTATGTTCTTCATATTAAAAGAGGAAGCTTGTTCCCTGATGTAGCAATTCATTGGGAAGGGAAAAAAAAAAAGGCAATCAAACAGGGAACATCATTACACAATTAGTTCTCACAACTGGAGACTTCCTATCATGATAGTCACCAGCAAGGAATGCCCACTCTAACAGATGACTCTTCAAAAGAGAATGGCAGGAGATGAGATTGTCAAGTTCTTAAGAGAAAACATAAACCAACCTGTCTCTTATCGCCTAGTAAAGCCAAGAAGCTCACCTAAATAAGTGCAGACTTTACCTTCTAACATTTCCACATAATTCATTTACATGTGAAGGGTTTCTTTTTTTCCATAGCTTCAAATTGAATCTAAACATTTTTGGTAAGTCACACATTCCAAATTAAGAAAATAAAATAAGCCACCTCTAGGACCTATGAGAGGTTGAAGAACGTGAGGTACTGATAAATACTTATAGTATGATGCTTTTATGTTAAAACAAAATGACTACATCTCTACCAGGCTGAGTGGAGAGCTGGGAGGGGACCTAGATGGATGATGAAGTTCAAGAATGACCTTAGTCTTATCTGTGCTGTTTCAATATGATTTACAAGAAGAATCTTTAAATATCAATATAATATAAAAATAAAGAAAATACAATAGAATAAAGTAATATATAAAGATAATAAAGTATACACAAAGAAAAAGAGGAGTATTTCCCCGTTAGTCTAGAGCACAGTTTTCCACTTTGTTGGCAAGAGGTCTACCAGCCCAGTCTGTTGGATATAATAGGACAGAGTGAGGAGTATTCTTCAGCCTGCTTAACAGAGAGATGCATGGGGAAAACTATAAACAGGAACACTCATGCTGACCTTGTAGTTGCTAGAAGTGAGAAAAATTTATATTATTAGTGGTGTACTGACCCATAGGATCTAACCAGGAAATGAGTCACACTGTATTTATTCCACACTTTAAGTAAACATGCATTTCAACGCCTACTCTCCATTTTTTTTTTTGGTGGTAATTTTCAGTAAGGAAGAAGCACTGTATCTTTAAGTTTTAAATATAAAAAATGACACTGATTAACCTTTAAAATGATGCCATTTAATCAAAGCAAGTAGATCTTTAATGGGTTTTAAATGGACTAATAAATCACAAGATTCGTTTTCACCATGGAAATAAACAAAATATTTGGGGGGGAAAATCCCATTATACCTGTCAGAGTGTCTGTGTGTGAGGTGACAGGGGCCACACATGGCTATTCTCCACGTCACTATGATTTGGAAGGTGACAACTTTGCCTTTGTTACAGTGAATTTGTTATTTGTTACCTATGTGCTCACAGGCAAGACTGGAAGGGACTATGACAGTATGTTTTCAGAAACTCTGATAAATTATGAGTCCTGGGCTAAGAAATGTAGTTGAACATTATGTTGAAGAAAAGTAACCGTTCACTCCATAAGAAGGTCATCCTAGAATCTAAATACGTTTTACTCTCTCCACTCATTCTCCTGCCATCAGTAATCCTCCTTAGGCAGAAATGAAGAACAAGCAATCAGCAATCTCAGAAAGGGCAGACTAGACTTCCTGCGTTCGGGGTCGGTGTTTGGGCAAATAACCCATTCATTTGCCTCCTGATGCTGCCTTCCCCTGCTCCCCATGGGTGGGCAGGTCTGTCGTAGCCCTATAGTATATCCTCTACTTGGCTTAGAATTGTTTATGCAAACTAGTTGAGTGAATGAACTGGATAAAAAAGGTAAAGCTTGGTAAAGTAAACTAGTAGTGCTTTCTGTTTGACCCTTGTACAAACGTAAGTAGAGGACACAATCCATTCATAATAAGCCAACATTCAACTCTAAGTAGCCACCACAGGTTTGGCTTAGGACGATGCCGGGGTAGGGCTGCAAGTTGGAAGAAGGAGATGGGAATGGAGAGAAGCTACGCCTACAGAAGGGGATAAAGGACATCTGGCAGGATACAGAAATGAAAGAGCTCTACACGCAGCTCTTCATGATAGCCACCATTTTTAAGCACTTACAATGTGCTAGGTACAAAACTGAGAATTTATTTTTTTTTAAGTGTTTTTATTGATTTTCCGAGAGAGGATGGGAGGAGAGAGCTAGAAACATTAATGAGACAGAGTCATGGATTGACTGTCTCCTACACGCCCCCTACTGGGGATCAAGTTCACAACCCAGGTATGTGCCCTGACCAGGAATTGAACCATGAGCTCCTGGTTCAGAGGCTGATGCTCAACCACTGAGCCACACCAGCCAGACTGAACTGAGAATTTTATAGGCATTATCTCATTGAATCCATATAACTCAATAAGGTTTGGGTAATTAGTATTGCAGTTTCAAAGATGAGAAAACTAAAGAACAGAGAGATAATAAAACTTGCCCAGGGTCACACAGCTGGTAAAGTCAGGATCTTTATTCAGAATATTGCTGTGGTAGAGTATTCCCCAGGTCAACTCTTCCCCATGAATCAAATCTCTTTCCACACTATGCTTCTCTGCAGTCTGGAAATGTGTGCTGTCTCTCCTCCTCATAGAAGGCAGCTTTCCACCTCTGCTGTTGATGACATGGCACCCAGGAACATTCTTTAACTCGTCCCCTCCCCTCTTCTGTCTCTATACCTGCTCAAATCTGACCCCTCCATACCCATTCCTTGGCCCCTGTACTTTCTCCGAACACCGCCTCTTTGTGCTGGAATAGTTGTCTGTATTTGGTTTTGCCCATCTTCTCTCTTGCCTCTGGATTAGACCTCAGCCCTACCTTGCCAGGGACTGACTATGCTGACATCGCCAATATTCCACCAGTGGACAGTTTTCAGCACGCATCTTGCCATGACCTGAGGCTTCTGGCTCAAATGACCACTAATTGAAATGCTTGCTACCCACTTGTCTGCTCTCCATTCCTTCACAGACACCAATGGCTTTTCCTTTAAATGTCTCAGAAATGTTGGTGGCACTGAATTTCATCTTTGGCCTTTCTTTTCTGCTAGCTCTGCATGCTCACAACCTCTTGGGAGATTAACACGTTAAGCGCCCAGTCAGTCACAGATGACTGACACTATACTTTCCAGCTGGAAGACAAAACAGGCTGGGCGCTTAACGTGTTAAACACCATTGTGTATACTGATGAGTCCTTTACCTATGCAGCCAATCCATATTTCTCAAATGGAAACCAGAAGCATAGATCCAACTGGGTATTAGACAAATTAACCTCATGGGTGCATGCCAGAGCCAGACTCAACATACTCAAAATTGAACTCACAGTGTCCTTACTCCTCTTCTCCACTCTGAAGTCACTTTTCATCTGCATTCCATTTATAGAAGCCAAAATTCTGAGAGTCATACTTGACACCTCAATTGGAATGACAGCCTTTTATTCCTCCTAAATAGTTTCTCAGTCTACTAAATTCTCTCTTCTAAACCATCTCCCTTTGTCATCATTCAGCTCTTGCCACTTTTTCTTGGGCCAATGAGAAGGCCTAGGTGCTCTGTCTCCAGTCCTACTCCTGCCCCTTTTAATCAAATCTGTCCTTCCAATAGTATTTCTGAAATAGAAATCAGATCATGCTTTCCATCTGCAAAAACCTTTCCCTGGCCTCCCACTGCAAATTTCTTTAGCCAGTCTTGCTGGGATTTGGCCATGGTCTCTCTCTTCAGTCCCATCTTGTACCACATGCATAATTATCTCATATCTCTGGCACAACCGAATGTCCTGAGCATGATTTACTTTTTCACATCTCTGATATTTGCATACTCGGTTATTTTTTCCACTTTGACTTTTTTTTCCCCTTTGTCAGGAAAACACACATTTTCTCTTCAACATCTCATACAGACAAGAATTACCTTCTTCTTAGGTGTAGTGCATCTATGCAATGGAATATTACTCAGCCATTAAAAAAGAATGAAATCTTGCCATTTGTGACAATACGGATGGACCCAGAGGGTATTGTGCTGAATGAAATAAGTCAGACAAAGAAAGACAAATACTATATGATTTCACTTATATGTAGACTCTAAAAAATAAAATGCATGAACAAAAGACACAGAAATAAACTCAAAGAAACAGAACAAACTGATGGTCACCAGATGGGATGGAGGAAGGATGGAAAAGGTGAAAGGGATTGAGAAGTACACATTGCCAGTGATAAAAAGAGTCATGAAGATGTAAAGTACTAATAGGGAATGTAGCCAATAACATTGTAATCACTGTGTATGATGCCAGATGGGGACTAGACTTATCGGATGATCACTTGGTAAGTATATAAATGTCTAATCACTATGTTGTACACCTAAAACTAATATAATATTGTATGTCAACTATAATTTAAAAAGCAATTTAAAAATAATTGCATTCTTCTTGAAACAGTTTTTGATCTTTCCCAGAAACAGACACTCCCTCCCTTGAATGCACAAACAAATTGCATCAAGTTTCTAGCACTGCATTCTACACTACACTGTAATTATGTTCTTGCCTAAGTCTGTCTATCTCACTAGACTCTGAAATCAAAAGCTACCTTTTAAATCATTGTGATAGTTCCAGTAGCTGGCACAGGGCTTAGTAAATAAATATACTCCCCACAGTAGATACTCAGTATATAAATGATTGTTCAACTCAGTTTGACAGTTGATGGACGAGGACCTTCGGGTTTAAGCTCAAGCAAACAAACAAGCAACCACAATTATTTTGAAAATAATCAGTATGCCTTAGAAGTAAGAATGAGATTTGTTTTTATATCAATTAACTGGAAGTCAGAAATGTATAGTCCAGAGCTTCCGGTGTTCCTGGCCAACAGTATGTCCTTGGACAAAACTTGATCTCTGCTATGTCTAAGCATTCTGCCTACAAAGTGAGGTGAGCAGTATAATCTCTAAAATCCTCTGCCTTTCAAATATCTATTTTGTTATATGAAGTCACTGCCGACCACATAGGGCAGACATTCAAAGAAAAGGAGTAAATGCATCTAACCCCACACCCCCAAATCCTATTTGTTATAAATAATCAGAGATGTATGTTGAGTCAGAAGACAACAAATTATTTTCAACCATCTTCCCCAAAGTACATATATAATTGAATCTTTTCATACTTAGTTAGCTCTGAAAAATCCCCACAGAAACTGTCTTGAAAAACATCGTTTGGCCTGGAAATGTATGTCTTATGCATCAAAGGCATCTATCAGTTTCCTTACACTCAAATCAAGTCCGCACTCCTATTATCATTTGCAGTTCTAAGTTTCCCCCCCTCCGAAATATCAAATTTGTCTTTGATTCCAGAGATCCTGAATATTTATATACCTTTCAAGTCGGGGTAGTTTATTGTGGAAAGAACATAGCTCAGTCACACCTATTAAATATTAACTATTTTGCTGCAAAAGCAGATACAGGTACACAGCTGTGTGATCACAGCCTCCAGAGATGCAAGCATGATGCTTTCCCCCCCTGTTTGGTTGCAAATGAGGAAAAAACTGTGGTGAAAGGAAAGTCGCCTAAGCGACATGGTAAGCAGTACGGTGGTGTTAGAATGAAATGTGTTTGAAGTTGCATATCACATCCAAAGAAACACCACACCACCTATAATTCAGGGTAATTAATGTTAATGTCGAAAATATTAAAGAATGTAATAATGATTTGTATCTTTATGTAATGGGCTACCCTTTCTTTGATCTTTTATTCCCTTTGATCAATGAAATGAACGGGCAATAAAATTCCAATCAATAAAAAGGATTTCACCTTCTCCCAGCATAGGGGTCAGCCTGTGGGGGTAAGTGCCACATGAGGTCAGGCTGGTGTTAAAAAGGGATCCCATAATTTTATGGTCATTAATAACATTGGCCGAGCTGCATGCTCCTGGGCAGATGAGAATAATCCAGTCATCCTCTGTGTTCAGACCAATCACCTTCTGGGTCACAAAGACACTGCTGGCCCGCACCCAGAAAGGGTTACTTGGGCACTTTTAGAAGGGATGGGAGTTGGGTGGGATTTGCTTCCATTTCTGTGGAGAACAAGGTCAGCTAAAGACCTTTCAAAAGCTCTAAAACCTGAAGATATTATGGCACTGCCTCCAAATTAAAAAAAAAAAGAAAAAGAAAAAAGGCATTAAACATATCATTTCATGCATGTGCTGAAATTAAAATGTTTATTTCCTGAGGTTGCAAAGATCAAGTCTTTTTTTTCTTTTTCTTCAGCAGAATTGTTTCAAAACGTTTAAAGTCCCTGCTTTCCTAGGACCCTGAGAACTTTCGTAGTTTGCCAATTAAGTCATTGGCTACTTGGTGGACGGAGTGAAGATGAATTTTGATCAAAGGCGAGGAAATCAGCACACACCTGGTTCTTTCACTCATGTCTAAAGTCACAGAACCTATAGGAACTCTGCTTCCCTGTGCATTGGTGCTGGCTGTGCATTTTTGAGACCTTTAGTTAGGCTGGTTGCATAAAGCATGGCCTATTTTGGGTATCTTCCCTACTGTAGGTCTTCTTTAAGATATCTCTGATGGGTTAGTTCCAGACCTCTGGAGAAATCCGTATCTTCACTGATATTAGGGATTAGTGCCAGACAAATATGCTCAGAGAATGCTCTTGATAAAGGCTGTGTTGTCATAACACTAAGGAGATGTACAGTTTACAAGGTTCATGAGCTACATGTGTGTGACTCCTTATTTATTGTGTTCTGCTTCCCTTTTGCCAAATGCCTGATGTGTCATGGAAGAGAAAATGCATCTTATTGATATCTAATAACGTAATGGTTCCTGAAAACTGACCACCACGTTGCTATATCATTCTACCTTCAGCTCTCAACAGCAGGAAATCACGAGTCTCTTAATAGACTTGTAATCTCCAGACAACATTTACATTCATGAAACTGCAGAGGTATGGCTCTGGTTGGCTTTGGTGTGAGAAAATCCATGAGCATCAATCATTTATTTCCAAGGTTCATTAGAATTAAATGCATTTATAGTCTTCTCACTACAGTAATGCCAGATTAGTGACTGTCAGTGGTAGAAATGTTATTCATATAATTTTTAGCATTTATTAAAATACATTGTATAAAAATCTATTTTTCTCTTTGCATGGTAGTTCAGTTGGTCCTCTACGAGAAAAAATAATTGTTGTAAAAAACAAATTTCCAGAACAAGATTAATCCAGGAGGACTAATTGGTATAGATAGATATCTAAGGTCTCAAATACCCTTAGGTGTCAAGGAGTGTTCCTTATTACAGAAACGCTGGCATCTCGCCTCTGTTCTACCAACTCTTTTATTGGCTTCTGTGTTCCTGACCCTAATACCACACACTGACTGTTATTTACTATTTCAGTTCAGTGTTTAGATTAAGAGACCATCTATCTGACCTGAGGATTTCATCTCTGGCTGTCTACCAGCCCACTTCTAGCTTATCTAAATTATTAGCTTCAACTTCAAAATGTATGTGGAGGCTTATCTCCTTCAAGAACTATTTAAGTTCCCTGGTTTTGACAGGGGAGAGATCTGGGATGGTAACATAAATTAGGAATGGTCAGCATTAAAAGCTGTAAGACTACTTTAGATGATCAAAGCAGCGAGTTCCAGAAAAATAACGTTGCAGAAGGAGTTCAAGTCCATGAGCATGGACAGCTCGTGGAAAGCTCTGCTGGAAGGCAGATAGATGGGGTGCCAGCTGGATAGGAGTGCGCGATGAAGGAAGATGTGTTTTGTTTTAATATAGTGAAAATAGCAGCATGTTTTCATGTTTGAAAATACTTATGGATGGATGAATGAATCCTATAAGCCCGGTTTCTGCTGCCAGAGAGAAGGCTGTGTTTTGTGCAGACAGATGAACTCCCGTTGTAAATAGCAGAAGCAGAAGATTATTAGAGTCTCACACTGGGAACTAAATCCCCAAGGCGATGCAGGATGCCACCATGCCTTCAAACATGACACCCCTCAGCATGTGTGTCGGTGAAGCATTCGCTGAGGAGGTGAGCGTTGGTTTCTTCTTTCTTTTATGGTAATTTACATGGCAAATTCTTTTCAGACCTTTAGCTATTCTGATTACAGATATGCTCATAATTGTGGAGAAATAAGTCTTTCAAATGAAACCAATGCTGCCACTGGTATAAGGCTTCTCAGGTCACAGATGTTTTGGGGAGCCTCAACCTTCTATTTTATTAATTCATAATGCATGTGCTTTCAGCTTTGTTGCCATTTGTTGCCACAACCAGAAAGCCAAACAAAATCCAGCTACACAACTGAGTAAGGCAGTTTCCAATACCAGTCTTGATTGTACCAATGTTACTGCCGGGGCTATTTCTGTGACCACAGGTGTCTAACCTAAAAATTACAGTGATATAACTGCAGAGCAATGGTGATCTGAGATTCCTAGCCAGTGCCTCTTTGAGGACCTCCCGTCAATACCTGAAATTTGAGCACTGACTAAAGAACCCAAGGTGTAAAGTCCAATATTCTCCCCCAGAGCAGGGGCCAGTCCATCATCTGGAGATAGCAGCTAACTCTCACAGGAATACCCACTTGTAGTATTTTAATACAGCTCTGATCACTTTAAAGTTGTACATTAGGTTAATATATAACATCTCTCCCTAGAACACTCTCAGCTTGATTCAATTAAAACACGCAGAATCACTGTCCTTTGCCTACGGCACATGAAGATAGGTACCACGTTCTCCTCACATCCTTAATTTTCACATGCTCAGTACTTCCCTTGCGCCTGTACCCATTCTTCGTATGGCAAGGATCTCAGGCCCTTTATCACCCTGTCACTTGATGTTTACATTTCTTACTGAATGTATCCGCAGCCATATCTGGGCTTCAATTCCACAGAGCAAAGAGACAAAAAGTAGATGTCAAATAACAGCTGAGCGTGACGATGCCAAGGGGATTCTGGGTCGTTTCACTGACAGAAAATCTCATCACGTAGTTTATATTCTCAGTAATCTCTAAAAGCAATAGGGTACAGGTTAGGTTGGAAGAGCAGAACTATACAAGGTTTAGGTGGAAAAAAATTTAAAAAAAAAAAACAAAACTAGTAGTGACCGCTACCTCACTGAAGCCCAGTCCTCTGTGGGTGGCTTTTCTTTTTCATTTGAGGACACTCTGGCCCAACCCCATGACGCTTCTAATCTTTCTCAGAAAATAAAAGTCCTTAAGTGACTTATAGATAACAAAAATGCTCTTCCTCAATAATTAAACTGCCCCTTTCATGATCCTAGTTAAAACATCCCAGGTCATTGAAAGTTAAATAATTACCTCTCTCCAAACTCAGGGAACCTGGGTCAAAGAGACTCTTCAGGTCCGAGGAGAGAGCCCTCAATGCCCCTTCTCAAGAACCTGCAACTCTCTCCAAGGGACCTCACTCTCCATTTCCAGGAGGCTTGGTGGTGGGTTCAGGGGGGCAAAAAAACAACACACATTTCTCAGACATCTCTTCTGCAAGTTTGGCTTGGTTGGCTGGATGCTATGTTGGAGTGGGAGTAATTGGGGCCAAAAATGGAAAGGGAACAGAGTCCCCCTGTAACCTCCTGCAATGGTTACAAATGGAAAATAACTGGCCTTGAGCCATAAAAAGATTTCGGATTTTAAAATATATTTGAACAAGTGTCGAAATGAACATCTTAAAAACAAAAAGCTTCAGATCATAGAACCTGTGAAACAGTAGTCATGTGTTCAAATGATTTAGAGGACCTGAGATCAGTCAAGAACGTTTTTCTCCTGAAATGATCACCTAAGCGCCTCAAGAAATCAAATGACCCTAACACAACGTGAAACTCCCTGAGCCATGGTGTTGAGGTGTTGCTTTCTACAGAGAGGAAAAGAGCAAACTTTGAAGTGATTAGCTAAAATCTCCTTCCATTTCCAATTCAAAATGTCCCCACAAGACCTGAACAAAGTAATACATCTCTATATTGATTCATTATACACCTAAGTTTTTAAATAGAAACTAAGGATTCATGAAATTTGGTTTCCAAACCGATTTTAGATCCAGGAAGAGATATTTTATTAAAAACGGGATTAAGGGCCCTGGCTGGGTAGCTCGATTAGTTAAAGCATCGCCCCGATGTGCCAAGATTGTGGGTTCGATCACCAGTCAGGGCACATACAAGGATCAACCAGCGAATGCATGAATAAGTGCAATAACAGATCAATGTCTCCCCCTCTCTCCCACAAAAGCAATAAATTAAAAAAATTTGGGGGGGGGGGAAATGGCAGCGGAATAGACAGACGTGTTCCGAGCCTTGTCCCGGAGCAGAAAGAAAGAACAGTTGAGGGTCACATGAGGAGTGTTTGTTGGCAAGTTAAGGGACAGCCAAACTCCAAGAGAAGGTGGGGGACTGCTAGACGGGGTTCCCCTGACCGGGCAGCCCCCACTGCGGCTGGGTCCCCTCCCGGAGCCACGGCTTGGATGCAGAGACCGCGCCATCTTGATAGGGAAAGTGGAGCTTATCAGAAGCCTGAAAATCCACAACTGCAGCAACCACCAAAAAGCTGCGAGCCCCAGAACACAGGACCCCAATTGGCGCAAACTTGGGGATTCAAAGGAGCTCTTCATTCCACCACAGAAATGTCAGATTTCGCCTGGGATCAGGTGAGGTCTCTGGTCCCGGAGGGAGAGAGAAACGCACGTTTTGCTGGAGCTGGAGGACCAGGGAAGTCTATGCCTAGAAAAATCTGTGGCTGGTGGGGCTGGCGTGATCCGTGAATGTTGAAGGGGGTCCTAAGAGCTGCTAACAGAAGGGATCCCTAAAAAAGCAACCCATTTTGATCTGATGTGCAGGGACAGACTAAGAATTTCAACCGTATGCCGGCTGCTTAGACTTGTGTGCAGACTCATTGTTCGTGAACTTGGGCTTTTTCCTCTTCAAATCCTTGCTTCTGGTTACTAAGCCCAATACATAGTATCACCCAGTTGGGGACACCCTGGGAGACTGCAGGGGAAAATTGTTTTTCTGAAACCTGGGGGTTGGAGCTGGGAATAACCATTGGAGAGCCAGCTCTGAAGCAGCCCACTCCCACAAACCGGTATTGAGTGCCACAGGGATAAACACAGGCTAGAGAGGCCATAAATAGACCCAGAAGTCAATCCAGAAACACTGCCACCCAGGAGCTGAATCACACATTGACTCTTGTGTAATCAAAAATAAAGGAATACGAGAAATTAAGACACCGCCTGCTTAAAAATCAGGACTGGCTTACAACACTGAGGAACAGTAGAATGCAGGGAACTGCAATACTGTCCGGACTGAGAAACAGGTGTGCCAAACAGAACAATAGAGGAAGTGAATGACCTTCACTATTGCACATTATATATTTTTTATTTTTTTATTTTCATTTTTTGCATCCTTTACCTAAAAAACTATTTTTTCTCACTTGATTTTACCTTTTTAATTATTACATTTTTATTTTTAATCAGTATTATTACTACTACTATTCTACCTTTTTTTTTTTTTTAAGTGTCATTTTATTTTCTCTTTATTTTATTTTCGGACTAGTGTTCTACATTCTATTTTCATCTTTCCTTTAGCATCGTTTTACTCTATCTCAGCTCTACCTTTATGCCATCACTCTCTTCCTAACTTTTCCCCTTTTGGTGTCCTGTTTATCTTACCCCTTTCCTGCTTTAGATTTTCCCTATTCTTTCTGTTTACCCCCTGTTAAAATTTCACCCTACATATATATCTAATTTCCAATCCCCTGCTCCAAGTCCATACACACCTCTCTCTTTGCTGTCTTAACTACCCAAAAAAAATTGTTTTTCTCTCTGTCCTTTAGTTGTTATTTGGTTGAATGTTGATTATATCGAATTTTTATGCTTTTTTGTGAGATTGTTTTGCTTATTCTTTTTTTTTTGTTTCTTTGTTTTTGTTTGCTTTGTTTTTGTTTGTTTTTTGCTTCTGTTTTCCCTTGCCTTGCTTGACATAAGTTGGTGTTGTAGTTTGCATTAATCCCTAGGTACTTGTGGCTGGCATTTCCTGGGATTAGTGGTTGCTCTATTGGATTTTTCTCCCCACATATATATTTTGTTCCCCTTTTCTCTCTTAGTCTCTTTCTTGTCTCTCTTATTTTTTTTCTTTCCTTTCCCAATTTCATTTTGACACTTCTTTTTTTCTTTCTTTCTTTTTCCTCTTCTTCTTTCTCTCCTATCCCCTAATTTGCCTTTCTCTGGTGTCACCTTTATTGGAGGTTATTAATATCATGAATACATTTCTGTCCAGTGCCTTGTGTGTTGTACCTGGTTGTGTTGTATTTTGTGCCTTTAAGTCAAAGCAGGAGAGAGAGAACTACATAACCAGACATCTGGAGAAGAGAGAACATGGGGAGATGAAGAAACAGCCCACATATGAAAAAGCAGGCATCACCAGAAAAGGAAGTAAACGAAATAGAAGCAAGCAACCTGCCAGAGAAAGAATTCAGAGAAATTGTCATAAGGTGGCTGAAAAGAATGGAAGACAAATTCAACAATATGAATTAGAACCAAGAAAAATGAAGAAGAACCAAGAAGAAATGAAAAATGACATTGCTGCTGTAAAGAACTCAATAGAAAGCATCAAGAGTAGACTAGAAGAAGCAGAGGACTGCATCAGTGAGCCAGAAGACAAGGGAGGAAAAAAATACCCAAGCAGAGCAGCTTCTAGAAAAAAAAAATTAAAAAGCAGGAGGAGAGCCTAAGGGAACTTTGGGACAACATGAAACAAAACAACATCCACATAATAGGGATTCCAGAAGGAAAGGAAACTGAGCAAGGAATAGAAAACCTGTTTGAAGAAATAATGACAGAAAACTTCCCTGATATAGGGAAGAAAAAACCCACATAAATCCAAGAAGCTTACAGAATCCCAAGCAAAATGAACCCCAAAAGGCCAACGCCAAGGCACATTATAATCAAATTGGCAAACACCAACAACAATGTAAGAATCTTAAAAGCAGACAGAAAGAGACAGAAAGTTACATACAAAGGAACCCCCATCAGACTAGCAACTCATTTCTCAACAGAAACTCATCAGGCCAGAAGGGAATGGAATGAAATATACAAAGTCATGCAAAGGAAGGGTCTGAATCCAAGAATAGTGTACCCAGCAAGGCTATCAATCAAAATTGAAGGTGAAATCAGAAGCTTCACAGACAAAAAAGGACTAAGGGAGTTTATTACCACCAAACCAGCAATGCAAGAAATGCTAAAGGGTCTGCTGTAAAAAAAAAAAAAAGAAAGAAATAGGAAGCGAAGAAGGAACACAGGAGTAAAGAATAAAAAAGGCAACAAATAAGTACCTATCAATAATAACTTTAAATGTAAATGGATTAAATGCCCCAATCAAAAGACATAGGGTAACTGACTGGATAAGAAAACATGACCCATATATCTGCTGTCTACAAGAAACCCACCTCAGAAAAAAAGATGCACACAGACTGAGGGTGAAGGAATGGAAAAAGGTTTTCCAGGCGAATGGAAATGAAAAAAAAAAGCTGGGGTAGCAATATTTATATCTGACAAATTAGATCTCAAAGTGAAGGACATAACAAGAGATAAGGAAGGCCACTTCATAATATTAAAGGGGGAAATCTAATAAGAAGAAATAACTCTGGTAAACATATATGCACCCAATACAGGAGTACCCAAATACATAAAAAAACTCCTGGAGGATATCAAGGGAGAGATTAACAGCAATACAATCATAGTAGGAGACTTTAATACCCCACTATCACCATTGGACAAATCCTCTAAACAAAAAATAAGCAAAGAAACATCAATCCTAAATGACTCACTAGACCAGATGGAATTAACTGATATCTTCAGGACATTTAACCCCAAAGCCACAGAATATACATTCTCCTCAAGTGCACATGGCTCATTTTCAAAATAGACCATATGTTGGGACATAGGCAAAGTCTCTTCAAATTCAAGAAGACAGAAATCATATCAAGCATCTTCTCAGACTACAGTGGCATAAAACTGGAAATCAACTACAATAAAAACAATCCAAAGAAGTCAAACACATGGAGACTAAGCAGCATGCTATTAAACAATGACTGGGTTACCAGAGAGATCAAGGAAGAAATAAAAAACATCATGGCAACAAATGACAATGAAAACACAACAATACAAAACCTATGGGACACAGCAAAAGCAGTCTTGAGAGGGAAGTTCATAGCTCTACAAGCCTACTGCAAAAAAACAAGAAACAATGGTAATAAATTACCTACCCCTACAACTCAAAGAGTTAGAAAAAGAGCAACAAGAAAAGCCCAGCGTAAGCAGAAGGAAGGAAATAATAAAGATCAGAGCGGAAATAAACGACATTGAGACCAAAGAAACAATACAAAAGATCAACAAAACCAAGAGCTGGTTCTCTGAAAGGATAAACAAGATTGATGAACCTCTAGCCAGGTTCACCAAGAAGCAAAGAGAGAGGACCCAAATAAACAAAATCAGAAATGAAAGAGGTGAAATAACAACAGATCCCACCGAAATACAAAGGATTGTTAAAAAATACTATGAACAACTGTATTCGAACAAACTACACAATCTGGAGGAAATGGACACGTTCCTAGAAAAATACAACCTTCCAAAACTCACTCAGGAAGATTCTAAGAATCTCAATAGGCTGATAACTATGGAAGAAATTGAAGCAGTCATCAAAAAGCTTCCAGCACACAAAAGCCCAGGGCCAGATGGCTTCACAGGAGAGTTTTACCAAACATTCAAGGAAGAACTAAAACCTATCCTCCTCAGACTATTCCAAAAAATTCAAGAGGAAGGAACACTTCCAACCTCCTTCTATGAAGCCAGCATCACCCTAATACTAAAACCAGATAAAGATAAAACAATGAAAGAGAATTACAGGCCAATATCCCTCATGAACATAGATGCCAAAATCCTCAATATATTCTAGCAAATCGGATCCAGCAGTACATCAGAAAGATCATACACTATGACCAAGTAGGATTTATCCCAGGAATGTAAGGATGGTACAGTATCCGCAAATCAATAAACGTGATACATCACATAAACAAATTGAGAGATAAAAACCACATAGTCATATCAATTGATGCAGAAAAAGCATTTGACAAAATCCAACACCCTTTCTTGATAAAAACTCTCAACAAGGTGGGAATTGAAGGATTATACCTCAACATAATAAAAGCTATATATGGTAAACCCACAGCTAACATCACACTCAATGGGCAAAATCTAAAACCATTTCCCCTAAGAACAGGAACAAGACAGGGATGCCCACTCTCACCACTCCTGTTCAACATAGTACTGGAAGTATTAGCCATTGCAATTAGACAAGAAGAAGAAATAAAAGGCATCCAAATTGGAAAAGAAGAAGTAAAGCTGTCCTTATTTGCAGATGACATGATATTGTACATAAAAAACCCGAAAGACTCCATCAAAAAACTAGCAGACTTAATAAATGAATTCGGCAATGTAGCAGGATACAAAATTAACGCCAAGAAATCTATGGCATTTCTATACACCAATAATAAACTTACAGAAAGAAAGACTAAAAAAGCAATCCCATTTACCATCGCACCAAAAAAAATTAAGATACCTAGGAATAAACTTAACCAAGGAGGTAAAAGACCTATATGTGGAAAACTACAGGACACTGAAAAAAGAGATAGAGGAAGACATAAACAGATGGAAGAACATACCATGTTCATGGATTGGTAGAATCAACATTATTAAAATGTCCATACTACCCAAAGCAGTCTATAGATTCAATGCACTCCCCATTAAAATATCAACGGCATATTTCACAAACCTACAAAGAACTCTTCAAAAATTCATCTGGAACAAAAAAAGACCCCGAATAGCCACAGCAATCCTGAGATAGAAGAATAAAGTAGGAGGGATCTCAATACCAGATTTCAAGCTGTATTACAAAGCCACTGTTCTCAAAACATCCTGGTACTGGCACAAAAACAGACATATAGACCAATGGAATAGAATATAGAATCCAGATATCAACCCAAACCACTATGCTCAATTAATATTTGACAAAGGAGGCATGAACATACAATGGAGTCAAGACAGTTTGTTCAATAAATTGTGTTGGGAAAATTGGACAGATACATGCAAAAAAAAAAAAAAATGAAACTAGATCACCAACTTATACCATACACAAAAATAAACTAAAAATGGATACAGGACTTAAACATAAGGTGAGAAACCATAAAAATATTAGAGGAATCCACAGGCAGAGAAATCTCTGACAAATGCCGAAGCAATTTCTTCACCGATACTGCTCCTAGGGCAATGGAAGCTAAAGAGAAAATAAACAAACAGGACTACATCAAAATAAAAAGCTTTTTCACAGCAAAAGAAACCATCAATAAAACAACAAGAAACCCCACTGTATGAGAGAACATATTTGCAAATGTTTTCACTGATAATGGTTTAATCTCCAACATCTATAGACAGCTTATACAACTTAATAAAAGGAAGATAAATGATCCAATAAAAAAATGGACTATGAACCTAAATAGAATCTTTTTGAAAGAAGACAGAAGGAAGGCCAAGAGACACATGAAAACATGCTCAAAGTCACTAATTATCAGAGAGATGCAAATCAAAATGACAATGCGGTACCATCTCACACATGTCAGAATGGCTATCATCAACAAATCAACAAACAACAAGTACTGGCGAGGATGTGGAGAAAAAGGAACCCTTGTGCACTGCTGGTGGGAATGCAGACTGGTGCAGCCACTGTGGAGAACAGTATGGAGTTTCCTCAAAAAACTGAAAATGGAAATCCCATTTGACTCAGTAATCCCACTCCTAGGAATATATCCTAAGAAACTAGAAACACCAATCAGAAAGGATATATGCACCCCTATGTTCATAGCAGCACAATTTACAATAGCTAAGATTTGGAAACAGCATAGGTGCCCATCAGCAGATGACTGGATCAGAAAACTATGGTACATCTACACAATGGAATACTATGCTGCCATAAAAAAGGAGTTCTTACCATTTGTAGCAACCTGGATGGAATTGGAGAACATTATGCTAAGTGAAATAAGCCAGCCAATGAAAGAAAAATACCACATGATCTCACTCATTTGTGGATAATAAAAAACACATTATAAACGGATGAACAAAAAGATAGATACAGACGCAGTAAAGCATCAAACAGACTGTCAAATTACAACGGGAAGGTTAGGGAGAGGTGGGGGAAATAAGAGATCAACCGAAGGACTTATATGCATGCATATAAGAATAACCAACGGATGCAAAACATTGGGCGGTGAGGGCATGTATGGGAGTGGGTTGGGGGGGGGGGGGCAATGGTAAGATATGTACACATATAATACCTTAATTAAAAAATGGGAAAAAATTTAATGGGATTAAGGTTTGCAAAGCAAAATGCAATTTAAATGGCAAAGCATAATCAGTGTGGGAGGGTCTGCCAGTTCTCACTGACCATCTTCATTAATGGTTTAGCCAGAGAAATAATACAGCAGGGTAATTAAACCTACAGGTAATATTAAATCAGTATGTGGGGCAAGAACTGGTGAGTGATAATAAGAAAGCATTGGAGGATTAACAACAGAGGGGCAAATTAAAAAAGAATTCGAGAAAGTGCATATACTTAACAGGGCAAGGCCCTCAAAACACAGAACAGCTAAAAGCAAATTCAACTGATTATGCAGACAGTTAAATGACTCCAAGATTCAGGACCTCAGGAAAATAATCACCAACATCATTTGGCCTTCCCACTCAGAGATATGAAATAATAATAGGCAGGGGGAGAAAACGATATGAAAAGATAGCTCAATTCTGGGGAAAAAATAATGTATGTCTAAGTGGAATGTCAGAATTCAAAACAAGGCTATTTTATTGATATAATTTGAGAACCTGTGATAGAACTTAAAGAAGAAATCAGTATTACATATTGAAATGTGATAATGGCTTTATTGGTCTACACAATAGGAAAATTGAGATTTCAGAGGATATAATTTATGTATAAGTAAATCATCTCAGAAATGCTTAACAATGATTCAAAACAATGCAAGCCAGTCTCAGTAAAAACGAAACATGGCCTGATGATAGCTGATCCCCACATACCTGTTGAGCTTCATCTCTTTCCCACCTCATGGATGTGATCCTCAAGACAAGCCTCCAAGCTTAGTCCTGTCTGAGGCACCTGAACTTGGTCTTTCCTGGACCTAAAACACGCTTCCTTCCAGACTTCCCCCTGGCTGGTGTCAGGTCAGAAGTCCCTCCTCAGAGAGGCTTCTCAGACCATCATATCGAAAGCTGACCTTCCTAAAAGTCGGTAAGTTTCTCCTTTTTGCCCTGTTTAATTTTCTTTGCAGGATTTACCACCATCTAAAACTTTCCTAGACTAGCTTCCTCATTTGTTTACTTGGCTTTTTTCTGTCTCTCCGTTCCCTCCCCTGGAATAGAAGCTCTGTGAAGGCAATCTCCTCACCTCCTTCACTACACTGTCCTCAACTCCAGTAATAGCTCCTGGCATTTGTCAACCATCCACATGCCATCCCTGAATGAATGAATATATATAACCCAGCAGATAGGAGATTGTTTTAAAAAAAGAGAGAACATAGACGTAACATAGAAAATGTCAAAAAGCAAAGAATCTGAATTTGGATTAAAGTTTTAAATAAGCAGACACATTAACACAAATTCTTCAGGGTGGTTAAACCTGCCAGCTCCGTTAATTGCATTTTGGGTCATATTAGGCCTCAAATAATGACATTTCGAAGATCACTCATCCAATAGCATCAAACCAATGCTTATATTTCCTCATGAAAATTCATATGAAGTTAATTACCATGTGGTTCCTTCCAGTTTTCTTTTTTTTCCCACATACAGTGGAAATAATGTGTGCAACCTAATGAAGTATGCTGCAATTAAAGAACTGCTATGCATAGTAATATCTCTGTGTGTATATGTTTCAGATAAAGTAGAGTTTGTGGTGACATTTCAGGAATGGAAAGAAGGAAACGCAACATTAAGTTGCTGATAGAGTTCAAATTGTAGGTGGGTCCCTGAATGCAAAGTCTGTCTGTGAGAAACTGATGGTTGAATGTGCTCCCACCCATCCTGAAACCTTGTAACATGTACACGTAGGTATGCTGTATACTCATAAGGAAATATAACTTGGCCCGCGAACCAAGAAATATAAAAACGCCTTCATTTATAACAGAAAATCACCATCACTAATGTCTTTAACCTATTTTGGAAGAATATTTTCCTTTTTGAGGAGAAATGCGAGGGGTCTGAGAAGAAAGAACTAACTCCCACTGCAGCTAAGGGTCCCTGTGACCTAAGATGTGACTAGAGCCCTCTACCTCAAATCAAGTGAAATGGAGTAAATAGCCAACCCACAGCTCTCAGCCTCAGAGACTAAAATTATACCACAGTTAGAGAGTCTCTTCGAGCAACTCTTGGAGGAAAATATTATTTCGAACTCATTTTTCTAAAAATATGACTTAAAAATAATTTCACAGGTATACCTCCCCTCTTTATGTTATTTTTTCTTCCTTACTCCAGAGGAAGGAGTTCAGGGATGGCATATCAATTCAGGAGAATCCAATTAACCAATGTCACCCCAATAAAGTCAATAATAATAATAAACATAATAATAATAACTGGTGAAATCAACTAAAACTAACATATCTAAGTAAAATGAACCTCTGACAGAATGAGCTGGTTTTTGCTGCTGAACCCTCAAACTTGCATTAGACAGCAAGTTGTCCTCAGATTTTTGGGGGAGTAGGAAGCCACACAGAAATATACAATGTGATTTTCCTATTTCCTGATATAGTTAAGAATTACTCTAGGTTTTTTCGATAGAGTTCAGAGCAGGTTTCTCTCACTTTCCTGTACCACCCATCCTTACCCAAGATGTATGACTCTCCCACCTATAGCACCTAAATCTAAAATAACAAGGGACTACTTTTTAGACAAAGACAAATGTCTATTTTCATGATTATCTTGGTTAAGGTACAGTCAGAAAGATATGCACATTGATTTACTGAATACACATGAAAAATAGTTTATCCAAATTATTTTTCTCTTGTTTCTTTAAGTAGGAAAATTATTTTAAAAACTGTAGGTCTTACAACATAAGAATTCAATACTGCAGTATCATTTATCATGTCTAAAGAATCTGAACTCCCCAAAACTTTATTGAGTTACAAATGTTAAATGACAGGTGTTTGCAGTGTGTCTAGTTGTGTTTGCTAAGAACAAAAATGCTCACCCTAATGAGTATTAATGCTACCCAGAATAATATGGTTAAGTTGCTTATATTCATATGCTTACCTTCTTTTAAATGATACAATTTAAAAAAGTGTCATTGTAATCTCTTTTCAGTATTAGGAATAATTAAGGTCCATAATATATCTTCGTATAAAAGACAGGAAGAGAAGCTGTAAAAACCACTGTAAAGTAAATTGAAACTGACTAGCTGGCTTTCACTTTTTAAACTGCATCTCTAAACAACAACAACAATAACAGACCACAATCAAGTCAAGCTGGAAACAGGTATTTCAAAGGCAATCTTCAGTGTTAAAGACAAAAATGAGCTTGTCATAATTAACTTCATAACTAAGGAAGACAAACATAAGCACCAACACGATATCCAAATCCACAGCTTGAGAGATAGAGTTCAAGGGCATAAAAACTGAACCTGGGCCAAGCTGCTTCATTCTATTCACCCCATCCCGTAAATCAAGCAGAAGGATAGCTGCACATCTGCAATGTTGTATATTAGTTTGGTTTTATTGTATTGAGTGCATTAGCACATGAAGTTAAATTTCTCCACCAAAAAAAAAAAAATAGCAAGAATAAAGAGATGTGAATTATATATGGACTTCCCATCACAATATACTATAAACTATTGACTTTAAGTTTATTGCTCTCCTTGTGGATATTACTAACCTATATCCTACTCCTTGATCTAACATTCGTCAGAAAATTATTCCAGCAAGCCTATGTACTTTCTACTTTTAACTTCTGTCTCTTGCTGAAGTTTCCCATTGCACTGCCTCTATAAACCTACTTGGTATTTACTACTTCCAATAATTATACATCCGTTTTTGGCTGAAAAATAAAGTAATTCAGATGAGACTATTTATTATCTGTAGGAGCCCTGTATTCGCCACAGAGAAACTTCATATACATATATACTAATACATATACACATATATACATATATATGATGGTAGGATATAAAGGTGACAAAATCCTTCAGTTGAGTTAGAAATAAAGTATGTAAACAGCTCTGTAACACCCCACAATTTGCACAAATGTCAAATGCAAAAAGAAAAACCAGAATATAGGAACCACAGGTTCAGTGTGGATGGAATTTACCACCCCCAGGGGAGACCAGAGGAGGGGGAGAGAGGGAGAGGAATCCAATTCAACTTTTCATTGCAGGACTCATATACATACATATCAGAATAGTTCTCTTGGCCAAGATTTTATTAAAAATCCTCACCGGGTCTGTGTATAAACAATTTGAGGACTCATACACTACAATATTCATAGCTGTGTTCAAGAAGTGACCTTCTGAGCTGACTTTATTATGAGCTATAAAAAATGCTAGCCAATAAAACACAAGGACATTTAGCTGATTTCCAAGATTTCACTTTCTAGGCTTCTCATCCTGTTCAAAAAAGCTCTCCCCTTAATGATTAGAACTGTTTTGTGATCCATGCTTGACAATACAGAAACCCAAAAGCAAAGACAGCAAAATATATAGATATCCTACTGAATCCTATGGCCAGGCTTGAACATTATGCCACTGAGTGTCTCTATGGTGGCTTATTTCTTGTTTGGTTACATGCATAGAGTATTTTGGTGGCTTTACTCTCAAGTATGTATTCTACAAAAGCTCATAGATTTCTTGAAATTAGCTACACCCGAATCTTACAATATTCCCAGACTGTGAGTAAAATGGTCCTTATTCACTTAAGATTAATGTCCTTTTCTTGATTCTCTGTGGAATTCTGACAAAACATTGAAGGTAATGTTCACACACCTACATGTTTTAATCCAATGATTATGGCTATCCATCTTCCAACCATGGCAAAGCCAGGTTAAAACATGCCTGCTGCTCACAGCCTGAACCTATGAAATGAACCTGCATGTGGGTCGTTTCAGCAGGAAGAAGAACTGAACAATGAACAAGGCTGTTAAAGAATTCAAAATGTACAAGGGAATAAAAGGAGGAAAGAAACCTTTCCAAACCTAAGGGGCCATTTATTTTACTCTTAAAAAAAAAAAAAATATATATATATATATATATATATATATATATATATAAAGTTTATTTTAGAGAGGAAGGAAGAGAGAGAGAAATTTTAAAAAATCAATGATGAGAGAGAATCATTGATCAGCTGCCTCCTGCACGCCCCACACTGGACATTGAGCCTGCCACCCCTGGCATGTGCCCTGACCTGGAATTGAACCATGACCTCCTAGTTCATAGGTCGACACTCAAACACTAAGCCACATCAGCCGAGCCCACTTATTTTACTCTTGATAAAAGTTGAACTATATACTATACAAAAGCTTGTACTATTCCAAAATCAACTGCTGACCCAAGCACGCAACTGACGGCAAGTTTACAGACACAAATAATGTTGGGTGGGAATTTAGCATTGCCCTTTCTCAAAAAAAAAAGTCAAGAAGTCTAGATTTTTTTTTAATGTGAAACTTCTAACCTTAAAATTCCCTTAACCTTTGGCTCAAAGGAAAGCTAGCCTAAATTAGATATTAAACTGAAAAACAAACGCTCTGCTACTTCCGATGAATGTTTACATGAGTAGATATCTTGGGTCTTTGGATGGAATAACTGTTCTGTAGGATGAGCCTCTTAGAATATTTTGCCCTTGTCTGGGTCTCATACTTCCTACAACCAAAGTGAACTTTTTAGGAGTTTCTAAGTGTCTTTCTGTGGACTGACGCCTCAGAAAAACAGGATCACTTTTAAAAACGACATGTTCCCAGGACCCATTCAATGACACGGAATCAAAATTGCCCAAGGTGATGCTGAGAAAGCTTCTTGGGCCCAGTCTGGATGTGGTTAGCACAGGACCAGATGACCTGGACCAAGGGCCTGCGGCTCTAACACTCAACAATATCCCAGGGGCCAGCAAGAAGCCACGTCCTGCGCAACAGGAATGAGGAAGTGAGGAATGGTAAAAGGTATCTGGCTGGCACCAGCACGGTTTAAAGGAGGACAGGGTTGCCACTTCTTTGTACAAAAACTGTCCTTCCCCTTCCCTCTCAGGATGCTCCCACCCCCTAAGGGTACTACCCAGAATGGATCGCTTCCCTGCCTTGTTCCTGTTTCCATAGAGACTGAAGTCAGAAGACCCAGCAAAGATGCAAACACAGAGCTGGATCCCAAAAGTAGGGAAGGAAGGAGAAAGGTCGGAAGAAAGTCCAGCAAATGAGCGGTAAGAGGAAAAAGAAATCCTGGCAGGGCAGAGTACACGAGCACACTGTCTATAGGGGCAAAGTCATAAAAATGAAGCTGGTAAATACGAAGGAAAGAAAGCATTGGCCATAGGGGGAGATAGGAACCTGCGACCCATCTCAGAGCATCATCAGCCACTTGCAGTTACACGGGGATGAGTCAGGGCTACCATCTCACCAGTGTGTGTGTGTGTGTGTGTGTGTGTGTGTGTGTGTGTGTGTGTGTGTGTGTGTGTGTGTGATTTTCCCAACTGGAGCCAGAAATCTAGATTTTATTTTATTTTATTTGCAATTCCTAACATTTAAGTGTTTATAACGAATTAAAATAAAAATGTAAAACCCCACCAATCAAACTGGGCTCCATCTTTCACCTACTACCCCAGGAGCTATGTGACTTCTGAGATGACCATGGAGAAGGAAGGAGCCCAGGGGGGGAAAAATGATGTAGAACAAGTGAAAATTGAAGAGAGGACTAGCAAATTGTTAAAGAATGGCTGGGGTGTTTGGCTGACCTTGAGCCATCACAGATTTTTGTTTGATTTGAAGAAATCACTGCCTGTTTTTGCCCAACTCAGAGAGATCCCAGCAGCTGTTGCTAAGTCTGCTGTGGTAAAGATTCCAAACACTAGCTATAGGGCTGCTCACCGCAATGAGTGAGCCAGGTTTAACTAGCAAGGGCTCAGCCAGGGCCTTAACCAGCACCCGCTTGACTTTCCTCATAAGTGGAAGCTGTTATATGAACTGAATAAAATGATTCATTTTTGCCCCTCCTGGAAGATGCTTGTGAAACTAGTAAAGCTGCATTCATTGAGGACCAAGTACTGAGTGTGTAAACATCGTGAGAATAATAAGACACCTAGACTACAGTATCTGGCACACGGCACTGGGTAAAAGTCAGCTATGATGACCATCTTAGTTATCCCTGATGACCTCCTCTTGGGGCAGGGATTAATGTACCCTGATTTTAGCGATGAGGAAACTCATTTAGAGAGCTTGCTGAGTGATTTGCCTGAGTGCCTGCGGAGCCATGGAGCCGAGTTTGGGATCTTCTCATCACTAGTCTATCGTCCTGGTTCTGAGTGTAGAGCCTGGAGAGAAAGGGCAGGCCTTCAGCACAGGAGAGATGGTGAGCGACTCTCCCGCTCGCCCTTCAAAATGTTTCAGATACACTAAAGCATCAACTATACTGACTCATTGGAGCACATAGGGGTTGTTTAAATATTCCAAGTGTTCTTTATTCTATTTTAAGAAGAAAAGGATACACTTGCTCTATTTATGACCTTGATAATTCACAAAGGTCAAGGATTTGGACTATCAGGGAAGAAGAACACACTTTGGTTAGAGTGTAAATATCCAGCTCATAGAAACCACTCAAACAAATGACTTGGCTGGCTTGGATGAGATGAATAAAATAAGCCATAACTCTGCTCCACCGATCAGATTAGACTGCTGAGTTACAATTTTTGATGTTCGGCTATTAAGAAATTTAAGCAATGTTTTCTTCAAAGCTTCAATGATAACACTGAAAAGCCCAATGAAAGGCAGAGATTCAAAAAATTTTAGACCTGAAAGGTCTTTATAAATAATTAGACATGACTCTATCCTCTGATACGTTAAGAAATTTAGGTCTATAAAGAATGAGAATACAGGCTACAAATCACACCGCCTCATTAGGGGCAGAGCTTTGACAGCTGGGGTAGATGCCATTGACCATCTCATAGATGAACCAAGACAGAGTCCTAGTGGACCCACTAAGTTTAATTTCATTTTCTAAGAAAAAATATATATGAAAAAATACATGAAAGAAAATGACTACTTGCTATCCATAGTCAATATATATAACTCTTTATATTATTTGATAGATCTAATAAAACAAGTTCTTACACATTTACAAGAAAAATGCAAACATCTCCTTATAAAAACTGGCAAAACATTTAGAAAAGAAATAGTAATCAAAGGTATTTGAATCAATAGGATACATTTCTTCACTTAGATTGGCAAAGAGTAAATTCATGATAAAACATATTATTGGTGAAGACTTCACAAAATATACTATTTCTGTGGAGAGAATTTTTATAATATATATCAAAATATTTAATGTGTAAATATATCCTTAGGTTCACTCATTCTAATTCTAGGGATTCATTTTAAGAAAACAATTAAAGAGGTGTCTAAAACTATATGAGTAAGGATGCTTATTTTTATGCATCTAGTAAAGAATTAGAAACAATTTAAATGCTATATTACTAAAATGAATAGCATATTTATTCTATGACATTCCTATAACACCATAATAAATTATACTGCTCTATATTCATGGCCAAGATGGTAAGTTTCTATAAACGAAAGGGCAAAAAAATGATTAAAATGTAAATATATTATATCATTTAGGTAAAATTTTACATGCCATGAATACAGAGATATCTGGGTCAATATGCAACAAATTATTAACATGAGTAATTTTTGGATGTAAGATTTTAGATTACATTTATATTCTTCTTTATATGTTTTGAATAATTTAAATAAAATTTATATGACTATGTGTTATATTCAGAAATAAACACAAAAATATTTTAGCTTGAATTTTTCTGAAGTAAAAGTACTTTTTTCTTAGGAAATAAAAGCACAAGATTATCTATACCAACAAGGATTAGTTTTTCTAAACATCTTTAAATGTCTTTTTTTTTAAATCCAGCAGAATTATCTTTATGAGCCAAACGTTATTTTGCATCTAAAGTAAGTCCTAACAGATAAGCATCTCGAGGGCTTTACTGAGGGAGAGGACACTTGATGTAAAATAAAGACATTATCACTACCTAGCTTGGCGAACTGGACCCTGCCAGTGAGCACTCTCTAGACATCCTTTTCTAAAGCATTAAATGAGAAATTGGAGTATGGTGACCCCTGAAGGCATTTATACAGCAAAAATGTACTCCCCAAACCTGAAAGTATGAAATAATACCTTACTAATTTACATTCCCTCAAAATGTTCCCCAACCCCTATCTGAAGACAACTCTGTATTATAGAGGATAAAGTCACCCTTCAAAGTTTCTAAGTGGGGCTGTGGAAATGTGAACATTTTCCCAGAAGTCCTTGAAGAGACCCTTAAGAACTCAACAGCATATAAACTTCTACTTCGGTGTTCTCATTCTAGTGATAAAGGCTGGCAAGGGATATCTGCTCTTTTGCTTTCTGAAGATTTTGTTAGGATGTTAGACATAATCACACCATCAAAAATGTTAACTAATCAGAAAAAAGCACACACAAAAGCCCATCAATGGGCTCTGCTTCGAGTAGCTCATTCACTGTTGCCGCCATTCTCCAAAAATCCTCATTAGAACTGATAAGAACATGGCCTGTACGTTAGACGTGAAGATCACCTTGTGTGGGGTTTCACCAAAAGTGGAAGGTTTTTGCCTATCCATGTCTGTAGGTCAAAACACACACATGTCAGGACGCCCACTTTTCTCGTATCAAATATAGCATTCAAGTCCTCTCTCCAAAAGTCTACAGCAAGCACTGGGAATCAGGAAAAAATGAGGAGATGTCTGTGTATATAAAGACTCCAGCTGCTTTGGGAGGGACAAGAAGGGTATGGAGTTGAGGAGGGCAGATTTAACATGGACACAGACCAGAACTCATAAATTCATACTCTAGCTGGTATAATAAAATGGCTAGTATAAGAGTGATGATAAATAACAACTGACGTTCAGCTTCAGAGTCAGAAAGACAAGAAAGAATAATGGATGCTGCATACATTGAAAATATAAGTTGGCTAAAAGAGCAAGCTTCAGCTCAACTCAGCAGGTCCTCCTTATGTGGCAATGGATATGCAGACCCAATACCTCTTTTTCTTTTTTTCATCAGAAGCTTCAAATTTAAGTTCTATTAACGTCTACTTGATTCTTTTTTGTTTTAATTGAGACAGAACTGGCCTAAAACATTATGCGATTTTCAGGTGTATAACATAATGATTTGATTCTCATACATATAGTGAAATGACCATCACACTAAGTCTAGCTAACATCGGTCACCATACATAGTTATATTTTTTCTTGTGATGCGATCTTTTAAGGACTACTCTCTTAGCAACTTTTGAATACACAATACAGTGTTATTTCTACTTGATTCTTAAAGGTAAGTGAATTATGTTTTAATATTTTATGGACCAACAATGCAGTTGTTGGGCAAAATAAAACAGGACTGTGAGCCAGATTTGGTCTGCAGGCCACCAGTGTTTAACCAGTGACTTGGATACAGAATATGCAATCTGATGGGAAAAGATATTCACATCAGTATCCCAAGTGTCTTCAAATATGCACATCAACTTGTTTGGTTGGGGGTTCATGGACAAGAAGACATTAGAGAAAAAAAAAGGAAATAAATGATAGAAATGAAGGACATTCAGAGAGAAGAATGATCATAACCAAGGTGTACAGACATGAAAGCCTTTGCGTTTTCATCTTTATTTTTGTAAGAAAGAGACCCAATGGGGTTGAGGGGTTGGCTTTGGGATAGGTGGAGTGTGGTATGAGGTAGAAGAAAAATCTAGCTAACTGAAAGCCTAGCAGGCTCTACAATAGAAACTTGACCTGTTTTCATATTTAATTCTCATGATAATAAGGTACTATTCTTCTTTTATAGATGTGGAAACTAAGGCTGGTAGATATTAACTGGTCTATAATCGCATATAAGCACATAGCCGGATTCAAGTTCATTAATGTTGGACTACAAAATTCAAGTTCCTTTATTTAATCATGCTGGAAAACAGATTTGAATTATAGTCTAAAGCTTCCCTGTCCAATATGGAAGTCACTTACCACATATGGCTATTAAATGAGGAACTTAGCTTTCAATTTTAATTAATTTATAATTAATCATTATAAACAATATTCAATTATTTGGAATTATTGGCAAGTTACTGGAAAACTTTTAAGGAGATGATAAACAACTTACTTATCAGAATGTACTTTTTTTAATCATAAATTTTTATAAACTCCAAATATAAATCAAGGATGTCTGATGAACATTTGCCATCAGAACTGAGATGTACATTAAATGTAAAATGCATACTGTATTCTAAAGACTTATTATGGAAAAAAGGGAATTTAACACATTTCTTATTTTTTGCATTGATTACATACTAAAATAGTGATATTTGGGACAGAATGGATTAAACAAAATATAATATTAAAATTAACTGTTTCTTTTTCCTTTTTAATGTGGCCACTAGAATATATATAGCTTGCATTATATTTATTTTGGATTGCATAAGTTTAGATCAGTGTTTTCAGTGCTGGCTGTATCTTGGAATCAACTTGGAGCTTTATAAAAAACATCATTGTCAGTGACAGTTTGGGGTGAAACCTAAGCACTCCTATTTAAATAAAAAATAATAAATAAATAAATAAATAAATAAATAAATAAATAAAAATAAAATTTTCCCAGGGATTCTAATGTGCAGCCAACATTGAGGTGCCATGCTAAAGAGATTGCACTTCATTCATTGTGCCAACAGTGGGAAGATGCTGAAGGATTTTCAAAGAGGAAGTAAGCGGATGCTATGGGATGTTGTGGAAAAGGAACCTGGGCATCCTGGCTGAAAAGAGTGTATGCCTGGATGCTCTTCAATGGTCTAGCCCATGTACCTCTCAGCCTCCTCTTCCCCACTCTTCCCCCTGGATCATTAGTTTCCAGCCCAAATGGCTTTCTCTCAGCTCCCCTAAGTAAACAAACTAGCCCCACTTTAGAACTTGGATACTTGTGGCTTCTGCCTACAAAGTTCATAGCATAGATCCTTACACGGATGGCTCCATTCCAAGCTGATTCCACATAATAGGAAGTAGTCTCCCCAGGACTGACTCTCAGGGCCTCTTCCTCCTGTCTCCATTTTATTGTCTTAATGATCCCTGAGGCTGCCTGACAACCTCCTGTGTTTGCTTACCTTAGTCTTCCCTAAGGCAGCTCCAGGAGAAGAGAAGACTTGTTTCCACTGACACTCTGCTATCCCCCATGCCTAGAACAGTGGCCAGCAAATATGGGGCCAAAATAACTAGTAAAATATTTTTTAAGAACAAGTATTTAAGGGCAATTTATAACCATGATGCTAAAATTTTCAAATAGTTCACCAAAATTTTGAGATTCCGCCCCCCCCCAAAGTCTAAAAGATAATGATTAAATTCAGAAGAAATAAATTTTAATTAATATTCACATCTAGCAAATTGCTGTTCTTAAGGCTAATTTTATTGCTTATTCATTTATTTGTTTTGTTTTATTAGTTTAAAAATATTGTTATTGATTTGTTTAGAGAGAGAGGAAAGAAGAGGAAAAGAGAGAAACACTGATGTGGGAGCAAAACATCAACTGGTTGCCTCCTGGGCACCCCCTACTGGGGATCTAGCTTGCAATTGAGGCATGTGCCCTGACTGGGAATCGAATCAGCAACCTTTCAGTGCATGAGATGACAAACAATGGAACCACACCAGCCAGGGCTTGTTCATGTATTTGAATAGCCTATTATCCCAGTTTAAAATGTTGATATATTAAAGATTACATTAAAGGTGTTTTATTTTTCCTTGAGTGAAATGTCAGACTTGTGAATTTTTAATATTTTCAATATATAAATATGCATTTATTTGCTAATGGCACTTCCTTTTAGCAGTCCTTCTTGAATAATTTGTTTTTAGGAGAGAAGTCCTGACCAGAGGACACGTCACTAAGGGAGTTTTGTTTTCTGTCCCAACAATAGAAAAGGAAAATGCAGCTGGGTCTCGACTTGTAGACTTATATTAATATGTGGCTCATTTACTCCCTGATAATAACTTGGACACCTTCCCTTTGCAGTTTCTATTTTGGACATATAGATGCATCCTCAGTGAACATACTGGCTTGGGGTGCATAAAACTGAAAAGACACAGAGAGTGGTTTTGAAAAGAGACTCTTTTAATTCATGAACTAACTGATTCTACTGCTGTTGCAGTCCACAATGTAAATATAAACAGTCACCCGTCAGGGATATAGGGACAAAAAAAGAACATTTTTATTAGATGCACTTCACCTTTGAAATTATCTACATTCTTACACTTACAGTGTGTTCACAGTACTTATACCAGATCTAATTTCCTTGAATCTCAAAAGATTTTCAAATAACCCTCTGATGGTTTGGGTCTACACAAACCAAGGAAAGGATTACATGTATTCAGGTAACTGACTTTCTCATCTGTGACAGACTATCTGAGTAACAGTCTTTGCCTATTAAGCCAAGCCCAATTCAAGAAATTAATAATGTAGGTTAATATTCTCCATTTTGTTTGAGCCACTTCGGAATGCCATGCATTAATACACAGTGAGCTGGAAATCGTTAATGAAGTCTATCAGCAAGGGCATTGAAGAATTCCTGTTACCATCCTGGGACTGGACCTAGGAAGGCAGAGTGTTAGAACTATCATTGCTCATCTGTCGGTTGCCAGGGACTTAGAAGCTAACATTCTCAGAAGGGAGATGGGGCTTTAAAGAGGGCCTGTGGGTAATAAGTCCCAGAGGCACTGTTGGTGCATCACAGCTCCCAGGGAAATGTTTCCATTTAGAAGACAGTGCCTTGGCAAGGTATCCACAGATCTCAGAGAAAACCGATTCACATTAGTCTTCACGAATTTGGTGTACATTGGAAACTTTATTGAAGACATTCACGCTAGAATGAGCAAAATAGAGCAAAGTTCTGAATTCCTACATAGGCACCCTAGTGGGGAACCAAAGCCGAGGTCTCCAGGAGAAAGGGACCTGAATGAGAGGAGAATGACGAGTGGAAGTGACTGGAGGCTGGAGTATGTGCCCTGGCTAAAGGCAGTAGAAGCTCCTTGTGCAGTTGGTTATTGCCACCTAGGGCCAGTTTTGTCAAACCTTTTAATTTTTTAAAAGAAGGTGAGAATTTATATTGCTACATAAAATTTTCTGAATTTTAAAAGTAGACAGTTAATACCCATTTTTATAAAGACACCGTGGGAATTGAGTTGCCAGAATTAGAAAATAAAAACTATAGGACACCCAATTTATTTTTTATTTCAGGAAAACAATGACTAATTTTTTAGCCTAAGGATATCCTAAATATTGCAGAGGAAATACTTATACTAAAATGATTGGTTGTTTCTTCTGAAATGCAAATTTAACTCTGCATCTCTATTGTATCTGGCAATCAAATGTGTGAACCACATTTGCAAACTAAATTCCTCACTTGGGCTGCACTAACTTTAAAAATATCCTGCCTTGATGAATTCAAATGGACTTTTTATTTGGGTACTCAACTGGAACCACTACAGTAGGCTTTGTCCTTCACTTGCTGTGTTTCTACTTCTTGGGTGGGGGGTAGAAGGGAGGCCTTGTTTTAACAAGTAGGTGTTAAAGTCTCTTGAATGCAAGAACCTCCTTTTCTCTTTGATAGTAGATCCACAGAGGTAAGTTCAAGAGCAGATAATGTGTGCTGTGGAGACTTTGCATATAGGTTTTGAAGAACATAAGCGTATGTGAATTTCTATTGAAAAGATAACTTAGATAATTTAAAGCAATAATAATAACTAGCATCCTCTAAGCATACAGTATGCATCCAATCTTGTTCTGAGCCCTTTATATGCATTAGGTTACTTAATCCTCTTGTTTCTAGGAATTGCTGGTACTCTCATTTTCCAGGTGAAGTAATGAGCCCCAAGGAAGTGAACTATCTGGACCAGGGTCACCCGGTTAGTACAGGCAGAACCAGAATTTTAATCCAAGTGTTCTGAATACACAGTGTAAGAACATGCTCTTGTTTAAGCTTTCAAAAAAGAACTAAAACCAAAGGACAGGAGCCCCTCAAAGAGCAGGCAACACTAGGCAAGATACCCATCACTTGTACAAAAAGCTGTGACCGAGAAATTTGATTTAGGTTTAGAATCATGAACAAAAATTTTCAAGATCCAAAAGAGCAACATATGATGTGATTTGTGCTGCCCTTTGTACATGTAGACACACACACACACACACACACACACACACACAACACACACACACACAATTGTTCTTTAAAGATAATCACTTAAAAAAAATAAAACTACAGCAATATGAAGGGGAGACTACCGCCTCACAGTCAGAGAGTAAAGTATAGCACAGGCTTTATGATTCGTTCTGTGAATTTTATGTTCTGTTCGTTCCACGAAGTAATGGGAAATTAAATTAACACAGTTCTTTATAGCATTTTACATTTTTACCACAATTAATTTCCTGTACCACTGTATTTTGGTTCTGCAGCAATCACTGAAATACATTTAACTGAGATATAAAATGCCTTCCCGAAATCAAAGACATAGTCTTTTCTTTTTTCCTTACTTCACCACAGCCCAGCTTCCTGCCGTATTTCATGGGAAAGGTTCCGGGGCATAAGCCACTTTTACACTTTAAAGTGGGACGAAGTTTAGGTCTCCTTTTAAGGGTGCTCTCTCTCCCTTTAATATGTCTTTCAAAAAAGACATCTTTATTCAATGAATAAAACATACTGCAGACACGGGATATATACCATCTTTCATCTTTTTCTTGGTTGTTTTCCTAAGAATTCAGCCATGGGCACACTTGGGTAAAGGCACACAGACAGGGGAAGCAATTCACCTTGCCTCTGACCCAACCCAACAACGCCCTCCCCTCCAAAAGGAAGACTTGAATCAGCTGATAAGGAGGGTTTTTATAATTCATCTGATCCACACTCCCTTTATTTTACAGATAAGAAATTGAGGTGCAAACGGGTGAAATGACTAGTAAAACCTTTGCCCCATTGTGGAGAGGTCCTTTAAGATTTCCTTTGTTCCGCCCAGTGAGGCATGATCTGCTCATAGTCCTATGTTAGGAATGCCTGAGCAGACCAAGTACACGCAGGAATGCAATAAGTGAACCTCTTTTTTCCCCCAGCTATACAATCAGAGAAGAGGAGAAATTTTGCTAAATTCCTTCCTGGTATTCTTAATACTCTGTAACTTCCAAAATGATTTCTGATAACTTAAATCATCAGGCATATAGAATGTGGGCTTTTAAGTGCCTCAGTGTAGAGGGCACAGTTCTTCTTAAATTCAATGCTGACTGCCTACTCACAGATAGGTTCCAAGAGTGACTCCGAGTAAAATTTTCATTGGAATTACTTTCTCATAGAAAACGCATTGTATGTGGTGATATGACAAGATGGGCCAGAAGACAGAGACCTTAATACTAAGTGAGTATTTCCTATTGCAGGGCTAGATATATATATAAAGTTTAGAAATGGGGAAAATCATTTTCACTGTCTTCTGTATTTTATTATTCTTCCTTTATTTCTCATCATTCACTTTTCCCGCTGATCGATGCCACCTCCCATCCCCAAGGACTAGAATTTGGGAAATTACCTACATGCTCTTGGCCCTCACAGAAATATTTTTTCTCTTATTTTATTAAAAGAAAGAAAAGCTTGTTAAATTCATTTACTCTAATTTTGAGGGCTTGAGAGCCCCCCAAATCAACATAGAAGAAATCGAAATTTTTAGAGCCTGTGCTATTTATTCCTGCTATGAAAGGTCCAACTTTCTCAACAGGCTCTTTCAAAATCTTCCCACAGTCAACCTTACTAGTCCATTTTGAGATTCATTCAGTGGTCTAACCACAGCAAATGGCTTGTTAGTCATGTTCTTTTTTGAACTCTCCTACATCAATTTCCCTGGCAGGCCCTTCTGGACCTGAAAATAGCAAAAATGTTGAATCACATGGTATCTCTGTGTTATTTCTCACATCTTAATCTCAAAATAAAAACTTTTTTAAAATTGAAAAACCAATAGTTGAGCCCTGGCTGGGTAGCTCAGTTGGTTAGAGTGTCATCCCAATACGTCAAGGTATCGGGTTCGATCTCCGTTCAGGACACATACAAGAAGCAACCATTGAGTGCAACAATAAGTGGAACAACAAATGATGTTTCCCTCTCTTTCTAAAATGCCAATTAAAAATGTAAAACAACAGGGAAAAAAAGCCAACTGTTGATTCACTGCTACTTTTTGGAGTTTTACCTCAATCCCTCTCAGTGGCAGAAAATAAATATTGAGTGGTTAGATAGGTGGATGGATGTATGCATGAATAAATAAAAAATAATATTCCCTAATCTAAATCTGTAATTTACAGAATGTAGGCAAGATAAATCAAAGAGAAGAGAATATTCAGCCTAGGTAGAAAACATAGGTGCTCCTTGACTTATGATGCGTTTATGTCCCAACACACCCATCATATATTAAGAATATCCTAAGTCAACAATGCATTTAATACACTGAGGTAGACTAATCTAAGCATTTTTGGCTTAGATGAGTCTACCTTAAACTTGCTCAGAACTCTTCCCTATATTAGCCTATAGCTGGGCAAAATCATCTGACACAATACACTTGAGAGTATTGGTTATTTACTCCCACGATGGTGGGCTACCTCAGAACTGTGTTTGCTGCCGCTGCCCAGCATCACACAAGAGCATCATACCAAATACCAGTAGCCTGGGAAAAGATCAAAATCCAAGACTTGAAGTTTGGTTTCTACTTAATGCATATTGCTTTCTCACCATCGTAAGTCAAAAAATTGTTAAGTCACACCATCATAAGCCAGGTAACATCTGTAATAAGGCAGAGTTTGCAATGAAGAGAGCTGACCAGACTGCAGAAGAAATCTACTCTAGGCAAGATTTTAATATCCTTCATTTCCTTATAACCACATTAGATTACAAAGCATTTTCACATATAAAATCTCATTTGATTTTAACAAGTCTCTAAAGCAGCCAGGGAGGGTATTATTTGTCTCATCTTACAAATGTGGCAATTGATGTTTCAAGACCAAAATAGCTTGCTTGTTTAGAGATCAACTGGACTGCAGTACAGTTTCCCAGACCTCTGTCACCTGGTTGCCTCCTTCAGATCATCCTTAATTTTTCTTTCACTTCTGTTGGCCTTAGATGCTCTAGATATTTCCCCCCAAATATTTTCATGATAATGAGGATGAAAGGAGATACAGAGATTAGATGGAAGCAGAAATCTCATATCCTCACATGTTATTTGCAATTTCACACATGTGGACACATGAATGAGTGATTACTTGCATGCATTCCTATAACTAAAATCTTCTTTTCTCGTGAGTTATGATTCCTAGTAGAAGCAAAGGGAATACACCATGATCATAATGAATTTCATTAATTTCTTTATTCTGTGACTCAAAGTCAATGTCTGCTTTGTATTTTATATATATTTTCTTAAAGTGAAATTAAAAATGAAGGCAGGTAAGATTGTGTTTCAGCTACCAAGCTCTCTGACAATTAGTTTGATTGTGGTCTGAAGTGCAGGGCTGAGCACCTGCCTCTTTGTTACAGGTATAACACTGACCCACTAAACCAAAACACTAAAACTGACTTATTTTAGTCGCGGTAGAACAAGAGATGTGATATATTATTCCAGGGGAAATTGACTGAACAAGTCTCTTATCTGCATTGTGGCTCATTTAATGTTAATAAAGGTGATTGAGTAGCTTTATATACCTTTAATCTACTTGCACATTTATAATTAAGAGGAGAATATATTATGAAGATGATTAAGAACCTTAAAAGACTATTCAATGACATTTCTTATGAGCATTTTTGCTTTTCATAAAAGATAAACACCTGAGAATCATATGTTGATAAACAGTTAAGTGTCTCTCCTATATTTTCTGTTTTCCTAGGCCTTTTTTTCTACCTTTATTGACCTTAACCTGTTGTCATCCCCAACAACATGCCAGGTAAGACAGGTTGTTACTTTCCTAAGTAAATGTCAACTTGATGGGGGAAGGAAGAAGTTTCTAGAATGCTGTGGCAATCCCAAATAAGACAAATTTTCTGACTGTATTCATATGTCAAAGCATAACTTTTAAAACTTTATACTGGAAAATATCCATTGTAAAATTTTAACAATTATGAATTTTAATATCTCTTAAACCTGTAACACATCAAATATAGAAATTCAGATAGTATAAAAGTTCCTGGATAAAAATACATATTTCATTTTCAACTAATGTAAAAAATCAGAAACCTACAATTTTAAAATAGGGAGACATTAGAGACCATCAAGTTTGGGGGCTGATAAACTAGAATCCATGGGCCACCACCTGTTATTGCAAATAAAGTTTTATTAGAGCGCAGCTATGCACATTCATTTCAGTATTGTCCATGGCTGCTTCATGGTATATTGGAGGAGTTGAGTAGTTGATTGTAACAAAGACCTATTATCTACAAAGCCTAAACTATTTCAGTTCCCTTTCTTAGATGCATTGGGAAACTGAGGCCAAGAGAGAATGACATGTCTAAGACTGGACAGATTATTTTTAAAGTGTTAGCCCATGGACAGAGACAATAGTGTGATAAAGGCCTGGTGGGGGGGGTCTGGGTAAAGGGGGACAAAGGACTGGAAATGAGGGACATCTCTAATGCTGACAAAAATAAATAAATGACATATATATTCATATCTACCTAATAAAAGAGTAACATGCTAATTGACTGTACCTTTGCAGTGCCCACCAGGCAATCAGGAGTAAATATGCAAATTAACCCAACAAAGATGGTGGGTTAATTTGCATAAGCAGGTGCTGAGTGGCCGGGGGCGGGGTGGGACGCTTGAGTTGTTGGCGATGACGCAGACATTTGGCACTGCCCCCGCTGTTCCAGGCCTCTGGGCAGCGTGGGAAGGCGGTAAGGCAGCTCCAGGCCGGAGCAAAAAGGCAGCTCTGGCCAGAATGAAGGTGGTGCTGGCAGCCAGGGGAAGGAAGGCCCATTCTTGCACAAATTTTTGTGCATCAGGCCTCTAGTATATGTATATATATTTATATACACACTAGAGGCCCGGTGCACAAAATTCGTGCCTGGGGGGCTGTCCCTCAGCCCAGCCTGCACCCTCTCCAATCTGGGATCCCTCCAGGGGACTGCTAGCTCCTAACCGCTCGCCTGCCTGCCAGCCTGATTGCCCCCTAACTGCTCCCCTTAGGCCCGATGGCCCCCAACTGCCCTCCCCTGCGGGCCTGACCGCCCACAATTGCCCTGCCCTGCCAGCCATCTTGTGATGACATGAGGGAATTGTGCGAGGGCGTGATGCCACCTAAGCTTTTATTATATAGGATATTTTTTTTCTTATAAATAAGTGCTGATATTCATCACAAGAGACAGTATAGAAGCCTGAGCTTCTGAAATAAACAGACATGGATTCAAGTATAGGGACCACTAATAAGTAGTTACAAGGCTTTATAGATTACCCATTCCCTCTGTAGTGAACAATTATTTTTTTTATCCAGAATCCATTCATGCCTTCCTCTTTCTCCATGGAATCTCAACTATATTGTTATCCTATCTTCCCCACTGTAACCAAAGAAAGTGTAGTTGTGGGAGGGGAGCTGACCCCAACTCCACCTTCAGGCAGAGCTCTGATTTGTATCAACTTACAGTGATTCCCTTTCCTCTTGCCAATGATTGGCTCAGGAGTGGGCATGAGATCAGCAATGGTCAATGGGATTTGAATAAAGGCTTGCTATCGAAGTGTCTTGGAGAATTCTCCCTTTCTCCAGAGAGGAATAGGGAGCTCTCTCTTCCCCTAGACATGAGGGTGCTGGTGTCTTTCTGATCCCTTAGACATAAGCAAGGAAGCACTTTACTCCAGTCAATCTTGGAGGCTCTTTGCTAACAATTAGAGAAAATAGTCTGAGGACAATAACACTGACATTGAGATTAGAATAGATTGACTAGAATGACAAGAAAGTAAGGCAAAACTCTAAACAGATCCTGCCTGAATCTGATATATCGCTAGACTTCCAGTTACATAAGACAAAATGTCCTACTGCTTTCATCACTTTCAGACTATTTCTTACTAAAGGCCCAATACACAAAATTCGTGCAAGAGTAGGCCTTCCTTCTTCTGACTACCATCACCAGCTTCTCTCTGGCACCCGGGACGCAGGCTTCCCTCATCCAGAAGGCCATCCGGTCTAATTAGCATATTATGCTTTTATTATTAAAGATAACAAAAAGCCACTGAATATTTAAAACAGTCCTCTAAATTTCAGAATAAGAATATACCTATTTTACAATGTTGTTCTTAAGATTACATGACTTAAAGTATTAAGTGCCCGGCACATGGAAAGTATTTAATAAATGTTAGTTAATTTCACTGATATCAATGAACATCAAAGTCTATTGGACAAAACTATTCAGAAAATGAACAGACATTTACTAGCATTGTGTAAGATATTTTGGCCTCTGCATACATTTATAGAAAAAATAATATCACTTTTCTGTTGCAATATAAATAACTATATTGCAGTATTTCCAGATAAATAATTCAGATTTTCTCCTGGCATTCTTTTGCTATATGGCTAAAAAAATAATAATAATAATAACAAGAACACTGGGTTGGAAATGGGTCTGTTTATTTTGTCAAAATTAACCTAGTTGAAATATATTGATTCATTTCAGTAGACATGAAAAAGCCTACAAGTATTTTATTCAAGATGAAGAATTTTTATTTGTAATAAGACCAGAAAGGAAAAATGCTACTCAATCAAATCTCTGCAGGAAATACTTATATATAGTTGCCACCTCATAAAGTCATGACGGGAAGTACAGACGCTGAGAGACTTTAATTTGGGGCATGAATAGGTTTCAGAATCGGAGGCATCACCGTTAGCCACTGACAGATATCTCTAAAAAACATCCCTGACAATAATCTCCTGGAAGCCAGCTCTCCCCTTTGGAGGGAACAAAAGTGTCCTGCTCTCATTGGGGTACTCTTGGCCTTACGGGGATGAGTGATGACATTAGTAAGAATGGAAGGAAGCACTGTCCTTATCCATTCTTCCCGGTAATTATAATAGCCAGGAGGGAGTTCACAGCCATAGTGAAAGGATCCACCCTTGTGGCTTCAGTTTCATCAGACAAGAACTAGCTCAGGTTTATCAGCCTTTTTCATTCAACCCAGACATTGGAGAGGAGAAAAACTATTCTTGCTAATGGAAAGTCAGTTTCTGCACTCATTTTTATTTTATTTTACCCACATAGTCAGGAATTATTTTGGTTTTGGTCCTATCCCCCTAGAAAGACCTAGTACACTCAGAAAAGGTCATGAAACAACTACCATGAGAAGCGGCATTCGTCAATATGATGAAGAGTGCAAGGCAATGATTCTTCTGGAAAGGACAGTGGACAGGAGGCCCCATCTCTGTTCCAACACTGGGATGCTCCTCCCTGTATGGGCCTCTAGGGCTTATTCTTGGCAGAAGAGGAAAAAGTAAATTGGCACAAGAGAGACAGAAAAGGAAATGGCCTTGGTGTATTTGATATGTACATGATGACTCAATATCACAGACTAGAGAAGCAGCAAATGTCTATCCCAATCAAAGTGGGGAAAAAAACCTTACATCTTGTCCTTGTAGTATAATGAGTTGATTTTTCCACCTGGAACAGGTGCACAGTGGCACACATTGGGGTCCTCACCATGAAAACACAGGCACTGTAAAATGGCCAGATGTCAAACAAAGACAAACTACAATATGAAAATACAGAAATTATGTATTATCTCATCCTATATAATAAAGAGCTAATATGCAAATGGTTGTCACACCCTCATGATGGCTCAGACACTCAACACTGGGGAGAGAGGAAATAGGACCAGCCAGACTGCGGCTCGGGAGAGGGACAAGCTGCCCACCCTGCAGTCCCGGGTGCCAGCAGCTGCACCTGTGCATGCAGCATGGAAGAGGGATAAGCTGCACACCCTGCAGTCCTAGGTGTCAGCGGCTGCATCTGTACCTGCGGCCTGTGAGAGGGTCAATCCGCACACCCCATGGTCCCCATGGTCCCGGGCACCAGCGCCTGCACCTGTAGCCCGGAGAGGGACAAGCCGCCCGCCCACAGTCCCCTGTGACTGCAGCCGGACCAGGCAAAGCTGGCCCAGGTCCTGGGTACCTGCAGCTGGCAAGAGGGAAGGAAGCCTGGGTCCCAGGTGCCTATGACTGGCCAGAGGAGGAAATCCTAGGTCCCGGGTGTGGGGCGAGGCCAAGGCAGTTAGGGGCGATCAGGCTGGGAGGGGAGCAGTTAGGGGCAATTAGGCAGGCAGGCAGAGGTGGTTAAGGGAGATCAGGCAGGCAGAGGGGTTAGGGGTAATCAGGCAGGAAGGCAGAGGAGTTAGGGGCGAACAGGCAGGCAGGCAGGCAGGCAGGTGAGTGGTTAGGAGCCAGCCATCCTGGATTGTGAGAGGCAGTTGGGCATCCCTCGAGAGGTCCCGGATTGGAGAGGGTGTAGGTTGGGCTGAGGGACACCCACCCACCCCCCGCCCCACCCCTTTACACAAATTTCGTGCACCAGGCCAATAGTTTCATAATCATTTTCTAAGTAATTTTTTCAACTTTATTTTATAAACAATTCACTAATAGGAAGACCATCCAATAATCCTGGGAAATATATGAATATAAAGTAAACATATCACAGAATATTCTCCTATGCTATGATAATGGCATTCCACATGCCCTTCGGAGAAATGCCTCTGTTCAAAAGATGATTTCTAAGTTAAAACCTCAGCCAGACACCCATATGCTATATATCATTGTGCAGAGAATTTTCACAATCCCTATTGAAATGTAAAAAATGATCATAAATATTGCCTTCTGCAAAGATATGCTAAAAATTAATTATTATGTTACCTTTCGTTTCATCACATTTTAGAAGAGTATGGCATTTTGAAGAAAAAAATATCTGATTTTTTTTAACCACTGAAATAACCAGAAATATTTAGATTTTCCAAATTTTCCGCAAAACCAATAAGATAAATCAGTCATTCACTTTTAAAGATATTTGTAGGGAAACTAGTATGTGTTAGAAAAACATTTAAACCATTTGTATACTTTATATATAAACAATTAAATGCACCTAAGAAAGCTTTGCATTCAAGCTAGGGAACAGATCTGTACAATGATGGTTTACAAAAAAATTAGCTAAATCATAAAACAAAGCCACCACAGTTTCCATGCACCCTTTTACAAAGGGATTAATTTAGGTACATCTAGCAGACGCTTCCCACATTCACAAATGCATTTATTTAGGGGAAAAGGTGAAATGTCACATCTGGGATTGATAATGTTTGGTTTCACCCTGGTCTCTGACGATAACTCTTAGACACCAAGCATCATTGTATCTCGAAAGACGAGTGGGTGTAAGGATGCTCAGTGTAATGAAACGGGCCAGGTTTAATTCCCTTAATCGCCTGGTCAGGGCAACTGAATTAACCGGCCACATCTGTTCACTCTGGAGTACCCAGTCTGGGTCCTTTCTCTTTATGTAACAGGGTTCTGTGGGCTTATTGCACAGTTCAGTCTATTTGGCCTGTTTGTCCCTTGAGGCTTCTCAGCCCAGGGGGGATGAGAGGGGCAGAAGAGCCATTAAGATTCTGAACACGGGCCTGCCATGTTATCACCTTCCCGGTGTGAGTGGGGAACTAATCCTTATAGGACTCCTTTATTACACCAAGAGATCTTTTACAATACGGTGAGGGAGAGGGGAAAGGACAAAGGAGGGAATTAAAATATATGGAATTTAATGTCTTTTTTTCCCCATGTCCTTCCCCCAAGCTAAGAGCAAATCATTAAAATCTTCTCCTGTACTGTTAAACTTAAAATACCCCAAGCCTTATTTTACCTTTCTCTAAAAATCCTCATCAAATTCAAATTCTGGGTCATCCTCTTATAAAACTCAAGATCATTAAGGGAGTCGGTTTGTTTTTCTTTCAGATGGCACCAGACACCAGTAAATAATCCCTAAATCCTACAATCTAATATTTTCTTTTCCCAAACTAAATTTATATAATGTGTTTTAATCCTGATATATTTAGGTGATGACATTGTATTTGTTCTACTTCAGATTTCACGGTATCTGTGTTTCCTGAGACTAGGTACACAAGTTTGCCAAACTGCTATGTTTTCAAAATTGCCTTATGAATGAAACCATGTTGGAAAACTTTATTACACACTTGTCCCAACAATGTCTTCGATTATAATCTTACAATCTAATGCTACACAGAGGTGGAAATGAACTTACTTATATCATGGTCAAGTCTTCCTCCTTCCCTTGGCCTCTGCCAGAACTTTCTAACATGGGTGGACTTTCCTGAAAAAATGGCATCCATTTATTTCCTGCATTTCCATCAAGTCAAATACCACTATCAAACAAATGAGCCATGTACACAAGCTATGGACGGGAAAGATGAAAAATATATGCTTCCTGAACACAGAGTCCTTCCATATTTATTCTTTGACATGGGCACTCCAGAATTCTCCCCTCTTGCTCCTTCTCATCACTCAGATCTCAGGGCAAATGTCCCATCCTCTGAGGGTTCTCTCCTGACATCAATAAAACCCTTGCCCAGCCCCATGACTCACGATGCATGCTATGCTTTTATGACCTCTGTAACATTATTCCCATCTGAAATCATCTTGCTCACTGATTGTTTATATGTTATGTCTGTCTTCCCCTCCCTCACTAGCATGTGAGCTCACAGAGAGAGGGAGTCTTGTCAATCATAGTCACCACTGTGTCTCCAGAACAAAGGGCCTGCCTGACAAGTCATAAGCACTTGATAAATATGTGTGGAAATGATGGCTAGATGCATCATTGTATCTCAAAAGACGAATGGGTGTAAGGATACTCAGAGGACTAAAGTTTAGAGTGGAAGGAAACAGAATCCATGGACATACTGAGAAGTTTAGTGATCAGCTTTCTGAAAGCTTTTCATTCAGAGTGTGTTTAATTTGGGATGCTATAAAATTAATCTAAAGAACTATAAGCTTGGCTGGTGTGACTCAGTGGTTGAGCATGGACCTATGATCCAGGAGGTCACAGTTTGATTCCCAGTCAGAGCACATGACTGGGTTGTAGGTTCCATCCCCAGTATGGTATGTGCAGGAGGCAGCTGATCAATGATTCTCTCTTATCATTAATGTTTCTATCTCTCTCTCCCTCTTACCTCCTCTCTGAAATCAATAAAAATATGTTTAAAAAGCTATAAAAGGCTGAAAAACAAACAAACAAAAAACACCAAACTGTTTAAGTGCTGTAAGCCAAATTGTTTTTGGTGTCTGTATTCTGATTTTTATGGTTACTGAGAGGCCAACTCCATGAAGACAAGAATTCCCATAGCAAATGAGCCAGAAGAAGAGACTAAGCTGAAAGGTTTTGTGGCCATCAACTTCCATGACATTCTGCCTTAGTTAACTCACAACCAATAAAACAATCCACTTTACCAGTCAATAACCTTGATCTCCACAACAAAGACAGAAATAACATAATAACAAATCAGACCCTGGGACATAAATCTACACTAATAACATTACTTGCTGGGATAGGAAATGAAATCATAATATATGTCACTTGACAAGTGAGTTCAGCAAAGAAATCAACGTAACTCTCAAATGCTAACAAAGAAGACAAAACCCCTAACTCCCTGTCTGGCCTCAAACTGTTCTGTTAGCAAACCTTGGCTGCCAGGACAAGTTCATAATAACAAATAAGAATGATTCCCTCTCTCCTGGGCCCTACACAGGCTTAGTTGCCTTGGCCCTTGTAGATGCAAGGTTCTCACCTGCCTTCAACAAGTACCCATAGAACACTGGGGACTATTATAATTTATATGTAAAACTCCATTTTCAAACCCACAGAGTGTACCTCTCCATAAATGCTGAAACTCTGTCCTTATCCTTGTTCCTATAAATAAAACTCAAACACATAAACATTCACCTTGAGCATTACAGACACTATGACCCATTGCTTGGTTTAAGGTTGCCTATATATGATGGAGACAGGGTTTATTAAAGAGGAATAATAGTACAAAGAATTACAGAGGTATAATTCATCACTTAGGAATGTACAAATTTCACCGTTTTCTTTTTCAATTACAAAAGGCTCTTGCTGGAGATGAATGGTGTTAAACGTTCCCTTCCTTGTACAGGAAGAGCAGAAGATTTAGTAATGAGCAGTTTAACTTCAGTTTAAAAAACCAAAAAGCATTAAGTTAATCTTTCCAAATAATTTATATTTCAAGATGTGCTAAACTTCACATAAGGAATTCTGAAATTTCACTTTATTAGCCAAGGTAAATTATTAGGTTGACCAGCTTACTTAACTCTCACCCCTCCCCCCCTTATCTAGGAAACCTACTGTACATGTATATTATCCTATCTAATAAAAGAGTAATATGCAAATTGACCATCACTCCAACACACAGGATGGCTGTCCCCATGTGGACACAAGATGGCCAGCAATGAGAGGGCAGTTGGGAGGAACCAGGCCTGCAAGGGAGGGCAGTTAGGGGTGACCAGGCCGGCAGAGGAGGGAAGTTCAGGGGGACCCAGGCCTGCAGGGAGGACAGTTGGGAGGGACCAGGCCTGCAGGGGAGGGAAGTTAGGGGCAAACAGGCTGGCAGGGGAGCAGTTAGGCATCAATCAGGCTGGCAGGGGAGTGGTTAGGAGGTGATCAGGCTGGCAGACAGAAGCTGTTAGGGGCAATCAGGAAGGCAGGCAGGCGAGCAGTTGGGAGCCAGCAGTCCTGGATTATAAGAGGGATGTCCGACTGCCCATTTAGGCCCAGGATCAGGCCTAAATGGGCAGTCAGACATCCCTTGAGAGGTCCCAGATTGGAGAGGGTGCAGGCTGGGCTGAGGAACACCCCCAGCTCCGTGCACAAATTTTGTGCACCAGGCCTCTAGTAAGGAATAAATGGTGTTATGTTTATAAAGTGCTAGACAAAACACCAGGCACATAGTAACGCTTTACATGTATTCATCATTTGCTATTGTATTACTCATTCATTCATCCAAAAAGCGGTGGCCTTCAAGTTGTTACATTAAAATAATAGCCTCAATTTCATAGAATACTTCTTTGGGGAAGAATATAAAATATCATGGTGGAAATTTTTCTATGAGGGACAATTAGCTGTAATTAAATAGAAGGTTTGCCCAAATAGTCATAAAGTGGCAGAATAGCTAACTCTTGTAGGTATCGTAGTAGGAGATTTTTATTCACCTTTCAAAATAGTGAGTTATTTGCCAAAATGTAATGCTCCTGTGTTCTAACATAACACTGCGATCCTAGTTCACGTGTCCAGGAGGCTGTCCATTAAAATACCAAATAGGCTGTACCTCTGGGCAAATGTTTGGCTTTCTAAAAGATCTTGTCCCTTAGTAAAATTTTACCGCTTGTTGTGACATCAACTTGTACCCCAATATTTACTTCCTATGGTTCATATCTGAACTGAACAATGAAGAACTATATCCTAAAACCAATAAAAAATTCAATTACATTGAGGGATAAATTCCAGTGATATCTTTAATACTAACTTACCAGTTAAGAGGGATAGCAGAAGTCTCTATGAAAAATGCTCCTAATTCAGATACTTTTCTGGTTGATATTACCAGCAACCTAAAAACCAGTGTGATGGATGGAAAAAGTTAAAAAAATATTTCACTCTGTGGTTCCAACGTTTCAGAAGCGCAATCGCTGGGAACTAGATTTAAGCTTTAATTAGGAAGCGTATATATCACGGGGCTACTCCTTTCCCATGATGGGGCAAGAATAAACTTCTTTATGTGCATGAGTTGAAACGCAGAGATCAATAAAAAGCAAGTTTGACGACCCCAAGGCCAAAGAAGTTTTGAGGAATTTGGAGATTTAAAAGATTACCTCCATAAACCTGGGACCATACCAGTTAATTATCTTCTCACTGAGGCTACAAACTATATACAAACGTCCTTAGCTTAAGTATTATTAAGGAGACACTTTTAACACTTTCTGCCACAAGGAAAAGTGTGCTTCACAAAATTCCTGTTAATTATGCAGCCATTTATTTGTTTTGCACAGTAAAAAAAAAAAATTGACGCTTCTAATTATGAAAGGTAAGTAGAGAGGCACAGTAGTAGGGAAACATTAACGAATGGGTTAAAGAGTAAATAAGAAGTGAACAGCGCAAAGGAGCAAGAAGTTCAGGGAAGAATGTTTCTATTTTTGGCTCAGATTAATCACGGGGGAGAATGGAATAGAGCGGTGTGGTGTGGGCACGTGTGTGTACGTGTGGACCGAGGCACTTGATCATTCAATCAATATCAACTATCACAGCAGATAATTCAAACCTAAAATTTAACTGCAGAGCGCACGTCTCTGTTGAAGGGTGTAAATGAGTTGATCGGAATCATACCGTGGAGTTGATCCTCTCACGTTTTCTGGTGGAAGCTAATTTTCTTACAAGTGCTTGCTAAGCACACACACTTGGATGGCCAGGCCTCGGCTCTGTTTCCTCTGCTCCTGTCTCCGCGTGAAGCACAGAGCTGTAAGTGGGCCAGCCTGCAGGACCAATGCTAAAAGCTTTGTTGTGGGAATTCCTAAAGCATATTTCTATAAATAAGATGGTCTGCATTTACTCAAGTTGTGCACGCTGACCCAAATAGGAAGGATGCGTATGATTCATAGATGTGTACATCAGTACAGTGGGAACCAAATGGCCGGCAAGGCTCCCATACCTTGTATGTTTCCTTAGAAACAACCTCTGTATTTTTTACCTGCCTCTCCCTCTAAATGACTTTTGAAAGAAAGTCCAAACAAATGACAGCTGGAAGAAAACAGTATGCACACATGCAGACAAAGAGTTAAGATATCCCAATCAAACATATCCTACAAATTGATAAGAAATACACAATGCATCCAATATGAAATAAACAACCAAGTCATAAAGGTAGTGCAAATGGCAAAACTAAGCAATTACCCCCCCAAAAAATAAGAAAGGAGGCCCAGCTTCTCCAATAATTAGGTAAATGGAAATTATAACAAATCCATTTTTATTTATTAGATTAGTTTTTAATACTCCTTGTGATTGAGGGTGTAGGGATCAGACCCTCAATTTTGTGAGGCACACTCATCTATTGATTACTGCCAACTCTTTTTGTATATTCTTCTAGCTGTGACTCTTAAAATTTAAATACTCTATCACCTCTTTTACTCAGCAATCTCAATGTTAGGAGGAATCTGTCCTAGGACAAAAGAAAACGAGTGACATATAAGGATGTATGTAGAAGTTTGAACATTGAAGGAAAGGCTATAAGATCCTAAAGCATAAACTACTTAAATGTCTATTAATAGGGAAGAAAATTATGATAACCAGACAATATGTGTTCCCCAGAAATAGAGCCGGAGATGAGATTTGTGTAAAATTGATTTACTAGGAAATGCTCCTACAAAAAAATAGGTAGGGAAGGGAGACAGGGGAGGGAGGGATGCCCGTGAGCAATCTCAAGCAGTGTCCTCCAGCCCCACAGAGGGCAACCGATTCAGTCCCACAGAGAAGTTCTAGAGAAAGCTGGGGTCATGTTCAATGTTGTGCCAGCCAGACCCCTGCACCTGTCCGTCATTGACTCCTGGCTGCACCCAAGGTGATATTCAGCAGGAGCCAAACCCTTCAGAAAGAAGCAGGGGCTGGCTGGTGAGAGTGAAACCACACCAGGGGCCAATGGGCACAAAAATGGTAGAAAGTCCCTATCTCATCTCTGCATGATGGTTTATGTGTCTTATAAAAACAGAATGAATTGGATACATACGTTTAGTTATAGGATTAATCATCTACCTAATAAAAGAGTAACATGCTAATTGACTGTACCTTCATGGCACCCACCAGTCAATCAGGAGTGAGTATGCAAATTAACCCAACAAAGATGGTGGGTTAATTTGCATATGTGGGTACCAAGCGGCCAGGGGCAGGGCGGGATGCTTGCATCATTTCCATGGCGATGACGCAGGTGTTCCGCACCACCCCAGCCGCTCTGGGCCTCTGGGCAGCATGGGAAGGCAGAAAGGCAGCTCTGGCCAGAGCAAAGGTGGTGCCAGCAGCCAGGGAAAGGAAGGCTCATTCTTGCACGAATCTTCATGCATCGGGCTTCTAGTGATATATAAGTGGGGTGGAAGGAGCATGATAAGACCCTCAATATTTTTTCTGGGGTTGGGGAGCCTTATTAAACTATGTGTTTACATAAGCCTATAGGAAAGTATGAAATGATAAGCAACAAAATATTAACATAAAAGTTACCACAGAACTGGGAGGGAGGGATGGATTGAGAAATGGCCAGCAGAGAGAACTAGCAATATATATTTGTACTTTTGTGTAGTCTATGCATCCACTGTATTTTTAAATTAACAGCTAAATAAGGTAAAAGATGAAATATGATTTATTAAAGTTAACTATATTTTTTATCCTCACCCGAGGATATTTTTCCATTGAGTTTTAGAGAGAGTGGAAGAGAGAGCAAAAGACACAGAGAAATATCGATGCAAGAGAAACGCATCTATCGGTTGCCTCCTGCACAAGCCCCAAACAGAGCCCGGACCAGGGAGAAGCCTGCAACCCAACGGAGGTACAAACCTGGAATCAAGCCTGAGACCCTTCAGTCTGCAAGCCAACGCTCTATCCACTGAGCCAAACTGGCTAGGGCAAAGTTAACTTTTTAAAACTTTTTTCCTTAAATTGGAAAAGCTCAGATTAAAATATTTTCTTAAAGTTAATAGGCTTGTCCTTTTCACTGCAAGCTAGGAAATGCCTTTGGGACTTAAGTCTATATATAAATGATCCTGAAATTAACAGACAAACATGGTCATGCTGGGCATTGGGGAAATAGGCAAAAAGAAATAAAAATATGTGTGTTAGAACACTGAAATAATGCTATTTAAAATGTAAGCATCTCCATTGTGTGTAAAATTGCAAGGAGTCAAAGACAGGAAAATGGGTAAATGAATTAAAATCCGTTAAATAGAACCATGTAATGCACAGGCATTAAATTATGTGCATTTTTGAAAAATTTTTATTGACCTCAAAAAAGAAGCATGATATAATGTGAGGTTGTATAAAGGAATATGTAGTACTGTCTAGATAAATGGTTCTCACTACATAAAATTAAATATATTGTACACCTGTGCTACTGTATGTGCAGGCATACACACGTTAACTAAAAATGCATTTCTCTGGAAGAACGCATGCCACCTAAATATTAATTGTTGTTGGTTCAGGTTATGGGAATATGGCTGGTTTAAAAGTTTTCTCCTTTTACCCTCCTGCATTGTTTTATATTCTGACAATGCCATGCTTTAGCATTTTCATCAAGTAAAACCAAATCAACGGATAACACAATTTGCTTTAAAAAAAAAGACAAAGAAATGCTTGTAAAGAAACAAGCTCCCATCCACTTAGCAATATTGACAGGTTAATGATGGAAAAGGGTATGCACATACTCTTCCATATTTGAACAGACCCAAAGTTCCCTAAAATGTATTTGGCATCTCATTTTTCTTACATTTCTGCAAAAATCACAGTAAGTGTATTAACATGGCCATGGAGTATCTGGGATGTGAGTGCACAAATTCAGGGCTTCCCGGCTGGTTTCTAGAACTTGGAAAGCAAGTCCAGGCTCAGAGGTCTGTGTTCGCATCCTCTCTATTACATAGTACTACAGTTCACTTAAGTCCCTCAATTTGAATGAGAATGAGCACTCAAGTACCAGCAAGTACATCTAAACAGTAAAGATTTATTAGAAAAAAAACCTAAGCATGTCAGACATATAACACTAAGTTAAAGTGTTGGTATAGTATATGTTGTTCAAGACAAGAGATTGTCTTCTCTTGTGTACTTTTATAAGTCAAGGAAGCCACAGTTTAAAAGTCTAAGGTGGAGAAAGACAAATATCACATGATCTCACTTATATGTGGAATCTAATGAACAAAATAAAGTGACCAACAAAATAGATTCAGAGACATGGAAGCATGGAACAGACCAAGGAATCTCAAAGGGAAGTGGGGAGTGGGAGCAGAAAAGAAATTAACTATAGAACTTATATGTAGCCCAGCCAGTGTGGCTACGTGGTTGAGTATTGACCCATGAACCAAGAGGTCTCTGGCTTGAGTCCCTGTCATGGCATATGCCCAGGTTGCAGGCTCGATCCCCAGTAGGGAGCATGCAAGAGGCATCCCATCAATGTTTCTTTCTCTCCCTGTCCCTTCCTTTCTCTCTCAAATCAATTTAAAAAAACATATTTAAAGAACTTATATGCACATATGCAATGCCCATGGACACAGACAATAGTGTGGTGAAGGCCTGGAGGGGGCAAGCAGAGAAAAAAAAGGGGAATATCTGTAATACTCTCAACAATAAATACCAAAAAAAAATTTAAATTCAAGGTAGTGGAAATAGAGCAACAACCTATATCCTTCCTATTAAATTTCAACCATACATCTAAAGAATGCTGTACAGGTTTGGATCAAATGCGGTCATTCTTTTACTCTCAAACTAATGAAATGCAACTATTTGATACCGGGAAGGTTACAAATCTTCTTTACATCTTTTCCATGTGCTCTACCCTCTACAGACCACGACCAACATTCAAGAGATTCATCTCGGAGTCAGTACACACTGCACGCAGAAACGGTAAAGTCTGCAGAGACAGTGGAGCCAGTCCACACATACTGCATCGCCTTGGAAACGGGGAGGCAACAAAGAGACTCATGGAGTCCCAGTGGAAAGGAAAAGAACAAAAACAAAACCAACTTCCTTTCTGGACATTTTTTATTAGTTTATTTTTTTTTAAATCCCTGTTTTATTTTTTCTTAATGAATTATTGTAGAAGTTTTTTTAAGTTTTTAATTTTTTAATGAATTTATTATTTTTCCTGACCCTAAAGTCTAATCATCTTAGGAAAACAGCTAGGAAGAAAAGTCAGTTCAAAAGCAAAATCTACCCCTGGCTGGTATGGTTTAGTTGGTTGGAGCACTTCTCATACACCAAAAGGTGGCAAGTTCAGTTCCCACGAGTTCAATTCCCCGTCAGGGCACATACCTCAGGTTGCCAGTTCGATGCTTGGTTAGGGCATAAATGGGAGTCAACCTATTCAGTGTTTCTCTCTCACAGCCATCTCTCTCTCTCTTCTCTCTCTCTCTCCCCTTCCTCTGTCTCTGAAATAAATTTAAAAGTCTTTATTCATTTAAATAGTAAAATCCAGGTGACTAATATTGGCAGACTGAATTCCTTTTACTTAATTTTATTTATTACTATTATAAGGATATGCTTATTGATTTTAGAGAGAGAGAAGAAGGGAGGTAGAAAGAGAGAGAAACATGGATCAGTGTCATGCCGCCATCCGAACCTGCAACCTGGGATGGTACCTGCAACATAGGTATTTGCCCTACTGGGAATCGAACCCGCAACCGTTCAGTGCACAGGACAGCACTCGAACCAACTGAGCCACACCAGCCAGGGCCCTTTAACTTAATTTTAAAGTACATCTGACAGGATTCTTAGCACATTCCTTTTGGACAAGCGGGCTGCACGGTGGAAGGGAAGCTGTTCTCTAACATTCACAAGGCCCTTCTAAACCAGGAAAGCATACTGCCTAAAATTTACAAACACATGCGGCAAGCTGGACAACTATTAAAAATATTGTTTTATGTATTTGGTTGTTATTTCCTTAATAACATACCTAATCATAACAAAATAATAAGCCACTTACTCAAAGTAATAAGACTTCTCAGTTTTGGGTTTTAAACACAAAGATCCCCTAAAACTAGAGCAATGGATCTACTCACTGTAATGTGAATTTATAAAGTATGTCTTTTACTGTCTTCCTCTCAACTGTGTGTTTTTTGTCTGCATGAAATGAAAATTTACTAGATTACATAATACTACCACAAATAAATAACTTCCATAGGTGATGGTTTCTCTATATACAGTAAAGTGATACTTTCTTGCCAGGCAATGCACAGCTAGCTAAAAGCAAATATGGTATAGCCTATATGAAACAATTTTTACAACAGATCAAAAACAGAATCTAGTTGTGTTTTTTCTTTTGGCAAAGATTATAATGCAATTTCTTACTTTTCAAATGAGACACAAAGCTAAGTATTTTCCTCATCGGTAAAAACCAAAATTAAATGTTTTCTTGAAATCTATTTCAGTGACTAAGTTTTAAATCATCTTTCAATACATCAAACTCAATCTATCCTAATGGAGAACTGCAGCACTGTGAATTAGCCATTATGTTGGGGAATCCAGACTTTGTTTTAATTGGTTTTGAATGAAAGCATTATTCTGCATTTCTAATCGTGTTTCTACCCCTAAGGCTAATATTCAAAATGAATTACAGTTCTCGAGCAAAGGAATTGACTCGGAATCACGGCTGGGATTAACATTTTGCTACAGATAATCCACAGACTGGAGAGTCCAAAAGCCTATAACTGAGAGTGGAGTCTATCTTCTAAGTAAAAGAAGCTAAAAGGCTCACTACACACACTCTGTGAATAATGAGCCATCTGAGAAGAGTACACGTGTTATGTAAAGCCTTTTACCTTCTATTGTGCAGTGTGAGTCCCTCCAAGATCATTGGTCTATTTATTCATTAAATTGTATTGTATTCCTAGCAATGAGACCCTTGAAGTATGGTCAACTGTCTTGCCCTGACATTATACGTACCTTGCCCTTATAATTTTAAGACATAGAAGGAATTCTGCCGTACCAATCAGACCACGAATGGTGATTGTCCATCACAAATGCATACTATGGAGAGTTTAAACCTGACACCGTGATCACAATAAATTAATTTATGGTACAAGACAGGAGCTTGTCATTTGTGCCACGAAGTGCTTTCAACTAAAACTTCAAATATTAATGAGGACATCTACACCGACCTATTCGCTGACAATTAAGCTCTCATTGAGCACCAGGAATCATTTGCATAATGAAAATACCCTTCCCCCAATTATCCAAATTACAATTGAAAAGGGAAAGAACACTTAAGGAGCGGTTTGTATTCGTAGGGACATTTGAATGAGGTGATAGGTATCTTAATAAGTGTTCTTGGGTGAAGGCACCTGGACTGTCAAACAGGAATTCTGCTGCAAACTATACGAACTCATTGAAAGATTTCATCACATCCGTTTAATGTATTAGAGACCTGAAGTACTAAATATCACTTGCATGGTTGAAAGTAAACCATTTAAACAAAAGATAAAATAAATGGTAAATTGAGTGGTTTGGGTTTTTTTAGGTATTTTTTTCTTTTTGTTTCACAATAACTCACCACAAGTACAAATCAGGAGGATCTGCATGAGATTAACTTCAAAGCAGCTTTGCAAACGAGACCTAGAGGGTTTTATAGAAACAAAATGTCGCCAAGCAAAAGGAGTTTTAAATGTATTAGTTGTATTTAGTTATTTTTTGTGTGTGTGAAGGAAGTTGAAATTAAGTGTGGGGGAGGGGGAAATCTGTATCGCTGCAAAATGACCTTTCCTGTGTCTAACACTTCACAAGAGGAAACTCTTACCAGGAATAATTAAAAGAGTATTATTACTAATTGATTATTAACAAATTTTGAATGGTTATAATTTCTTTTACCCCAGAAAGCTTTAACTCACAGTTGGAATTTTTTATTTCAAGAGGAGATTTTTTTTTTCAAATAATAGTGTTTTCTATCTTAGAAATAGTGTTAAAATACAATTTAATATCTTGTGATTTGTTTCATTTAGGCAATACAACAGGTTTTATAGGTGTTTTTGCAAGTTGTCATCGCTCTAGGCCCAAATTTCCCTTTAGGAGGTTAAAGCAAATGTTCTTCTAAGTGATTTACAGGTCTGAAATAGCTATGCTACTCCAGTGATATTTTTCTGTAAAAGACTGTGTTTTTTTTCCCCCTAGTTCTCTTTCATATGAACTACAGAGTATGTCCAAAAATATCCCTTGTCACTTTACTGTTACAAGCAGGGTAAAATATTATTGTGAATAATAGAATCAGTTTGATATAAGTACAAAAAGAATTTTTATATGGTATGAATTAAATCAACTCAAGCAAGTAACTCTTTCCACAAGTAACTCACTGAATAAATAAAGGCAGGAGCAGCAGCAAGCAAAATAAAATCAGCATTTGGAGACTCCAAAGAGATTTGCCAGTTTAAAAAAAGAGGGAGAAAAAAACTAAAAGGGTAGTCAAATTCCAGCTATCAACGAGCGTGTACTATGTGCTTTGCTGCATAAACCAAGCTCTGCCACTGATACATACTATGCCTTTTGATCCTGTGGACTGTTCTCATGGATAACACGGAAAGCAACATTTGCAGGAAAATGTGACAGCGGGGATTTTGCAGTCTGCTCTGGAAAAGCAGAACATTCGATTCAATCTACCAGTCAAGGACTGCACAAAAGTAAGAAACATATAACCTGTCTTTGCTATTATTGTTACTGCTTTTATTTATGTTTCAAAATTCCACTTAGGGGTAGGTGAAATTTAAAAAAAAAAAAGTTTAATGGGAGATGTTCATTACAAGTCACCATCATGCCTCCAACCCCGTAGATCAAGGGGAGCACTGGACGGTAGAGTACAGAACTCAGGATTCAGAACCTCAGGTCACTGTCTACACTCTAGAGAATAAGAAATGTGAACAGTGAATGCCTGGAGAATGATTTTTCCAGAAGCTCAAAGATTATGAGAGTAACCCGTACTGCTGTTAGCGTTAGGAGGTAATTTCCTTTGCCTTATCACACTTTTGAACCCTGAACCCTGGCTTAGACAGGAAGGCTACAATGGCCAAATTTTCCCCTTGAAAATGTACACCTATACACTGAAAACTTCAGAGCTTCTCATCACATCCAAACAGCATTTTAATTTAGAGATGTGGAAATTCTGAATTTCAGCACAACTTGAATATATCTTACACCAGCCTACGTGTCCATTGTGAAACCTCCACATGACCACAACTAATCCATTAATCTATTTCCTCCATTTTATTAAATAAATGGCTTCTAATTAAACAATCAGAGAATGAAAATATGATATATTCACACAGCAAGTCTATACCATGACCCAAAAGTCTATTATTTTATTATTTTTTTTTTTTGCACGTTGACTTCTTTATCCACTACATTTTCAAAGGGCTTTTCTTCAAGCAGCAAATACACAAGGGCATTTAGTAGAGGTGACATCTGAATTTTGAACACCTGGCTGCAGACTTCTTTCAGCTATGTTCCCAATTAGAAACTCTTAAATGTGATTTATAACATAAAACTTTCATAGAAACAGTCCAGTTCTATAACGAATGTTACACTCTTAATGGCTAAAGAGAGAACCTCTAACAATTCAAATAGATTTTGGCATCTATCACTTGATATCTGATAGAAATTGTTTTTTCTTATTGATCTTCCTAATTTCTGTTTTGTTTTGTTTTTCACCTACTTCCTGGCTGGGTGAGGTGTCTAAGCTCCCATTTCTGAACTCCCATGAACTGCTTATCCCAACGTAGCCCTGCCTTCCACTGACTGTAATATTGCTAATGTAACTATGGCTTTTTCATGGCCAACTCTGATTGGATACTTTCCAATCCAGATTTTATAGACACGTCTGTAGCATCTGACACTGCACGTAGTTTCTGGCTTCTTCTTCTTTTTTTTTTTTTTAAATATATCTTTATTGATTTCAGAGAGGGAAGGAGAGGGAGCGAGAGAGAAAAACATCAATGGTGAGAGAGAATCTTTGATCAGTGCCTCCTGCATGACCCCTACTGGGGATCAAGACTACAACCTAGACATGTGCTCTGACTGGGAATCGAACCAAGAGCTACTGGTTCATAGGTTGATGCTCAACCACTGAGCCACCACGGCTGGGCTAGTTTCCAGCTTCTTGAAGCTCTTTTCTGCCTTAGTTTTAGAACATTACTGGCACAGGGTCTTCCTCTCCTGTCACGTTTCAATTACTCCCCCAGGCTCCCTCTTCCTCAGTCTGTGCTAGAAATATCCACTCCATCTTCAGCCATTTTTTTTTCTCTTCTTATTAAATTCCCTGGGCAATTTTGCTCACATTGACACTATCAAAGGAATCTTGTCCATGTCTTTCCCTTATGCTTCAGATTCATATATCTAAGTATGCAGGGCATCCCTATTCAAGGCATCTTAAAATCAGGTGGCCAAAACTGGACTTCTCATCTTTCCTCCCAAACTGCTCCCATCTGCCATGTTGTCACCATCAACCTGAAGGCACTATAGGGTCTTCCTCCTCTCTTCTTTCCCACCTCCAATTAAGTCATGTTGACTCCTCTTCCTAACTATGTTACAGATCCCCTGCCTTCTCTCTGTTCTAACTTTCATCACTTGAGTTATCGGGCTTACCAGCTCTCACCAGAAGCACCACAATAGTCTTAGATCACTGATTCCTGACTCCCAAGCCTCAACTCCTTTATTCATTCTCGATCCTGACACCAATCTGCTTTCATTGAATCCCCATTAATTTTAGGTGTAGTGTGGTGCTATTTTCCCCCAAAAAGACATTCTTTCTCAGTAGATAGTGCCACCGTTCAAACCAGAACCTTAGAAAGCATATTGGCTATTTTCTGACCCTCACATTTTGCACCCAATATATTAGCTAGAGCTGTCAAATTCAACCTCAAAACCACATCTAGCCTCTGTCTGTCTCTTACTGACACAACCAGTTTCACCTGAGTTTATTGTCACCTACCCAGAAAACTGAATTTTGGGACAAAATTATAATTGTGTAATTTCCCACCCATTATAGTACTCCATATATGTTTATTATGTGACTCTCCATGAATTGGGTTTCCCTGGGCCACAAATACTCTTAGGAGTAGGTCCAGATGTTTGTGAATAAAAACGAGTAATGTATGCCCCTGATAATATCACTGATTGAAAGAAACAAATCTGTCAGGAATAACTTCTGTAGTTGTGTGGAGACAGTAGCTCAATCAACTGGCCTAAAAGGATTAGAGAAAAAGAAAAACAAAAAACAAAAAATGAAAACCTCATATTCCAATCTAAAGCCCCATTCTTTGAATATATCCCTGCCTCACCTCAGAAGGAAACGGTCCGTCTAGTCTGCTGTAAAACCAAGAGCTAACAATAAGAACAGCTACAAAATCTCCCTGTGGTTCATATATTCAATAATCCGTAAACTCAGAAATCCCAAAGCAGCTCAAACCCAATAATGTATATGAACCCATTACAAAAAATAAAAAGCACTAGTTTTATTTCACCGCCTTGGAATCCCTACAAACCACACATTAGATGAGAGCCAGCAAACTTTTTCTGTAAAGGGACAAGTAGTAAATATTTTAGGTGTGTGGGCCATACTGATCAAGACCGCAGTTGTAGGGCAAAAGCAGCCGACCAAACCAAGCAAGGGGGGGGGCGGGCGGGGGAGGCAGTGGCTGTGGTCCAGTGAAACTTAATTGTGGACAAAGACCCTTTAATTTTACATAATGTTTAGTGCCAGGAAATTTCACATTTCTTTTGGATTTTCACCATTTGAAAATATAAAACCAATTTTTGGCTTATGGGCACATAAAAACAGGTAGTAGGTCGAGTTTGGCCCATGGGGCATAGTTTCCTGACCCCTTCACTTCATGAGCTCTTTCCCTAACCTTCTGGTAAAACACGATGTACCTGGCTTCTCTTCACGAGTGGGAAGTAATAATGATGCATGTTCTCATTCCAAAGAGATGGCGGCTTTTATAATGCCTGTCCAATAACTACTACGGCATCTGCTAATTCATGTAAAGAATAAAACGGAAAAACAAGACTTAAAAATATCTTCTTATTAAGCATTTGATGGACAGCCAATTCAGGACGCTATTCATCCCAATTCCACCACACACCGTTCAATGCCTAAATCCCTCCTTCCGTCTTATTTGTTACAATTTCCTTATTTATAAGAGAATAGAAAGTGCAATGACAAAATTCATAAATATGTATGTGTGCTTATAGATATAGAAATATAGATATAAATTGCAACAAAGCTAACTGATTCAGCCAGACACAGTTTTAAAAAAAATCACATGGTACATGCTTCCCATGTTCTCAAAGGAAAACAAATCCATGATGCTTTGCCTCAATGTCTACTTATCAAGTACATACGATGGGCAAGGCAATGGGAAGTAAGGCAATCTTCCCAGCACCTGTGTAAGATCATCCATGTCTTTTGTGCGTTCACTAATAAGTGTCTGAAACGGTTAAATGAAAAATGTCTTTCTTATTTTGATAAACCTCAGAAGACATTCAACCGCCTTCATCAAGGATCAATATGACCCAGGGTTTTCAAGACCCAGACTTCTCCAGAGAGTGCTCCACATTGACAGGATCGCCTCTCAGTCTTGATTGGGCCTGAGACACAGTGAAAGCCACGCAAGCCTCCAGGTGAAGAGCCTCGTCTCAGACACAGTTCCACAGCGACCAGCGGTGGCTCAAGGAGGCAGGCGTCATCTTCCACAAGTCAATTGTGAATTACCTTCTATATGGGCAATTCATACCGCAGCTGCGGTTTTCAGAGGCTAGAGTGCCCTCCAAATAGCTGGTTGTGGGGGAAACATTAAAGCCTGCTTTTTCCACAAACATACAACTTTCTGGCTACCTGTCATCCCAACTCACAAAGGACATGCAGATCTGAAAAGGACACTTCGGAGGCCATGTCAGAAAAAAGGTAGATCAAAAGTTTGGCGGAGGGACTGCTGTCAGGCACTCAAACACATATCTCATTCCAGGCTTAGAGACCTCCAGGGTAGATCTAGGAAAGGGACCTGGCTCAGGGGGAAGCCTGAAGTACTCAGCCCCAAACAAGCCAGGAGCTGGGAAACTCTAATCCATCCTTCCTTTCCTTCCTTCCTTCCTTCCTTCCTTCCTTCCTTCCTTCCTTCCTTCCTTCCTTCCTTCCTTCCTTCCTTCCTTCCAGCAATCTTTAAAATAGGAAAATCGAGGAAAGGAAGATTATTACCCATGACATTAACCCCTTTCGGGAAACTTGAAGGAAACTGGCAGTCTGGCTAAAGACATGAGTTACAAAGACTGAACTGTGCTACCTTTCAGACAGCAGACATTCTGCTTCTGTCTAATCAACTGCAAGGGCTGGAGAGCGAGGCGATCTGGGAGTGAATGATAAACGTAGATGAAAGCTGATATCCTAAAGGCAACCTGGGCTTCATGTAACATATCTATGTAGGTATGATATGTGGACACATACATATCACATAGGTATGGAGAGACGGAGAGGAAGAAAGAAGAGCAAAGACAGGATTATTTTTTACATGCACATGTATTTTCCATAAACATACACAGATATAGAACAAACAGAGACCAGCTCCGTCCTCTCTCAGAGAAAAATGATTCCAGTCCTTTCGATCCTTCGCAAGCATGCTTGCCTTAGCCTGGATTATCAGATAATTCCCACATTACTATTTTCCACAGGGACCTTCCCGAAAACGGTGCCACTTATTTCATCTGCAGGTGAAACGAGATGCCTTCATCCCCTGGCATCACTCTCAAAGCCCGCACCTGACTTGACAACCCTTCTGGTTTCACGGAAAGTTCAGCAGGTTGACATTTAGCTCCGCGGCTGAATTCTAAATAGGGATTAATAACATGATTAATTTACTCGTCTCTTCTCCTCACTCTCTCTGGCCTCCCCCGCGAGTCATGGCTGGCCATCTATGAGAACAAAATATCTAACTGAGGCAAACTGTCTTCCAACCGCAGCATCTGTCTCCCTGGCAAGCGCAGCTGACAGTTGGGTCCTGGCTGAGGAATTGTTCAAGAATCTCTGTCGGGCTGAGCTATTAGCAGGCTCGCCTCCTCCTAGGTGCTGCTTCCTACTGATGCCACTCAATTGGAACGAAAGGCTTTGTATATATTTATTCTTCTGAGAATCTGCTATTGTGCAAATATCTCAAATTGAGACCCCCATGGGAGGGCGCGCGTGACACTTGCATTTCTTTTCTTGCAAAATACCCCTAAGATAGCTGAGCGGTTCCCAAGGGTCTGCTTCTGGGTATTATATAAGCAGATTCTCCTTCGGAAAAGGCAAAGAGTTGCTTCGAGAGACAGAAATAAAAATGCCCACAGTTCTCTAAGGGAATTTCAAAATAGCAAGTTGCTTAAATACCAAGGAAAGCACCTGGTTTCTCTCCAAGCCTAAAGATAGCCTATGGTAGTTTAACAAGAAGGTGAGGGTGGGGTGGGGGAGAGGGTGGGGGAGGGGAGCTGGGGAGGGCCCTGGCACAGGAGAGATGGAGGAACACACAGAGCTCTCTGACTAGGCGTGTCTGCATGAATTCTACCATTTTTGAAGTTCTATAGAAAGCACTTCCTTGAAGAAGTTTCATGTTTTGTTTTTGGGAAGTGGCTAAGGTGGACACAGCATGTGTGTCTTGGTCTAATTCAGAGTCTAAGACACTTTCGTCAGGCTCTCCCTTTCCTTCTTAAACATTTCTCCCCGAATATACTTTATCCACTTGTTTTTTTCTTTTTCTTCAAACAATTATTCAACCCCTAGACTCCCTGGAGGCTTCTGATTCTTAAGAGAATTAGAAAAGATCTCCCGTTATTATTAGATTCCATTTTAGACTGAGAAGAAAGCAGAAAGTGGGCAAGACAGGCACGTCTTTATGTTGCCTGAGTTACTTTTGAAATTTGCTTCATTCAAAGGCCAGAATAGCAAGGAGCATCTTCAAACTATAAAGTAAGAAGTCAGCTGGACCAATTACTTATAACCCTGTTATTGAAAGTAAGAATAATTTAACCCCCCCCCCAAAAAAAAGGACCTGAAGGCATTGAAGAGAATCCAAGAAGCTCCATACATTTAATATTTTCTAAGGATAAATACAGAAAAAAAAGATTAAGCTTTCAAATATCTGACTTATGTAAGTCTGACAACAACAAAAATTCACAGTGGAAAGGATTAATCTCAAACAAAAACTCAGAAAAGAGGCTTTTGCAGAAAACGATTCCTCTGGCTACATCGCTTTTGTTTACAATAAGAAGTAGAATTTGGACCCACTGTATACTCCTTCTTATGGTCTCCTCTGTGAATTGAGGTTGGTAAAGTAACACTGTAATTATTTTTTATCTGTAACATGATTTATTTATAACATGAAATCCCTTTTTACATGTTTAGAGTCTTAATAAGTGAATGTTCTCCTTAACAGTCAGAAAAAATAAAACTGAAATATGAAACAAAGATTTATTGCACCATTCTTTTTCCAGAAAACCGTGAATGTGACTCCATTAAAAACACAGCTACGCATCTTGTTTTAAACATTTAATTTTTTTTTCAATTTCAAAGGTCAAATTTAGAACTGAACCAAATATGAATATAAATGAGTTGTAGGCCATGCCTAAAGCGGGTGTCTTTTCAAGTAAAAGACAAGACTTACTAATAGTCCCATTTGTTTTCCATTAAAAATCTACTCATTGTATTCGTAGCAATCCACATGCCAGTGTGCGAGCCTGCTTGGGCAAAGCCTTTGCTTTGTGTGTATCAGATGCAAAATTTACTTAAATTCCAGATAATTGCAAGTGCATCTGCTAGGCTTTGTCACTGGTCTATATGAGCATTTTCACAGTGTATACAAAGAGCAATTATCCAACAACGAAAGAAAAAGAAACAGTCATTTCTGCAAATTATAGCCAGCTCCTTTCTCAAGGAATAAGTTTGTGCTAAAAGAATGCTACCCAAAAACACTTTTTAAAATAAAATGTATTCCCTTAGACCACATACATAACTACAGAGAACAAAAAAGGGAGCTTTTCAACTGCTAAATTACTAGGTCTGAAACAAGGATAACTGCAATTTCAAATAAAATCACCTCACAAAACACAGAAGTTCCCCCTGGATTAAAAAAACACACACACACACACAAACACACACACATCCGATTGAAACTTTGATGCACTGTATATATTCTTATTTTATATTCATGACAGAACATTTCAACAATAGTCACCTTATTTATCATCAATTTTTAGCCCCCTGATTTGAGATAGAAATGGACAGAATCAAGAATATGAAGGAAAGGCAGAACAGGGAATACAAAACCAATAATAAACAAGTTGGGCAACACAAAGTTTTACTCTATTTATTGAACAGTTGATCTAAGAAACTTGGGGTATTCGGTCAATATTTCTTTTTCCTTTTCTTTCTTTCTGGTTCTCTTTTGTTTGTTTAACTTCATGGACAATCCATTTCAACTGTGACACTAAACACAGCGCGCCTTCCTGCAAAGCCCAACCCAATTTTGAGACTTTTACACCTCATGCTACTTAAACATCAATAGTTCTCTTCTTCAAGGACCTAGCAGAGTTAATCAGCTCTTTTCACAGATTCTCAAAGCTATCCACAATAATCACAGTGGAGTCATTAGAATGTAAATAAAACTAGTTAACACAAAGACTAAAACAATTTTGTGACCATTGACCTGTTTGAAATCTATCCATTCAGTGGCCATTATTTCCTGCTTCACCTTCATAAAAATATCTTCATTATCATCTTGAAAAAGTATTATGTTATCAGCCAAAGCTATTAGTCAGTAAAAAAAAAAAAAAAAATCCCTATTCCCCAAACTGGAAAACCATTATTATCATTAATATTTCATGGAACTGCATTAATTGAGACAATATTCAATATTTAACTATCTAATCCTACAGTAATTTATATTAGAAAATATCAACCATGTGAGACTTCAGCCAGTCAGATCATTTTATTGGATGAACCTTTGTCATTATTAATAACACTGTAGTCTTTCATTTTTTTTCAGATCAGTATGTACCATCCAAGGATTGAAAGTGATTTTATTTCTAATTAATTCTCCAAATCCTTAGGAGACAGTGGTAGGAGGATAAATATATTAATTTGGAATTGGAAAATAAAAGACCAAGCCTTCACACAAAACAGTGTTACTACAGATGTGGATTACTTACATAGGTCCTGAACGTCATGAGGGTTACTAATGATTAAGGAAGACAGTTTGAACCTCAGAGTCTAACCTGTGGGAAAAGAAACGCAGCTCTAGTTCTTCTGAGTACTGCAATGACTCTTATTACTGATTTCTAAGGGGAAAGTGGGTCTGATCTGTGATCTGGAACTCCTTACTTAGCCATCCACATGTTCTTCTTAATGTACTTTAAACAAATCCCTTTTACCCTTTTTCAGACCACTTATCAACTTTACGTATTTATTCAGAGGCAAATTTCAGCCCATTCTAGGTGAATGATTTTTAACTTTAGCATGAACAGAATTCTAATGAGTAACATTTTCAAATGGCTGTTGGTGATAAAAATAAGTTTCTACATGGCAAACATATTTGAGATCGGTGTGCGCTTAATACCTTTATATTCATGAGAGACATTCTCCCTGCTATTCGTCTTCCAATTTCATACAATAAGACTTGGTATCCATCCCCTAAAATAGTACAGGTCACTCATGAAATAACAGTAAATATTGGCGGGGAGGGGGCTTTTTGTTTTTCTGTTTTGTTGAATGCCCGCCCCCCCCGCCCCCCCACCCTTCGTTTTGAGGGCATTTCACCATTTCTGTAGTGCTGGAAGTCAAAATCCCTTTGTCTCATTATAGAACATGAAAGGGCCAGACTATGGATTTCTCAGAATTCCTAGTTACAGGGGTATGGACACTTCACTGAGATGCAGCCAATCGGCTGGATGCACCAGCCCAGAACTTTGACTAGAGAGCCAGGGACCACCAGGAGAAAGGACGAGGGCTTATTTTACCCACATATCTGGGGCAGTAGTGCTGGTTGATGCTAATGGCAACAGCACAGCCCAGTTCCAGGGGCGTGGAGGGCTCCAGCTAGGCACCCAGTACTCAGTGACTGAAGCAGATGTGCCCGGGGCCACGTGTCCTGGGGATTCGTGATTCCCATGTCCTTCTAACACATTTCTCTTCCATCTACATTAGCCAGAATGAGTCTCTTTAGCCTGTAAGTAAGAACATAGCTCGATCCCAAAATCCAAAATAATAATTAAAATTGTGCTTTTCTTCTGTGGTGGTTAATTTTATAAACTGTTGGAAAATAAATTAAGAGATCCTGCAGAATTGGGAGTTGTGAAGAACATTCTCTCATCACAAAAAATGTCCCATCCCAAAGGACCCAGCAGTGAAATACTCATAAATCCTCAGAAATTCACGTACCCCATAGGAAAAGACCCAAGAGTCAAAGTTTAAATGAGGAACACACCTGCCAAGACCCTTCCTATGCTCTCTCAGCCACGGCTTCCCTGATTCCGATCAACAAGGAACAGAAAATGGAAAAGAAATGGTGATGGCTTAGCTGTGAGTTGCTAGAAATGGCATAGGCACATCTTACAAATCACAGTCAAAAGAAGAAATAAGCGTTAATCAGGAGCTTGACCAGTGATATCAAAAGTCGGAGCTGTCTGCCTGGAGTCCAGCAAGCCATTACCGGAGGCTGGGAAAGGATCAGGACCTCTGCGCCTGCCTCCTCTGCCATTTCCCTTTCAGAGCTATTCACCTGCCACTTGTCAAGAATAGTAAGTACCCTTCCCGAAAATAACTGATAAAAGAGGAATACAGGAGCGTGAATCCGTTTTCCAAAGTAAACCCCTAAACCCACCTATTCAACATAGGCTTTCAAGTTCAATGGGGACAATATTCTTTTAAAGAACATTGGTGTTTATCCATGGCATTTTGGGAGTGCTTGAAAGTTTTCCTTCCCAATTCGCATCATTTTTCAAACACCCTCCATTAAAAACAAAAACACAAACACGTAAATCATAAATTGACTCATTGGTCATGAAAAATGGAAGTTGACAGCTTCGGGGCATAGAGTCATTTATCTGTTTACTGATTGAATTTACACAGGTAACAGGCACAACCTAAAAATGACCAGCACAAGAAGGTATCCTTAATGCAAAACCTAGATGTTAACAAGGATATGATTCCTCCTGATCCAGGGTTTAATACTTCCCTCTGGTGTCTCTTAAACATGTCTGTTTTAGATATCTGAAGAGAAGAAAGAAAGAGAGAGAGAGAGAGAGAGAGAGAGTAAGAGAGAGAGAGAGAGAGAGGAAGGAAGGAAGGAAGGAAGGAAGGAAGGAAGGAAGGAAGGAAGGAAGGAAGGAAGGAAGGAAGGAAGGAAAGAGAAAGATGAGAAATTATAACCCAGGCAAAGCTCTTCAAAACAAAACAAAACAAAACAAAAAAACCAACCTATTAACTTCTGTAATTAAAATTATATATATATATATATATATATATATATATATCCACATATAACAGTACTTTTGAGTAAAGAATGTAGACTCCTAGACCAGCAACCACTTTCACACACACACACACACAGTGCCTGATTCTGTGTACACCCCATGGGGGCTTAATAAGCACTTATGAATTGACTGACAAGACAAAAACCAAGAGATGACAACCTTCTGGGTAGCCATAATACAATTTTAACTTGAAAATTGCCCAGGAATAGACTTCAAAATCTATGGAACATACACAAATCATATAAAAGCACCAGTGCCCCCCAGATACCTAGAGTGGCCTTAGGGAGCAGCTTAGTAAAAAATCACTGTTGCAGGAAGCCAAGTTCAAGCTCTCTATCTATTTAATGTGTGACTTTCACAGTGAATCGGCTGATGGCAGCTTTTATTCTATAATAAAACTATTATTCTATCAAGTTACTTCGGCAGAACTTTTAAAGATATATATTAGAATACATATGAAATTTAGCTCATCCCTAACATTTTCTTGCTCAGTCAACAGGTATAAAAAGCACCTCTCCCTTTTGATTCTTAAGATTCATGTTGCATTTTAATTTCTTGGCAGCCAAATATGAAAGAAGCATAATCTACAATGCTTAAATAGTTTCTTCAATAGCAGCAGCCACAAGTAAATGGTAATTAACAAGAAATCACAACTTATCCATTGTCTTCTCTAAAGTACTGCGTGTCTTAAAACACATTTCATTCAACCCTTACCCAGTTGCTCAGTTGGTTGGAGCGTCGTCTGGTACAGCAAAAGGTGGCAGACTCGATTCCCAGGCTAGGGCATATACATAGGTTACCTGTTCAACCCCCAGGTGGGCGAGCATAGGAGGCAACCAATCGGTGTTTCTCCCTCACATCTCTGTTTCTCTCTCTCTCTCTCTCACTTCCTGCCTCTTTCTAAACACATACTCATGTGAGGATTAAGAACAACAACAAAACAAAGACATTTCATTCCATGTTTCCTTGAAGACCATTTGCAAATGCCTCAGGTCCACAGGTAGTTTGTTTTCCTCCCTAAACTTCCTAAAACACATTCTACCTTGAGGCATGAATAGGACTGATTTCTAAAAATGTAGTGGTCCCTGGAATTGAGGAATTCCATAAAGAAGATGCTTCTGTTCACAGTTTAGCCTCACCACATTTACTTGAAACTGAGCTTATTTCAGTTTTCCATTTTGAAGAACAACTTCCACACTGATAAATTTCCCAAAATCTCCGATGAAAACAAATGGGGGGAAAATAAGAAGACATAGCCATGCTCAGGATGAACCCCTTAAACATGCATGGACGTTAAAGCAAAGAGCGGAGAACCATTTTTGATCGAGGCAAGAAATGTTTGTAACAAAAACACCTGAGCCCAAAAATGAAAGGCTCTGTATGTCTTTACTATCAAAGGCCAAATCTATTTTAATTCGCTGCTTTAGTGGTGCTGTCTAAGCATTTGCTCATTAGAGCTACATCTAATGATCAATAATTTTGCAAACACCACCTTGCAAAATCACATTGCCTCCACACCCACCCAACCGCAGCCCACCCCACCATCTCTCCAGCTTCCCCACAGTCCAAGGCACAGCCCAAGGGTGGGCCTGGTCATCTGCTTTGTAGGGTAACTTGAGTTTGTTTTCTAACACACACCTCTGAACACGAAAATCGTTATTTATTTCAAAGTCTACAGAATTCTTTACATTTCTTCCTAACATTGAGTATTTAGTTAAAAAGCCTGACAAGGATTGATAATTCTCAATCTTTTCCAGATTTTCCTATGTCAAGCCAAACAGATTTTGGGGGTGATACTTGCTTTTTGGTTGTTAGGTCCCTACACGGATAGCAATGAGAAAGGACTTTATTTTTTCTTTCTTGTTTTATTGGCAGCCTCCTCTAGACTGTGAGAAGTGATGATCGATCATTTTTCCACATTCATCCGCCGCCTTCTCTGTGGCCACATGTAAATTTGCCAATGGATAATTAAGCAACAGACACATCCAATAAATATAATAAATAAATTTGATTTTCCCCCCTTAGTAATTGGTTTCATCTGACTGAGTCTGATTATATGCAGGGATATATAAACAGGATTAGAGAGGTGAAAAATTAGATGCTGGGTCCCACAAATTGCAGAGCCCTAACCACTGTGAAATGTTTTTGTAATAATGATATTATTACGCTTAGGGTTAAATATAAAGAAGCAGCTTGTCTCTTCCCAAGAAGTGTCGGTGAGGCTAATAATAAAACTAGTGACATGATTATCAGCATAAGGAAATGGTACTCAACTACGGAATACACCCTCCGTCTATATCCTCTTCCCAAAAAGCCACACCTGCCCTGTCCTCATGCTTCCATTAAATTCGTGAAGGTAGTACCCCACTTGGACACAGCACAATTCCAGGTGTCATCTCACACCAGACTATATGAATGGAACAGAACTGGGTGTCCTAGAAGGAGAAGAGGGAGCAAGTATGTGTATATGGTTACTGCCTGAGTAACTCCTAAAATAAAGTTAAATTAAATCACTTTTCTAATACACTCTTGAGTGACACAAAGAACAGTTTTATATTGTGCTTTTTGAAAAGTGCCTACCCCATTCCCATTTACTTTCTTAGATACATTTTGGTGTCAAATTAGTCTGGCCATGAGAGTTAGCTCTTAGCAAAGTACAGTACATGGCCTGTCTTGGGAATCCAAATATTGCTCAGTGAAGAAATTAAAAAAAATTAAAAGACAGGAAAACTTACTCGCGGCTCTAATTTGCCTATGTTCCTTCTAGATAATATCTCCTGAAATGTGGATATATAACCATATACTTTACATTTGAAATGGTTTAGAAAAATTATCACTGTTAACATCACTAAGTCTCTAATAATAACTATGATTTTAGCTATGTAGATATTTACTGTTTGAATTAGTCATCCACGTGGGCATAGTTATCTTTTCCATTAGTTCAATTTCATTCATAGAAATAACCTCAGACCCTAACTTGATTATTTATAACATTCAAAATCAAATTTTGAAGTGGCACTTTTTCTTAAAACATGTTACAAATATAGCAAACACCTTACACACTTTTGTGAAATGGTTATTTCACATGATGGGATTCTTTTAACCTTTACCAAAATCAATTCTATTTAATGATATGTTTCTTTTTTTCTATATAAACCCCCCTATTCCTCTAATTAAAGTAGGATAAATGTCAAAATATTGAGTATCAGTTAAATTCTAAGCAATAATAAAAATGACATTTCCATATAAGCCTTTTCCAAAAGAATACTTTATCGAGTTGTCCTCTCTAAAGATTTTAAATGTTACATTATTATTATTTTGTCTTCATCACATAAATCATATTCTTTAGAATTAGTCGTTACTTCATAATAGGTAAATTGAAAATTGGGGAACCTAATTTAAAAAAACACACGAAAAGACCTATTCTTTTGAACCAAATTCACAAATAAGTTATTTATTCTACAGGGTCTAATTCCCTTTTATATAACTTAGAAATCAATAATTTACCAAGTTCATATGAACACAAGTGGATCATACAAAATGTCTAATATTTTTTAACAGGCTTGAGCCTACACTGCTAGGTGATTTAGTCAACAGAACAATGAAATAAACTGTCTTTTGGAAAGCTGAATTCCAAACTTTTCTTGATCTGCCTCACATTCCAGAAATCACAAATGAATGTGATGAGAAGAACCACTAAGCTAAGAAACCTAACACCACATGGATATGACAATAACCTGGGGCAGCACTGCAGTAGAGACAGCAGTAGCACTGGAGAGGGGTCCTGGGTGATCTAAACAAATACCAATGAGGGAAAAGCCTCCTCTGAAGGAACTGCAGTCATGCCTGAGAAATCTAAACTTTTAAAGAAACCATGCCTTTCCTCCAAACCACACACTTCTATTTTCCCGAGACAGATATGGGATCTTGCGCATCATCACCAAGATTCTGGCCAGAGCTAACAACGGTGACAAGGTAAGGAAAGCAGTTAATTATTCCATCAGAGTCAAAGAACCATTCCTATTATCCTGGGGGGTGGGATCTTTACTAGGGAAAATGAATTTTATTTTAACATAGTGCTATATTAGTTAGTCCTGATTTCTATTCACTAAACTTACATGAAAAGAATTAAAACACCAGCTCTCTTTTTATGCACACTACTTCCAAAAAGCACAAAACTGCACTTTTTCCTCAATAATTCTTCTTGCCTAAAAGGCTCCCAATTCTACACTTAGGAGAGGTGGACCAGTTAGTCTTTCAGCAATAATAAAGGAACTTTATTTGCAAACTACTTCTCAAGCAGCTTCATTTTTTTTTTTTGTGCCATTAAAACATCATAAAAAGGCTGAAGTATTCAAGTTCAAAATCACACCATATTATGCAATATATTAAGTAGACTGGGGCGGGGAGTAACACAAATTTTAGGGAAAAGACTTTATACTTCTTCAACTTCATGAAATCCTTTGGAAATAGAAGGATACTCTCAGCACTGCTAAAATAATTGTTAAGAAGTGGTTTATCTTTGTTAGGAAGACAAAACAACTCAAAATAATTTTTAAAAATATATGTCATTGATAGTACAGAGTGTTGAATAATGTGAATGTCCCTTTTATAAAGCAAAATAGGAACCAGGATTACAAAGAAGTACTTTGACAAAGCTACTATTTGATCTCACCACACAGGACTCTTATAAAATTACTGTTGGTTTCACAAGATTTTAAATGGGGTATTATCTAAATTGAAACTTTAATACACTTAATAAAATATTGCTGCATCCTTTTCCATTAAGAACATATGAAAAGACATCTATCCTCTACCCTATCACTCCCTAAAATTGTTCTTGAAATCTTCCTTGAGGGCTGTGAATCTGTTGCATGCGCTGAGTGCAGAGTGGAAGGTTTCTCTCTGTGAGTACACAGGGCTCGGAGGAACCATTAATCCAAAGGATAAACTATTGCTTCACACAAAGTAATGAGAGACAAAAACAAGCATTTGACATGGCCCTGTTTAAGCTTGTAGCTTGATATAAGTTATACCTCTTTAAATCTGATTTCAGTTTGAGTTTGAGTTCTCAAGTGGGGAGGAATCAAAAGGCCCTTGGCAATGACCTTGACCATATTACACTAGAACTCACTTGGCAGAATTAGTCTACAATGAGTATGGGAACGCTCACCAGTACAAGTTTTCCTTAAAAACACACAAGTACTTCAAAGTTCCTTCCAATTACACAATGGAAAAACTAGCAATTCGTTCTAAGAAACATTCAGGAGCTCTAGCATATAAACACCTCATCCAGGCAAAGAAACCTCTTCTCTTACCAAAATGAAAACAGGAACCCTAACAATGCAGCCAAATGTGATTCCGAAGTTTCATGAACCAACAGTCTCTTTCCATAGAGACCCCTTTTCATCCCCTCCCCAATAAGTTACCTTCTCTGAACACTGCCGGATGCCATGCTGGTTAAAAATAAACTAATTTACCAACAAGCTTAACAAGGAAATGGTACTATTTTGACATGTAAACCTGAGATCAACATCAGGCATAGAAAGTTAAAATGGGCTTCATTAAGATTTAATGGAAACTTAATAATAATAATATCACCAACAATCCACTAACATTATGCCACAGAACCATAAAGAATAATTACAAATCCAGCTGAATGAGCAGTAATCTAACCAGGCATCACACCCAAAACGTAGATATGTTTAATAGTTTACAACAAATTCTCCGAGCTTTTCAGAAGTTGCCAGGAAACTAGAAGTAGAAAGGGGAGTGAGTGGGTAAGAACCAACCTCAGCAGGAAAGAATATGTTCTTTAAATCAATGGACGCTTGGTCTTCACATCTAGTGAAGGTGCTGAAACTGAAGCTAATTGTGGTGTTTCCTAAGTAAATTCATGCTCTGAATATGTTACATAACAATTAGAAACCTTGTCCCATGGGCTACGTGAAATGAGTCCTTAGCCTGGTCAATTACCTGTTCATGCTCATGTGTGTGGAATATTCCAGAAAATAATGCAGCTGCTCAGCATGGGGTATATTGCTGTCTGGTTTGGGTCCTAGAATGGGAAAATCATGCTGCTTTAGAAGACTTGGGTTCTTAGGGTGGTAGTTTACCATATAAATGCATTTTCCTTAATATTCAAACAAATGCTTCACTCAAGGACCACTGTGCTCCTAATGAATGGAGGCTGAGTTTCCCCTCCACACCTCAACTTGATCAAAATGGTAAATGTACGGGTCCGTGAAAGACTGTAAAATTGCAATATTGCCATCTCAAGAGAACCATGAGTAAAGCTGAGTTTTCCTTCCAAAGAAAATACCTGTTATCATTAACAGCCTATACCAGAGGCCATAGGCTATAGATCTCAGGAATCTGGTCCACAATTTCAAGAAAAGCTTTTGTCAACACAGGCGACCCAGAACAGGTGTGTTTGCAGGGTGTCCCGGAGTAGGCTTTCTTCCACCTAAAGGAGGGTCTGACTAGTTGAGTTCATTTACAGTTTGTTTTGCCCTTCAGTCCTGAACAGGCTGTGCCATCTTATACTATTCTTCCAACGGCAGCTAAGTTGACATTTTAACAAAGTTTAACAGTATTATTGCAAACATACTCTTTGCACACAAGTAACGTGCTATTCTATGATGTGGCAACCAGATAGCAGAAGCAGGCTTCCTTAAATAACAGTTGCTCTTGTAAAATGTATGTGCCTCAGAGCAGCCCTGAGCTGGATTCCCCAACTGAATCTAGAGTTCAGAGCCCCTCAAAATGGTAAAACGCATACTAAAACGGCCACCTGGTCTACCCCAGGCTTCCCTGCCTACATTTAAGCTGCCATTATTTTAGCTCATTTTCCGTGGCTTAGCAGAAATTTTACAACTATGCACTGATTTCTTTTGAAACTGCTGATTTGCCTTTAGTTATTGACCCTTCGGTTTTTCTACTGAACTGGAACTGAAAACTCAGGGTGGGGGCAAGAGTAAAGCAAATGAAACATGGTAACGGCTAAGAACCCTCCAAAGAACTTACAGATACGAATGCATTAAAGAACTGTTATATATTAATTTTTAAATCATATTTAAAACAGATCCTGGAAGCAAGCGTTACAAAGTCAGTTCTATTTTTAAGAAAAGAGTCCGAGTTCAATTTGCATGCATTATGCTGGCTAGTTTAAATAATTGTATCCATGTGTATTGCAGAAACTGCCCTCCCCCTCCCCAATCGTCAAGGTGCACTTCAAGGGAGATCTAAGAGAGGGCTGGTTTAGGGTTAGAAATTGCTGTACATACCTCACAATTGTGAATTAAAAAAAAAAAATCCAGCAATCTCACTCGCTCTCCACAGCCCTGCATGTATTTATTAAGTAAATTTAGCAATAGCTCAATCACCGGCGAACAGGACAGAATGCACTAAAACCACTTCTATGTTTGTTATCTTTGCAAGCAATGTGAGTAGTGGTGTCTATTCTTGCCTCCTGCAAATCTGCAGCAATGTGATGCAAAACAGCATTTTAAAGAAATTCTCTTTTGGAATGCAAATTGTTCTTCCCCCAATTTGGAATATTTTAGCCAGCATGTATCGTACAGTAGTTCTGGAATCGCTGGCATCTGTCATGCTGTCAAAACTGAATCAAAACGCATTGTAATCCTGGGGAAGGGTAACCTTAAATATCAAGGCAACGTTAAAATGCATCCTAAAAAAAATCCCTATAATTGCGATGAACGTTAGAGAGAAAGCGGCCGTCCTTCTGCAGGGAAATAACAGCTTGCTCTACCAGTCTTTCCCCTCCCCCACCCCCAAACTCATGCAACTAATGATGACCTCCCGAAGTGCCGAATTTACATGTTCCAGCATTCATCTGAGGATGAAGGAGAAAAAATATATATATACATAGAAAACCACGAAACAAGTTGCAAACTGCACAAACGCGAGGAGAGAGAGAAAGGGAACTGCAGCTGATTCAGGAGCTATTGCAGAATGAGGAGCAACGGAAAGGAAACGAGGAAGAAAGAAAAGGGGGGAAAAGCCTTAAGCATTAAAGAGTAAGAAGTGAAAAACATTTACCAGCAGCTCGGTCAGTAGCTTCGCTCCCTGACACCATCTACATAGAGAGATAACTTAGCCTAGAGTCTTCGGTCCCAGCTCGCTTTGGAGCAAAATTCCTTTACTTCGAGGGGGCAACACACCCTCAAGAAAGAGAGAGAGGGAAAGAAGGGGGAAAAAATAATCCCAAAGACCAAGACAGGCTTTCCCCCTCCTCCCTCTTACCCGCCCCCCGAACTCCCCAAACGGTGCTCGCTTCTGCACAGTTCGGCCGGCTGTGCTGCTGAGCTGCCGCCGCTGCCGCCGACGTAGCAGCGGCTGCGGGCGCTGCTGCTGGTGTTTCTGCTGCTGCTACTTCGGAAATGAGTAGTAGGAGGAGGATGCCCAAGCACGACCTGAGCCTGCGAGCCACCCAGGACCAATGTGCAACCTGCTCTGGAATCAAACCCATAACACACGCACGCACAGCCAGCGGCTCCTGCACGCGAGCCCTCGCGCGCACACGGGCGCCCGCCCGCGCGCCGCACAGACACACGCGCGCACACATGCACATACACATATACACACACCAGCGTGCAGCGCGCGCGCACGCTCGCGCACACACAGGCGCGCGCGCGCGCGCGCGTACACACACACACACACACACACACACACACACACACACACACACACAGAAAGCTGCATGCCACCCGCCCCGGGGAGAGCGAACCAATCCCCGGGTCCCCAGAGCGCGCGCAAAGGCCGAGGTTGGCGGGGCTGGTTGGTGGCGCTGGGGCCGCAGCAGCTGTGGTTGCGAGGTATTGGGCCAGGGAGGGTTTCATGATTGCGAAAGGGGGGCGCCAAGGCCACGAGCACCCCTTTGTCTGGAGAGGGGACCCTAACCGGGCGTTTCCAAGACCTGATACTGAAAGCGCAAACCCCAAGTGGTGCAGAGTTGAGTTCTGCCTCGGGGTTTGCCAGTGAAGCGTAGGTTTCCTGGCTGCACATACCGAAGGTTCAGATCTGCGAAACCGGATGAACCGGCAGCTGCATCGGGGTCTCTGCACACAGGGGCGCACAGGAGCCAGAGCGTCCTGCGGACACCCAGAGCCTGCCTTGGGTTGTGAGCATGCCCAGTGTTCCGCTGGAACCCCAGATCGCGCCTTCCAGGGTTGGAAGCGCAGAGAGGGGCAGAGCCGAGCTCAGTGGCTTCTAGACTCTATTGAGGGAAGGCAGAGGTTGGTTCCAGAGACCTCAGCCTCTTTATGACTCAGGGGCCCACAACCAGCCCCTGAGGGCACGGTACTGGGGAAAGTAAGCTTCCAGAACTCAGAGAAAAGCGGCTTTTCTTCTTTTTGTACAGGGAATTCCAAAGGAAGCAAGTCCCTGCCCAGGAAGGGCTGATTCAGTTACAGGGTAATTGACAAAAACCCCAGCAGTGCCTGGCGATTGTACTAACAGTTAACAGTTACTGCTTACTTACCCTGTGCAGGCTCTGAGCTATCCGATGCCCGTGAAGTACCTGATTTTTTATCCCATCCAAACACTGTATGATCAACCCTAGATGAAAATTGAGGCCCTAGAATATTTTGCCAACTGCCAGTCAATTATAATCAATGCATCCGGGAACCTAGACCTGGCAATCTGACTCTTAGGCACGGGGGATAAAATGCAGGGTACTGAAAGACAAGTGCCATATGATATCGCATAAATGTGGAATCTAATGAACAAAATAAGCTAACAGGCAAAATAGAAACAGCCGCATAGATCCAGAGAACAGACTGACAGCTGTCAGATGAGAGGAAGGTTGGGGGGCTAGGTGAAAAAGGAGAAGGGTTTAAAAAAAACACACCATGAAACAAAGCACACACACACACACACACACACACACACAAACTCATAGACACAGACAACAGCATGGTGATTACAGAGGGAAAGGGAGAGAAGGGAGGTAGAAGAGGGTGTAGGGGGCATAAAGGGTGATGCAAGGAGACTTGACTTGGGGTAAACACACAATACAATATACAGATGATGTGTTATAGAATTGTACACCGAAAACTGAATAACTGTATAAACCAATGTCACTCCAATACATTCAACTTAAAAAGAAAACAACAACAATAGCACAGGTTACTGATGAACTCCAGGCATTTCCAGAAAGGTGAAGCTGTGGTGGATATTTGGGTGATAACACTCTCGTGATTTTAACTTGCATCTGGCCTGTCTTTACCAACCTACAAATCTGACAATCTGCATGCCTGGAATTTACCAATGTCCTAACACTAATAACATTGGCAGCACTTTTGTCTCGACTCCCACTTTATGTCACCCTTTTGTTAGGTGCTGCTCGCGTACCATCATAATCTTTCCAACAACCCTGAAGTGAAGCGATCTTGTTCCCATTTTACACACAGGGAGGCTCAGACAGAGATGTCCAGGTGTCCCCAAGGGGACAGAGCCAGAATAAGAGGGGTGTAGTTTGTTTGGCTCCAAAGTCCACGTTGTTTGACTAAACGATGTGTCTTTCTTAATTGTATCCCAAATAAAGCCATGAGATGAGGGCATAGCAGTTATTTTTTATTTCATTCAACAAACACATATTGATTTCCTATTAACATCCATTCACTCAACAAATATTTACTATGCATGTACTTCGTGCTTCTAAGCACTATCTCAGAGGTGATGGAAGATGACAGACACATCAACCCTGTACTTTTGGAGTTTTACAGTCTAGCAAGAAGATGCAATTCATATGCTATGATGCTGATGGTGAGCACTTATTAGAAATGTATTTTCCTCCCTTATTCATCTAGCGAACTCATATTTGCCCTTTAGTGCTCTACACCAGTCACTTCTGGGAAGCCATCCGTGATCTCTCTGGCTGAGCCAAATCCCCCTTACTGTATAGACTTTCAAAGCATTGTGTCACTTTTCTCTTTAAAAAGTGTTGCGTTCCAATTTTTCACTTTTGCAGTGATTTGGCTAGTATATGTCTCCCCAGTGCATACCACCCTCAAGACTGTAAACACCTAGAGAAAGGAGTGTGTCTCTTTTCATTTTCCATTAATCTCACAGTACCTGGTAGGATTTATACTCTCTTTTTGCCCCTGCCTCTCCTCTCTCTCTCTCTCTCTCACACACACACACACACACACACACACACACACACACACGAAACAGCTAGTAAATCACAGAGTGGGGACTTGAAACTGGGCCTCCCTGACTCCAGAGTTTCAGGGGAGATTTGGATTTGGGGGGGGAGGGGGCGTGTCACTGTGGGTTTCACAACTTAACCACCTTATAGGGCCTAAGGATACATCTGGGTCTATCAAGATGAGGAGCCATTAATGGCACTTTAAAAAAAATTATCAAATCTTAGAAGGCATTTGAGATTCAGACTTAAAGTTACTTGATCAAGGTCACAGCCAATGTCATAGGTTTTAAACACATGCCTCTCTCACTGAAGACTAGTGGTACAGGATGCCATGAATGGCAGATGGAGTATCCACAGTTTTCAGAGGTTCCTGCCTCAGGGGACTAGCGGGTCCTCGATCAGAGAGAAAATGCTGCAGGGAACCAAGCACACCTTAAGCACCACCCTCCCACCTGTTATCACTCCTCAGAGTCCCACCTTTGTTCAGGCCCCTCTTCCTTTGCCTTTTGAGTCCTTACCTTGCACCTCTCCTGCCCATTCCCAGCCACAGCTGTGTATACAAACCACAGGAAAGTAAAAACAGCACTTTACACAGTTCTGCTTACGGCAGGCTACTGTGCACGCTCAGTGACAAGGCTTTGATTACGAATAGGAAGCTTTTGTTAAACACCTTTCCATTTTGGAGCATTACCTCCAAACGATATTGATGTGAAACTCTTTGCAGAGATTGCTAACCTGTAATAATTCTTACTAGTCTGTAAGAATGAGATGCTTTACTCATAAAATGGAAAAACATCTTGATCCCATCCATTCCTTACTCTGTCCCTATTATTTGTCTCCCCATTTGGATACCCCTCTGTAGGTGTACCCAAAAAAATCCACAAATTGCCCTCATGTATTTACCTCCCTCACAGCTACAGACATATATATCAGCTCTAAATAGGCACCAGCCCTTAACGGTGGATTTATCTTCTGCAATTGTTTGGCTATTAACGTACTCTACATTAAAATACTATAAAAAAGTGGATGATGGGTAGCTAAAAAAAGTTAAATATTAAACTTCTTTCCTTCCCCCTAAGAATAAATTTATTCCCTGTCCCCTAGAGAGTCTTTGAGAACTAGGAAGCTTTCTGGGATGCTTGATAACCCCTTCCTATGTGCATGTGAATTTTGTCATGAGAGCAGCAGAATCATTTAACTAGTGATGAGAATAATGCATGAAGAAAATAAAAAAGGACAACCATCAAGAAAAACTTGCTGAAAACTTGAAATGTTAGTGGATGTTCTGCTGGGGCACCCAGCACATCCACTTTTAAGCCTTCTGAGGAGTGACCTGGTAATTTTAATGTTGAGAACTTTCATGTAGATTGTAGTTACTCCTCACAGCAACTCTCTGAGGTAGGTGCAGACATGATTGCCATTTTATAGAAGAAGAAACAGAGACTCTGAAAGAGCCTACCGTTTATACAATGCCATATAACTACTGAGTCACCAAGCTAGGGTGCAAGTCCAGGTCTGTCTGATGCCAAAACCCATGTGGTGAACGCTGCATCCTGTTGCCTTAAACGTCTCATAGCCCCTTTGCACACGGAGCCAGATGTGGGCACGGGTCAGGGTGATTGATGGTGGTGACGTATCTACACTTGGCATGCATGTATATTCCATCCTACTTCATATATAGTAGTATTTCTGTCCTCCAAGAAAACTCAACTGAGATTAGACAGGCTCTCTAAAACAGCATTATTTAATCTATTTAGCACATTAGAAAACTAATGTGTGTGTGGAGTTTGGTGGCTGGGACCAATTAAAATGAGTGTCATTGGAGCAAAGACTTCTGAGTCTTCTTGGCTGCACCTGGATTCCCTTTGCTTGTAACTAGCACTGGAGTGTAGGTGCCAGTCATTTCCCAGGTTATTCACCCTTAGTGGGTCTTCTGCTCAATGACCTAGAGTCCTCTGCAGGGCATATGCTGGAAAAATTTCACTCTCCTACGGATGGGAAATTTAGCAGTGGTGAGAAACTGAGCTTTTCAAAATCACTACAGCTCTCCATGTTTATTTCCAATGTCTGTAAATATCTTTTTGAAGATTCCATAGATGTGACAATTTCCTGCTTTCAAGAGAGGCCAGGAAAGCCCCTTCAGAATGTGACTACTCAGGTGCCATGTAGTTCGCCCATGATGCAGCATTTGCATTTTGCATGGAATAGCCTGTGTAGAAAAGGATAACTGATTAGGAAAGAGACTGTATCTTGAATGGTAATCATTCGTCTTTCCAGAAATCAGTCAGAGAATAAATATGATGCCTGAGCAGCTCACACAGGTATAGTAGCATCTGAATTTAAATTCTTAAATCCCCTGTATAGTTGCTCAGAGCCTACATGCTTTAATTTTATGCAGTATTCTAATAGGTCTGAATTTACAAGTCCTTAGGGAATTAGAAAACAGGAGGTAAATTGTTATTGCTAGAAAATTAAGAATAGCAAGAAGTAGGAACTAATAAGCAGAGAATAAAGGAGATACAACTTAAAATTTTACATCAAATATTTGAAAGGCTTCATTGAACTCACAGGTAAGCTTCCAAATGCCCGATACTTCAAGAGACCTTCTGGGATCTTGAGATTATAATATTGTAGAGCAGCAAATGATCTTCATAGTGTTCACTCTGAATCCACGCTTGATTATTACCTGATGCCAGAAAAATAAAGCCTACATTCCCCAGTCCATCATTTAAGGGTCTCCATGATGTAGCTCAGGAGTGGCATGTGCTTGTCGTCCCCTTAACCGATGCGTTTCAGTACCTCTGATTAGCAGTGACTGCCTGGAGCAGTGTCCAAAAGGGGAATTGAAGGTCACATCCATGTGCTCTACACAGTTCTGAGATTGACTAGTGATGGCTGTGACTGGTGGGGACCCATAGAGGGCTGCCTTTCCCAACTCTAAGGCCGTTGTTCATTTCCTGGATATGTCTTCTAACCTTCTTCCCCACATAGCTCTAGGCAAAATCAACGATTCCCATGCAACCAGACTTTCCTTTGTTCATGGTTCCTCCTGCCCCCCATTAATTTTTCTCTATCTGGAGCAACTCCTCTGCCCACATCATGTCATAATCCAATTCCTCCTTTAATATTCCACTCAGTTGTCATCTACTTCCAAAAGTCCTGATGGAATGCCCCATGCCCTTCTTCTGAACACTCACCAGGTCTCCCTTATATTCAAGTTATTTCTGTTCTTGCCTTCTCTTTTCTGCTGGACAACTCTTTGAATTCAATAACCTTGTTTGGATCATCTTTGAGTCCATCACTGCGATTTGCACAAAAGACTTAGACTGAATAAAGTGTATGTTATAGGAATATATAAATAAGTGAATGGCAGGTGCTCAATATTTGTTGAATTAATGAACATAAGAGTATTATTACTACTCTCCTGCTCTGCCACAGTGAGATTAAGTTATGTTCTGTAGGCTACAGAATGGGGCTAAGGTTGTGGAAGCTCTTTGAGTAGCTAGGCTTTAAAGATATGGCAATAGAGTCTCAGCTCTCCAGGGGTTCCCAGGCCAGGAGAAGAGAGAGGAAATTAGGTCAGTATTACAGGTGACATTGATACTTGAGACTCACTGGGGATTTTTTGTCTTAACTTTGCTGGCAGGTCAATAAAAAGCTGATAAGCACAGTAGGTTAGATAATCTTACATACTATTTTAATGCATTTAATGTCAGCAGGCCTCACCCTAAAAGGACACTGTGCATGCGTGTGTACGTGCATGTTCACATACTCATGCTTGCTGGGATGCAAAGAGTGAAAGGAGTGTGTAGAGATTCCACAAAATCTCCTGAAATGTCTCCCCAAAAAAGAAACCGAAGATTCCCTTAAGATTCAAGAGAAAACATCTCGCTGAATAAATCTTATCTTTCAAGAAGCTTAATACATTGTAAAGAGCATTTTCACTGATTGGCAGAAATTCTTTCTGATTAATTAATTAGTTAATGTTTTCAAAGCACTTTCAAAATGAAAAACATTGGTGAGGGCTACATAATTGTTAGTTTTACTGTGTTCCTGCTTTTTCACATGACTAGGTTTGTTTTCCTCCCAGGCTGCTCACCACGACCAGGTAGCTTCCCAGAGGCATGCTGTGAGACACGCTCAGAGAAAAGGGACAGAGAGATGGGTTGCCAGTGATCAGGGAATAAGAGAAAAGGACTCTGAATATAGATTTTAAATTTATATTTGAAATATAGCCATACAAGAGGATGAAGAGGAGCATTGTGCTGAAAACTAGAGAGAGACTCGACTAGGAAAATTCCATCCACTCTTTAGCAAAGAACCCCACGTGTCTTATGTGAGGCCTGGGTTAATATCTATATGATTAAGGAATAGCAATGACTAACTTTTACTAAGGGCTTATTATGGTCTAGGCATCGGTCATATATTAATTGATTTTCTTCTTCAAGCAACTGTTTGAGTTATTATTATAATAAACATATTACAGGCGAAGAAACTGAGAACTAGAAGGTGGAATTCACCCAAAGTCATGAACAGCTTGGAAGTGACACCCCACATTTCTTGACCTTGATGCTGGGAGGAGGCAAAGGAGGGAAGAACGAAGAGGGGAAAATGGGAGAAAGTGAGAGAGAAATTCCAACCAAGTCCTACCCTTGCACTGTCTGATGACCCACAGATAGATTAATAAATGAAAAATAAATGAGCCAAGATGTTTTATTGGTGAAACACATCCACACGGCAAAGGTGATTTAGCTTCGTTTCCAAAGTGAATATCTATATTTAAAATGTACAGGATCACCTAACATTCTGTCCACAGGCCCTGGCCCCCAACATCCTCATTACCGTCAAATGACACGGCACCCCGGTGAGAATGAATTCCTGGGTTATGAACCTCCCATTGCCCTTTGGCTAAAAGCAACAGTCCTGTCATTTCTTTAAAAGCACCTTGATGGAATGGAAGAGCTAAGGCTTCAGAGGAGAGCTTCAGATCATCTCAGCCCCTTACTAGCTGTGTGACCTGAGTCCGCATTACCTAACATCTCTGAACTTCAATCATCACATTTATCAAATGGGGGCAAATAAATCTTCTCTCTTAGATGTGTTGCTAGCATTCTTTGTAGCCATATGTGGAAAGTGATGAGCAATGCTTACTTAGCAAATAGTAGGTGCTGTATAAATTCTCATATCCCCTCTCAAACTCATGTGGCCTGGCCTGTTGTAAAACGCGTGAATAAATCCCAACAGCAGGTTCCAGAGTGCCAAGGATGGTGAAGGGAGCAAAGTAACGCCAGAAAACCCACCGTATGGCTCAGCTGTGTCCCCCCAGTAAGGAACATGGCAGTGAGATGAACAGGGTATCTAGTCTCTAGAATGTGCAAGCTCATTCTGAGAACAAGTACCTGGTATGGGAACCAGCATCCAGTAAGCAGGTATCTGCAGTGTACTGGTCTCCCTGGCTGCCGGGTTCTCACTCACGAGGTGTAATCAATGAAGCTCTTTTCTGATCTGAGCTCTAAAGACGCTAAAGCCATAGAGACAAGAGGGGGTTGGAGGGGTTGCAGAGCCCATCTGACCCTTTCCGTCCACAAGCCTGGCAACCGCAGGCAAATGAGGTGGCCTCTTTAGGTCTCAGTTTTTCTCAGCAAATAAGCAGTGACTAACATCAGCGCTGCTGTGAGTAGAAGATGAGCTTACCCATGGAAAGGGCAGGGAACACGACCTGTGGTAGCGGTGGTATTGCACGTGGTGTAAGCGTCAGCGGCTTCCAGGATAAAAGATGGTGCTTCACGTAAGCAGTTCAGCACTGGGCACGTGAAGGTATTTTTTTTTTTTTAAATAGAAAAATAAAAAGCATGCGTTCGACTTGCAAACGTTGATCATGTGATGTCTGACACAGTAGCCATGCGTAATACACAAGGATTGCGCATTTGAAAGGTGGCTATTCAAATGGAAATAGGCTGTAAGTATAAAGTAGCAAATTTTGCAAACTGACTATTAGACAGAGAACGTGAAAGGTCTCCTTCATCATCTTACATTGAGACTATGTTGAAAGGATGATGTGTTGGGTGTCTTCTGTTTAGCAAAGTATATTAAAATGCAAAAGGAAGGCAGTTCACGGAGGTGTTGGGAGGAGGGAGGAAGGGCGGAAGGGTGGCAGCAATAGCACAGAAGACCTGCCTTGCAACGTGCAGTTCTGCTCAGGAGCCGCAGAAAGGGCCAGACGCTGCTCTCCTTCATAGGAGGTTTCAAGAGGCCTCGGGCACCTGGGATGCTGTGGGCCTCCGGCGCACTCCACGCTCTGAGAGGCCGCGTGTACTGGGCACCGGCTCAAAAAGGAGATCCCGAATGGGTGGGAATTCAGCTTTCTATTGTCCTTTCTCTTTTCTGCCTCAAAGCCTCTGAACAGTTGCCAGCCATCAACAAATACGCTCAGAGAAGGAACAGGTTAAGGGGAGGTTAGAGCTCTGCCCAGAAACCCGGGAGGAGGCGAGTCGCAGTAAGAACACTGTCCTCACCGCATCTTCCCAACCTGTTTCTTTGGGAAGGAGGCAACGCCCGATGCCAGGCTTCCGAAAGCACTGGGAAGTGCCCCGTGATGACCTCACGGGGACTTAGAGGGGACAACGCCTTCCGCAGCGCGGTGAAGTTTGAGAAATAGAAGTGGGAAGAGTGTTTTGGATTCTGAGATGTAAAACCCTGTGTGTTTTTGTTGTTGTTTTTTTCTGGTCAGTCCCCATTCCACCCTCCACCCCCTAAAGGAACACTTCCAAGATATTCTGAGAGAAAAGGTTGCCAGTTCGTTGTAGGAGAGGATTAGTATTATCAGCGATCAAACTGTGAGTCTTCTGGCAAACCTAGGAGGGACAGAAGCCAGCTCCAGTGAGCAGTTTCTATAGAAAACAGAGAAATCACCTTTGTTCTAGGGTCCCCAGACAGGCAGCATCCAGCACCCCCAATGAGCAGGGCACCTATTCTTAGAACAGATCAGATATGAGGCACATGGCCCTCCTTTCGATTTTATGAAAAAGGCCAAACACTCAAGGTCAAGGCAAGCAATAAACGAAGTGGCTATTAAAGGATTTAGTTTAGGAAATGTAATTTTCCCATTCCTACCCCCAACCTCATCCCACATGGGTTCCAAACCTTTACAGAGAGTTCTGACAAGCCAGCGCACAGCCACAGCCATTGAAAGGATCAAAAAGAAGAGCAGAACTAAGGCCAAGAATATACACAATCCACATTTCAGCTGGAGAGAAGGCAGCAAGGAGGAAGCTAGACATGGCTCTGTTAAGGAGCTGAGAGTCCCTCCTTTCCCTGAACCCCCAGGTAAATGGTAAGGGGTGGCAGCACAAACTGATCTGATAACCTAGCAGGGAGAAAAGTAGAGGAGGCAAGAGACTCCTGGAAAATTCCTGTTGATAATATTTCCTCACCAAGGATCTCCTTAGGAGCCACGTTTCCCCCTGATAAGGCCAAGTTCTGTCCATGAACTTATTTTTTTAAATCTCCTTACCCTATAGATTGATTTTAGCATGCCATTTCCTTCCTAAAAACCTTCCACTGCTCCCTACTGCCTTAACAATGGCATTGAAACCCAACACCAGGGCATGCCTTACCCCTGACCATCTATTTCAAACCTACCATCAAGTACTCCTTCCCCACTTACCAACCTGACACCCCATTTTTCGATAATACACAATCACTGTTGTTGTTGTTAATAAATAAATTATGCTGTGTTTTGACATGTCTTGTTTCCTCTCCTTTTAATATTCTCCTTTTTCTCTCTGTAGTCACCCTTCAAAGCTTTGCTTACCAGAAAAACAGGAGGTTTTACCACCTCTTATATTTAACAACATCACTGCCTCACTTCTATAGTAAATAATTATTTAGGGGTTTAGGTCTATGTCTTATTCTTATTTATGTTTTAAATGCTTGCCAACAAAAAAGCAACCCATTAGTTTTTTATTCCCCTTCTCCCTTTCCCCTCGTACCCTCCTCCCCCCCTCCCTCCCCCCCCTCCCCACACACACACAAAGACTTGGGTATTCAGAGTGTGAATAGAAGTTTTCTTCACCTATGTTATAATGGTAATGGTGGCTGAGATCATGTGATCATGACTAAAGCGAACACCACCATCTGGTGGCAACACATGCAAATTGCAGTATCAAGATTTAAGATGGGTAATCTTTGGAAATTTCTAGCTGTAAACTTGAATTTTAAAATCTGAATATACTTAGCCTTACCAACTTATGATCATTTGAGTAATATGTCTTTATGTTGATTACTAACATATAACTTCAAAGATACTTGTAATTCATTTTATTAAGTTTGCCCAGTTATTTTCAATTTTAAAAGAATATGTATATACTTTATTCATATGCTATTTCACATAAGTTCTATTTAATAAAGATGATTTTTAATAATGTATTTACAGTACAGTATATTTTCATACTAATTATTCACATTTATTCCTTCAACAAATGAACCTACTGTATGCAAAGCAATACATTAGATTCTACATTCTGTGAAGTGTTGTCTTAGATTAAAAGAAATTAATGTCAGTGCATGTGCCCAGCACTTGGCCAACTAAAAATTTCTATCAACTGGTCAATTCCATGCATGAAATGGTTGCTGCCCCTTTTAATTAATGCTCCTTAGGCACTGCTGTTGCTATAGGTCCTAAAGAAGCTCATACTTATCAAATAAAAAATGCCATTCGGGATAGGTTCACAATTTAATATTTTCAGCTGGAGTAATATCTAAAGAGATAATTCTCCCCAAATTTGTAGTAACCCTTTTTTAAAAAAACTATTGATATTTAGAGAACAAGGAAGGGAGAGGGAGAGAGGAAGAAAAACACTGATGTGGAAGCAGATCTGCTACTTCCTGCAAAGCCCCCTACCGGGGATCGAGTCCACTACCCAGGTGCCCTGACTGGCAATCAAACAGCAACTTTTCTCCAATCAACTGAGCCGTGCAGGCCAGGGCTGTGGTAGTCCATCTTAGAACAGTTTATTAAACACAATACCCTGTTCTATGATCCCAGAGAAAAATCTGTGGTGCAGTGTTATCGCACTGTGGCTGGACAAACATAAATGCCTTTCTTGTGCCATTAGAATTCTGTACTTGTTCCTCTATATAGTCGTCTGATATGGGGGGTGAGGGGGTATTATAGAGGAAATGACAAAGCTGCTCTACATACGCTGGCTGCCACTCAGAGGCAGATGTAGCCTACATCTCCATTCAGATACACAATGTAGCGCCAAAGTCAGACTGCGGGAGGTAAGAATTCCTTAAAGTGACACACTGTGTTGTGAAGGTAAGAAGTTGCAGACTGACTTGCACCCCGGTCTGAGTTTCACTCTTTGCATGCTTGGGAACTGAGAATTCATATGGAGGCCCCACTGAACATCTCCACCTCGCCGGCTTCTCCCTGTCTCTCATCTCTTCTGCAAATCGTCACCAGGTTATGACCCTAAGTCATCCCTGCACCCGTCAGTGTTACTTGGCTGTTTCTCCCCCTTCAGCCATCCAAGGAGAAAAGCTCGCTGCGGCAATCAAAGCACCTGGTGATGTGGCCCCGCCTTGGTCACACCAACACACCTGCTCCACTCGCACTTCCTCCCGTTGACGCCTCGTACCATTTCCCAACGCTCTGTGGTTTCTCGTCTTGTTTTTCTCTTTCCGGACCAGTGCTTCTCAGACTGTAATGTGCACACAGATCATGTGGGTTGGCAGATTCTGACTCGTGGGCTCTGGGACAACCTGAGACTCCACATCTCTAACAAATGCCAGTGTTGTGGTGTCAATGCGACTGGCCCCAGGACCACAAAACTTGTGGAGGAACAGCGATCTCTTCTATTTCACAACATGCTCATCTACTCCCATTTGCACCTCTGACCTTTCTGACTTTTAAAATAAGTACCTCATTTTAAAAATACATTTTTATTCATTTTAGAGAGGAAGGGAGTTGGGGGGGGAGAGAGAGAGAGAGAGAGAGAGAGAGAGAGAGAGAGAGAGAGAGAGAGAGAGAGAGAGAGAGAAGCGTCAATGATGAGAGAGAATCACTGATCAACTACCCCCTGCACGCCCTCTGGTGAGCCACACCAGCTGGGCATAAAATAGTTACCTATTCTTGACAAAGCAACTCTGAACCTCCTCCTTTCCTAACACTTCCCCTAGTCCCTTTAGCCTGGGGTTTTCAACTTGGCTGCACACTAGAATCACTTAGGGGAACGTGGAAAATCCAGCTGCACAAGCATTTGCCAGGTCGATTAAAGTCAGAATTCTGGGGTTGGGACCAAGGCCTCAGTATTTTTATTTTTATTTTGGTTTTTTCAGCTTCTCAGGTGATTACAACCTGCAGCCAAGGTTGAGAACCTCTAACCACTGCCTTTGGATGGAAGTGACTTTTTCCTTTCAATACCTAAAGCTGTTGGCTTTTACCTGCTTTTTGAATCCTCAGTGAAGGATTCTTGTCGGCATAGGTACTGTCTCTCCCCTATTCACACACACTGTTTCCGAGGACAGGATGCTGGCTCCCTCTGGATGGGTTGAATATCTTAGCCCCAAGGCCTTGATGCCTTGGTTTTCTTCTCCACTCCTTGGAAGTAATCACAATAGCTGCATCATCAGGTATTTATAGTGAGATCAAGCATATGCAGCGCTGAGTGCTGGCTCACAGATCTACTCCACAAATGCTCCGCCATTATTATTATTAAGTAGTCTTCTTTGTTTCGCACTGTCTAACATAGCTGTAAGCAGTCAATAATCATTTGCTGGATGAATAAGTCAATAGACGTTGGAGAATAAATCATATTTAATTGCTCTAAAATAAACCCAGAGTACCAGCCTTCTACCGAAAAAGTTCAACTTAATGAATGTTATCACTTTATATAAGTGCTTGTAGATATCTATACCCGTCTGGTGATACAAATCTAAGAAGAGGCAGATAGTCTCTTACCAATGAAAGGGGCCAGACAAATAATAATAATGACTATGTTTCAAAAGCAATTTGTTTTGAAACGCAGTCCGGAGCACATGCCAGCTAAAATTCACTAAGTCCGCTAACATAAAACTGCATAGCTGCATTGGAAATGCTGTTTCCTGGAGAATACTTTGAAAACTAACCCCAACCTCAGCAAGCACTACATTTCATAATCTTTAAAATGTGTGTGTCATCTATCCCTCTGTCACGAGCAGTGCCTCCCCCCCCCATTGGAAGGACACTATCTTGGCAACCAGAAATGTAAACATCTCCGCTTTCTAAACATCCTTAAGCCAACAGGACATTTCCTCACCATTGAGCAGTCAAGCAGGCAGGTGACTGGAGGCGCTCCACATACCGCAGAATGTGAAGGAACAGGTGAAGCCTGCCTATTACCCGTGTGAATAGAGCCCCTTTGTTGGAGTCCATCCTACTGGAATGAATAGCGTCTGTTATGTTTATTGATTACACCCTATGTATTGAGGTAGAGGTGGCCCGAGCTGCCCAGAAGAATAATCAGGTGCCATTGTGTGCCTTTCATTTTGGCAAGGCCAGATCATCAGTCAGAAATTCACTTTTACATTCTAAACAAAATGTTCGATATTCTTACATCCCACAAGAATAAAATCAAGCAGGAAAAGAAATGTCTTAAGCAAGTCTTATCGAAGTACTTTTCACCATCTCTGTGGCTGCCAACATAGTCCTCAGCACCACTGACCTGGGCTACACGCACCCCCTCCCCCGGTCTCCACCTTCTTCCCACACAGTTAATGTCGTTAAAGAAGTCCCATCTGATGCTGGCCCTGACCCTGTTTTTTTTTTTTTTTTCTAAGATTTTTAGAGAGAGAGGGAAAAAGAGGAGAAGAGAGAAAGAGAGAGAAACATCAATGATGAGAGAGAATCACTGATTGGCTGACTCCTGCATGTCCCCTACTGGGGCTGGAACCAGCAACTCAGGCATGTGCCTTGACCGGGAATTGAACCGGTGTACTGGATGATGCCTAAACAACTGAGCTACTAGTACACTGACCAGGGTGGGCACTGTCCCTCTTAAAACTGTCCATTGACCTGCTATTGTACTTGTATTGAATAAACTCCAGACTCCTTGGTGGTCTTACGTGACCTCAGATGGTCTAGCCTCGCCTGTTCAGCTGACCTCCCACTCTGCGCATGACACAACGCAGCCACACAGCCGCTCGCTCTTCTGCTCTGGTGGCATCAAGTTTACTCTTCTCTACCTGCCAACCTTTTCCTTTGGCAATTGCCTGGGGCTCTCTTTCCTGGGATTGTGCAGCTCTTTTCCCTCACTTCATCCTCCCACAGGTGCTCTCTAGCTCACTCCCCTCTTTTCCCTTAGCAGTTACTACCGTGCACAAACATTTTATTAATTTGTTTACTTGTTTGGCATCTGCTGCCACAGAAGTTCTTTCACCATTAAAGATTCCTGGCTTCAAGCAGTACCTGACACATTGTAGGGGTTCAATGCATAGTCATGCTAGTAAATGAATGAACTTAGCAACATTTTTACCTTCAATTATTTTTGCACATAACATTCAGTAATGTTAGTGTTTTCCCCTAAAACACAGATCTATCCCCTTCAATGAAAAAAATAAAATCAGAGACATTTCTCCTAAATGGGAATTATTTTCCTTTGGTAACATTATTAAATATCATATTTGTTATCTTATGGGCATTGGAAAACAGTAGACTTGCTATTGACAAAAAGAGTTGAAGCAGACACATAGCTCTATGTTTGATTATCTGTCATTATTACACATGGTATATCTATATGGAATCATATGATACATATTCTTTTGCGGCTGTCTCTTTTCATTGACAATACTATTTTCAAGGTTTGCTTGTGCTGTAGTGTGTACAACTATCTTCTTTTTTATCATTGACTAATATTCCATTGAAGGGATATACCATGTTTTATTTATACATCCATCAGTTGATGGGTGTTGGGTTCTTTACACTTTTTGGCTACTACGAATAATGCTGCTATGGCATGTATGCACAAATTTGTACCCATAAGTATAAGTTTTGTGTAGATATGTGCTTTCATTTATCTTTGGTGTGTGATAACTCTTTGATTAGCTTTCTGAGGAACTGGCGAAACTGTTTTCTAAAGTCATCGCAATATTTGAGATTCCCACCAGCACTGTTCCAGTTTCTCCACATCCTCATCAACATTTCTTATAGTCTAGCTTTCTTAATATATCGATCTGAGAGAGTGTGTAGTGTTAGCTCATTATGGTTTTGATTTGCATTTCCGTAGTAACTACTGATGTTGAGTATCTTTTAATGTGCTTATTGGTATTTGTATATATCCTTTAAAAACACCTATTCTGATCTTCTGCTTATTCTTTAATGGGATTGATTTTCTATTTATTGAATTTTTACAGTTCTTTTGATATCCTGGATACAAATCGCTAGATGTATGATTTGCAAATATTTCTCCCATTCCATGGGTTGTTTTTTCACTTTCTCAATTGTGTCTTTTTTTTTTTTTTTTTTTGGTGGTGGACTTGATTTTATTGGGGTGGGCGCTGCAGGAGGGTGGACTGGGCTGGGCTGCTGTGTCAGGTAAGTGTTCTGCCCGGAGGCAGACGGAAGCCTGGCACCTCCACCCGCCACCCACCCGGGTTAGTGGAACATGCAAAGCTCAGTCAGAGGGTGGAGGCAGGAAGGGAGGAGCCCCGGGGGCCCGGGGCTGGGCGGAGCAGGAGGGTGGGCTGGGCTGGGCTGCTGTGTCAGCTTAGACAGTCCATCCGGCATCACCCCCTCGCCCCCCCCCCCCCCCCGCCCCAGTGCAGGGCTGGGTTAATTGTGTTCTTGAATCGCAAAAGTTTTTAAATTTTGATCTCTAACTTATCTACTCGTTGTTGTTGTCTATCATATGCAAAAATTCCTAACTCAAGATCACAAAGACTTAGTTCTAGAATTTCTCCTAGGATTTTTATAGTTTTAGCTCTTACATTTAGATCTGTGATTAATTCTGAGTTAGCGTTTTGTGGATTTTATGCAAATTTGTGTAATGCCAAGGCTGGTTTTCTTTTCTTTTTAAAATTTTTACTTATTGACTTGAGAGAGAGGAAAAGAGATGAGAGTAGGTGGGAGAGAGAGAAGGAGGGAAACATTGATCTGTTGCTCCACCCATCTATGCACCCACTGGCTAACTCTTGTATATGCCCTGCCCAGGGTTTGAACCCGCAACCTTGGTGTATCTAGACAACTCTAGCTGACTGAGATATGTGGTCATGGCTGTTTTTCATTTTTAACTTCTACTATTGCTCTCCTGTTACAATATAAGAAAATTAGGCAGCAAAAACTGTAGAAGTTAAATTAGGGACATTTCTCCCATTGGCATTAAAATGCCAAGAGTTTAAAGATGATGCAAAAACCGATGAGAGTTAAATTCTCTTCTACCTTTATGTAAGGGGCATCTATTTCTGGAAGCCAGCTTGCATATTAGGTCCTAACATGTATAATCTTCCTTAAAGGATTTCTAAATTAAAAAAAAAAAAAAAAAAGATTTTTTTTTTAAATTGGAGCAAATCCTATAGAAAATGTAAAAATAACCATAAATCAAGACAGGTCTGTGGATAGACAGTATATTTAAAGCACAATGCATTTTTATTTATACTCTAGCAATTTTCAAACCGGTGTGGCACAGCACACTGGTGTGCCAACAAGAATAACAGTAAACACAACAAGCCATCCGGTGTGAATGACTCAGAATTACTAGTATATCTATTTTTTTTTGTCAGATCAACAACAAAAAATACATTTTTTGGTGGGCTGCAGAATTTAGTAATTTTTAGTTTATGTGTGCCCTGAGATGAAAAAGGTTGAAAATCACTGCTATACCAACTTCACTGATGCTCCACGTTAGAATTGCTGAACTTGATGATATTGATGTCCGAGAGATATAGTCTGTATGTTCTACTGACTGAACTAATGCACCCTTATAGCTTTAAAAGATTAGAACCACCAACTCCAGGGTTTTATTTTTAAATGATAGCCCAGCCTTAATACTTTAAAAATATTCAAATGAAAAAAAAAATGTAGCTGCAAATAAGGCTTCTCACAGTCATCCACCCTTTCTGATCACTGCTTTACAGCCTTTTCCCTTAAACTCTGAAAGGACAGCCAGATGTGTCGGAGATCTACAGCTGTGCCATTTCTTGACACAGCTGGTGCCACCTTGTCAAAAGAAAGGCTCTCCTCTCCAAATACGTGCAAGCCCTGTGTAAGTAGATACAGTGTAAGCTATGTACCCACCGCTATTGATTCCGCCCATTGGCAGCTGAGGTGTTTAATACATCCATCCTCTCTGTAATGTCATTTGAAAGCTCTTTGAGGATTAGGAAGGCGGTTTGTCTCAAAGGTATTCTTCCTGGAGCAAAGGCCAACTCGCCCCGCAGTCGCGAGGGCTCCGGCAGAAGCCGAAGTGAGGAAAATGAAGCAGAGACATTCGAACTTGCCACAAATAATGCTTTTTAAAAAGCCCCAGAAGAACGTGCCTTGCTGCTTTACATAAGGCTACAATGCATTAGCTCATGTACTCTGACTGGAGAAAGTTTATTTATTCAGTTATGTCCGCCCCAGGCAAATACCAGATAAATGCTTACAATAGCAGGTTAGCAGGTGTTTCCGCTGCAGACATTAGTACCTCCGTGATGTGCAGTAACTGTTGGGCTGCTTGCCGGGGCTCTGGCCCACGTGGAAATTGTCAAAGCCTTCAGTGATTTGCAGGAAATGAAAAGACCGAGATTTGACTGTAGTATTTAGATCAATAGAGAGTGGGGTACGTTTGCGCGTGGATAATTGGTCCACAATAGATTGCACCACATGCAAAGCACACGCAATCTACATACATCAAGAGCTTCTCCATCATTCTCCCTCTCCATTTGCCTTTTCGTTTATCTACTTATTTGGAAAAAAAAATATCCTGCCATTATGTTCCAACGCCTCACTAACTGCACCCAGGGCTAATAAATTCTAGAGACTTCTTCAGTTCACTGTTACTATTCTGTGGAATATACCTTCAGTTTACAGAGTACAGCTATAGGCTTCTTTCTCCCCACGATCCAATCCCTTGTCCTGTGTGCTTAGCAGCCCACTGAACTGCACTGATGTGAATGAGGCCTGAAATGTTAAACACAACTTGTAATATCAAAGGTTTTCGTATCAAATAATTTTGTTCCTAGAGGATCCCAGGGAGATTAGGGATGCACGTGGTGTCTGAAATGCCCACCAGCTACATGAAAGATCCCAGCAGTAGATGGATAATTACCAGCTCACACTAGGAATACAAAGAACACAGCCAGTTTATCCTGCCCGTGTAAACAGACATGAGAGTTTTTTTTTTCCTGGGAATTAGGTCCAGATAAAACTTACTGAATACAGCACCTAAAATAACTGCAGACATCTGTCTGATAGGAGCTTTTATGATCGGGCTTGAGGTAGTAGTTTCCTTACAATGACAGTTGCGATGATTGCCAAGCCCAGCTGAGAAGCAAAATGTGTAAGTCTGCGCTTTCAAAGCAGCCCCCGTTTTAACTTCTCGGAAAACCTGTGAAATACGTTTTTCATAACTGGGAATGCTGCACTGATTTTCAGGGTGTTGCTTAGGCTGCTGTTTTGCACTCTGTGTGGGAGAATTCCTGACTCTGGGCTCTGGGGGAAGGAGTGAGAGAATACGTCCACTTCAGACTAGAAATGTAGGTTTCCTAAATCGAGACACTGGGGTTTCCTTATTAGAGAGAGTCCAACTGAAATAATGCACCTGAAATTCACTTCCCCAGGAGGCCCTGCTGTGACAAATGTGAAGTGTTAAATATAGAAAAGGATGGGCAGCCACCAGCAAAGCACGTACATTCGTTCTCAAAGGGGGCGATTTTGCTCTGCTGACAACATCTGACAATCTCTAGAGATATTTCTAGTTTTGACAACCCGGGGGCAGGGTGGGTGGGTCCTATGGGCATTTGGTGGGTAGAAGAAGACAAGGATGCTGCTGAACATCTGATGATAGCCAGGACAGCCCAAATAACAAAAAAAATGTTCAGCCCCAAATGTCAGTACTGCCAAGTGTGAGAAACCGTGGTAGAGAGTATTGAGGCAACTACCTCAGTGGCTCAGAATGAGTTGAGGCTTGGGATTGAATCTCCACTTGGCTATCAACCAAAGGAGGGCTGCTCTGAGACCACACAGAAAGATGCCTTTGCTTGAGTTAATCAGTATAAACATCCAAAGGCTATGGAGGTTCCTTCAGAGTGCAGGCTGAGATCAGCCAGTCAATTTTATCTGGTTTTAATCCATCATGAGGAGCAAGCATTCCCACAGGAGCAGACAAGGTGAGGTGACACATCTGAGGACAAATGTTACAGCCAGGGACATGCTCATTCATTGGCATAACCTCACTTCTGCAAGGACCATTATTTAGTTAAGGTTTTTTAAGTATTGTGAAGACAGAAAATGCCCTGTAAATGCTGAGTATGATTGTTTTTGTTTTTCTAAGGAACTATTTCTGTGAGTGATGTTACAGCCCAGATCCACACATGGACATCACTTCGTACCCATGTGTATTTTTTTTATTTTAATTTTTGTTATTCCTCACTGGAGTATATTTTTCCATTGATTTTTAGAGACAGTGGTAGTGAGGGGGAGAGAAACACCAATGTCACATTAATTGGTTGCCTCCCTCATGAGCCCTGACCAGGGCTGGGCATGGTCCTGCAACTGAGGTACGTGCCCTGGACTAGAATCGAACCCAGTACCCTTCAGTCCACAGGTCAATGATCTATCCACTGAGCCAAACCAGCTAGGACCCCATGTGTAGTTTTAAGGAGAGGTGACTATAATTTGTAATCTACATCATGTCATCTTCTTTGCACTGTGAGTTAAAACAAATTAAATAAACCTTAATTAGAAAGGGTCTTATCTACTACCAAAAGGTAGCTGGTTGATATTCTGAGTAAATGCAGGTTAGTTCCTGGAAAAAGAGTACCCAAAAAACTCCAGAATTATAAAATCAAGACTGAATTTCCATGATATTAACTGTATGGATGAAACGGGTAAAATTCCTCAATATATTTTAATTGTTTTCAATCATCTCTCTCTTTTTTTTTTTTTGGTGTTACATTTAAAAAACAATAAAACTGAACATTTTCCCTGTTTTAGTGAAAATTTGCCATCCTAGTATTTTCACCTTACTAAATTTCTTTTGAACTTTAATCGTGCAGAGAAGTCTCTTAACACATTGTCTGATAAACAAATAAAAGAAAAATTAATAACAAAATAAAACCTGTCTTCACCAGGCCTATTAAATTCAAAATTATAGAGTGATTGCTTAGTATATAACTGCTGACATATTTCTAAGTTATTTTAGACTTAATTTCGCAATGGTAATTAATTTCTAAAATGGCAGGATTGTCTTAGGATTCTGATTCAGGTGGCAACTGTCAAACCGTCACTGGATGTAGTAGTCACATTCTGACTGTCATGCCCAAGGCGCTGTGGAAGATATCAATACAATATGGCACACCCCTAATGATCGATCATCACAGTAACACAGGAAGCCGTCGTTCACGTTAGCATGTGTATGCCGATTGCGCTTTTCTACCAGCCTCTTTCATTTTTACAGAAACATACAGGAGAGGGCAGGCAGGTGAAGGCATGTACTGGGGGTAGGGGAAGCTCGGGGGAGGTCAATGGGGAAAAAAAAAGGAGACATATATACTACTATTTGTAATACTTCAAACAATAAAAAATAAAAAATAAATAAAATAAATAAAAAAAGAAACATACAGAAAACCCAGATTTATCAATTGAGTAAGTTCCTGTCCACCTCAAGTCACAACAAACTCTGACCCACTCCCTCCTGCTGACTTAAGGTATCTTTTACATTCAGAGACAGGGAAATTTAAGTCAAGGATTTACAGCAGTAGGACATTCATTTCTGAAAGAAAAGAAAGAACACGTCTTCTATGGAAATGCTAAAACCACAGCATAGTTAAAAACTTGCATTTCTCTACAGGCGAATTCTTCTACCCAGAGCCAAAGTTAGATAAGCCCTGGTGCTTAGCATCTTCCTGTTACCACTTTTCTGCTAGGTCCCCCAACAGGCAGACAAAATATTACTCAGGGCATTAGCATCAGAGGAAAAAAAGAGAAAGAGGGGAGAGAAGGAAGTTCTAATGAAATTATCTATAGTTTTGGAATAAAATAATCTGGAGAGCTATTTCAATGTTCACATTCCTGTAAGTTTTGTGTTTAGGTTTCATTTCCTCCTTTTTTTTTTTTTTTTTTTTTTTTTTTTTTTGGTTAATCCTTACTCCAGGATATTTTTCCATTGATTTTTAGAGAGAGTGGAAGGGAGGGCGGGAAGACAGAGAAAGAGAAACATGGATGTGAGAGAGACACATAGATGGGTTGCCTCCCACATGCACCCCGACAGGGGCTGGGGATAGAGACTGCAATTGAGGTATGTGCCATTGACCAGCATTGAACCCTCAACCCTTCAGTCTGCAGGCCAACACTCTATCCACTGAGCCAAACCAGACAGGGCTCCTCTTATTTTGAATTATGTACAGCTGTTAGCAGTATAGTCACAACCACTACAGCCTTAATCAGTTCCTGCCTCCACGTTCCAACATTCAACATGGCCAAGGGGAAAAGGGACCACAGGAAAGCAGGTAGGGATGAAGGTCAAACTGGTGAGGATGGTCAAGGCACAAAGATCTGGAAACAGAAAGCACTAAAATTTACCAACACTCATCCACACTGGCCATTATTTTATTCCTAGTCTTAATCAAGCAAGTAAATATTTTCAGGTTTTGGAGAGAGACCCCATTTTCCCAAAGAGAATATCTATAAAGAAATGTTGAAGGCTAGTGTGACCATGCCTACTTTTAAACCAGGAGCTGAAATAATCAAATGTCTCTTTATATTTATTAACTAGAGACCTAGTGCATGAAATTCAGGCCTGGTCGCCCCCAGCTGCCCTCCCCTGCTGTCCTGGTCACCCCTAACTGCCCTCCCCTGTTGGCTTGATCATCCACAACTGCCCTCCCCTGCCGGCCATCTTGTGGTGGCCATCTTGTGTGAGGGCATGATGGTCAATTTGCATATGACATCTTTATTATATAGGAATTTAGTTACACATGCATATTCAAGGTTAGATGCTTTTAAATACTATATTTAGGTGTAATGCACACACCATGCCATTCACCTATTTAAAATGCACAATTCATTGGCCATAAGAAACTTGGGTCCTTTGGCTATCACTTTCCCATATGCCCATCATCTCCTGCAGTTCACTAAGTCTCTCTTTGTCTGTGTCTAATCTGCTAAGAAATTTACCCACTGAGTACCTAAATTAGGATATGATATATATATATTTTTCAGTTCTCAAATCTCTATTTTTTCTTCTTTTAGTTCCATTTTTCCATATTGGTATTTTATTTTGTTTCCTTCATGATAGCAAGCATGGTTACTTTAAAATCTATATCCCATAACTTTAATACCCAGAGTCTCAGTGAATCTGTTTTTATAGTCTGTTTGTATTGGTTTCCATTCACATCTGTAAGTTATTTGTGCTAGCTTTTATTTATGTGATCTTAAAACTTTGTGTGCTACTTTTTAAAAAAGCCTACTAAACTATGAATTAAAATATATAGAAATAACTTAAAGATTAGGATAGTGTTATTTTTCCTTAATAAAAAAAATGTTTTGGGGGAAATAGTTAATCTATAACCCCTCAACACAGTTTCAGGATCAGGTTGGTGTAAGCTGATTGGCAGTCCCTATGAGGATGTATCTACTTCCTGCTATTCTAAAGATCCAGTCCCTCAGAGTCACACACCAAAGTGATTAGGGTTTAACAACAGCCAACCCTTCCTTTCCCCTTGTGGACTCTGGACTTCTGATACCTTAGGTTCATGGGCTATTTTAAAGTGCTGCATAATCTTCAGTTTCTCAGGTGATCAGCTCAGTGATCAGACATCCCAAAGGAAATGCATCCCTGAGGATAGGACCTGTTCTCAGATCCTCCACCACCTTATACCTGCTGGCCCAGTAATATTATTTGTTCCCCAGTGGCTTCAAATAGTCACTTATTTGACTTCATCTAGATGTTCTATCTGCCTTCATAGGAAATATTGGTCTCAATTACTGAGTGACTTATTACTAGAAACTAAAGTTCAAATAATCTTTATAACAATATAATACAATACACATTTCTATAATGTAAAAGTTTTTATCATTTAAGTTATAAGTTAAAATATTAAAGTTTAATTTTTTTAGTAAAGAAAGTTGATAAAAAAGTAAAATTGCAAATTACTAAAGGATCATAGTATGAGAAAGGATGAAGGAAACTTTAATACAGCATTAATATTTCTAAAACTAATGAAAAATAGGTAATATTAATAAAAACATAGAAAACCAATATTTAATAACACATATGGTCCATGATTAAGTATATTGTAATATACTAGAGGCCCAGTGCATGGAATTTATGCACAAGTAGGGTCTTTAGACCTGGTCCGCTGTCAGGGCCAATCAGATTCCCCACCTCCTCCTTCCCTCACTCCCTCAGCGCCCTGCTGCCACTCACCCACCATATTCCGTGCCACCCCCTGGTGATCAGTGCACCTCATAGTGAGCAATTGAACTCCCAGTCTCCCAGCTGAACTCCCAAGGGGACAATTTGCATATTAACCTTTTATTATATAGGATAATATAAGTTATATATTAGGAATATATATTAAGAATATATATTGCATTATATATAGAATATGCATATTCTATGTAGTAAACTTGAACTTAAATAATAGGGTTTATATATTATAATGTATGTTTTACATATATGTATATGTTTATCTATATATTTCACATGACCTATATATAACATATAGGTATATATGTTGCCTACTATTTGATTCCAAATTTACAAATAGCTGATGAAAGCTGAATATTCTCACCCACACAATATTGATCACATTTTCAATATTTTTCTTCTGTTGTATTAAAACAGCAATTTATTTTTTTATCCACAATTAAAATGTAATTATCTCTGAGTTAAATGTCCAAAAATGTTATACTAATTCTTTGAAAAATATAATTCTAACAGACTTTTAAATTTTTCCCTCCTTCCAGTGGCCTAACCCAATCCTCCCAAATATTACCAAAAAGAAGCATTTTCTAGACTCTGGTAAATACAACTTAATGGAAAATGGAATTGAAAACAGAGGTGGAATCAGGTAGGGTTAAACTCAGAAATCGTGAGTTTTGTATTTCTAGTGACAATAGCAGATTATTAGGTTGAAAGCTAATTTAAACACATAGTTTGTTTCAGCTGAAATAAACCTATAGAAGGAGATCTTTAAAAAAGATTCATGAGGCAGAAATCAGTTCATCTTTAAGATTTTGATAGAGACCGATTTTCTCCTCTAGTACTTATTAGTGGTATAACCTATTACAAATTTCTTATCTGCTTGTCTATCTGTAAGGTAAGGATAATAACCATTCTACTTCTTGGGGTGCTATAAGGATTGACTGGTACATACAAAAATTTAAAACAATGAAGGGAACTCCACACACACTCAGCAAATGTTACATGTCATCATTGTCGTCATCATCATCATCATCATCATCACCATCACTAAAGGTTAGACAACTTGAAGATTCTTTCATAACTCCAGGAAATTTGAGAAGGTCAGAAGCATCAGATGATTCTATTTTACATACAAAATAACCCCAGAAAAAAATGTATATCAAAAGTCTCCTTCCTGCTCCCTCCTAATGGAATCTGCTGGCTTCATAAGGATGAGGTACTCTGCATGGGATTTGTTTTGATCTTTTCTAGGCAATAAGTCTTGAAAGAATGAAGGGAAACACTATTTTAAATATCCATGTTCCTGGAAACACAATACATACTGTATAGAGGTTAGAAAGTCATATCATAAGTTAATGAATATGACTGATTGAAGAGTAAATGACTTACAAATGAATGTTGGATCACACCTTGTTCAGAACTAGTGTACTCCCCACATAAATTTAAATTTAAATTGATTACCTTTTCATATTTAGTAGTCTTCTGTTGCCCAAATGAGCATAGTTTGACTTCTCCCAGGGATTCAACCTGTCCCTTTAAATAGAGCAGGTCAATGACAAATGTTTTCCGCAAAGGGTCAGATTGTAAATGTGCTAATTCTACAAGCTATATAGTCTGCACTACAACTTCTCAAGTCTTGTGTTGAAGCAGGAAAAGTGGTGACAGGCCCTGTGTAAACAAAGAGGGCACTGCCCTAGCTGGTTTGGCTCAGTGCATAGAGTGTTGGCCTGTGGACTGAAGGGTCCCAGGTTCGATTCCGGTCTAAGGGCATGTACCTTTGGTTGTGGGCACATACCCGGTAGGGAGTGTGCAGGCAGCAACTGATCAATGTTTCTAACTCCCTATCCCTCTCCCTTCCTCTCTGTAAAAAATCAATAAAATATATTTTTAAAAATAATTAAAAAAATAAAGTTTTACTTATAAATACTGCTGGGAGGCTAGATTTCACCTTGAGATTTCACCCTGAAAAGGAACCTAAGGTTGAAGCTTTCCCAGCACAGCCTACAGACTTCTGGAGCTTTTACGCTGCTCTGATTTACAACTATGACAAATGGACATTTATTTAGTCTATATAAAGTGATGTCTGTATCTCAGTTATTCCTACAAAGCGGGTGTTTTCTTTTGGATTAACCATAGTTTGAGATCTTCGTGTGGCTTTTTTTTTTTTTTTTTTTATGGCTAGCTCTGTGTGATATTTATTATTTAAAGAATGCAATCTTGTGACAAAAGAATGTATGCATTATTCAAACAAAATTATTTTTTTAAGCTTCTGGTATATAAAGACACCTTGAGTGTAAGTGTATTTGAAAAGAATTCTTTCTCTCGCATTGTTATGAAGACATCCTTGAGCTGTAACAAATAGTTTGCACATCTGATTCTTTTCAGGATTCCCTCACCTACACTTTTATGAAAGATACTCTATTATTTTAAAGATAATTTGAAAACTACCATATTTCATACTGTAGGGAATGCAGTTTGACATTATGAAAACTATAAAGTTATTTTATCATGAGGGAGGGAAGGAAATCACCACTACTTTTTTCTCTCTTTCCTTTTACTTTTTTGTTTTTATTTTTTGGAAGAAAGCATAGAAGTCTTGAAAAATTGAAACAATCCTTTCAACTTTGGTTCCTGAGCTCTGTGAATTTTTTTTCTTTTTCTTGAAAGACATGGTTTAAAAGCATTTGACAATTCTGAGGTTGGTATGTGTGTTTTTTTAATGATTGTGACAAAGCATAATTTTATATTTTGGCATTGACTGCCCATCGGGACTGGAAAAAAATTAGCTTTCCCTTTAACTTATATTTACCTATCTTGTTACAATATAATGACAATTAATCAATCAATGTTAGCAACGCCCTTGGAAGATGAGAATGCTAGATAGCATTAAAGATGTCCCTGTTGGAATGAATGGTTCCTGCCTTAATACTTTTAGAGAGAAGATTGCCTTGCATTTAAAACCCTCATTTAATTTTCAGTAAAATGTTATTACTTTTTCTGTTAAATAGATGGAATAACTATAAAGCCTTTGATCAAATAAATGTTGCCATGGATAGACTGTCACATTTTGGTTGGAACATACACTAAATATTGATCTTAGTGATGTTTTATTCATATTAAAAATTATATCAATGCAAGCCATTTGGACAGGTGGAGAATCATATACTTAACTACAGAATTTAACTACCTGTCTTGTTTCCTTAATTTCCCTAATTCATTAAAGCACCATTTTTATTAGTAAGTCCAAGAATTAATGGGTTTGATGCAAGCTTACATCACTGGAGTTTCCAGTGACAGTTTCTCTGTCACCTGCAGATTAACCTTCTGGGTACACAAATTAATTCTCCTTTGCTCCCCTGAATCTTTATATGACACCTGCTTTGTCATTAGTAATAGCTGACTAAAATTTAATGGCGTTCAAATAAAATGCTATTGGAAAACATAACTGCACAGATTGCCTCAAATTTGTGAACAGTGCTAAAACAAACATCATTAATATAATTAATGGAGAGTTGTTCGAGTACCATTCTTTCAGATACATCCTGCCTCATATCTGTTTAAAATAAAGATATTTTATTGGTATGTTGTAACCAACTTTCACTTTAAATATGCAAAGTGATCAAACAAATCCTCTATGACCTTCACTATGTTTAGTTTGGGTTTTGTATTTGGTGTTTGTTCAATCTTCTAAAACTTAGAGGCTGAAATTGAGAATACGCCCCCTCGGCCCCTGATAAAGTATAGAGCTTATACTATAAATGGCTTCTTTGGGTCTGATGTCGCTCAGTTGTGTTAACACTGTTTTTATATCCTGCCCTGACCGAGTTTTGTGGCCCTAGCTAGAGGACTGTCAATTCTTCTTCTTGAGCAGCTAAATTCACATCCCAACCACCTCCCTTATCAAACTCTCACACCCTGGCCTAATCCCCTAATCACCTGTGGCCAGGTAACAGATAAGGAGGGACACTCCCTATGTGTCAGAGTCTCCTGAATTTATTTCAACTGGCTAACCCGAGGGCACTTTGTCTGCTTTGCTGTTCCTTCTCTTGGAAACCACAATAAAGATGCTTGCCCACAGTCCCCCTCCTCCCTCTGCCTTGTGACAGACCCCAGTGACCAGCTGTGACCTGTATGCTCAATCTAGAGGACTATGAGTAGAATGAACTATCTTCTCTCTATATGTATTTTAGAGAGGAAGGGAGAGGGAGAGAGAGATAGAAACATCAATGATGGAGAGAGTCACTGATTGGCTGCCTTCTGCACGCCCCACACTGAGGATCAAGTTGGCAACCTGGGCATGTGCCCTGACTGGGAATCAAACTGTGACCTCCTGGTTCACAGGTCGACACTCAACCACTGAGTCATGCCAGCTGGGCTGAACCATCTTTTCAACGGCAGTCATCTCCTGTTCTAATTCCCTTTTTTTTGTTAATCCTTCCCTGAGGATATTTTCCCATTGATTTTTAGAGAGAGTAGAAGAGAGAAAGGGAAAGACAGAGAGAAACATTGATTATATGAGAAACACATAGATTGGTTGCCTCCCGCATGCACCCTGACTAGGGCCTGGGCCCGGTAGCAGTCTGCAACCAAGGTACATGTCCTCAAGTAGAATTGAACTCTGACCCTTTAGTCCACAGGCTAATGCTCTATCACTGAGGCAAACTGGCTAGGGTTACTTACTTCCCCTTTCTTAAAGCCCTTATCTCCTGCTCACAAATATACTTAAATATCCCCTCCCCCAATAAAATCTTATATTTTTCCTGCTGTTTCCTTAAGTTATCATCCAGTCTCTCCTTTTATCTCTTTTACTCTTACTTGCCAAAAACATTAGTTTAATATTTTAAAATTTAGAATTCAAAACTATATCATGGATAATAATATAAAAAACTGCCACAACTGAGATTAAGTGAATATCATGCTTACTTAAAATATTTGATAGCAGAAACGAATAAATTATACCCCTAAAAGGCCTACTGTTCAAACCCTCCCTCACTTTCTCCCCAAAGGTGATCATTCTCCTGAAGTTGGCATTGCCATTCCCATGCCTTTTTTGTATTTCAAATTTTTTGTCTATATATAAAATTGGTTTCTGTGTCTTTAAAACTTCAGAGCAAGTTAAATAACTATATATATTCTGCAACTTGTTTTTGCTCCACATTTGGTTATACAAATTAGTTCATGATAATACATGTGGTTCTGGTTTATTAATTTAAACGACTGTATAAACCCCCATTGTATAACTAAAGCACAGCTTATTTATCTCTCTTCCTATTGAAGGATTTATATGCTTTTCCATTTTTACTGTTTCAGTGCTGCCTACATCTCCTTGACCATTGGGAGAATTTATCTGGAAATGCATCTCAGAGTGAAGGTGCTGGGTTGAAGAATATGGATAATTGTATTCAGTATTACCAAATTCACTTCAAACATTGGTTGAAATTTGCATTCAAACCAGACATTGTATCACTGCTTGTTTCCACAAACCCTCGCCAACACTTTGTGTTACCAGACTTCATTTGTTTGGCCAGTCAGGTGGGAATGAAATGCTACCTTTATTTAATTTTTCATTTTGTCATGAGCAGTGACCCTATGTTTGTTGGTCATTGGAGTGCTCTGCTCAGTGAATTGTCTGTTTATATCACTTGCCCACTTTCTATTTTCCTTTTTTATTATTTATTTTTACTCATTCATTTACTCATTCACTGAACATCTACTATTTCTAAGCACCCTTTTAAGTGCCAAAGAAAGATCAATGGACCAAACAAAAACACCTGTCCTTGTGGGACTTGCATTTTTCTGAAGGGGTGTAGATAGAGAATGTGAAAAATAAGGAAAATATATAGTGCATTGCAAGGTGATTTGTAAAATCCTATATAATAAAACCCTAATATGCAAATCGACCGAACAGCAGAATGACCCGTCACTATGACAAACATTGACCACCAGGGGCCAGACGCTCAATGCAGAAGCTGCCCCCTGGTGGTCAGTGTGCTCCCACGGCGGAGCACCACTCAGCCGGAAGCTGGGCTCACAGCTGGTGAGCGTAGCGGCAGTGGTGGTGGGAGCCTCTTTTGCCTCTGTGGCAGTGCTAAGGACCCCTCGAAGGATGTCCCCTGAGGGGTCCTGGACTGCGAGAAGGTGCGGCCAGGCTGAGGAACCCCCTCTCCCTCCAGTGCACAAATGTCATGCACTGGGCCTCTAGTGAGAAAATAAAATACAACACAGTAAAGGGAATTGTGTAAGTTACAAGAGAAAATATTGTGTGGTCAGAAGACGCCTTATTGAAGGGAAATTCAATCAGACTTAAAATTGCTAAGGGAGTTAGTCAAATAGTCCCTTACATAAAAAAGCATTTCATACAAATGAAACAGAACAGAGTCTTAAAGGTAGGAGCATGCCAGTTTTGTCTTAAGAACAGAAAGGAGGCTAGTATGCGACTGGACCTGAGTGAGCAAGGGAAGAAGAAGTTGGAATACCGATAGGAGAGTCACTTCATGGTTTAGAGCCGTGATCTGACCCAAGGTCTCAAAGGATCATGTGACTGCTTTGTGAAGAAATGACAGAAGCAGGAAGACCAATTAAGAATTGACTGTACTATTACTAGCAAGAGATGAGGATGAATTAAACCAAGATGGTAGTCATGTACATGATGAAAAGTGGTCAGATTCCAAATATATTTTATTTTTTAAAAATATATTTTTATTAATTTCAGAGAGGAAGAGAGAGGGAGAGAGAGATAGAAACATCAATGATGAGAGAGAATCATTGATTGGTTACCTCTTGCATGCCCCCTAATGGGGGATCTAGCATGCAACCCAGGCATGTGCCCTTGACCACCCTTGACTGAAATCAAACTGAGGACCCTTCAGTCCGCAGGCTGATGCTCTATCTACTGAGCCAAACTAGCGAGGGCCTGAGTATATTTTAAAAAATAGAGATGGATTGGAGGCAGAGGGTGAAAAAGAGGAGAGTCAAGGATTGCTCTAGGCTACAGTTGCCTTGAGACACTGGAAGGAGGGACTTGCATCAGCTGAAATGGGAAAGGCTGGGGGTGAGTCACAGGGTGAGATAACTTAGTCATCAAAGGTACAGTTGGCCTCAAGCTGGATGAAATCACAAGAGACTTAATTAGAAAGAGAAGAGGACCAAGGACTGGGCTCTGTGCCAGCCTAACCTTTAGTATTTTAGGAGTTCTTAACATATTAGGAGGTATAGTCCCTTGATAACTATATGGGGGAGAGGGGAGGGAGGGGAGGAATTCTATGAAATTTCCCTTTTCACTTTGTTCATAGTATACTCTATAACACAGAAGTTTTCCATCTTACTGTAATTAAGTTTGTAAATCCTTTTATCATCTGAATTTGGGGGATTCAGATGATAAAATATTTGTAATATTTTTTTTTTTTACAAAATTTAAGCCATCTTTTGTTACATTTATTCCTAGTTATCTCATAGATTTATATGGTATCTTCTCTAGAATTATGGTTTTAGTTGTTGTTGGTATATAGAAACATTATTAAGTTTTGGATATAGATCTATGGGGTTCTAATAATTTCTCTTTGGATTCTCTTGCAAATAATGTATTGTTTCTTCCTTTCTAGTCTCTATATTTTTAAATCATTTTGCGCTAGTTATGATCATTATACAAGATAGAACAGAAAAGAGAACAAAGGACATATTTACTTTTTCTCAAGTCTAAGATGAATATTTCTAACATTTATTATTAAGATGCTGGCTGTGATTTTGGTATATATTCTCATCTTATTAGAATGTCTTCTTAGATTTCCTAGACTCTAATTTCCTTTTTTTAAAAACAGTAATGGCTGCTTTATTTTATCAAATTATCTTATTTTGTATGACCATCTAATCCTTCCTTCTACAGTCTGTTAATGTATTTAACTACATTAACAGTTGTTGTTTTTTAAATGCCAAACCATCTGGGAATTCTTGAGGGAACCCCTATTTGGTCACAAAGTATTTCTCACACATTTCTTTCTTTGGCATGCTAATATTCTATCTAGGATTTTTGCATGTAGAATTTTAACTGAGAGAGTAAACTTTAATTGTTTATTTTTTTCATATTTTTTTGTTTGAATACCAAGGTTATATTACCTTTAATTTAAACTTGAAAAATACCCTATCTTTTTATCTCCTTCTGAACAATATGTAAAACCAAAGATTTCATGCCTCTAGAAAGTTTGGTTAAATGCACCTCTAAAATGATCAGAACCCTTCAGTGTCCATTCAATTCACCTACATATTTCATAATTCTACTGTACGTGCTGAGCCTCTGCAGAAGTCTCTAACTTGCTCTCTTATCATCCTCCATTGCCGGACGATCTCTGTGCTTTTTCAATAAGACCAGGTCACTTTCTAATGGTTTCCTGTGGCCCATCAGGCTCTGGGTGATCTAGCCCTGCCTGCCTTTCTGACCATCACTATCCCATCCCTAACCCAATATATTTAAAGATTACCAGACCTGGTTTTTTTCTTCAAGTTCACCAAGTTCATTCCCACTTTAAGGGCCTTGTATTTCCCAGTGCCTCTGCTTACACCGCAATTTGAGGCTCTTTCCTTACATCTGAGTTTGGCTAGCTTAATCACATCATTCAGCTCTCAGTTCAAACATCACCCTTCAGAATTATCTATGTAAAAGAGCAACTGCTCCTCTAGTCTATTTTTTACCCATTATAAGTATATATAGATAGAGATAGAGAGATATAAAGATATAGATATCTTTTACTAACAATTGTCAATATCTAAATTTATTTTTTCTAGTGATTACCAATATCTAAACTTTTGTTTGTTTGTGTTAGGTCACTATTTTTCTCTCCCTAACAAAATACAGGTGGGGCAAAAGTAGGTTTACAATTGTTCATATGGAAAATCCTATATAATAAAAGGATAATATATAAATTGACCCTAAAGGCAGAAGGACCAGAATGGCCGCTGGACCAGTCACTATGAGGCGCACTGACCACCTCTTGGTCCCTTCCCCTGGCCAGCAGGTTCCGATCGCCTGATGGCCACCTGCAGCAGGGGCAGGGCCAGCAAGCGGGCGAGAACGGCCGACCTCTCAGTCCCTTCCCCTGGCTGTCAGGTACCGATCACCCTATGGTAAATGGGAATAGAGGGTGGGTGGCGCAGGGGGTGGGGCCAACTGCAGGCAGCTGGGGAAGATGGCCCTGATTGCAGGCCAGGCCTAGGAACCATACCCATGCACGAATTTCATGCGCCAGGCCTCTAGTAATACAATAATTAATAAACAGTAATTCAAGAACAAATTATGTTTTGTGTACTTATGACTATAAACCTACACTTGCCCCACACTGTATAAGTTCCATGAAGTAGGAATATTGTTCTATTCTCCATTAAAATGTCTCTGAGTCCTAGAATGGTATATCTGGCTCATGGACTCTTAAAAATACCTACTAAATGACTACATGAGAGAATGGATGAAAGGATCAATCTCATCCTTCACAAATAAAATTCTAATTTGTGGTATCCTCACCAATCATTTATTCAACATATATTTGTTAATTACCTTCTTTGACCAAACACTGTCCAGAACACTAGATAGACAGTGGTGGACAAAAGCATGCTGCTTTCATTGAACTTACACACTAGTGGTGGACCGCAGTAACCATATAAAGAAGTAAAAACTGATTATGTCTGTGGTGCTCTGGTAAAGCAGCTCTCCATAAAATAAGAGCTCTGATTATTAGCATTTGCCAATTTCCATGGTGTAAATATTCCCACATGTTCAATTTCAAGCTTTCAAAGTTATAACAATTGTCTTGCAAAATTCCCAAAAATTTAGTAATTGATTCTTATGTGAAAAAATTACATGCCTTATAAAGGTTAAGTGTTGGGGAGAAATATAAAGCAAAGGTGGATGTGAGGGAATTCTGAGGGAAGCAATATTAATTTGTATAGAGTGGTGAAGTGACATTTGAATAGGGACCCGAAGGAACTGGGGACCAATCTTGTGAGTGACTGGAGGAAGACATTTGAGACAGCAGGAACAGAAAATGCAATGGTCTGAGGGCAGGAGCAAGAAGGATGGTGTGATTGTGGCAGACTAAATAAGTGGAGAGGAAGGGTGAGGACAGATGAGAGTAGAGGGCGTAATAGCCCACTTCAAGGATTTACACTTTTACTCTGAATGAGATGGGACACTTTTGGATTGAAGCAGGGAAATCACAGGACTAATAGTAAACAGTCATATTAAATGATTCAAAAACTATTATCATGTTCTGCCTCCAAAATAAATAATAAACTCAAAATATAGCATTGAAATCCTACAGAAATCATTATCAACTCGTGTCTATGTAGAAAATTCTTTTTACTAGTATACACCTGCAGTGGTATTTTTCCTTTATTAGTGTCAGTTACAGATGTGTGAGTAGCAAATCTATGTAGATAACTTAAAGTACTTGTTTGTAGTTCTACCTATGCCTTGCAAAGCTGCCAAACATAAATGTCTGTCTGGCAATTGTTGGCTTGCATGAAGGTAAACATCAACCTATTTTGCAGTACTACAGATTTCCTTGGGAGATTCTTTTATGATAGTTATTTTTGTGTTTAGGGGGGCGGACATCTCTGCACAGGCTTAGTAATAGCATAAAGAAAATCCACAGATTTTTGCAGAAAACTGATTTTTAATGTTAAGATGAGTTTTAATATGAGTGATTTTTTTGCTAATAGCTTTTTAAAGTGCCACTTAACAGAATATTATAGCTAAAGAAGAATGTGGGTAGCACTACAAGAAATAATTCTGCATTTTGTATCCATAAGACTCTGGGCTTGGCTTGTGAATGGCTCTAATGAGGTCTGTGTATGAGATAGTTACTACCCACTTGGTGTTCTTACAAATGCATGCCCTGACAAGAAGAGGGATCTCTAAGAGAGTGTGAATGGTTCTGTACAAACTCCTAAGAAGCATCAGGAAAAAAAAAACCCACAAAGTAAAGCAGTTGCCTCTTACCAAGCACTTACTAGTTGCCAGCACAATGTTAAGCACTTTGCTTAACTTAGCTCCATAACATTTTGGGATCTCTCAATACTATTGATAGGTCAGGTTCAGAGAATGTGAGTCATACAAAGTCATGTAAAGTGTTAAGTGACCACACAGCTTGTGACCCCACCTGCCACAACTTGCTGCCTACAGTTAGTCAGAAGTAACATCACCACATGGAATAGGAAACATTACCTCAAAGATGTTTCCATTTAGAATCTTACAAATTGCCCTAAAAGTCAATGAGATGTTATGAAGGCTACATCCACACACAAGAACTTTACTTTTCCATCTATCATGAACCACTTAAAGTCCCTGAGCTGGCATTTCCCAAAGAATATTTTATAGATGACTAATTCCATGGACTTTTGATGGTGTCTTGTGGCCACATCAGTTTGGGATACACTGGCTAAACAAAGTTATACAGGTTGCTGTCGATTGTTTTTTAAGGACCTCTTTAATAATAGTCTTTGAAAATTTCTAAGAGGTCCCATAATTCACTATCAATTTCTGAAAATGTTTATCAAGGAATACTTTCTTCATAGTAACCCATAGTAACCCATGGAATGAGGTCTTCACAAGAGCACTTTTTTTTTTTTTTTTTTGGATGGAGGGTGAAGGCCTCTTCTAACTTATCCTTAAGTTCAGGTTTGTAATACCGTAAGAGCATCACCTCTTCCAGAGAGTGCCTCTTTGAGAGTTGATTATTCTTTCTGAAAAGGATGGTTAAGAGGCACACACTTGTTTGTTTCTTTTTCTAAGACCCTGGCACTCACTCATTCAGCTTCTGACAAGGATGGGTAGGTCTTTCCAAAATCAAAGAATACAATTGTATCCTTAAAGGTAACCCTTCTCACATTCTTAGAAACCACAGGGGTATTTTCTTTTAACTGGCAAGATAGAGAATATCACCCAAAACAAGCTTGCTAGGTTGCAGACGCTGACTGGAGGCAAAAGCTAGGTCCTTCTGTGTTCCACATGGCGTTTTCCCATTTACAGTTGAGAGTGTATGTGTTTTGTTTGTTTGTGTGTGTGTGTGTGTTTGTGTGTGTGTGCATGTATTACTGGCAAACACCTTGGAGAAACTTTTTTTCTTATCAATATAGCCTAATTATCAGACTGTAGTCATCTAATTAATCTGATTTTCTCAAGAGATACAGTCAATTGCTTTCCAGAAAAAAAGGAAGGATGAACTCTCTAACTGGCTGAAGGCTTCCACTCACTGGATATACTTCTTCCCCTTGAACAATTTTCCTTGGAGTGGTGGATCTGATAAGGAAACCCATCATGTACTAGGTAAGGAAGGCATTGTTATATAGGGAGTGGGCTTCAAAGGCAGTAAGGGTTGAATTCAATCACAGTTCTATCCACAAACTTCCAACTGAGTGGCCACTGATTTTTTGTTTTGTTTTGTTTACCAATCATGCATTTATCCAACAAATAGCTATTGATTGCCTTTTATGTTTCTAGATCTCGTTCTCATTCCAGGTCTACATCCTATATAATAAAAACCTAATATGCTAAATGTCCGGTCATCTGGTCATCCATTCAAACAATCAAAGAGTAATATGCTAATGATATGCTAAGACTGCTCAACTGCTTGCTATGATGTGCAACTGACTGCCAGGGAGCAGACACTTGACCAGTAGGTTAGCTTGCTGCTGCGGTCTGTCCGATTGGGCTGGACATGCCCTGGAGCCCTCCCCCACTGGCCAACTCCCCACTGGCCAACTTCCCGCATCCCTCTCTGGCCCTGAATGTGCACCAGTGGGGTCCCTCGGCCTGGCCTGCGCCCTCTCGCAACCAGGGACCCCTCGGGGGATGTTGGAGAGCTGGTTTTGGCCCGATCCCACAGGCCAGGCTGAGAAGCCCCACTGGTGCACGAATTCATGCACCAGGCCTCTAGTTATAGAATGAAGCAGAAAAGTCTTTAAGCTTCACTTTCTTCATCTATAAATTGGGAATGTGTAGGTTTGGTGGTGAGAACTAAATGAAATGATGTATATAAAGTGTCTAATATAGTGCCTGGCACACAACAGGGACTTTATAAATCATAGTGATCTTAAAAGCAAGGATAATAATAATTCTTACTGATTTACAGCCCATGATGCTAACCTGAAGATCTCACACAATCAAGAACAGTCCTTTGCATAGGAGGAATAAAAGCAGCTGTTTAAATTGTGTTTTCCCCTAGTAAATAGCTATAATTTCCAAAGTATTTACTCTTTGAAGTCTGGATAATACAGGATGTTTTAGAGAAAAGATGTTATCTTAGAGGGCTATCATTTCAAGCCACAATTACTATGAATACTCTAATTCGTATTGGTTTCTCAGATTAGTTTACAAATCACCTGGCTGGTACCTGAGAGAGTCAGAAGTCCAAAGGTGAATTTTATTAGAAGAGAACATAAAACATATTAGGCAAAGGGCTATCAAGAGAGCTACAATAGCAGGAGAATAGTAGGAGATTCTAAAAAAAAACAAGGGAATAGAAGTAATAAGAGAGAAGGAAGGAAGAAGGGAGATACGTACTAAAACTCTGCAAAGGCTTCCCATCATACTGAAAATAGAATTTCTTTTTTTCTTTTTGTTAATCCTCACCCAAGGATATTTTTCAATTGATTTTTAGAGAGAGTGGAAGGCAGAGGGAGAGACAGAGAGAAAAACCGATATGAGGCACATTGATTAGTTGCCTCCTGCATGCACTCCGACCAGGGCTGGGGAACCTAGAAGCAAGGTATGTGCCCTTGACCAGAATCGAACCCAGGACCCTTCAGTCTGCAGGTTGATGCTCTATCCACTGAGCCAAACTGGCTAGGGCTGAAAGTAGAATTTCTATTAAGCCTAATAGGACCTGCTATGAGCAAGAAGCCACTATCTGGCTCTCTTGCCTTACCATACTTTGTTCTTTGTTTATTATACTTCTGTCACATAAATCTTCCTGTCTATATCAAACTGCATGGATGCCCCCATCTCAGTTTCATGTTGTGGTTTTGCATTTGCTAGAATCATTCTATTTGTAATAGTGCTCCCCAATATTTTTGCATGGTTGGCTCAAATGTCTCAGCTTTATCGAGAGGCCTTCCCTGACTACAAGACTTCAGGTAGCCCCAGTATCTAACAGACTATCCTATTTTATTGCATTTACTGTATTCCAAAATTTTCTTTTTTATTAACTTATTCAGTTTTAATATATTCACCCTAGTTTCTAAAATGTAGGTTCCATACACAGAGTGTCGGCTGTCTTTTTCACTACTGTATCTCTAGCCCTGAGATTTGTGCCTGCCAGCTAGTAGGCACTCAATAATAAAATTTTTTGAATGAAGAAATGATTGAGTACCAGCATAAATAAAATCCTTCAAAAGGATGTTGAGAAATGACAAAGAATAACTTCACCAAACTGACAATTTTGCCTAGGGCCAAAGCTGAACACAACATTTATAATGTCCATTGAAATTTTCTAGACTAAATTTGACATTTCTAACGAAAAAATTGTTCCTTCATGCAAGCAATTCTGGGAAGTCATTTATTATTCTAATCAATGTCTTGCTAACTTGAGCATAAAGGTATGTTTGACCACGAGTCTCAGGCAGAATTTTCTATCTTTATATTTTTAATCATTATAAGGGAGAGGTGACTTTTTAATTTATGCAAGGAGGATAAATAGTTATGGAGATATTTGTTGTTTTATTAGGTATGCTGAGGAAGAACAATAACAGCTTTTATTCAAACAGATGCTCAGTAAAGTATCAGTACCTTTATCCTCCCCCTCAAAAATAAGCAAATAATTACTTACCTCGTTTCATTTTCTTAGTGACAATTTTCATTAGTTTAAGACATTTTTACATTCTATATTTGCTATCATATTCCTTTGAAGAATGTCAAACTCCTGCTAACCCACAAATAAGATACTCACTGTCAGTGTGCCAAACACAAGTTTTTATCCAGAGCTCAAAAACATCTTGTGCTCCAAACAGAATGGCAATTACTCATGCAAAAAACGTAGAGCTCCCTCCAGGCTGTTCAGAAATCCTGATTATTTAATCAGTGTTCTTGATTTGTAAGGCTAGGTAGTTGATGGCTCCCAAAATGTGTCACGTTGGACATTATCCAGATGGAGTGCCAGTTTTCATTTGAGATTAAAGAGGTAAAAGCCAACAAGAAAGGTTTTCTACCATCTTGGACGATAGCTCAACTTATATCAAATGACAAATAAAACTTGGCAGTGTGCTTTGCCCATGATTTTAAAACAGAAACTTCATTGAACTGTCAGTTACCAAATGAGGTGATTAACTCTGATGTTGATCAAAGTTTATACCATGTTTTTATTACTGACAAGTTGTTTTTTTTTCTTCTCTCTTTTTGGGTGTCTAGTTCTTTCAATATAAATCTCACCTTCTGTCTAAGATTTTATTATGTCTTTTCCGTTTTGTTATATATGCTTATGGTGCTATTTTCAAGGACTCTCTATTGTATGCTTGCAAAATTAATGTAAAATATATATTTTATATATATAAACCTAAATCATGCATATCCTTTTTGTAGTTATATACAGGAGTACCATAGTGACATTCATCTTAATTTTTTGCAGATCTCTCTCTCTCTTTTAGTTGTTTTATTTTATGTGCACAATGTTTCAATTTTTAAAATTGGACTCCTAATTTACACCAATGGCATCCCTGAGACTGACAGCTAAAAACAGGCAATAACTACAAGGAAAGTCAGAAAATCAGCTAGCAATAAGCCAATAGCAAGTAGCCAGACCTGCCCCTCCCCCCACACACACTAAATAGAGGTGTTTATTAGTATCAATACAAAGAAACTCACAAGGGGTTAAAGGCCAAGGAGACAGACGTCTAAGAATTGAGGAAGCAGTCACTTCCAATGTCTAAGCTGGAGCAGGGGCAGATGCTAGGTTGTGAGATCCGTTAAATGACCAATGATCCCATCAGGTGGCTGAGCCTGATCAAAGGGATGGAATTAGATTGTGTTGGAAATATCCTTTTGTACAGTTCCCCTTTCTTCAGCTTCAGTTCTGAGAAACTTATTTTTCTTTCCTTAACAGCCTTGCTCACTTTCATTGTGAGGCATTGATAATAATTTGCTTTTTTTTTTTTTTTTTGGTAGAACATTTTTTCCTCTCTCTCCTATATTTTCCCAGGCTGCCTCTTTCTCAGTTTTCATTTAGATATCACTTCTAGCAGGAAAACTATGCAAGTGTATATTACGCTCCCCTAGGGCCCTGTAGATCTTTCATCAGAGTACCTGGAGCTGTAATAGGACTGACTGCTGGTCACCAGTCTGGTCACTCCCCAAATACTCAATACCTTGAAGGTAGACACCATATTGACTTTTATACATCCTTATTAGAAGCCCGATGCACGAAGATTTGTGCTAGAATGGGCTTTCCTTTCCCTGGCTGCCAGCACCGCCTTTCCACTCCTGCCCAGCCCCTTTCTGCTCAGGCCCAGAAGCCGCCTCTTTCCGCTCCAGGAGCTGCCTCTTCCCGCTCTGGCCCCGCCTTCCCATGCTGTCCAGAGGCCCTGATAGACTGGGGGTGGGGCAGAAAGCCTGCGTCGTCATCATGGCAACGATGCAAGCATCCTGCCCCGTCACTCAGCGCCTGTGTACACAAATTAACCTCCATCTTTGTTGGGTTACTTTGCATATCACTCCGGATTGGCTGGTGGCGTAGCTGAGGTACAGTCAATTTGCATGTTTGTTTATTATTAGGTAAGATATCTCCAGTACCCAGTACAGCACCTCCCAACTATTCAATAAATATTTGTTAAAAGAATAGACATGGCTCATCAGTGTGGGTGGCTGTGGGCACTTGGGTAGAAGCAGGAAATTGATTGCTCCTTTTGAAGGGCGAGCATTATTGCAGTAGAAAAACTGATATTTGCAGGGGTAGGGCTAAAGGGACTCAGGCTCTTGACAGTGATATAGGAGGAAGGTGGAACTCCATGGTACTCCATTCAGCAGTCCCTGGCAGGCTGGTGTGTATATTAAGAAAGCAGCTAATAGTAATAATGCTTTCCAATCTCACTGAGCTTCGTAGCCAAAGGATTTATTGAGTTTTATAAACACTGATTAATCATCCCTGCCCTAGTGAGGTGGGTAAGAGTTATTATGCTCATATTATGGTGAGGAAAACCAAGGCAGCGAGAGATTAAGTGGTTAATCCAAGGTCAGGCAGTGAGTCATGGAGAGCTGGCACATAGACCTGGAGTTTTAAACTAGAAGCTCTGTGCTTAGTCTATTGAGCACTGAACTGGATCCCTCCTGAGCCCCCAAGAAGGAGTCACTCCTTTTCCCCATGCTTCCCATGGCCACTTGAGCCACCATTGCTGTTATCTTGTTGTATGCCAGACATCATGTCTAGCATGTTCCATATATTTTAATCCTAATAAAAGAGACTTGACATATGTTTTCTTTTTATTACTTTAAACATAAAAAAAAATTGAGTTTCAGAAATATTAGTTAAGTATTAAGTAGGGGACTTGGGATTCAGACCCCTGATCGCGGAAGTGAAAGCCCACGCTGTTTTATAGCATCATGTAACTTAAATGGCTGTGGACCATTAGCACAGGGTATGGGCGGGTGAGGAGGTATGGGCCGGTGGCATATGTCACAAAGGGCAGTGCAGTGCAGTCCTAGGGTATAACTGCTTCTCAGCAAATGTTTGTGGGATAAATAAAAGAAAGAAGCTAAAAGTCCTCCCAAGATGCTCAGAAGCTGAAGCGAGAGTCCAACATTTAAATGGCTCGGGTCACAGAGAATGAGTGTATATCAAGTTTATTGTTGTGACTCCTACATATAGACTCATAGAGGTCTCTGGATGTCCTCCCTTGGTGGGGCAGGGAGTGGAGGCATCTCGAAGAGCCACCTCAACCACACCCTCACATCCCTTTCATTCCAACAGGACATAAGACTATCTTTATTTTTTCTCATTTAAATGTATATAGAAAGTGTATACAAAGGTTAGCCATTCCAGAAATTCATTACAATTCTGCCTAGATTAGGGGAAGAATCTAGATATCCAACAAATGAGAATTCAATTTACCAATGTCTAAGAATATCTTACAACTGTGCAGCCATCATACGCAATGCTTTAGAAGTGAGCTTTCATCCTGTCAGCAGTATTAGTACATGTTAAGTAACATTCAAAAAGTGGGTTGCAGAATAATAAGTAGGCACGGCCTTGTTCTCTAAACTAAAGTATATGCAGAATAAACACACAAAACTTTGAAAGACTACACCCAGATAGTAACAGTGATTATCTGCAGAAAGTGAGATTATGGGCATCTTTCTTGTGTTTATCTGTACTTTCTGAATCTTCTGAAATGATCTTGTATTGTTCTTGTAATGACAACAAGAGTCATTGTTACTTTTGAAAAAAAAAAAGAAGATATTCAAGCAGAGGCCTCTTGGGAAAGAATGGGGTTTGAGCCACTGGAATCAGAAACCAGGCACCAGCTGCCACCTGAGTCTCAGCTTTGGGATAAGCCAGATATTCCTGACCATCCCAAGCACGTGTTCTCCCTCCCTCGCCATACATCCAGAAGAAAGCAAGTGGTTCATCCTCTTCCCCTCCACCTTACCCTGACAAAGCAAAGCTGTGATGTGCACTATTTCAGAACCAAAATAGGCTCGGTGCAGGGAGAGGCACTTCCTAATGATGAAATTAGATCAGAAGTTAAGACAAAATATCTTTAACTGGCTATTAAAGAAATTCGGTGGAACACATTACTATAAACAGTACACTTGGGCAGCCAAACTTTGCCCAGATAAAATCAATTTTGCTCCCCAGACAATGAGAAAAATTACTTTAGATTTGACACTAAATATTGTCGTAAATATTTTTTAAGAAGCATTTCTATAACTCCATGTAGAAGAAGGAGTCAAAGGATGCCTTTGTTACTATGGTAACAGTCTCTCTCAGAAGAGCCAAGGATGAAGTAGCATACATTTGCCCTGCATATATTTGGCCAATCAATAAACAAAAGACTTAATTCTGCATGCATCATACAGGAAAATGGTCAAGGTGTTCATGATTGGTAAAAGGGTAGGGGGTGTTCAGATAGTCAGGGTTTAAGCACCCAGCCTAATTTTCAACCGAGTGTTATTTCCTTCATTAGAAACCCATTATGAAATAAACCAGTGCTACAATGCCTGTCGATCCTTGAAAAATATAAATCTTCATTACAAGATTTCAACATATCAGTGTAACATGCATGGTGGTCAACTATGACTAGGGGTATAGAGAAAATGTGTGCTAAAGTAAGAAATATATGCACCCCAGAAAACATCAATAGTAACAGCTGATACTTCCTGAACGGGCCAAACCTCAACTAACTCCTTTATATGAATTTTTCACTGACTCTTTCAAACAACCGAAAGGATTACTACTATGAGATTTTCCTTTATTTTATAAATGATATGAAAACCGTTACTATTCCTGATTTACTGGTGAGGGAACTCACAGAGATTCAAGTAAGTAGCCCCAGGGCTTCCATCCTGGGAATGTTGGAGTCTGGGGTTCAAACCCAAGCAGTGAGCTATGGAGGCGCGTTTGTCCACTAAACCGCACTGCCAACTTTGCCAGCGATGAACGGCCTGGCTTTATGAAAGCAACTTCACTTCTCTGAGTTCCAGACTCAGCTTTTGCGAGGTTGCAATTCAATAGTGTATGCTAAGAGAAAGCGCATAATAGGCCCTCAATAAACGCTCCTTCCTTCCTCTGGAAGGCCATCAGTTCCTCAGAATCAATACAAGTTCCTATGAATATTAACAACTCCTGATTTATGCGGCATGACAGAGGGTTAGGCACTCGTCAAATACTAAAATCTCGTTTTACTGCTTGGTGCTGCTTCCTACTCCGTGAACAAAGGCTGAGAATTAGCAACGAATAGCATGTGTCCCTGTGCACACACACAGATGGGTTCATTCTCATCCTTTCTTACCTCAGTCACATGAAATGGCCACAAGAAATAGGGCAGCAGGGACAGAGGCAGAGGGAAAGACAGCAAACCAAAGCTAGCAGAAGACGAGTCCTGTGACCCTGGGAGCTTCTGTAGCACCATCTTTCCAGGCCTCCATTTCCTCTGCTGCAGCAGAAAGAGCTGAAAGTGATTTTTTCTAGAACAGTTATTCATGATATGACTATTGCTGTGAATGGAGGGGCCCTTAATCATTTGAATAGGCTCAACCCATTTTAAACTTCTTTTTTGGATTTTCATACCTGGCTAGCAGGGATGTGTCAAGCCCAAAGCATGTTGCCTACTTGCCAGGTCGTTTTTCTCTCCTATCACAGGCTTGCGTTCATCACAGGGTCCTGTGTAGTGGGGTCCTAGGTTGGAAATTCGATGCTCTCCTGCTTCGGGGTTTTCACTAAAATCTTTGTCTTCGATCCTGTATATATACAGATTCTGACTATGGGATGAAGACCCTCAAATTGGGGAAGGAGCAATGAATCCTTGCTTAAGTGATTCAAATCACTTCCAAAAAGCTGACTGAGGTATCAATACATAAAAAGAAAAAAAAAAGGCGCTTTAGGGGATCATTTATTTGGGCACAGAATTCTGGGATCATTTCCCTTCCCAGACTTTGACATTAAGTGAAATGGGTCTGTCACCTTCAGCTGGGTTCATGTTGTTTCATGAGGCATTTTCATTGGTAACATTTATTCAGAAAAGAGTAGTTAGCATCTGTTTTTCATCTGATGTGTTTCTTTAGACAATATCATAAACATAGTCCCTGCGTTTCATACCGACCTGAGCGTAGCATGAAGCTCCATGTAATAGATCTATAGGAGACGTTTTCTTGCAAACCCGGCCTGTTAGTACAGAAAGAGGGGCCCCTCTTTCAGCCGTCACGTGGAGATAGGAGTTTTAAGCCTTAAAATGCCCAACCAAAAGTGTGATTTTCTGGCCCTTAAACACCAGGAACGATGTTGTCTCGAACACCAGCTGCAGGTTGGTTTCACCTGGTGTCTCAGAGCCATCCTCTTTGGTGCTGGAGACAGGAGGCTTGCGGTCTGAGAAATGACTCCCGGCTGCGTTGAAATGAAGACATTCCTCCCATCATCCTTCTGAAGCAGAATTTACCAACTGCTGGCCCAGGGGTTATCCCCAGAAGGGATTCTGCAGATTGCAGCCGGAGCTGGATAGTGTTTTACATTGGAATGAATTGCCAATGTTTAAAAATCATTAGAATTCACCGCTTCTCTTGAAAGAGCTGGCAGCTCGGGACCCGCATTCCCACATGGTGACCATCTGCTGGAGTTACGTTGGGGCTGCGCATACTTACCATCCAGTGCCCCATGGTCCCGTCGCTCCCGCGTGTGTGCTCTTCAGTGACTCTCAATGCCAGCGTCCCTACAGCACCTTGCACATGGGCCACTTCACCTGGACTAATGCATATTTAACAGCAGGGGTGGCTTGGGCCCCCACCAGGCTCAATTATCGTGGGCCCTGTCTTCACACCCAGAGGCAGTGTCCTGGGTCTCCCAGCTCTGCTACGAGTTCACCCTTTTGTTCTGGGACTGCATACAGAATGGTGAGAGGTGTCCCAGAACATAACCCAGGGCAGCTGGGGCCGCTTGGGGAGTCTGAGGCAACAGTTATTTTCCAACTGGTGGGGAAGGGACCGTGCCTGGTGCTGAGTGTCAGCCTTGCCTTAGGCATTTGTGGCCCATGCTCCAAAGATCACTTTCCTGAGCTGATAGATGAAGCGGATCATGCCAGAGTGTGTCACTCCCAAGGGGACTGCTAGGCCGATGCCTTCTGTGTTCTGTTTTCCCTGGCGTTATGACTTCACCTTCGATTTTTTTTAAAAGTCAGTTTCCCAAAGAAAATGCTAAATGGCATAGGAATGACTTCAATAGGATTGGTCCTATGAGCAGAGAAAAACATGCTCACTGACAGAGTAAGAAGTCCCAGACTTAAAGTTCCCATCCTCCATTTGCATCTCAGAGTGCTTCATTCATGAACGGCCCCACTTGATCTCATCTTTTTTTTTTTTAAAGTTTGTTTCTTTTTTTTTTTTTTTAATATATTTTATTGATTTTTTACAGAGAGGAAGGAAGAGGGATACAGAGCTAGAAACATCGATCAGCTGTCTCCTGCACATTCCCTACTGGGGATGTGCCCGCAACCAAGGTACATGCCCTTGACCGGAATCGAACCCGGGACCCTTCAGTCCGCAGGCCGATGCTCTATCCCCTGAGCCAAAATGGTCTCGGCTAATCTCGTCTTAATTGGAAGTACTAAACAACTCTGTAAGTTACGGCAGCACCTCATGGAGAATCCGAAGGTGCTTCATACGTGGTCTATACCAGAATTTCTCAGCCTGAGCAATGGTGACATTTCAGAGAAGATCATTCTTTGGTGGAGGTGGGGAGAGACTGCCCTATGGACTGTGACTTTTTTACAGCATCCTTGATCTCCATCTACCGGATACCAGCAACAATCTCCAGTTGTGACCATCAAAAATTGCCAAATGTGCCCGACCTGGCCAGAGTGGCTCAGTGGTTGAGCGTTCACCTATGAACCAGGAGGGCACATGCCCAGTTTGCGAGCTCAATCCCCGGTAGGTGGTGTGCAGGAGGCTGCTGACCAATGATTATCTCTCGTGATTGATGTTTCTATCTCTCTCTCCCTCTCTGAAATCAATAAAAAAATATTTTTAAAAAATTGCCAAATGTCACCTAGCGGGCAAATTACTCTCAGTTGAGAGCCACTGGTCTATGTTCCCGCAAACCAAAAAGGTGGTGTGGCCAATAATTGGTTACTTACAAGCCAGATTGGAATACCATGATACATAGTTAGGAACATAATGATGACTTGGTTCTATATTACTACAAATAGAAATTTGACAACTTGTAATTTTGCTTAACCTGACTCTTTAATTGCCTTTTGGCAAGATTTGGAAAAAGGATAGTTTTAAATAGTCATTTGGTATCGTCAACATTTTTTGGGGGGGAGAAAAAGGGGTGAGAAAAAACACATACAGCTTTGCTTTGTTTTATATTCTCCAATCTCATTAAAATCCTAACTAATTTGCAAATTTCCTGGAAGATCTTTCCTCTAGAATACGTACTATGACTGATTTTTAAAACACCTAGGTGCTTAATTATGAATTAATTAGTAATTGTTAATCCAAATACCAGACTATACAGATGAATCACACATAGGGAAGTTAACTGACTTCTCCTTCACCAAAGACTGTTTATACTAGTCAGATGTGCCTCTGATCGCCTCTGCGTGTTACTTGCAGAGGCAGTATATTAAATAGTTGTTCTTACTCCCTACCCTGTTCCTGGTATTTTCCACAACATTTTACCATAAACTATTGCTCAAAATCTTGACAGGGAATGTTACTAAATTCTGAAAGTGCCTTTAAAACTAGCACATGTGAGTAAGTTAAGCCCAGGCAAGTTTTAATCCTATGTAATAAAAGGGTAATATGCCAAATGACCCTAACGGCAGAACAACCAGTCGCTATGACATGCACTGACTACCAGGGGGCAGACGCTCAAGGCAGGAGCTGCCGCCTGGTGGTCAGTGTGCTCCCACAGGGGGAACGCTGCTCAGCCAGAAGCTGGCTCATGGCTGGCCAGCGCAGCAGTGGTGGCAGGAGCCTCTTCCACCTCTGCATCAGTGCTAAGGATGTCCCACTGATGGCTTAGGCCCAGGGGAGTGGACCTAAGCCATTTGTCAGACATCCCCTGAGGGCTCCCAGGCTATCAGAGGGATGTCTGACTGCCAGCTTAGGCCCGATTCCCTGGGGAGCGGGCCTAAGCCAGCATGTGGACATCTCCTGAGGGGTCTCAGACTGCGAGAGGGTGCAGGCAGGGCTGAGGGACACCCCCTGCCCCCCCGAGTGCACGAATTTTCGTGTACCTGGCCTATAGTATTTAATAATAGGAGCTTTCATCTCGTGCGAGCCTCTAGAGCAGTGGTTCTCAACCTTTCTAATGCCGCAACCCTTTAATACAGTTCCTCATGTTGTGGTGGTGACCCCCAACCATAGAATTATTTTTGTTTCTACTTCATAACTGTAATTTTGCTACTGTTCATGAATCATAATGTAAATACCTGTGTTTTCCGATGGTCTTAGGTGACCCTGCTATAGGTTCTCAGACCCACAGGCCCACGGTGGTTGAGAACCACTGCTGTAGAGCCCAAGACCATGAGGAACTGTATTAAAGGGTCGCGGCATTAGAAAGGTTGAGAACCACTGCTCTGGAGCTAGTGTGAGAGCTCTGGAGCTAGGGTGATTACTCCTATTGCCCACCTTGAATAAGCACTGTGGCAACTGCCTTACAACTGGTCCGGAATCCTTTCCTGCCTCACACCTAACACCCCATGCTTGTGTGGATCCTCTTTATCCTCACCTTTGGCTATTACGGTGGCCTGCAATTAGTCTCGGTTTCTCAGATCATCCTCCGTTTTGATACTGCAGTTATTGTGTGAAAACCCAAATCTGATTTAATGTCTTTGCCTAAAAGCCTTCAATTACTTCCCCGTTCTTACAAAAACAAAGGCCACATTCTCTATGAGACATACATACGTGTATCTTTCCATTCTCAGACTCTGCCACTTCCTACTATGTGCTAAGTTTTAAGCTCACAAGCTACTCACAAAAGAGCCCTCTATATGCTCCCTCATTTCTATGTCCTCTTGATTTGTGACATCCAGACCAGAAGAAGTTCCACTTCTTTGAAGCTTTTGTGGCTTTTCTATTATGTCCCGGAAGACTTAACCTTCCTTGCTGTTCTGAATCTACAAGAGCACTTTATAGTTGCCTTGCAATCATTTGATGCCTGTTTCATTGACTAGACTCTGGGCTCCTATACTGTGAAAACTGGGTTTGTTTTTTAGCATGTATATCTTTCACTTGGTGGAGTCTATCGTATAGAGAAATGACTTGCTAGTTTTTAAAATATTTACTTCATTCACTTTAAAAAGAATCTTTCACATGGAAAGCACTCAGTGGATATTTCCAAATACCTGCCGTATTTGAAAACTTAAAATGTATTTTAATAATTCCTTCCACAAATACTTATTGAGTGCTTTCTGTATTCTAGCTCCTATTCTAGGTAATTTAAACCAATAATAGGCATTCACTTATATAAATAACAAAGAGATCTATAAAGTTCCTTAGTGTGTATAAGGGAGAGAGGTTTATTAGAAACAGAATCACTGACCTAGCTTTTCAGTTTGTTTTATGATACATACATATCCAAGTAAGACTCAATTATAGAACATACATAACACTGTATGTTATGTTCACCAATCTCATTAAAAACCTAGCTTCTACCTGGCACTCAGTAGAAGCTAAATATAATTTGATTAACATTATTATTATTGTTATTACTATTATTTTTCTACTAGAGGAAATATCTCAAATTGAAAAATAATACAGATAGTGTGATATGACAAAATAGTTACAAGGATCAAAATCTATAATCTCTAAACAAAATATTTTTCTACACTTGAATGCAGTTTTATATTCAATAAATATTGAGTCCAGGTAAAACCAGAAAAGTAGGGTCACCTCAAGTAGAATATGCTATTTAAGAAAAGATAGACAATGTCACTCCCCCTGCAATTTAAAGATTTCCACCTAACACATAAATGACGTTAAGAAATAAAAGACTACTTTTAAATGGTAGATTTCTCCTACATGAATACAGAGAAGTTTTGTATTGGATGCAACCTCTTATTCACTAGACTATCAGTATCTCAGTATCACTAACCATGGAGCTGAGGGTCTTATAAGCAAAGAGCACACAGCGTAAGTTATAGTGGGGAAGTTACTAGGGTATTATCTCTTTTCAGCACTTGGGTCTTCTCAGTTTATGGCACATTGTGGTAAATGGGTTTGCTTAATGGTGACTGTTCCATTTGTATAATCTCCTATTCATTCAGAAACATCATATTATCTATGGACAATACAAATTTTATGATTTATTTATTTCTTGGATAGTTACCTTGGGTTTTAAAGCTGGTGAAAAGTTATACATTGGGCAAAATTTTCTGTAAGTAATGTAGTCTAACTTTATATGAATGTATCTGTTCTTATAGTTGTTAACATTGGGATGGTATTATTCACATGTGGGTGGTAAACTAATTTGAATTGAACTGTGTTCTAAGATCTCAAAGATTTAGTACCAAAAATAACATAAAATAGGTAATATGCAACCATGTGTGTGTATATATATATGTCTATAGTATATATGTATATAAGTGTACATATATGTGTGTATAAATACACACATATATGGTTACATTTTGAAATTACAGTATTTCATAAATAAAATATTAAAATTAATTCCATTATTTATGTGCTTACTAGAGAATTTTAAATTTCATATTCAGATCACCTTATATTTCTCTTGGACAGTGCTGGTTTAGACACTTTGTTCTTAGAATGATTTATACCTTTGTTTTCCTTTGTACTGAGTTAAAAATTGAAAGGGAATTTCAGGACCAATTGTTCCAGCAAACAAAATTTTCAGATGAGGAAACAGAGGCTCAGAGACACCCTTGCTTAGGGCCATAAGGCTAACTAGACACACAGCAGACCTGAAACACCTCTCTCTTCCCGCCCTGAGCTAAATTACAAGCAAATCAGCAGAGATCAATGACTAGCTGTTGGAAGAACAAATAGATACTGTGTCTATGCAGTGTCGCATTCATTTATGAGGTTCTAACATAAATATACTTTGTGTGTAATGGGGGAGAATGCCAAGCAATTGTGTACAATAATAATAATGATAAAGCTGGCTTCATGAAAAACCGAACACATTCCAATATAAGGTATTTAAATAGTAAGAGAGAAGACAGATGAAATAAGCCTGTTAAAATATCTCTGACCACCTCTATACTTCCGTGACTTTGGCTTACAAAGTAGAAAGAATGAGACTGTGTCCATGAATGAAATATAAAACCCACATTTCTTAGGAAGGAGGCATCCATCTTTTTCTATTTGTAAATGCTGACGAGCAGAGTTTAAGGAGGGCTAATGTCACCCATTCATCTTAATTAAAGAGTTAATTGCTCGTGGATCCTGATTTAGTTAGCCCAGCCTGGTGGCATGGGAAGCCCTTCCCTCTGTGTATTTTATTGACCAATGTAATGACATCATCAGAAAGTCTCAGGATTTATTCATGCTTCAGCCTATCCTCATAATGTTAATAGCCTCATACATGATAAAACTTTCAGGGGGAAAGGAGTCCCTGCGCCTTGCTCAGAATACAAAAACGAAGGTGGCTGCTGAATGTCTCGCTTGGGCCGTCGTTGAATCGTCCCTTCAAAGTCTAGAGCCATGACAACAGTAAAGAGTAATTGTAAATGCCAGTTTTCAGAAAATGTGAAATTATGTAGCTGGTTTGTGCAATTGCACATTAAATATGTGAAAGTTAGAAGTTTTCATTCAATATTACCAAATAGGTAGAGAGTAAGATTCTGCTGTTAGCATGTTTAAGACAATGGCCTTGGAGTTGGTAGAGAATATCTTTAAGACACATGTAGTCACTCACACTCAGAAAAACATCGAGGCCAAATAATTACCCATGAATTGGATGAAAGAATCTCTAAAAACAAGGGTTTTCAAGCTTTAAAATGTAATTTCCCTCAAAATCGCTACCATTTCCCCAGAAATAATGTGTTTAGATGAACTAAAAGGCTCCAGTAGATACATGACTAATTTTAGACTCACATCCTTTGCTAATACTTTTTTAAAAATGGGAAAAGAAGAGGCAAAAATCAAAGAACAGCAGGGTAAAAAAGTACCATCTTGAGGGCACACAGAAGTAGCAACACGGAAATGATGTTGAGAGTTAATGGGCCTTTTTGTGTCTCCTCACACATGGAGCCATAAGCAGCCCTAGTTAAAGTTAATTAAAGTGAGTGCCTTGCTTCTGCAAACAAAACCGTTTCAAGAATCATCCACCATTTTAAAACAGACTAAAAAGATTAGACAGATAGATACACACACACATATATTTAGTTACACATCATTCTATATCATACACAGGAAAAACAACATTTTCTGTATGTAGTGTAGTGCTCTCTTGCAGGCTGAAGCATGCGTGTTGTATTAGGTTGATCACTGAACTCACCAGCTTCTCTGTTTGCACATCTGTAAAATGGGGAGAAGTACAGTCATTCTCCCATGGAGTTGTTGTGAGGGTGAACTAAGTAAATGTGTACAACACTTGCAACACTGCCTGACCTGGGTGAGCAACATGCGGGTGTGAACCACAGTTTTTCTGAGTAAGTCTACTTTCTAAGATAACGATTCACTGGAGCCTCTTTAATTTAGAGTTTGACTTCCGGCCTTAGAAATTTCATTTTTTTAAATTTTGTCATAAAGTTTTGGCTTTCTTATAAAACAAAATTAATGTTGTTGTACATATATATATAATGTGGGCTCATAGCCACTTTCTACTTCTTTGTCGTTTTGTGACCTTGGGAAGTTGGCCTAACATTTCGAAGTTTTGGGTTTCTTTTCTATCACAGAAGAATAAATTAAGATATCCCTTATATTATTTGTAAAGATTACAAAATACAATAGTTGTAAAATCTTAAAATAGTATATGCTACATAATAAAGTAATGATAGCATTTCAACTTCTCTCTTTTGTATTACTAGAAAAATGATGATGCATAAGAAACAAATAATTAAGAAAGGCATATTATTGCCTGGCTGGTGTGGCTTAATGGTTGCGGACCATGATCTAGGAAGTCATGGTTCAATTCCCAGTTAGGGTACATGCCTGGGTTGCAGGCTCGATCCCCAGTGTCAGGTGTGAAGGAGGCAGCCAATCGATGATTTTCTCTCATCATTGATGTTTCTCCCCCTTTAAAAAAAATCAATAAGGACATGTTAAGAAAAAGAAAGGCATGTTATTGAATATAAGTAGTAGTTCTCTCTGGGGTTGAAATAATGAGGTTTTTGGTTTGTTTTCTTGGATTTCTGTATTGCTCCTTTTTTCACAGTGAGCATGGTGGATATACCAGTATGTGATGAAAATGTGCTAGAAGCCAAGTGTTACAGTTTAGGGGAAGAAGACCCTATTTTCAGCTATGGCTTATTAACTGAAAGTTACTAGGCAGGAATTCTCTAGGTGGAAATGGAGGTAAATTACTGCAGATAATGGGGATTGAGCCAACTTTCTAAAGCAGAAGCACAGCCTGCTATAGGAAAAAATGAGCGAGCCTGATGTGATATACCTGAGGGTCTGTGGAAGGATAAAACATGAGGTTGAAGAGTTGTTTGAAGAATAATTTGAAATGTATTATGTAGTTAGTAAATGGCCACCTAAGTCAGTGAGAAATGGGACTCTGGAGTCCCCAGTTAAGCAGTGCTTAGATTTTAAAGTAGCATATAAGGCAAAATATCAGAGATAAGCAAAAGTAGCCATGAATATCATTTAAAGCTCATATAACCCACTGCATGGCATGGGGGAGATGCATCTCATATGGTGGTATGTGTATGGTCCTAAAGAATAAATCCCTTAATAGACAAAATTTCTACAACTACAGAAATACACTAAGGAAGGGACAAAAAGTCTATGGGAAGGTGTCTGTGGGCTTCCAAAACATTGTATCTTTAAGAAAATTGTTTAAGGAATCCCTAGTAGTTAATCAAGGGTGGGATAATGTATGTTTCTGCATAACCCCTGGCTTTATGCCATTCTGCACTAACATCAAACAGCTCCAGATTTTACACACGTTAATAGCTTTGTTTGTGATTTTGAGCATTAGACCAGATACTCTATCTGAAAACACTTATCAGAGTTTTATTGGTAGTAAAGCAAGGGGAATAGCCAATGCACATGTAAGATTGTCAGTTAAGGGTCTAAAAGAGAAGTCAAGAAGATTAGAATGCAAGGTTGGAGAGACTGATGGAATGATAGAATCAAGGGTGACTGAAAAGACTTAGCAAGATAATGGAACCATTGGCACACATTAGGAAATGTATTAGGAGATTGCTTCTGTAGGTGACTGGCCAAAAAGGATGTTTGACTTGTTGAAGTTGAGGTAAAAAGATATGTCAAATTTCAGAACAACAACTCTCAAGAGATCAGATCAGTGAATTAAGGTTTGGGATATAAATGGAGTTGACTGAGAAGACAAACACTTTCAGAATCAGAATTAAATGTTCTTATCATAAAACCTTGACTTAAGAGAAAGGAACTCTTATTTGTGTCATACTTTTATGTTGTTGTTAATCCTCACCCGAGGATACTTTTTCCACTGTTTTTTTTTTTCAGAGAGTGGAGGGGGAGAGGCAGAGAAAATCAATATGTGAGAGACACATCAATTGGTTGCCTCCTGCATGCACCCCAACAGGAGCCAGGGATCAAGCCTGCAACTGAGGTATGTGCCCTTGACTGGAATCAAACCTGTGACCCTTCAGTCCATGGGCCAACACTCTGTCCACTGAGCCAAACCGGCTAGGGCATGTGTCATACTCTTCAGTAGCTAATTTTAACTGAAATGACTGATGATGTCAACTGCAGAAGGTTCCTATGAGAATTAAGGAATTGTGTCCTATCTTCACAGTTAAAAACTCCAGGAGGTTATGCAATCTCCTGGCTCATTAGATTTCTTTTATGAGTTCTTAAGGCACATTTATTCTAAAGGGTTATTCAGACTTCCCTTAATTATGATTTTCCCTACTTTGTGACAATATAATTTAGAAATATTTAACCATTTTAAACATGTTTTTCTAAAGCAAAACCTTTTAGATACTTATAGCTATCAAATCTTCTTCTTTAGACTATTTCCCTATCAGGACAGTATGTATTCAAATTATAGTTATAAAATGATTATAGTAGTAAGAAGATAAATGTTCTTGAACTGAAGAGATAGGAGAAAGTTCATGTCTACTTCTGGAAATAATTTTAAATTTAAAAAAAGACTAGAAATGTTGACGTCTTATATTAAATGGTAATAGCAATGACTACAAGTTATTGAGCATCTCCAATATATTTGCTCCTGAATTAAAATGCTTATAGATGGCATCACATTTAATCTTCTAATTATCTGTAGAGAAGATACAATTATCCCAATTTAAAAAGAGAAACTTGAGGCTGAGAAAATTTAATTTGCCTGAAGGCCACACTATGGAAGGAGGTGAACCAGGATTCAACTTCAAATCTGTTGAACTCCTTTTAAAGCTCAGCTCTGTCCAACATACCCAACTGATACTCACATTTTATCAATACTTTTCAGTAAAGTGAGACTGATACCATTGTAATTAGCTTGTTATTATTAATAATAGGAAAAGAGCAAAGGGAAGGCCAGGCAGTATAGACATGTCATTTGGGCAGTGTTAGCAGAAAACTGCAACTTTACACTCCCTCAGGGAAATACGGCCCATTCCCCACAGGTTACTGGTGGAAGGAAATGGACAAAGGGGCAGTAGACGCATGCACAATAAAGTCGGGGTGGCTAGGGAAGGTTCCTGTTAGTCCCACCTGGGAGCAGAGATCATTGGCCAGAATGGGAGGAGCCACATGAAAATTTTGGAATACATAGTCCCCCAAACAAAGAACTCACTCTCTTCTGACGTTTGGTTCCTGGGCTCTCTTTTTCCTGCTTCCTTGTATTCACCTGTGTTTCCTCCATAGCCAGGTGGCCCTGAGGACCCCATATGCAATGGACTGATGGGCTGTAACTGGGGACATAAACCAAGGTAGCCTAATGCTGTGTTGGACTGTGAAACTATGGAGGGGAAACTCTGGACACTTTGATTTTAGCTCTCCCACAGCTACCCTTCTTCGATGGCGGGACAAAGGAAAACGGGACCAGGGTAGCTCAGTGGTATCATTCCAAAGAAATAAAGCTTTCTACAATATTTCACCTTCCCGTGTGAGTCTCAGAAAATTACTTTTCTCAGGATATCGCAAGAAGCCCATTCCCACAAGCAACAGGTGGGAACGTGGACCTCTCCCCACCAATAGCAAAAAGCTGTAAAAGGCTATTTGTGTAGCTGTTGTGCATTTATTTTTAAATATTAATCAAAACTTTAACTCAATATGAAGTAATAACTTAGAAAATATTTTTTGTGGGTTGCCAAGACCACTTGAGATACAGTAAGTTTTTATGAAACGGAATTTTATTTTTGAGATACAGTTTCTTTTAGATTAAAGTACATGTTGAATAAAAATAACTCTGGACAAGCCAAGCACAAGAATATAACTTCTTCCAATACTATCCACTCACTAATAAACATGTGCAGAGAGCGGAACAGAGCAGAGGACAACATTTTTTGAATGTACCCGATAGCAATGATTTCTGATATCATCACATAAAAAATTGAAGAATAAAACCTCTCAAGAAGTTGATGTAGAAAAACAGGACAAACTAAAAGATAGTTGGAGAACAGGCCATGAGGAACTTTAACACAGAACCACGGGGACAAGAAGGAAATAAAAATGACTGAGAGAAAATGCTCAAGAAACTTCAGAGCCACAGAATAAAGATGCTAATCTCATGATAAACATAACATGGCAAAGGTAAAAAGCAAGCAGAATCTCATTCCACTGAACTGCAATGATTCATTCGGGACAAATACATTTTTAAAAGATTCAAAAGAAAAGGGGCCAGCGAAATAAAGTGAAAGACAATTCAATACAAAGATAAATGACAAAGTAGGCAGAGAAATACTGTATTGACAAGAGACATTGATTCTCTACAACAGAATGACAGAATCTGAGGAAAAAGAGACAGGTCCTTATTTCTAAATAAGAGTGGTTTGGGGGCCAGGAGGATACAATTTTTAAAAAATTAAAATACAACCAAGTGAAAATAATTAGTAGAATCTAGAACCATTATGTGATACTAGAGGAAAATGTTATCAGAATTAGGAATTAATTTGAGCAGAAGTGCTTAAACAAGTACCTTAGGTTGTCCTAAACACCCAACTTTATAATCAGTAACTACAGGTATGCAATACATTTATATACATTGGTAACTGAATGCACTCAATGACTTGTAAAAACCTTTGGAAAAGGGTCAAGATATTTTCATTGGGATCATCATTAGTTTTGCTACACTTAGTTCAGAGAGGTGATGAGAAAGCTCAAACTCACATTTAGCAGATTGGGAGTCAAATCTCAAGTCAGCTTTTAGAGTTTGCTGAGTTGGGCCAGGTCATTTAGCTTCAGTTGTCCTTTCTATTCAACAGGAATAAGCCATGAGCCCTATCTGATAAGAATTCCAAGCTTTTTCTGAAGGACTGCACCTACTTGATTTGGAAACGCAGTCTGGTAAAATGGAAAAAAGTGTGGATTTTAGAATGAGACAAATCTGGATTGGAATCTAGATTTCGGTCACCATCTGTGGGACCTAGGAGAATTAATTCACACCTCTGACTTTCAGGTTTTTTTTTCATCTATAATTCACATTTCACAAAAGGGGTGTGCGGATTAAATGAGCTAACGTTCTGTCACGTGGTAAGCATTCATTAAAAATGTTCCCTTTTCCTTAATATCATATATCAACATTCTTATTCTGTTGCTAACTTTGACTTATTGAGAACTTTTTATTTATGTTTTTTAATGTCCATGTAACTATAGGCCTTATTTCTGTGTAGGTGGCATTCAAGCTTTGTACTCTAATTCTTAAAAAAAAAAAAAAAAAAAAAAAAAATTCTGTGAGTGTATCAATACCTTTTAAATAATTTTTTTTTTTGTTTATCACTTTGTCATTCCTATTCCCACCCCCACACCTATGCACAAGCTGTTTCTTCTGCCGAAAACACTCTTTCCTTTGACCTGTCCTTAAGGTGCCCTCCTGCATGTCCTCAGATCTCAGTTCAGATTTTACTTTCTCTGGAAGGATGTCCTTGACCACTTCCTCCCTACGCTCAGAGACCCACATTATTTCCCACAGCTTTTCTTCATTTAATAATATATATATTTACATATTTTTATGCATATTCTTTGTCTCCTTACACCAGAATGTTAGTTCTTTGAGGACAGGGAGTGTTTGTTTTTTGTTGAACAAATTTAATGAATGCATCAGGTTCCAGGGTTGAATCATGACTAAAATAAACAAAGCCCCAGTACTTATGGAGCTTGCATTTGAGGGGTCGGGGAGGGGAGAGAGTAAACAGGGATACCTGTCGCCTCATCACTCTGAATTTTAGTTTCCTCATCTGGAAACTGGAGATAATCAATCTTCCCTTAAGGATGAGGATTAAACGAGGTCAGGGACTTAATATACCTGCCCAGGAACTTGCACCTCAAAGACACCCAGTGTGTTCACCTCCATAGCCACTCCCTCTAAAATGCTCTGATTTTACACAGTCAGCTAATTCTAGCTCTGCAATTTTCTTTTCTTTTTAAAAAAATATATTTTATTGATTTTTTTACAGAGAGGAGGGGAGAGGGATAGAGAGTTAGAAACATCAATGGGAGAGAAACATTGATCAGCTGCCTCCTGCACACCCCCTACTGGGGATGTGCCCCCAACCAAGGTACATGTCCTTGACCGGAATCAAACGTGGGACCCTTGAGTCCACAGGCCGACGCTCTATCCACTGAGCCAAACCAGCCATGGCCTATCTCTGCAATTTTCCACCAGTCTGTATTGATGTTAAATATTAAAGGTAGTAAGCAGTAGACGTCTATTGGCTGGCCCAAGTAAACAACCCTTTTGTAGACTCCGTTGAAGAATTCACTGCTTGTGTATTTGTCCTAGTCATCCGATTACTAAAAAGTAATCAAAATTAACACAACGTGTTCAAGTAGTTGAGAAATTGGCTATCTCATAGATATCATTAAAGGATGCTAGCAGGACTCTCTCAGCGCTCTAAAACTCGATTGCAGTGGTCTCTAGAAAGCCTCTCTAGGGAATGCTTAGTGGAGACTATTGGCCATCTAACCTTCAGAATTATTATTACCCTTGCACTCAGATGATATTGAAGACCAGTTAGTCCAGCTGAGTTGTGGCTGCTGCTAATACTGGGACTATTAACTTGGATGTTCCCTTTGCCTCACATATGCCCTCATAAAAGATTAGAGCTAAGCTATAAGTGCTGTTTGATGCAATAAGCATTTGCACGTGTGCACACACACACACACACACATTTAGGAAATAAAACAGAAAAAACTTGCTTATATCTACCTATAATCTATCATAACAATAATTTTACCTAGTTATATAAATACATAAATATGAAATAATGCTTTGATCAAGTTATTTTATGCTAGCTTATAACATATGTATAAATGTAAATTTGTGCTCCTTATATATTACTTATACAGTATAAATTAGCTGTTTGTGATTTTAAAATGTATATATAAAGCCTTGTCATTCTATAAAAAAATTTCTGAGGAAAAAAATAACAAAGACACAAGCCAAGATTCCCTCCAAATTTTCCTTACTAATCATGCTCATCTTTGACATTGACCTTTACCCTTAAGGAGGCAACATGAGGCTCTTTCTGTTTCTTGAAACGCATTAAATTATATTCACTTTAATTTGAAAATAAGTGGCTTTATGAATGCACAATAAATTGAGAAAAGAAGAAAGAATAGGAATTATCTGTCCTCAAGAAGGTTCATCAACTAGAACATATAGATTACAATTGACACCAGGTAAGAGTAAAAACCATAAGAAATATGTGAAATTATGAAGAATAAGAAGTAAAAATACAGGCAGAACAATAAGGTATATTCTCACCATATTGATGAAATTTTAACTTGAGAAAATTTTCATTTACATGTATATATGTACATATATATGTGTGTGTGTGTGTGTGTATATATATATATATATATATATATATATATATATATTATTATTTTAGAGACAGAGGAAGGCAGGGGGAGGGAGAGACAGAGAAAGGCAAAGAAACATTGATATGTTGTTCTATTTATTTATGTATTCATTGGCTGATTCTTGTATGTGCCCCGAGCGGGGATTGAACTTGTAACCTTGGCATATTGGGATGATGCACTAACCAACTGAGCTATCAGGCCAGGGCTACTTGTAAATATTTAAATGCCCTATGAACTAAAGTATTACACTAAACCCCCCAATTTTAAATTTTAGAATTTATAGACTCAAGTATAGCAATGTAATGTTATATTCAAATTTAGGATCCTGTGAAACTGATGAAAGAAACAATAGAACCTTGGACCCTCCTGGAGCTGAAACAGATGGTATATGCTCAAAGGGCACCAAAAACAGTGTAGGCTTTCTCTTCACGTGTGACATGGGACAGAAATACTGAATGAAATCTTCCAAAATAATGATCACTCAAGGCCTCCTTTTGCTTCTGGAGGTATAGACTTCTTTGTTAATGCTTCATGTTTAGATCAATGAGGCTAGTTTCCAGGAAATTTCCTTCTTTCACACTAGCCAATTGATATTAAGGGTCATAGTCTTTTGCAAAAGGCATTTATGTAGAAAGGAAAATCCATTAAGATGAGAAAACTAACAAGACAGAATCTTATCCCAACCTATCCCACTCCCATGAATTATAGATAACAACATTTGGTGAAATATGAAATTCTAAAAATACACTGAACGACTGGAGTCCTCTTAATGGTTTATTATGATAGGTGTTCCTGGTTTTGAAATATCTTCTTTCATAGAAGAAAAATGGGGGCGACATTATTTTAGAAAGTCCACATCTTTTAAAAAGATGGATTTAAAGCTCTTTGAGACAGCTATGCTGTTTTATTAGAACAACATCTTCTCCCTAAATAGTCCTTGAGGGTAACTGCTTGGAATAAACAGGCGATGCATTGGGCTCCATTCAAAATGGAAGCTCAAGGAAATACAGCATGGAAGAAGATGACAGGATAATCACTTCTGCTGTGACTGTACACATGTGAATAAGGACAATAAAGGAAATCAGACTTCAATCGAAGTAATGATGAGATATTTTCACATCCAGAAGGTAGAGCTTTTCCATAGCGCTGCTTCACTGTGGAGAATACCCAGGCTTTGGAGTCTAACAAAACTTGATTTGAGCACCTTCTCTGTTGTGTAATAGCATGTCACCTTGGTCAAGTTCACCACACTCCTGTAGCATCTATATCTTTGTCTGTGAAATGGGGACAGTAATATGTACCTCTCTTGGTGGTGATGAGGATTAAATGAGATAAGTCTGGTAATGGCTTATCACAGTGTCTGTGTCTTAGAGAGGTAAGCAAGCCTGGCATTTTGAACACTATAGGGCTTAGTTGCTAAGCCTATGAGCTTTGATATTAGATCCTGAAGACTTACTCTCTAACTTCCTGTGTAACAGTGAGAGATTGACTCCATCTCTCTGAATGTCAGTTGACTCATCTAAAACATAGATATGGTACAAGTACCCACCTATAAAGTTGTGAAGGTTAATCACAAAATGTAAAGTGATTATAAGAGCTAACTGTGACAGGCATACATGTAACCTTAAATAACAATACAATTACGATACACCTAATACAATATTCACAACTTCCAGGCCTCTTTTTTTTTCTATTTTAAGGGTCTTCTGGTTTTGTTCCTTGTCTAATTTCATATTTCTGAAGTGCCTTAGGGGAAATTCCTAAATATATAACAGATACACAAGGGCACTGTGGAACATGGGCACTGCTCCTGTCATTATGTCACTCATAATCACTTTTGGCTGCTCAAATGTGCACACCTGGGGAAAGTCTCCTCCATTATCTCCATTACAGTAGGGTAGAGAACATATGGCCAATTAATTTTCAGTAGTCTGGGAGGCTGGATCACCAATTACAGCATTCAAGGGTTCTTATTTTCATCACCTTCCTATCATCAGCACACACTAGACTCGGGGAGCTGCTTGCTGTGAGAGTTTGCATTGCTAACGTTCTACAGAAAGATACAGGAGAGGGCCACAAATCATATGAGGCAGAACTGTAATTGGATATGATGTTCTCTTCAGATTTCCCTTAGAAATACACAAAGTGCCTCTAACGTGAGCCAGGTTAGCCAAGTTACGAATCTAAATACTCTGCCAAAGAGAGTAATGCATTTCCATTTAAACTAACCATGAGGTCAGGCAACAGTCCTCAAAACATCCTCACTCATTCAGATTCCTAATAAAGAAAAGGAAATATAGACTTCAAAATATATGGGTATAAGATGTAGGGATATGAGCCCTCCCCAATTTATCCTGAAGAGGATGGCTCATCCTTAAATAACAAACTACCCCTTCCTATTATCACAAAGTATTATTTTTAGTGTAATAACACACACTAAAAATCTCATCATTAAAGCCGAAATTTAGGAGTAGGGGATGTTTATGCATCCTGCTTCTCTCCTAGGACTCTGTTCTGTGCAATTACTATTTGTCCAAATAAATAAAAATCCCCAACAGTTCTGTGGTGAACTCAGCAGTGTCCAGTCTATTATTTAAGGCTTTTTAAAGAATAAATTTCAAATCATATGAAAAGGCATCTTAAAGGGTCAAAGTGCAGCCATTTTTTTTAAAGGTTGCTAACTGTGGGGAATCAAAGGAGAATTTTCTTCTGGGAGGCAATCTTCCACTCTGGCTAGTGGATAGCATGAAATCTAACAGAGTGTGATGCAGCAGAGTTTCCACATGCCTATTCAACACCTCAAAAACCTGAAGCAGTTACAGGTATTGATGCGGGACTACTGGAAGAAAATTGGCAATTACAATTTTGCAACAATGAATGTCTACATATGCTTGCATAGGCTATAAGCTGTGTATATGTGCATATTTATATGCACACATCAATTTTAGGGTGGGTCAGAAGTTGTATCAGCATCCAGGACTTTTTTAGTTGAACTATGTCTCCCTCACTATAGATAACATTGGCAAAACTGAAGTATCTCACTCACCTCCCTGTCAATAGGTGGGGATATGAATCAAGCATCCCAGATAGCATCCTATTTCCTGAAGTCATTTTTCTGACAAATCCTTGGAGATGCCCTCCACTGGTTTCTGCTATCTAGATTTCAGAGTTTCTCCAGTTCCTATCCTTTGGGGAGCCTTGATTGCTCAGCCTTAGATTTGAGACTGTGAGATAGTCAGTATGCTTTCACTGTATTCTTTTTCTCCACTTGCATTAGTCACTATTGGTTTCTGTTGCATGCAACCATGGTTGCTGATTCAGGATGGATCATGCTTCCTGCAGCCTCCCACTTTACAAAAGTAGACACAAGAAACGTATCCTCGCCTGCCTGGATAAAAAGCAAGACCACTTTGCATTTAACTTTTAAAACATCCTCACATTCAATCACACTAATAAAATACTCTTTTAAGTCCAATACAAGTGATTTAAATGTGTTTTGTTTAATTTTTTTTTTTTTTACTTTCCTGCAGATGAAAAACTTTTTTTTTTTTAAATGGACTGCATTGATTCCGAAACATTAATCTTTTATCAGCACTCAGAACCTTACTACACGCAAAAAGATTAGTTTCTGTATTTGGACATCAGTAGCAACCCTTTTCCAAGTTTTAAATCATCTACATAGCATGTTAAATTATAGTGCCTCTCTTTCTTCTCTGACAGAATCCAACCTTTTGATTCTCTACCTTCTTTCTTTGCTACAGTAAATTGATCCTTCAAAACATCCAGGTGCAAATGAATTAATGGCCTTCTATTGTGAGAGAGACTGATGGGAGTCCCTCCCCCCTCCTCCACACCAGGTCCTTTCCCCTTTTGAGAAACCCACATATCAATTAAACTCACCTGCTAATCAAAAGCTTGTTTGGGAAAAAAAAATCCTTGCTTGTTAGAAGCAAAAGAAAGTGTAAAGGTGTCTAAATATAGAGGCTTTGAATGTCAATTACTTCCTTCCTCCTCAGTTCCTGTTTCCTTGGGTTGAACTGAACGCTGGTAAAAATGGAGAGGGAAAAAGAAAAAAAAAGGATAAGTATCTTGTTCACCTATATTTCCCTGGAAGTATATCATTGCTTTAATTATTTCAGCTCTTTGTCAGCAACATCAAGACACAGTCTTTATTCATGAGATGAAAACAGCATTACTCACTCCTTTTTACACAGCCACACTGATTTCCTGCATAAAGGCAGTAAAAACCACAGTTCTTGCACGTTGACTGCCAATAATCAAACAAGAGCTATTGTAAACTGGAATATCAGAGGAATAAAAGTGAATAGGCAAATGATTCCCCATTCCCTGTCTTTACTACACCTGCTTGCTTAGATCCACTGACCACTACTTCTTCCTGCATGCTTTTCCTGAGAAATGAGTCTGAAGGGCAGACTGATACCAATACTAGGTTGGTTGTCTTTTATTTCTTTGCCACCTCAGACTTAAAAGCTATATGGCTCTAAGTAGCAGGCTAAGTATCAAGCAATGCAAAATAAAAGGAGTTATAAAAATAGAACTCAGGAGACTGGGAAATTCGCATATATGAACAAAGACCCTTTTTAATGTACCAGACAACGAGAACAAAATAAAGTATGATCTGCCTTAGAAAACAGCAGCTAATTTTTCCATTTCTTTGTTCACTGGGTAGATTTTTGTTACAGGTCTACTCTCTGGCAGTCACTGGGTTAGGAGGTGGAGTGAGAATTGTAACAAAGAACTAGCTTCAGCCCTCAGGAAGTTTATAGTCCAGGAAAATAAACCAAGAGCAAATAGAAATCACAATAGCTGATAACAGGAGAGACACAGGCTGCTATCCCAGATAGGGGAGGTCAAACAAAGGCTTCTTTAAAAGATTCAATTTAAAACAAGGCCCAAAGGTTGAGAGTAAATTAGTAGAAAGGAGAATAAGAAAACAGAAAAGACATTCCAGAGATGTTGGATGAAAACAATGAGAGAGACCAGGACACTTCTGAGGACCAGCCCACAGTTCCTTGGCCCTGGGTCATAGAGAGTGAAGGGAAAGCCCAGGGGAAAGATCAATATAAATATTTCTCTCTTTTCTGCATTCAGCGTGGCTAAAGAGTGGTTCAGTTCCTAAGTAGGGGTGGCTGGGGATTGAGAAAATGAAAGACGAGACAGACACAGAGATAGAAGGAAAAAGCTGGGGCTGGGTGGGACAGCTGTCCTCTGATGCAGAGACAGTGACCCAGAGCTCACACAACATATTTATTTTATACAGCAAAATACCAGGAAGTTTTACCAAAGACCAAGACAAAGGAGATTATGTGCATTCTTATGGCTTTTTGTAATCGTCACTTCTTAGTGGGCCCAGATAATTGTGTTTGTTCCTGGTGCTTGGCTGGATTCAGATAATGAAACCCACCCCCTGGTGCCTGAGCTGAAGGTCAGGCTGACAACACACCTGCCTGTGACAAGGTGTGTTTCCAGGACATGGCTCTGCCACTGGATTCAGCTGACAATAATTAAAGAAATGCTCATGTGCCTTCCCAGGCGCTCTCTACAGATCAAAATACCAATAATTATATAAATGGAAATAGAAAACCGCAAAGGTTCTTCATTTCATGACTTCCTTTATGCAAAAACAAAACAAGGCATGTTTAGGTGACTATTAAAACATTCATTGATTAAAAAAAAAGTTGGGTTTACCGGACGTCACATAATTTACCAAATTAGATATCTTCACAGAGATTTAAAACCACAAAAGTAACATAGACTGTATGACACAGAAGAAGGATAATACAGTGACTAATACAGTACAGCCCTGTAAAACCATAGAACCTTTTTTGAAAACAGAAATTATTTTTCAATATGTTCATATTAAAAAAATGGGACATGGTTTTGAAAATAAGGAGTAGATATATTTATATAATGTGTTTCAATGATATGAAATCTCACATGATAATTTTCAGTTCAATTCAGTCCAGTTAAGAATTATTGAGGACCTATTATATGTTGAGAATTTTAATAGGGTCTAGGGCAATCACAATTGATCAACAACAGAGTCAAGTCCTGAAGCTTAAAGACTAACAAGGAAGATAGTTATTAAAAAGAAACTTCAGTAAATGCTCAGGGTTATAATATGTTCCCTCTATTCTATGACCTAGAATATAAGGCAAACACACACACACACACACACACACACACACACACACACACACACACACATACACAAAACAAACAAACAAAAAATCCCATCTTTCTTATTCATAGCTGTATCCCTAGTGTCTAAAATAGTCTCTGACACAGTCAATAAGTTCAATGTATAAACTGAATCTCAATGAGTGGTTTCTGGATATGAGAGCTTAAGCTTTAGTTTCCATGTAGCTCTATGTCTTCTAGCCCTCTTAATCTTTTTTCATATCTTGCTTTTGTTAGAGGTGGACAGAAACTGTACTTGGAGTGTGAAATCGAAAGTTCTTAGATACATCGGATAGCTCCAAGTTGCAAATCACCTTTCAATAGTTTGTTATTGTAATTAAAATAAAATCTCCACTTTTTAGCAAGGCCTATTGTCCCTCCATTCTATCTTCTACATCTCAACATGCAGCTGACATTTTCTACACTCTAGATGCCCTTTCTTTCTGTTCCTCAAACACACTACATGTATTTTTATTTTATGATTTTTGCCCTGCCACCACTGCCTGAACACTCTTTCCCCAGAACTTTGCCTGGCTTACTCTTACCAAAAAGGTCTCAGATTGGATATTACATCTTCAATGACCACCCTTTTAAAATGGCCTTTGATCAGTATTATTCTACTTTGCCATCCTGCTTATATTCTCCATAGCTGTTATTATTATTTTAAAATAACCTATTGTGTGTGCTTCCTCCCACTCTCTATGACTAGACTTTTAGCTCTATAATGAAAATAAAATTATACTGTTTGTAATTAGAGGAGTGTTTTAAACATAACATGTACTTAATAAGTATTTGTTTATTGCATAAATGAATAAATCATCCAAGGATAAGCAGTCCTTCATTTAAGGTGAGAGAAACTATATACTTTGTTGTCTGTTACAGAAAATTAAAGGCTCTAATATTATAATTTATCTAATTTTTAACAATATAGACCTAAATTATAAGCCTAAAATTGAGATCCATTTTAAAAGATATTTTTTAAAATCCATAAAATTTTGTCCCCACATCCCTACACATAAAAATGTGTTTCCCTTTAAGATGAATTTTATTCTAAAAAAAAGTTTTGGTCTGACAAATGAGCGAACAGGCAGAGGCTAAGGAGAGTAAAAACTTCCACTGTAATTTCCCTCAATATTTTAAACTTCAAATAGTTTTTTAATTGAACATAAAATGCCTTCACTCATACAAGCCATAAAGAAAAAAATATAGCATGAAGAATGTCAATCTGCAAGATCTAGGAATTACTCTCTTATTTTTTATAAGGGCTAATGCCTAGGTTATACCAGGGGCCCAGACTATTCATTGTAGGACAACTGTGCACAGAAGGGAACAAAATATAGAATTCTTTTTCTACATTAGCACTGTGACCTGGGGCGAATAGTATTCTGAAATAGAAAAAAAGAAAGATACTTAAGCCACTTCTCCAAAGATTGATATCACATAAAGTTACAAGTGAGCTACACATTACGAGTGGCAATAAGCCTTTAAAGTGATTCATATGAGCAACTTTTAGATTACTTCATTGTTCATGTCATTTCCATGGAAAAGGTATATATTCTTTTTCATTTTATTGAATTTGTTGGGGTGACACCGGTTAACAAAATTGTACAGGTTTCAGGTGCACAATTCCACAACACATCATCTGTACACTGTATTGTGTGCTCACCACCCCAAATCAAGTCTCCTTCCATCATAATTTATCTCCCCTATACCCTCTGCTACCGCTCCAACGCCCTTCTCCCAGAAATCACCACAATGTTACCCACATTCATGAGTTTTATCTCCTTTTTTCTTTTTTACTCAATCCCTTCATCCCTCCAGATCCCGTGCCCCAAAACTGTCAGCCTGCTTTTTATCTATGAGTCTGTCTCTATTTTGCTTTTTAGTTTATTTTGTTCATTAGATTCCACATATGAGTGAAATCATATGGTACTTTATCTGACTGGCTTATTTCACTTAGCATAATGCTCTCCAGTTCCATCCATGCTGTAAGAGGGTAAGACTTCCTTCCTTTTTATGGCTGAGGAGTATTTCATTGTGTAAATGTACCACTGCTTTTGTAAAAAAAATGTTTTTTTAAGTTGATTTCAGAGAAGAAGGAATAGAAAAATCAATGATGAGAGAATCATCGACTGGTTGCCTCCTGCACACCCCACCAGGTATCAAGCTCACAACCTGTGCATGTGCCCTGACTGGGAATCAAACTTTAACCTCCTGCTTGAGGTTGATGCTCAACCACTGAGACAGGCCAGCTGGGCTGTACCACAATTTTTTATCTACTTAGCTAATGATAGACACTTGGACTGTTTCCAATTCTTGGCTATCCTATATAATAAAAGGCTAATATGCAAACCGGCCAAACAGTGGAACAACCGGTTGCTATGACACGCACTGACCACCAACCCACGGGGAGCAGGTCTAAGCTGGCAGCTGCACATCCCCCGAGGGCTCCGAAACTGCGGGAGGGCACAGGCCAGGCTAAGGGACCTTCTCCCCCGGTGCAACGGGCCTCTAGTTGTAAATAATGCTGAAACGAAGATAGGGGTGCGCATGTTCTTTTGAATTAGTGTTTCAGGTTCTTTAGACATATTCCCAGAGGTGGAATCACAGGGTCATAAGACAGTTCCACTTTTAATTTTTTGAGGTAACCCCATACTGCTTTTCACAGTGGTGCACCAACCTGCCCTCCCAGCAGCTGTGTACGATGGTTCCCTTTCCTACACATCCTCAGCAGCACCTGTTTGCTGATTTATTGGTGACTGCCATTCTGAGACATGTAAGGTGATATCTCATTGTGCACTTAATTTACATTTCTCTGATGACTTTTGATGTTGAGCATCTTTTCATGTCTATTGGCATCTGTGTATCCTCTTTGGAGAAATGTCTATTCAGGTCCTTTGCCCATTTTTTAATTAGATTGTTTGTTTGTTTGTTTGTTTGTTTTGGTGTGTGTATTTTTGTGTGTGTGTGTGTTGAGTTGTGTAAGTTCTTCATAAATGTTGGATAATAACCCCTCATCACATGTATCATTGAAGGATATGTTCTCCCATTTAGTGTGTTTTCATTTTGTTGATGGTTTCCTTTGCTGTGGAAAAACTTTTTCTGATGCAGTCCCATTTGTTTATTTTTTCTTTTACTTCCCTCATCGGAGGCGAAATACCACAAAAAAATATTGCTGCAAGAAATGTCCAAGAATTTACCACCAGTGTTTTTTTTCTAGGATTTTTATGGTTTTGAGTCTAACGTTTAAGTAATTTAAATTAGGGAGTTGGCAGAGGGTAGTCGTTAAAAACCTGGATATTGAAACCAGAAACCCCTAGATTCATAACTCACCCTGTTACTATTTATGAGCCAATTTACTATATGTTTGTGTATCACAGTTTCCTCATCTGTAAAACAGAGTGATTCTCACTTCCATAGAGCCATAAGCATTAACAGAACAATGAATGTTTAACATAGTACCTGACACACTGAAAGTTCCATAAATGTAAGCCATTATTATTAGCCTCATTATTTTTAGGAGAAAATTAAAAGTGAAGTGATATTGTAAAATGCAAAATTAACCCTTCGTTGACTTTTGGAATTTACATATTTGAAAACACAGACTTTTGCTATATTTTCCTTTTGTTGGTATTTTCTGTAACTTCGAAAGCAAGCACTTGCTTGCTCCATGTCTCAGCTTTTATCTTTGCCCACATTTTAGGGTAACTTCCTAATGCTTCCCTTGTGCAACAGCAAAAGCAGACTTCATCTTTTATTTTTTATTTTAGGGGCAGACACTATAATTTCAAAATTTTTCCAGTATATGCACATTGTCCTCTCATACCAGTCTCTCTTAAAAGTTTCCTAGCATGCTTTGCATCTATTTATCAGGAATTTAAGTAATTTTTGTTGATGTCACCATTCTCTTTGCTTAGCAAGTCTGAAGTACAATTAGATTGCATTCCACTGTACTAACTTATAATTGGTGGTGAATGGATACTCTATTCCTTCATAAAGCAATCAGTGAGTCAGATTTTGTTATAAACTTGCATACAGTATTGTTTTCACCTTATCTCCTATCTTTTTCATTCACCTGGTATAGTCCTAAAATGTCCAAATCAGGATATGTACAGCGCATAACAATGGAATGCAAAACTTGTTAATCCTTTATTGTCCTTGAAAAACAGAAGTCACCTTTTTTTTCTCCTGTAGAGTAAGACTATTTCTGGTTTTGCAGAAATGTGTAGTGTTTTCTCATCCTTGAAGCCTGTATATGAAAAACTAACCAGAGCAGGGATTTTTGTTGTTGTTATTTGCACATTATATAATGTTTTTAATTCACAATCTGCTGGAGTTCTGGAGATCTGAATTACGTGCTAACTACTCTGGTTAATTAGAGTGCTATTTGATTTTTGTAGTTCAGCCTCAGCCTGAATAGTGCAAAATCTATTTGACCTGTATCTCCTAGTCACCGGTTTGACACAAGTCTCAGACCTTTTTAATGATGAACTGCTCTGACTGGTAATCACCTTTGGGCCTCCTGTTCCTTCTCTTTACAAATTAAAAAGGAGCCTGAAAAAACATTTCAGTGCAAGGTGCACAGGTAATGTGGTGAGGTTGCAAGAGCAGAAAACCAACAGCTTTCCTGAATACTGATGACTAGAAAATATAGTGAAACCATCTCCAACCACATCCACTACTTGTGCATTTAGGAGGAGGGGGTGGAATAGAGAAGCACATTGAGCTAAGAGGAGAGTGGCAGGAGCTGAACTTGAGAAGTAGATGTGGTCACATCCTGTATGGCACATGTTTATAGAGGTACAGTTTTAAAAGCTCCTGGGAATGGAGTGAATTAGAGGGGCTGAATAGTAAAGTGATAGAAATAGTAAGCTGGCTTGCTGTATTCCAAGCAAGGAAGGATTGTGAGCTAGATATCGGATGGCAGTATTAAAGAGTCATGCATTTAAATTTTATTTATTGAGCAACTACTATGTGTTAGGCCCTATTTTAGATGTTGGGAAAGAGTCTTAACCAACACACAAGATTCGTGATCTAATAAAGCTTACTTTCTCTTTTTAAAAATATATTTTATTGATATCAGAGGGGAAGGGAAAGGGAGAAAGAAACATCTATGATGAGAGAAAACCATTGATTGGCTGCCTCCTGCACGCCCTCTACTGGGGATGGAACCTGCAACAGGGGCATGTGCCCTTGCTGGAATGGAACCTGCAACACTTCAGTCCACAGGCCGACTCTCTATTCACTGAGCCAAACTGGCTAGGGCTAAAGCTTACTTTCTAATTGGAGGGAGCTGAGCAGAAGAATGAATCCTCCTATATAATAAAAGCCTAGTATGCAAGTCAACTGGATGGTGGAACGATCAGTGGAACGACCAGTCACTATGACACACACTGACCACCAGGGGGCAGATGCTCAATGCAGGAGCTGCCCACAGCCCAGAGGCCCCAGGCCAGCCAAGTTGGGTGCCAGTGGGGGATTGGGGGGGGGGGGGGGTTGGGAGCGCCTTTGATTGCCCCGCCGGTTGCCCCACAGAGGGAGGCAACCTGTGGTGGCACTGGGGGGGCGGGGTGAGTGAGTGGGTGGTGGCAGGCCAGTCAAAGTGGGTGTCAGCTTTCCTTTGCCTGGGATTAAATGAAAATTCCACCTTCAATGCTCAGCCTTAATACATCTGACCCCTTAAATGGTCTCTGATCACCCCTGCAGAATTACTCTTTCTTCTGCTGTTCCTATAGATCACCTCACCGGTAGCCCCACAGATCAGCCCTGATTACCAGCCAGGCCTAGGGACCCTACCCATGCATGAATTGTGTGCACCGGGCCTCTAGTAAGTAAATAAAAGATAAAACTAGTCAGGTTATGTGATACAGGAGGGATAGGAGAAGGGGACTTCAGACTGTGAGACTAGGAAAGAAGGATTCTCTAAAGAAAGGACATCCAAACCAAGCATTGACTGATAAGGAAAGTGGCCACAAAGTCTCCTTCGGAGGAACAAGCTTGATGTAGTCCAGGACAGAAAGACAGTTGGTGTGACTGGAGTGAAGGAGAGAAGAGAATGAAAGTTGATGAAGCAGGAGAAATAGGGCTTTTGAAGTTGGCTAAGAGTTTGGACATTAAGTAAAAGGAAATAGCATGATTCAAATTAGGTTTTGAACAGATCACTCTGGCTCCTGAGTAGTTCATGGATTGCAGAGATCACGAAGTACCATATCTAGACCAGTTCATCAATCTTCACTCAAGCACAAGTTATAATGATGGGTCCAGGGTGAGAGCAGTGGGAGAGCAGATGTGAGATCTAGGAGATTTGGGAGGTAATGTCCACAGCCCTTACTGTCGAATATGACAGTTGGAAGAAAGAAAGAAATCAAAGGGGAAAAAAGTCTAGATCTTGGGCTCCAGCAATTAGGGGGAGGTGGTGCCTTTTACAACACAAATGGAGGAACTCAGGGAAGAGCAAGTTTATAGAGGAAAATATGGCTAAGATGTTAATTTTGGTATGCCTATTACAACTTCTATGTAAATATGTCAGATTGGAAGTTTGGGGTATGAGTCTGGAGTGTGAAATAAGGCAAAAACAGTAGGTACAAATGGGTCATTTTTAAGGAATTGGGGGGTGTTTTCAGGCATGAGAGTGCATGAGTATGTAGCTGCAAAGGGACAAGGTTGGAGACATCTGCGGCCAAGCAGAACAGCAGACATGTGGGGGAGTGAGAAGGGAACTCCGTGGGGTTGGAGGAAAACCAAAGTGAGTCATGAGATCCAAGAGAAGGCAGAAGTTCATGAAGCAGAGATGGCTCCACTGTGAGAAATACTGCTGAGGACTCAAATCCAGGATGAATTCCAATATTTACTTTGGGGGAGTACTGAGTCATAGTATTTGTTGACGGATTGGATATGGTACACCGATCAAGGACTTCCCATAACCCTTCCCCACATCACTGTGGCCTCCTTCCTATATCTCTGCCTCCCTCATACTTTTGGTCCATAAACTCACAAAACAATCAACAAGAAATAGCATTTTCAAGTTCGCTCTCCTTTCCATGCCTCTAATTTTTCCCTTAATACTGCCCGTTTTTCACACCTTTGCCAGAGCTATCTTCCTAAAACACAGGTCGGATTCTCCCGTCAAAAACCTTCATCAGCTTTCCTTTGCCTGGGATTAAGTGAAAATTCCACCTTCAATGCTCAGCCTTAATACATCTGACCCCTCAAATGGTCTCTGATCACCCCTGCAGAATTATTCTTTCTTCTGCTGTTCCCATAGCACATTGCTTGTACCTATACACAGTACTTTTCAAATTCTGCCTTAGAGTGTTTACAGTTCTGTTCTCCCTATTACACTGAAAACACCTTCAGAGGAATTACTACTAATTCAGGCTGAAGCGACAACCACCAAAACAACAGTAACAACAAAACAGACAACAGTAGCAGGAGCACCAGGCCCAAAATAACCATCAATATTTGAGTGCTGGGGACCAAAGCGCCTCATTTCAGAAACACAAGAGTCATTTAACTTCAGTGTCATACATTTTTGGTTAAGGGCTTCTTTGGCTTCCAAATCAACCAAAAATTATTCCCTATTTTTTAATCTAGAGAGTGTACATGAGGCAGAGGGATAGGGTCAGGGGGTTCTTAAATTTGCCATGACCCACATACACCTTTAATTGAAGTCTGCTTATCAGAACAGCTCATTTCATGACCAGGATCCAACTTAATTGCAGGTCTTCCCTGAGTTCCTCCATTTGTGTTATAAAAGGCACCATATCCCCTTAATTCAGTGGTTTTCAACCTTTCTAACGCCGCGACTCTTTAATACAGTTCCTCATGTTGTGGTGACCCCCAACCATAAAGTTATTTTCGTTGCTACTTCATAACTGTAATTTTGCTACTGTTATGAATCATAATGTAAGTATCTGTGTTTTCTGGTCTTAGGCTCTACAGCAGTGGTTCTCAACCTGTGGGTTGTGACTGCTAGCAGGGTCGCCTAAGACCATCAGAAAACACAGATATTTACATTACATTACATTTCTGGTCTTGGGCTCTACAGCAGTGGTTCTCAACCTGTGGGTTGTGACCGCTAGCAGGGTCGCCTAAGACCATCGGAAAACACAGATATTTACATTACGATTCATTAACAGTAGCAAAATTACAGTTATGAAGTAGCAACGAAAATAACTTTATGGTTGGGGGTCACCACAACATGAGGAACTGTATTAAAGGGTCACGGCATTAGAAAGGTTGAGAACCACTGCCCTAATGGCTGGAGCCCAAGATCTAGACTTTTTTTTTTTTTTTTGCATGGTGAATAAAGCTAAAGCTGGAAGGCTTAAATCAGGAAACCAAAGAAAAGCATGCATCAGACCACTGGGCAACAGGAGAGAGAACTTAGGGAGCATGTGCCTTAAGGACCCCTTGACACAGCACGGTATGAAAAGCTGCTGGCTTTGGCCAATTTCCTAGTGCTCAATGAATGGAGAATTTTGTTTCTAATTATGGGTGAGCTATTTTTGTCCTATTCCCCTACAGGGTCAGTTCTTCCAATCCCGCACTTATTAATTTGGGAAACATTTTGGAAAATAGTTGTGATTAAGACTGATGGGTGCTATTTTAAACTATACTCCAAAGAGAGGAGCTGGAATAAGCAAGTCAGTGCATCCTTTAGTAGGTTGACAGGTGGTGGATTTTAGCATAAAGAATTAAGCTCCAGGCCAAAAACAAGTCTTATATAGCATAGCTTCATGATCATTTCTATGAAACATGGTTCTGTTAGCACAAGGACATTTAGTTTCTGGAGAAATTTTGATTGAATGCCGCTGAATTAGGAAACCATTCAGTGAAGAGCTGTAATAGCTTGTCTGCTTTTATAAAAACATTTAGACTTATCTTTTCCTCTCCTTGATCTGAGTCTTCATCACCTCATAACGAGGCTATAATAGTCTTTGAACTTGGCCTCTTTGATGGCCATCCCTAGATCTACCCCATTATGCAAGCTGTGATCAGTTATCCTTTGTAAAGCATCCCTTGTACTATGTCACTCACTCTCCTCTGTTGCTTAAGAATCTACAATGTCTCCCTGCTGTCCCCTGAGTCAATTCTATATAATTCAATTTGACATTCAACTGACCGCACCCTATATATTGAGCCTGAAAAGAAATGCTCTCAGTATTGCTGATTCCAAATTGCTCCTCACCAGACAGACAGACATACTTGGCTTTTTGTCTTACCTGTTCTTTCACGATCCATACTTTTTGTTTTGCAATGTCTAGCACAGAAAACCCACTTCCCTACATGAACTTCTTCCAGATAACTGCCTCCCCCTTTACGTTACTATCTATTAACTCAACACCTGTTTTCAAGGCAGTACAGAATACATGTTTCTAACAACTTTAACTAATTGCCTTACAATTGCACTCAATTTTTTTCATGTACGTGTATTGTCTCCTCAATTAAATAATAAATTCCTTGAGGGAAACACACAGATTTTTGGCTATGCTCTTGCTGTAATGGGATTCCTAACATCCCAACACGGTGTTAGGTGAGCAGGAGGAACTTAATAAATGTGTGTTGAAGGACATGAAAAATCTCCTTCATGGCAGAGTGGAAAGTACACCGGATTAAGAAGTTGTAAAAGTGGTTCTGGTCTTGACTGTAACACATAACAACTGCATGCTATTCAGTCAATCACTTAACTCCTCTAAGACCCAGTTTACAAATTTGTAAACTAAGATACCAATAGTATCTTTCCTACCTATATAAAAGCATGATGTGAAAAAGGAAGGAAACAATGCATATAAAAGCCTTATTTTTTTTTTAAAGAATATATTTCTATTGTTTAATATGCTTTCATATCCAGCATGGAAATCAATCTTCCTCCATCCTGGAAATATTCCTGAAGTTGATTTTTACTTGGTTGACACAGTGAACAAGGGTGAACAAATGTCATAAAACGATATGAAAACTGAATTATAATATACTAAAATAAAAGTCTTAAAAACAAGGGTTTATAGTAGCTTTATTTATAATAGCATATATGAATAGCATAATGACATATTCATCCAATGAAATGCTACTTAGGAATAAAGAAGGACTAGGTTAAGAAGGTTGGATCTCAAAAGTATAATGCTGAGCAAAAGAAGCCAGATCCCAAATAGTACGTGTTTAAGGTTTTCATTTACTAGTAAGCAACAAAAACAAATCTAAGCTATCCTATTGGAGAAGCAGATCAATGGTAACCTGGTGCCAAGGGTAAGAGTGGGGATGGGCTGAGATTGGACACAAAGACCTTTTTGGAGGGAAAGATCTTGATTGTCATGGTGATACCAGGGGTACATTTTTTTTTCAAAAGTAATGATTATGTATCTTAAATAGGTGCATTTTATTGTACATAAATTTCACCTTGATTATACTTAAAAATATAAATGGCATTTGAAATTGATGTGACTTTATTGTACTTTCTGCAGAGAAATAAAGATTAACATGAGTATTCTACGTGGCCTTATTTTACAAATGAGAGAAAGAGTAAATTTCTTCCTCTTTCAAGGAGCACTGAGGATTGTAGCCAGCAGGTCGCTACTTTGCCAGTAAAGAAAGCTAAGTGAGATGGAATTTGTTCATGGGCCTTTGAGATCTAACACGTCTGCCAAGTTTAGATGCATTACTTTTTTCTTATGATGAATTAAATACTTTTCCCAAGACTAAAAGAAGAGTATTATTTATTGAAAACAGAAAAACTTGTTATTGAAAAAGGAAGTGTCTATTTTAAGTCTGATTTCAACAGTCCACAAAATGACCAACCCCCATACTGCAGAATTTACATTGCTAGACTCTTAAAAAATCAGCAAAAGCTGATAACTGTACAGCTTATGTACTCTCCAATTATCTCCTTTTAGAGACTGAACACACAAACACCTTCTTGCATTTAATTAAGTATTGCAATTCCAGATTATCTTTGATTAATGAAGAGCAATACAGCGTATAGCTAGAATTATGTGATTATTTCACAATTGATCTTTAATTATTCCATCTGATAATTTCACTAATTTTTCATAATGGTCTCATCTAGCTTCTTATAAATGAGCTATAACAATTTATAATTTTTATTAATTTTCCTTAAAAACGATGTGAAGTTTTAGATGAAACTCTTAACCTTCAAAAACTGTTTTTAAAATTTTAATTAAAGGATAAGCTGTTCTACTATCACATAAAAAAACCAAACTGCATGACTTCTTCAGATATAGCAAGTCAAGTAAACACTCCAAATTTTCTTCTCCTTTGGTTGAGTTTGGAAGTTGGTACTTGGGTGATTGGTAGTAAATCATGTGCTTTTTTTTCTCTCTTCCTCCTGCATTTTTAATAGCTTAGATTTCCATGTCAGATAGATGATGGTATTATGCCAATTTGACTTTTTCTATGTAGTATGGCGGCAATGTGCATAAGTTGGAAGTTAGAGCTTTTATTGGGAACAAAGTGGTGTCTTAAGATATGGCTTTGGGTGAGGCAACCTAAGGAACATGTGTAGATAGAGACAAGGACCAGGTCAGAGCCATAGGCCACTCCACTGCCAGTCAAGCTGAGCCCGGGACTGCCAGGGATACTGAGAAGGAGCAGACAGTGAAGCTACAGGAAAACAGAATGTCATGAGAGGCAAAAGAAGGAACAGAGTCAATAAACTTACAGTGTACTAAATATCCATAACATTCATTACTCCATTTAACCCTCTCAACAGCCCTTGGAAGTGCACATATTGTCATCCACATTTTAATATTTTTAACAGTTTATTGATTTTTAGAGAGAGAGAAGAAGGGAAAGGAAGAGAGAGAAGCATTGATGAGAGAGAAACATCAATCAGCTGCCTCCTGCACATTCCCTACTGGGGATAGAACCCGCAACGCAGGCACGTGCCCTTGACCAGGAATAGAAACAGCAACCTCTGGGTGCATGGGATGATGCTCAACCAACTGAGCCACACTCACCAGGACTCTCCACCCACATTTTTACAAATGAGGAAAAGAAAGCATACCAAAGTCTTTGAGTTAATGAGGGCAGATCCAAGACTTCAACCTAAAGCTATTTTATTTGCACCCATTCAAATAAACACCATGATAATGGAAAGCAGGCACCCATAACACTCATCCTACTTCCTGGTTCATAGTATGTGCTCATTAAATGGAGAATGTCTATTGCATACCCACTGGTTATAAACACATTAGATCCTCCCTGTCATCACTTGCTATATAGATTGAGGCTATGTGTGCACAGCCCTGACATGGCCAACGTAGGGAACAATAAGCTGAGCTGGACTCCATTTAATCTTCTAGCAAATGGGATTTTGGAAGATTGTTTCAACTGCTGGAGATCATGAAGGGATGCAGAAGGATTAACGATGACTGATGAATTTGTACCTTTGTGTTGAGAATGGCATCCTAATTGTATTTAGAGGGCATGACTTAAAAGTTGTTGGAAAATACACTGTCATTAATTAACAGTGTATTTTAGAAACTCCAGTGTTGCTTCCAAATACATTCAAAGTAAAACATTTAAAGTAAATTAATTCTTCCATTTACTATGAATGTCCAATGTGTCAAGCACTATGCTGAATTTTCAATGTACCTTCCTCCACACTGTGAGATGAGCGTTATTATCCCCATTTTTTTTACATGAGGAAAATGAGATTTAGAGAGTTTGGGTGACTTGATGAAGGGCACGCCACTTGGAAATGGCAAAACTGGGACTGAAACTCTGAAACCTACTCCAGATTTAATTCTATACTTATTTCCAGAATGGATGATTTACTTGGACAGTGATATATTGGCTTATTGCACCTCAAATGTTGTTGTAGATGATTGAATTTTCCCAAGTAGTTAACATAACTCTCCAGGGAACCAAATTTTTAAATTGTCAATTGCCAGAAGTAGAAATCTTTCTAAAACTGATGCATGACTGTCTGCCTGCTCTGGTACGGAAGACTAGATAAGGGTTTACACTTTAGGGATAGCATAAGGCATTCATTGTCATCATCAGTTCTGGGCTTCACAGGAATAAGACCCAGTAGGTTGCAGAGTTTGTTGAATAAAACCCCTATACTAAGAACTTATTTTCTTGATAAAAGTCCTTTAGTGTTAGCTGATTTTATTTAGGATATTTGCATTTTTCTTAAACAATGGAGAAAAGGGTATTCACGTGTTAGGCTTCTGAAAAGTCGTAACACAGCCAAGTTTGTACAAATGACTGGGAGTCAAAGCTCAAATAGCAATTTCCCACGCAATTTCCTCCTCCCCCAGAAAATGATCTAGTTCCTCAGTGCTCTTCCTTTTCTCTGTCTTGTCAACAAGAGTCAGAGCATGGTGTAGGATTCTGGCGCTAGTAACACAAGACGTAAAATCCTCTCTTTACAAGCCTACACCTACAGGTCTTTCTGACTCACAGTGAATCCACTGGTGGGAACAGTGTCAAATACCCAGCACCATTCAAGAGCATTTCAATGAGGGGATACTCCAAAGCTTGCATATTGTTTATAACCAGAAGTTGATGACCTAGAGCTAGAATGTATGTTCGCAGGTTTTTTTGTTTGTGTGTGTGTGTGAGTGTATGTGTGTGTGTGTAGTTTTATAAAAAGACCCTTGAATATCCAAAGAGATTTGGGTATTAGAAAAAAAATCATCATTTGACATTTAAAGTTACAATGGGCTTCCCATTCTTTCTATATAGTATTTCAATGTTCTGATTAAGATTCTAATGCCACGGTTAGATCAAATGTATAACCGTATCAGTACCAATCAAGGAGGTTAAAAAAGTTCTGGACACCATCTCTGCTCCCTCTACTTTGTGTGACAGTACATTAGCTTTACTCTCTTCCTATTAGTCTGCCATTCTAAAAGGATCATTTATTAAATGCACCAAAAGGTCAATGAATTGGCCAGAAAAGTATATTCTAACTCAATTTGTTAAATATCTGGCATATCAGAAAGCTCAGCGGTAATGACAACTCCCAATTACTTATTATTTTTACAGAAATCCAGGGTTTATAGAAGATTAACTAAAGTACAATTGAACTAGTTTAACATAAAATAAATAGGTTTAATCAGCCATTTAAAACTGTTCAAGTGTTTTTGTTCAGTGGTTTTTGCTCGGAAACTCCCATTAAATGGATTGGTGACTCTATGAATTATTGGTTTAGTTCTAACAGTAGTATCTAGCTTTCTATCTTGTCTCATGTTAAAGCACCAGAGTTAATGAGAATACAACGCTCACCTAAGTTTTTATACATATTTGGTCCTTCTTTCCTCCTCCTACCACTTTCTTCCTTGCCACTTTTTGTTCTTCTTTATTTCCTCCCTCATCTATTTTAATTTTATAAGATGTTGGTGAGTTTTTGTTTGTTTGTGTTGTTTTTTATTGATTTCAGAGAGAGAAAGGGAGAGAAACATCAATGATGAGAGACAATCACTGATCGGCTGCCTCCTGCATGCCCCCAATGGGGGATTAAGCCTGCAACCCGGACATGTGCCCTGACTGGGAATTGAACCATTAGCTCATGGTTCATGGGTCTACGCTCAAACCACTGAGCCACGCTGGCTGTGCTCTCCCTCATCTACTGAATGTCAATTATACACCAGATACCCTATCTGGGTTTGTTCAAAGATAACATTAAAAGTAATTTCCTTATTCCTAGCCAGTTTGGCTCAGTGGATAGAGTGTCAGCCTGCAGACTGAAGGGTCCCAGGTTCGATTCTGGTCAAGGACATGTACCTTGGTTGCGGGCACATCTCCAGTAGGGGGTGTGCAGGAGGCAGCTGGTTGATGTTTCTCTCTCATCGATGTTTCTAACTCTCTATCCCTCTCCCTTCCTCTCTGTGAAAATCAATAAAGTACAAGAAAAAAAAAGTAATTTCCTTAGAGGGATACTCTGTTTTTCCTTCAAGTTTGGACTATATGATTGGAGATGTATTTTAAACCACATATTTCATATTTTAAATTATAATGTGTATATTCTATTATAAGCACAATTTAGTTTCCCATTGCACTTGAAAGAATGACTTTATGTTATTCTTAATTAAGCCTTCCCCTCATCTGTCTTGATTAGCATAAAGTTAGATTATGTAAAAATGATGATTCATACTCTTAGAGGGTAGGGTGGTAAATAAGACCTTACTTGCCCTTTCACTAAAGTCCCAGCAACTGCTCCCACTGTAGATCTGTCCAATGATGGAGGTATCTTTAATGTGGCAACCTGGATGCCCTGGGATGGGAGGTTGGCATGGAGATGACACCATTTGTGAAAGAGCTGTCCTTTCTTCTCTTTCCTTGTAGCTAACATTCTTCTCTACTCTTCAGACTGGCCTGCTCCTCTGCATCTCTGTGTCTGCTTCTCATTTCCATTCTTGGTTTCCATTCTTTCTTAATGTCTCCATTCTTGGTTTTTCCTTGCCTCTCCTAGGACTCTCAACTTTCTAGTTCAGTGAGTTGATTTTCATAACAGTTGAAGGGTGCTCCTATATTTTTCTTTTAGTCATGTAAGCAATAGCAATAGCATTCTACTTTTGACAGTTGGCTGTTTGGACGCCTGACCTATTGGTTTGTCCAGCTGGGGAGCTGTGCCACAGTGAGGAAGGGATCAGACTATGGGACCAGATTAAATCTTGACTTCACTATTTCTAGCTGAATTACCTAGGATTAGTTGTTTAATGTCTCTAAGACTCAGTTGTTTGTGTTTTTCTTTTTCCTTCTTTCATTTGAGAAATGAGAATATCAATAACAGCACCTATCTCATTGGATTGCTGCAATGATTAAATAAAATAATATACAATAACACATTGAAAACGGTGACCATGACATGGTAAGCTCTCAATCAATTTTAACTATTCTAAAATTTTTATTATTGTAGCTGCTCAAGACTTGTCTCTTCTTTTAATGGATAATTTTAAAAAGAAAACCATTTGTAGGTTTTGATTTCCTAATGATGACTGATATTGGATCTTCAGATTCTCTTAGTGTCTGTTGCAAATTTCACAATGATTTTTGACAATGTGTTATTTTTTAATATGTAGATGCTCTCAAAGAACAATGAGCATATACACACGCACACTCACTGCCTACGGCTGTTCTAGGTCAACAGATGTTGCCTTGTTTAAGTTAGAAGGGGCCCGTGCATCTGCAAAGATGATAAGATGGTTGATGTACTAAGAAAAACATTCAGTCAAAGTTTAGAAGCACAGTCAACTTAAATGCATTCTTGCCTTTCCAATGCCATAAAATGGTTCATCTGCCCTTTAATAATATTGAGGAATTTGACCACAACTTATGCTTAGTGCAAATGAATGCTAATAAAAAACATACAATCCTTTGTATGTGCTAAAAATGAACTAAAGGCAAAGACATATCGGGAAAAGGAAACAGCATGGGGGTAATTCTGTTAAGAGTGGCTTAAAAGCCTGCATTGTACTGCTGACATGCAAGGGGGAGGCTGCTGCCAAACACTTAGCTGCAATGAAAATTGTTTAAACTACAAAGAGCACGACAGCTCCGTGGGAACATCTTCAAGTCCCAAGGTCACTTACAAAGGAGAGCCAGGTGGTGAAACACCGCGGAGACAGAAATTATAGCCATGTCTTGACTCTAGTTACCCTCTAAAAAGATATATATTTTACCCTTTTCACAAAACAGAGATTTTCCTCTGCATCTGGACTGGCGCAGAATTTCGGGAAACAGAAGGTTAGGAATGTTTGGTTGGTTCGTATGACTTTTTCTACTCTGCTTACCTCTCTGTTGCTTTGCCTAGGAATAACATTTGCGTCAGAATAATTCATATCCCGAGACCCCCAAATAAATACTAAGTACTGCACATTTGGCATCTTCACAGGACTGGGTCCAGCCTTGTTTAGTTTTGAGATGTTCAGCATGTATTTCTAATGGTCACCTCTTTTAAGTTACGGCTATAATCACATCAGATTTTACAGATGATGTAAATAGAGACTAGAAAATTGGAGGGCAAGGAGAATTAATTTTCTCTTGATCTTCTATATATTACACGGAGAGCCAAAGATGGAGCAGTGATAAAGAACAGAAGTAGAAATCCCACAGCCACTAATTACTTCCTTTGTTTCCTTGGCAAAGTTAACCTTTTCCGGCCTTCATTTCCCCATCTGAGTAGAGGGTTATAATAGCATTACTTAGTATGTAAAGTTGAGATGATGACAATATGCTGAGTTAAGACATGTAAAGTGGAAAAAGCAGAGCCTACCAAAGAGAAAGTACCCAATAAACAATAGCTGAGCTTATTAGGTGAGAATCCTTTGCTGAGATTTTACCTATTATATTGTGTAATCCTCACATCAACCCCGAGTAAGGCTATGTTATCCCATTTTACCAGAGTCCACCCACCAGTGAGCAACTGTGTAGCCATTCAAACCCACTTCTGCCTAACTCTAAAAAGCCAATTCCATGACACAACTGTTAGCTCCTTGACCATGTGAAAAATACAATCGGTTCAATTTTTTTTTTTCGCAATTGAAGAAATGGAAATGAGGCCAAGTCTTTACAAGGTCTAGTGTAACTTCTCTCCCTTGCAAATTAGAATGCTCCATTTTATACATTTGCATTCTATTTTAAAGGGATCACACTGAAATAAAATGTATCTAAGAGGACTGCACGCTCGTGGGCACATAGAAATGTCACTGGCAGGAACTGCATGTGCAGCTGTGATTGTTTTGGAGAAGAGGTGGAGTGGAAGAGCCCCCCCCCCCCGCCACTCCTCCCTAAATCCACAAGTGTAACGAAAGTGCTGCCATCTGCCTTTCGGTGAAACTCTGTAAGATTACCTCGCGCTCCCATTGGACACTGGTTTCTGTAGGGTACCAAGAAAACTGCCTGACCACCTGTCAGCCACCCAAACTGGAATGTGCCATGATGCTTGATGAAGCTTCTGAGTATGTTCCATGGCATCAGTGCTACATGCCAAGGCCTCCACCCCACCGTGTTACTTCCTTCATCCCCGTCAACAACTCCAAAGACAGTGGCTCTACAGGTGAAACAGTGTGAGAATGTCATCGAAACAAAGTGAAGACCAGTAGTGCGTGAATTTCTTAAATCCAAACCGGAGTCCAAAGGGAGATTTCATCCTGTAGAAACAAACCACCCGTGCAAACCATCTGTAGAATAACACACGACAGACCCAGTGGTGATTTCACAGTTGCCAATGAAACAAGCTTAGACGCCTTCCAAGGAGACAAATGCTCCTGAAAAATAGCCTCCACCGCTTAGCATATGGGTCTGTGATTACTGCCCAAACAAAAGGAAAAAGCAAGGTAGGGGAGGAATGGCTGCTGCTGAAAAATGGTTTCCTTTCTTGCTTTTGTTATCATAAGGAGATGCATTCCTTTTCAGGCCTTTTTTTTTTTTCTTTTCAGAGCTCCCACAAAGATGCCCAGTCTTTCTGACCAACGTTGGGCTCTAATGCCTTTCTCTCCAGTGCTCAGGGGCACTGGACTTATTCAGGAAGATGCAGTTCTTGATTTTCCTGTCTTTTAAAATTTCAGCAGCTTTGCACCTTTCCCTGCTGCAGCAGATAGTTAGAAAGCCAACATGGAGCTGGCAAATACGTACTGCATTTAAGTCTCTTCCTATTCTCTCTACTGTACAACTCGATACCAAGGCAACTTTTCCTCTCCTCTTTGCACAGGGCTGTGGGATTGAGAAACCAGAAGGCCTAGTCTGCAGGACAGAGCAGCTTCATGTGTTACCCTGCCGTGCTCTCTGTGGTTGATGGGGTAGAGGAAATCGCAAGCTTGGAAGGGCATTTAATTGGAACCTCCTTGACCAGAGGCACTGAGAAGAAGGAATGTCTCACTGGCAAAAGTAGCAATGTCATCATATTCTTACTCTTCCATCTCGCACCCTTTGGCTTTCCTCTCTCTCTGAAGAAATGAAAGATTACATATACAATATTTGAGTAGAAAAGGCAAGAGGATGAAAGGAAAAATCACTGCTCCCTAATCTTCAATGCAACAAAAGGAGATGTGTCCAGAAGAGCAAAATCTATGTTTGAATGTCCTCATTTAGTCTTGCCAAATGCTGTTCAATGCGTCATAATTAACTGGGCTCCTAATACATTTCATTGAAGAAAACTAGACATCATGTGATGAGTAACTTAGAATCTATCCGAAACGCTCAAAAGGGAAGCCAAAGACTCAATATATTTACAAGGATACATTTTATTTGGGTGTATTGTTAAATATTTGCATAACATTTTGAAAAAGAAATAAACTACTATTAACAGTAAAGTGTGTCTCTGTTACCAAAAACAGCAGAAACAGCCAAGCTCAAGCACTGATATTACAAGTAAGTAAGCAACAGGGAAAATGAGCAGTGTATTACAGCCTCCCATCGATGGACAGTATCCCATCATATTGAGGTCTTTACTGTAGGATCAAAATCAGGATCAGGAACAGCATAGATTCTGTCTACTCAAATTACTACTACTGAGGTGACTACTATAGCAGGTAGGTAGGTGTTTAGAGAGAAGAGGGTACATAAAAAGTAGATTTCACCATTCCTTTTTTTCCAGGTGATCCCAATCTGGTTCCCAAGATAAGACTTATGAGATAATTAGAGAATGAAATAAGATCACATACCTTTAGGGAAAAATTATATAGACACTACAAAAATGTTATTGCTACTAAAACTGAAGGAAAAAAATCGATGGGGTCTATCTACAGTTTTTAGGGAAGACTCTGTAAAGGTGAGCATTCAGAAGAATCTAGAAATTCTGAAAACATATCACTGAAGAAAAGTGAGGGAGGGCAAAGATTTTTGGATAAGGGTAAGCTCATAAGCAAAGACATGTAAGTGGGAATAAACAGGTTGATAGGAAGGTACAGTGGAAGAGAAGCATGGTGTGCACCAAAGGAGAATTTTGAAAGATGATTTTGAAAGGCTAGTTAATCAGACAGTTGGAATAAAGTTGTATAACTTGGACTTTATCCAGTAGGTTCTCTGAAGCCATTTGAAGGTAAAAATAATAATAAATTTTTATTTATTGAGTAATCATCAAGGGAAAGGCAGTGTCTAAGCATTTTATATGCATTATTTCAGATAATTTTCACAGCAACCCTCAATTGCAGAAATTATTATTATTTTCATATTAGGATGAAGTATTAAAAAGCCAAAGGACTTCACAAAATTCCCCAGGCCCATGCAGTGAATTTGATTCAAAGCTGTTTGACCTCAGAACTTCAGAGAGAGGAGAGATGGAATCTAGTCTTTTCCACAGCAGCAGTAATTATTGAGTGTATATTAAGTGATGATGCTCTTAAGGTTACATATGAGGGACCTGTTGTCTGATTTTCTAGAGCAGTGGCATGTCGCAGTTCTTGAGTCCCTATACGATCACAACCATGCTAGTTGTTTTATTTATAACTCATAAGATGTCATATACTCCTGTAATACCCCTCTGTCTCTCTCTCTCTTTCACCCCCCCCCCCCCCACACACACAGACACACACAAAATTAAATAATTAAACTAATGTCCAGAAATACTACATAAACCGTATCTAGGGTCATGTACATGGCAGAGCTCTGATCCTGTCCATATCATTCTCTTTCATAAAGAAGGGTTTGGCACACCACAGCCTGCAAGCCAAATCCAGCCCACAGTCTGTTTCTGTTTGGCTCATGAGCTAAGAATGTTTTCACATTTTCAAATAATTTTAAAAAATCAAAAGAAGAACATGTCATGAGACACGGAAATTCTATGAAATTCCAATTACTGTGTCCATTAATAAAATTTTATTAGAACACCATGCACACTTATTTAGGTATTGTCTATGGCTATAGACAATAGCAGAGTTGAATAGTTGTGACAGAGACTATCTGGCCTAAAATATTTTCTATCTGTCTCTTTACCGATAAACTTTTCCAACCCTGTCTTGAGTCACGTTCTTTCTACTCTGTCACCATACCTCTCATTATGTTGTGCTACCCCTAAAATATACACATCTAACAGAGTGAAGAGAGAAGTTCAGCTAAGGTACAAGAAGAATACCACAAATATAAGGGGCATTCACCCATCACTTTTAATTTCAGATTTGTAATAACTGGTAGATTGAAGTTTATTTCCCCCTAGACTGTAGACCTGACATGCAAATTCAGAGTGACAGAAAGAATATGTGTTACACAAGTGTCTCATAAAGATTTTGGGGGGAGGAAAATGAAGCAGAGTGGATCAGAGACAAGAAAACAAGTTGGAGGATGGTTTCAGTGAGTCAGGCATCAGGTGTCAAAGTCTCACGAAGCTGGGATATTTGTGGAATGATAGACTCAATATCTGAGTCATGCAACCAACTGCTTTTCTAGAAGAATGTTTGAGAATAAAATAAAAATAATGGGCCTGGTATTATAGTTCAAGTGCTCTTTATCACTGAGAACTATACATTTGCCTACCCAACCTTCAAACAACTGGCTCCTTACAAAGATGTTTTAACCCAGGTATGGGAGATCTTCAGCTTTTCACACTAACCCAGACATTAAGAGGACCATTCTCTGAAGTCCTTCAACTTCATGTGCTGTACTTCTTCTAACTTGACTTAGAACTATGCCCTACAAATATCTTCATCCAAGTAGTTTATGCCTCGGTGATTTGGAGACAACCTCTGCCAAGATTTCAAACATTAGCAATGTGGAGACACTAGATTCGATGATCAGTTTTGTGTCCACTGTGTACCACGCTCTCAAAAATTAAGGCAGAGATGGGATAAAGCTGTACCTTATTGTTGCATGGGGAGCAAAAAAGTAAGGCTTGACATTCAAGTTGCTAATTACCAACTATGATTAACAGAATGTCAGACTCTGCCTTGAAATCTTTTATGGATACTTTACCCTGAAACTTTTTATAGACAGCAACTCCTAACAACAACAGCACCATTAATTTAAAGGAAAAGAATGGTGCCTGTTAGTTAGGAATCTGATTCTGAGAAAGCAACTTCTCATTCTCCTCCCCTTCCTTCTCCTTCTTCTTGAGCTAATGTGTCATATTCTCAAGGTCGTGTCAACCATAAAGGAGAAACGTCAAAATGACAATCAGTTTACTAAGGTAAAGGTAAATGTGTTTTCCCCTTAAACTGCAATTTGCTCAACTTCGTTTGAAAAATAAACGACCTCAAGCAGACAGAAAGAAAATTCAGACATTATCAGTAGTCCACATTTGAGAATCACTCTCTTAAAAATCACACACCGGAGCTTCTGAGAAGGTCACATGTGATGCTTTTCATTAGGGTCAATGTGTCAGGTAATTATCCCCTGAGAGTATGGGGCCATAGTCTCTCTTTTCCTCTGTGCTAAGGAAAGGCAAGCAGACTACCCCATGGCCAACCCTGCTTTCTAGTTCTAAGTGAAGTTTTTCTAGTGTCAGCTCCTGCCCCAGCTTCTTTGTGGGTCTGAGAGCCCAAATGTTCTTCCCCATCACTTTTCATAAGGTTCCTATTGAGCAGAGTCAAAAGAGCAGCTTCCACAGAGATTGAAAGGAAAATGTGAAGGGCATTTCAGAAGAAAGGGACCAGAAGGTCTTGCATTTATTTGGAAACGGCCAGAGATAAAATGTTGGTCATCGTCAAACAAACAGGCTATAACAAGACTACCCCATCTGACCCACTTATTCCTGGGCCAGGTTGAAAGGGCATGGGAAGTCATTCATACATAGGTTTATACACAGATTGAATACGTAATGGTTCCTATATGTACACAGATTAATTTGTCAAATGTTTAGAGATGCTATGATTAATAAAACAGACTTTTATTTAAAATGGTAGAGCCATAATAATTTTTGCCTTTATGTATGTTTTTAAATAAACAGTAACTAGGAATGTGCACCTATAAGCCTTTGGAGGTCTGAGATAAATTTTGGTATTTTAAAAAGGTACTCATACTAAAAAAATCTTGGGAACCTTCAGAAAGAACATATTTAAAAGGTGAAAAGAAAAAAAAAATACAAATTTTCCCATGGTTAGTGATGCAAAGATAAAATGAAGTTTGTCTTATGAACTAGTTAAGCTTTTTTTTTAAAAAAAATATTTTATTGATTTTTTACAGAGAGGAAGGGAGAGAGATAGTTAGAAACATCGATGAGAGAGAGACATTGATCAGCTGCCTCCTGCACGCCCCCTACTGGGGATGTGCCCGCAACCTTCACCGGAATGGAACCCGGGACCCTTCAGTCCCCAGGAGGATGCTCTATCCACTGAGCCAAACCGGTTTCAGCTGAACTAGTTAAGCTTTTATAGTGGATTATTAACCAGATGGTTTTAGAAAAGAGATGATCACGCTGAACCGAAGTACATTTACTACAATCAAACAAATCTAATTTCCTCTCACAAAAGGATTACTAAACTGATCAGCCTATAAAGTGTTCTAGAGATGCTACATAGAGATTTCAATAAAATAGATGACAAAGACTCCCAGGATATTCTTGTTGCCAAAAGGAAAATGTGGCCCAGATAACAATATGATAAATCAGTTGGAATACTGGGCAAATGGTAGAAACCTAATGCATACTGGCTGAAGTGGAAGAGTTCATATCATAGTTTTTGTAACAGAAAAGTCTAGACCTGGCTTTGACTCTGGTAAGGGCTTGGGCTCTTTCTCATTATATATATTTTGTCGTCTTTTGTAGTTGTTAATCCTCACCTGAGGATATTTTTTCAATTGCTTTCCAGAGAGAGAATGGACAGGAGGGAGGGAGGAGGAGAAAGACAGAAGAGGGAGAGAGAAACATCAACATGAGAGAGACACATTAATTGGTTGCCTCCCGCACGCACCCTGACTGGGGCCAGGGATTGAAACTGCAACCCAGGCATGTGCTCTTGACCAGGAATCAAACCTGTGACCCTTCAATGCGTGGGCTGATGTTCTAACTGCTGAGCCAAACAGGCCAGGGCTCTCTTTCTTTATATCTCGGCTACACTTTTCATTTGTTACTTGAATGCTTAGCAAGGCCCTCTCCATTTGGTGACTCCCAACAATTCTGATCTTGAATCTTCCCACTTTCAGTTCTAAGTAAACAGTCTCTCTTTCTGACAGTGGTGCAGAAGGTCAAGAACGGAATCTCACCAGAAGGACTTAGGTTATGTTCCCAATTCAGTAGCCAGCAGAAGACAAAATTCTCTATGACCACATTTGGTCACATGACACTAGCCTAGACTGAGCCCTCAAGATCATATAGAGTGAAAATGGCAAAAAGAACTGTTCCTCAATGAGAATATATTGCCTGAGGAAGGAGAAGTGGATCTGAGCACAAACAACACATGTCAGTTATATATGTTTAGGTATTGAGAGATTTTATGTGTATCAGTATATTAACTTCAAGAAGTCATTGATGCACACTTCAGAGCTTTACCTTTGGTCATGTGCTTTATTGAATTCATCAAGTGCTGTATATCATATTTTCAGTTTATTCAAAAGTTTACTTAATATGTCAGATGCCTTAATTATGATTCAAAAATGACTTTGACATTTTAGACCCCTAGGCCAAAGCCAAGTTGAGAGAATTTTTACAGACAGAAGAGTATGGTTTTGAGTTGTTGTTGAAAAATCAATTATATAAGTAGAAGGTAGGGGAAAGGGGACATGACAGAAGTTTATTTGAAAAAGACCCAGAATTCTGAGTTAACCACAAGCTCAAAATGCTAAATGAATGTTTTGGCTGCAGTATTATGTAATATTCTGATCAAGGTAATAGCTTTTCTATTTTTGCACGATCACATCAGATCCAATATTTATGTAGTATTTTGGATAACCAATTGTGATTTTTTGATCTCCTTTTTGATGCTTGACACAGTTCACAATTGCGTATTTGTGGTGTTCTTTGATATAGGTTTCCTTGTCCCTCTTACATATAAATTTCTTGAAGGCAGCATCCAGTGATATGTGTGTGTATGTTGTCATCGGGTCACCATATCATAGCACACATCATATGTTTTATTGATGTGTGCTATTTTATTTCAAATAAAAACTTGAAAGTGCCCTGAAGAAGGTGAGGATGGAGGAAGATGATTTGGAAACTGTTTAATGAAGAGATGAAGGAACAGGCATGTGATTTTGGAGAAGGATATTAAAATATGGTGTCTGTCTTTAAATGTTTGAAATGTCTGTGAATGAGTAAATAGTGCTCAAAGACTAGTACCTTCTCTTTTTCTTTAACTATTCAGATTGAGCTTAGATGCACATCTCTGAAGGAAGTTGTACAGGTTGTTTCTGTCAGGTGAGAAACAAGGTGACTAGCTTGTGAGTTTCCTTGCAATTTTGATAGGCTAAGAGATTCTAATTCTACAAATACTATCAAACTCCTGGGATCCTCTCCCGGTGCCTTCTCCAGTCATGTCAAATTAGTACCATTCTTGGGAGACAGGGTTGTATTGAGCCATGCAAAAGTCAGAAACTCCTGACTGTGCCAAAGGTTAAAATTGATGGTAGGGTTGCCTGTAATGATATGCAATAGAGCCTCATTCTCTGAAATATGTGGAAATGAGGCAAGCACACATTGGCCCATATGGAGAAGATGCACCACGCTCATACACTACACTTACAGGTCAAATTCTGCTTCATTTTTCTTCCTCTCTCTCTTCCCTCCCAATACTGGGATTTAAAATACCTTCTGAAATAAGTGAGCCATTGTCTGGCTTTCAGAATAACTTCCTCATCTATCTATATATTTTTAGAATTGCATATGGCTCAAAGTAATTATTTATATAACTAGTTTTATATTTGCATAGGGACCAAAGTATATATAAATGTATATGGAAATTTTAAATTATTTATATTGTGCACAGAATTAGGCTTTGGTATATCCCATATATTCTAAAGAAGACAAATCTAACCTTTCATTCAATTCTTCTCCCATTTGAAAGCCTCTATCTCTTCTCTAAAAATCGAACTTATATCCTTCCTACTCAAGTCAAGCCTCACCATGTTTAGGGTTCTTACCCATTTTTACTACCTTGTCTTCCCATTTTTCCTGTAAATCCAGTTTCCTGGGTAGCATTATGTGCCCAACACTGTGGAACAACTGTTGTAAGTGATGGTAGGTTTCCATGGGACCGTAAACAATGAGAGGCAGCCAGGGTGTTGCCCTCCTGTGTAAATCCAGGAAGAGCCCAACACAATTCTGGCTGTTTAATTCTTAACATCAAAGCTGAGTTTTGGGAGAGGAAAAATATTCTTTTTCTTGGTAATTTTTATCATTTCTTCAGAAGCATCTGTGGAAACCCCTGGGGTTTCAAGACTGCTTACATTCTTCTTTAAAAAGTGTTTTTACAAAGGAAATTCATCTATAATCAAAGCAGCAATAATGAGTCAATCTGAGAAACATGATAATTTCTCCGAAGGGTTAAATTGTTTCAAATCAGAAGTCAAAATTATATTTATACTAATGACAACCTTAAAAATGTAACCCAGCCTCCAATTTTTGCATCAAAATTACACATTTTAAATACCAAAGCTTGATGTGAATTTTACACTCTGTTTATGTTAAACCAAAAAAAAAAAGTGAACTTAAAAGTAATCATGTAAATTGAATGATAATAAGAGTTCTTTTATATTTTTAGACTACTTCAAATGAATAATTTAAAAGGCATCAAGCAAAATATTTTATTAACATAAAGTTAATGGTATATTTTTATAGTACCTGATTTTCAAAAATTTGCACTAAGACATTATCATAATCAGCTCATGTCAGTTGTGTGCCATTTTACATACACTATTTTTGAATAAAGTTAATGCACTCGTTGGCACAGAAGCTCAGCTGAAATCTCATTCCTGAACTATCACTGCAGCCTTATTAAAATACTTTTAATTTGCCAACGACGACGTAAATCTGAGGTGAAGATGGCTTTTCTCCTTGAAATGTAATTTCTATCAGCAGTGTTTCTGACTACATAGCAAGGTCACACAAAATATTTGCATCGTTTTGTTAAAATAGGAGGAAAATCATAAAAATCGGCAGATTACCCACCACAAAATGGAGCAGAAAGTATTCTTACTCAGAAATAACATCATGATACAAATAAAACTTTATGGTGGTGACTCTCCTGTAAATTAGATATTTATTCCTTTCCCATTAATGGGCCTTTTCTCAATATGTTGGCTTGAACTATAATATAAATCTGTAAAGGTGCCAAGGAAAACTGGCTTATTTTCAAATATGAATTTTCATGTATTATAATTTTATAAAAGACTTTATTTTTGACACAAAATTGGGCAATTATTCAGTAATTTCTCTTTTACATATTTAAAAGAATGGAATAAATAGCCTTTGACATGACAAACTGCTCTGCCCTCCTAATTGACATCTGATATATATTACTATAATTTTACTGATTTTATAGTAAGGAACAAGATACTTAAGTTACAGAATCATTTTGAAATTTGATTTATGATATCAGTCCATTTCTCTTTAAATTAGTTAGTTCATCAAGTTTCAAACCATCAAACTATTAATTCCCCAAATGTATCTCCACACAGACATCACAGTTCATGGACATTATACCACACAGGCATCAGGCCCATTTTTTTTGAGTACCCAGGAAACAAAGGACTATCCTCCTGGAGATTTCTAAACACCCTGGAGGTCCATTGGAATCTCAGTTATTTCAAGATGGTTTTTTTTTTTTTTTGCTTTCTCTTTTGTCTTCTACCCAAAGTGCGAGAGTAAGTGTCATACACCATTCTTGATTGCCATGTCAAATCTCAGTGGTGTTTTGTACCAGAATCAAAAGTCTAGAATAGTCCTTTAGAAACCTTTCAATAAATAAAAGGACTGAGAAATTGCTCAGATTTTCTTTAGATTCCTATTGGTTCCTCATGAACAAAGAATATTTACTGCTCTTGATATTTTAAGCTTTCTGTTTTCTTAGCATCTAGTTGGCTGTTTTTTCCTCTCCAGTGTATGTGTTTTAGTCTAACAGTGCTTCTGAGTGCCCAGGTACTGCTGTGATAAGTGCCACAGAAATACTTCTGTATAAAGACAGATTACTCTGAACTGGTTTCCATTTTTCAAACAAAACTTCTGGCGATGAAAAAAAAACAACCTAAATGCCACTGGTTTATAAAAATCAATGGTGTTTCTGTCTGCATGAGGAGTATGGGATTATGTCCAAAGGAATAATGCAATCAATACCTGAGTCTTAAAAGATAAAGTCTCCCCTTTTAGAATAAAAACAGTAAAACAAAACAAACAAACAAACAAAAAACCCAAAATAACCAAAAATCCTCAGAGGCATAGTATGTCTTTGGGAATTTCATCCACATAGGTTAGAATTCACTGGGCTCCTTTTTTTCTAGGTTTAGAGCTAAATTTACAGGCATTAAAAGTGAAAAACTGTCCCCAACACCCTAAGATTAATACACAGAAAGAAGTAAGCACAGTAACATAATGAGAGGATGAGAGACTGCAGAATTTGGGCTCTAGAAACAAATTTGGCATGTGGAAGGTCCCTTCTCAAAAGACTTCGAAGATATGCCATGTAATGTTTGAGAATAGTCTGAATTAAAAATTCCAATTGATGATGCATCAAATTAAAATCTAAATGATGATGAGGTCAACTTTGGGGTCCCGAGAGCTTTTCTTCAGTACTTCAATGTGTTTATAATCACCCAGTAGACCCTGGAAGCCCCAACATGTTCAAATGATTCATTTAAATAGAAACAAAGCAAGAGGCATTTGGTATGTGCAGGCCAGTGGCCTTCTTCAGAGATTCCAGGAGAAGACAAGACTTTGTGATAGCAATTCTTTTTCTCTGGGGTTTCCTACTGCCACTTGATATTCAAGATATTTTTCCCCGGCATGGTACCCGCTTTTGCCTCTAAAAAAAGGGGGCGGGGGGGCAGACAATTCTTGAAATAAAGAGAGAAGATCCATGTCACCTTGGGGAGCAAATTCTATGTCTACACTGTAGTGATCGACATAGTGGTTAAGTTGCTTTGCATAATATTTGTGTGCTTTGCAACCAAAGAGGAGCATTTTAATTAATTTTAAGTTCTGTTTTGCTCATTCAAGTCATCCACAGACTATTTATGAAACTGCTTAAAAGCCAGCCTATCCTAGAAACAGATCTAAACTTCCCAGCTGGATTTTAAACTTGACCCCAAATCCCCATGTTTACCTCCAAAACTCTCAGTGTATTTTATGTCACCTCATTATTATGCGGATATATTCAGCCCCTGTAACTGTTGTTTATTTCATACCTTGATTCCTTTGCTGGATTGGGAGACTTGAATAACTGGAATGTTCTCCCCCTGCAAGCCCTGTCATTCTGAACTATTCACTAGCCAGGACTTCACTGATATTTTTCATGACTGTGGGATTGTAGATCCTCTCCTTCCTCAGAAGCATTTTCCTCCTTTGTTCACCTGCAAGTTCCAATTATCTTGGGGAATTTGCTCCAGTCCCGCCCCATCCAAGCCAATTCAGTAAGATGTAACGTGTTCAGCACGTATCACATAATAATCTCAATTGTCCTCTCTCCTCCATTCCTTAAGCATGCTGTTTCTTGTGTCATGTGACCCAAGCTATTGCAGAGTTCTGGGCATAAAAATAGATGCTGGATAAATGTTTGTTGTTTGCCTTTGTAGCTTGCGCATTGTCTCACACAATTCTTTGTTTCCAACAGATACTGAATAAGATTGGCTAAACAGATGATATATGTTTCTAAAATTATCTCTACAGTAGTAGAATAAGCATTATGGAGTATATACATTGTTTATAACAATTTCCCCTTCCCTGATCCACTCTGAGACATCTAAGATGGGTCCAAGGCAAGGCACCTAACCCATGCTGAGACAATCAGAATTATTTTTTTTGCCATAAATGAGGATGAGGAAGGGGAAGTTAGAGAAAGAGAGACGTTTCCATTGCAATTCTGCCTTTGGAGCATTGCAAAGGCAGAATTGCAATGGCATTCTGACTCTGATCAGCCAACAACAATATTCAGCTGGGCAGACTGAGGAGACTAAAGGTGATAGGTTAGAGAGCTATTTAGAGAGGAACAGGAAGAAAATGTGGAAGGGAAAAATCTGCACCATCCTTTCTCTCATGGTTCAGGATCTGTTTTAAGGAACTGGCTTAAAACAGGTCCTGAAATCAGAGTATCTAGGAAAAATTAAAGGGACGATATCCTTGTTCTTCTTGGGTTTTGTGAGATACCACTGCATTCTTATAATGAACTCTCCCTGTTCTGTGCTAGCTGTCTCGATTTGGTTTGTTACTTATGACAAAAGATTCAAAATTGTTTCAGAATAGAAAGGTGCTCTTAGGCATATACAGTATCTTAGGGAAGATGATTGTCAGGATGATGCTTGTTACTCCTCTGATTTACCTGTACCAGTTGTCTATTGCAGCTATAACACATTATCTCACATTTAATGGCTTAAATAAACACAGATTTATTATCATCTTACAGTTTTGGGGTCAAAAGTCTGAGACCAGTCTCAAAGAGCTCCATAAAATCATGGTTTTAGCAAGGCTGCATGCCTTTCTGGAGGCTACAGGAAAATGCATTTCCTTGTCTCCTTCGGGTCCTAGAGGCTGCCCACATTCTTTGACTCCTTCCTCCACCTCCAAAGGCAGCAATGGCGGGTTGAGTCTTTCTCACATCACATCACTCTGTCTGCTTCTTCTGCCTAACTTTTTCATTTTTTAAGGTCTATGTGGTTTTCCTTGGCTGTCCCGATAATAATAAACCCAGGATAATAACCCTATCTCAAAGTTCCTTTGCCAGGTAGGGAAATATATTTACAGGTTCCAGGGGTTTGAAGATTGAGGATTTGTTTTTAGGGGGAGGCATTATAATACCTCTTAACCCCCAAAGCATAAACTGTTACTACTTGCTGTGTTGTATACCCTAACTCCCCACCTCCTCACAAAAACCAACAGCAATGTAAGTTCCATAAAAGCTTGAAACCTATCTTGCTTATTGCCACATTCCTCAGGGCCTACAAGGACTGGTACAGTGTAAATATTCAATAAGTATCTAATAAAAATGAATTTAATCAGCTCCTCCATAAACATTGACACTTTTTCTATCTTTTGTTAGAGCAGATTTATAGCAATTGCACATCAGTATGTGATTATCCCCAGAAATTGTGAATGTGCTAGGTTACATGGAAAAGGGCATTCAAGTAGTAGGTGGAATTAAGGTTGGTAATCAACTGACTTTAAATAAGGAGATTATTTGGGATTCTCCATGTGGACCCAATATTATCACAAAGGTACATAAAGAAGAAGAGGAACCTGGAGATTATTATACTAAGCCAGTCTGAGAAAGGCAAATACCATATAATCTCACTTATTGTGAAATCTAGTGGTCAAAATAAACTGACAAAGTTGAACAAGAAGCATGGATACACAGTCAGAGGGGAGGGGCGCTTGGGAGGACTGAATGAAAGAAAGTGAAGCAATTAGCCAGAGAACATCCTATATAATGAAAGAGAAACATGTAAATTGACTGTACCTCCGCTACGCTCACCAGCCAATTAGGAGTGCATATGCAAATTAACCCTACAAAGATGGTGGGATAATTTGCATACAACAGGCGCCAGGCAGAGAGCAGAGCAGGAGAACCAGCTGAGAGTGGAGCAGCTTGGGGAACTTGGCTTCCCAAGCCACCAGATGGAGAGCAGAGAGGGATAGCTGGTGGCGTGGAGGACTTGGCAGAGCAGGAGGCCATGGGATGGAGACAGAGCAGGAAGGGAAAACCAAGAATGTGGGGAACACCTGGAATTCTGAGAATCGTAGTTCTGGTGGCAGCCCCAGAACTGGAAGCGAAAGCCCAGAGTGCAGAGGGCACCAGGAATGCTGGGAATCGTAGTTCTGGTGGTAGACAGATGTCCTAGACACTAAAGCAAAGTGAGCCTGGAGCAAGTTACTGTTGTGGTGAAAGATGGAGGGAAAGCAAAGGTGGGAGACATAAGTAAAATCAGAGTGCCTAGGAAAAATTAAAGGGAAGATATCCTAAAACTTCCAGGAAATCTCCACCAATGAAGCAAAGAAAAAAAATGCCTCTATTATTCTGTAAGCAACAAACCAAACTGGGTTGGGGTCTCAGACAATTCGCTCATATGCTTGCAAAGATAGACAGAAACTCCCGGATTGGAGAGGGCTCTCCTGAGGGCTCCCAGATTGGAGTGGGTGGAGGTCGGGCTGAGGGATCCACCCCCTGTGCATGAATCTTCATGCACTGGGCCCCTAGTATAGTATAATGCAATAGACACAAATAACAGTGTGATGATGGCCAGAGGGAAGAGGGGTAGCAGGGGCTGGGTGAAGGTGGGCAAAGGGGTGGGCATGGGGACATCTGTAATAGTGTCAAAAATAAAAATAATTTTTAAAAAAGGAACATAAAGAGGAAGAGAGAAGAAAAGAGTGTAAGAGGTTGGTGGAATAGTTTAATTTTTTTTCCATGTATTTGTCCATTTTTCCCAACATCACTTATTGAAGAGACTGTCTTTATTCCATTGTATGCTCTTGCCTCCTTTGTCAAATACTAATTGATCGTAGAGGTATGGGTTTATTCCGGGGCTTTCTATTCTGTTCCATTGATCTATATGCCTGTTTTCATGCCAGTAACAGGCTGTTTTGGTCGCAATGCTTTGTAGTATAGTTTGAAATCAGATATTGTGATACTACCAATTTTGTCCTTTCTCAATATTGCTGAGGCTATTTGGGGTGATAGCCAGAAGAAAAGGTAGGTGGGGCTAGGTGGAGGTGGGAAAAGTGGGAGGGAAATGGGGACATCTGTTATAGTGTCAAAAATAAAAATAAAGTTGACAAAAAGAGAAAGTCATAGGGTGATATTAGGAGGAAACAACCATAAGGGAAAATGTGAACAAGGAAAGGCAATAGAACCAAGCCTTTGGACCTCTAGAAAGGAAAGAGGAAGTTCTGTCAACTCCTTGATTTTATCCCAGTGAGACTGGGATTTTATCCCACTGGGTTGGGACTTCAGATCTGCAGAACTGTTAGAAAGGAAATTTGTTTTAAGCCACTAAGCTTGTGGCAACTTGTTACAGCAACAAATAGAAAACTAATATTAAATCATTTCTAATTTCCCCTGAAGCATATTTCAATATGCTATCCAACTTTTAAAAAAAAATAATCCCTTCATCTTCTCATTTTGAGTGAAACCAAACTCTCCCTACTATAATTTTCTTTGGTGCAATCTTTGCTGGACTCCCCTTCTCTCATTTCTCTTGATTCATGAGACAAGGAATAGTTAGCATATATGTTTCTTACACGCATCACCAGTCTTTCCTCTATGAAACCCTATTATTCTTCTAACATTTTGGCTTCATAGTCTCTCAAAACACATAATATACAGTAGCTTCAATTCCTTTCTCTTTCAGAAACTGATACCAATGTATTAATTTGGACTCAGAAACTTTACAGTGTAGAAGACAGGTGTGGGTGGCTAGGATATTGATTGCAAGAAGGTATACACTATGTGCATTTTCTCCCCTCATCAAGTTTATTTCCTGGTAACAGAGCATGATTGCAAATAAGGTGAAAAGACTCTCTTCTTTTCTCCCTAAAATAATCCCTTAATCGTAATATCTACAGTGGTAATCTTTAATCAGTTCCTTCAACTGATTTACCTCAATGTGCTCATTCCCCCGCCCCACCCTCTCTCTCTCTCATCCATCCATCCATTCATCCATATTTCTCTCTCTCTATCTTGCCTTTTCCTCTTCCCACTTCAGATCTGTGTTTCCAACTTTATGGGACAAGGGGGAGAAGAACCTTGTCTAAAAGGTAATTTATGTGTCAGGACCATGGACAGGGGCACATTTTGTTTAGGAAACCACAAATAAGTTACACTGTTATTTTAAAAACTATTTCATTTGCAATTAATTTCCAAATTTACTTCCTTTCTTCAAACTCTTTTCTTCACACATGTCCTGCTTCCTCACAATAACCCTCTCTGGCTGCAAATACCACATTACTCTCATTAGCAGCACAGATTGTTTACTACTTAATATTTTTATCTGTCCCCTTGCCAGACTCATTTCCTTATTACTTCTTTCTGCTTTTGTTTACTCTTTTTGTCCTCAAAGAATTTCAGAGAATATGTGTGGATTGCAAATTTATGCAATTTAGCCTCAGTTGGACTCCATTTGTGAGTCATTTATATTAGTAGATTAAACCATATGAAAAATTTTGAGGCAAAATTAATTTATATTTTAAATAGTCAAATTATAAGCAATTTTATAAGATAGGACCTGATTTAAAAAATTTTAAGTAATATTTACAGTAGAGTTTTTCAAAATATTTTCACCACCCTCAAATTAACCACTTAACATGTAAGTTTCCTCCTTTCAGAAGTTATTTTATTTTTATTCACTGGGTAGTTTGGGTGATCACATGAAAGAAACTCACTCAGTTTTTCTTCTTTATTCTTCAGAACTTCTCTATTTTTCGCTTCATATCTACATTTTCTCTCATCACAAAGGAGTTTCACTGGCCTCAAATCCAACAAATCCTCCAAATACCACCCCTTTGATTCTCAAGATCTATAATCACACCTGGAATGTTGATTAACTATCCTTCATATCTACCTTCAATACTTGAGTATGTCCTTGATTTCTGCCTTCAAATCTATTCAGATCCTCCTTTTTAACACAAAATTTTCCTTGACACTGTTACTGCTTACTGAGCTATCTGACAACTTAAAGAAAAACAAAAAGAATATGTTACATTCTCTACCTTCACTTTATAAAACCCTGTGTAACAGGGCTTCAGCCCTAACCACTCAAAGGGAGCCATTATCTCAAGGTTCACTGAAGATTCTTTAATTGAAAGATTTGATATCATTTTCCCTTCAGAATCATCCCCACCCTTGCTACTTCCACAACAGTATTCAATGTGTACCCACTCCTCAATGCTGTCCTCCCTCTCTTTTGTTTCTCTACTACTTTACTCCTCCTACCTTCAACGAAGATGGTCTTCACATCTTTGCTATTGTTATTTCAGGACCTAGATTGAGTCTATTCCTAACTCTTCTTCTCCCCTCCATATTCTCTCATTTCCCTTTCAAATTTCTGTATTTCCCCAGTGTGAACTTGCAAATTCAAAGTTTACTTTGGTCTGTTCTCACCATTACCCTCCTAATGTTTCTTATGCTTCCCCTTTTAAAACATCACACTATTGGATGGCATATGCCTAGGAGAAGTGTGCTCAAGGACCAATCCTTGTATACCATGCTCTATGTTTATACTGGGGATGGCTATGGTGTTCAGCAATTAAATATGCATGGTTAACATTTATACTATGTTTAATTTTTTGGATATCTATTTTGCATATTAGCCTATCAAAGGCTCTAAAAAGTCCTTCAGTTAATAAACCTGTTTAACTCTGTTTAATCCAATGTTCCCAAACTGATTTTACCTTGTAAACATTTTGTACATCATTTTTTAATAACATCTTGTTGAACACACTGGGGAATGTCATCATGACAAAATAGGCATTTTCTTTGCCTTCTGATGAACATGTTCAAATTCTGATTTTTCTACTTATTAGCTCTGTGGGCAAACTCCTTAGCTCCTCTGAGCTTCTGCTTCTTCAGAGTTAATAACATCTTGAAGCCATCTTCTGAGGATTAGAGAAAGTGCATATAATGCACTTCACACGGTATCTATCACATAGTAAGTGCACCTTAAATGTTAGTATCATTGTTATTATTGTATTGTACTTGTGCATGCATCTTATATATGCTACCTTCCAGCATATTTTGAAGTCTCAATGACATATATTCCTGTAAGATGCCTTATACATTGTTTTGCTCCATAATTACTGGGGTGATTGCATTATATATTAGAAGGGTGAGATACAGAAAAGTGATGAGTTATTTAAATTATTGTCCATTATGCTGTTTTGTATAATGACCCAATCTGAGATGAAGAGGAGTATTTCCCCATCAATAAATTAAAACTCAACCCTGTCTCTAAAAACCACAGTGACTTTTCAGTAGCAAGTTCCCATAGTTAACTGTTTGTTTATAAGCAGCTTAAAAAATAACTCAGAAATTAAAATGTAACAATTTTATCATTAATTGCTGTTTTCAAAATAGTTACTGAATAAATTAATTCCCTTTCTTTTACTGCAGGCTACTATGTTCGGTATTCTTATTAAACCAGTGCACATCAATGGCCCCAGAATAATGGAGTTCCTAATATGATTTTCATCAACACTTCAGATATTTCAAAAGGATATCATGCAATTCTGACAGTGCAGAGACCCACGCATCTTCAGAGAGATTCTAGAACCTCTTTATTTTTGGTGTTGATTTGAATAATACCACCTCTGTGGTCTAGGTACCTGGGATATGAAGCAATGCCAGGAAAATACTACTACTGTCCAAGTGATAAAAGCAACAAATTGGTTTTAAAAGCAAACATAGCAAATAACAATGTAGTAAATATAACAACATAATAAAATAAACAAATAAGCTAATAGAAAGGATAATTATTGTATATCAGCATCTAAATCTGAATACAAATGGTCAGATTTGTTTAAGTGAAAAGGGTCTAACCAGTTTATCTCAAAATAATTGAGAATGATAATTTGTACTAATATATAATTTTTCAATGTTTTGGTAAATCAGCCTCTAAGTTTTATTTATTTTCTTATTTCTTTTTAATACACTAAACTCCCTCACCAACCATCTCCAGCTCAAGGAAGCAGTCACCAGGCACTACCAGCACTAGAGCAAGTCTGACTCAAAATAATAAAATAAAGTAGACCTCACAATCACCTAGCTTTCTTCTTGGAATGCTCTTTTCTCGGGAGCATTGTAATGTTTTGATTACAATGCAGCTGTAAAAAAGAAATATCCCTTACCCTTTGAGATAGCACGGAGGGGCCTGGAAGAGTATTATGCCAAGCTAAATAAGCCAGTCAGAGAAAGACAAATATCACATGATCTCACTCACATGTGGAATCTAATGAAAAAAATATACTGATGAACAAAATAGATCCAGGCACATAGAAGCATGGAACAGACTGTGGGATCTCAGAGGAAGGCGGGGTTGGGTAGAGATTAAACAAAGAACTTATATGCGTATATGCATAACCCATGGACACAGACAATAGTTGGTGAAGGCCTGGTGGAGGAGGGGTGGTGTTAAGGGTGCAAGGGGCCATTGGGGAAAAAAGGAGGACATCTATAATACTTTCAATAATAAAGATAGTTTTTTAAAAAGCTGAGATTTGGGGTTAAATTCTGGTTCAGATACTTATAAGCTCTGAACTTAAACAAGTAGCTTAATTCCTGTGTGTGTCAGATTCCTGCCCTATGTAACTGACTAATAATACTACCAGACTCACAGGATGACTGTGAGGATTAAAGGAGCTGCTGTGCATAATACGTTCAGAGCAATATCTGCAAAGGGTAGCCCTCTAGGTATTTGCTTCGATCATCATGCTTATTGTCACATCACAATAATCACTAACTTTGCATAATTGTCTCCCTCACATCCAGCAGGCCTTGGTTAAAATGTTTCCTTCCCAGAGGGCCTGCACTGACCAACCTATCTAAAGAAGTTCCCAAACCATTTTCTTCTTTGAATCCTCACCCGAGGATATTTTTCCATTGATTTTTAGGGAGAGTGGAATAGAGAGGGAAAGACAGAGAGAAACATCGATGGGAGAGAAACACATCAATTGCTTGCCTCCTGAACAAGCCCTGACCAGGGCCCAGACCAGGGCCCAGGCCAGGGAGGAGCCTGTAATCAAGGTATGTGCCCTTTGACCGGAACCTGGGACCCTTTGGTCAGCAGGCCGATGCTCTATCCACCAAGCCAAATCGGATAGGGCCCCAAACCATTTTCTTTCCTGAACTTATCACTTTTCCTTTTTCTTCCCACAGAGAGCAGGGTCTTTTGGCTTTGTTCAATGTTATACCTCCAGTCTTTAATGGAAAATCTTGCCTATAGGAAGTACACAATAAATATTGAGCTAGTGTCCCATGATATGGCCTGGTTTAAAGGTCTCTACTTAATAGTATCTAAATCAGTAGAAATGCCTCTTTCTAAGATTTTGTCTAATTAATATATAGGCACTGGTTGGTCATGAGTGAAGGGCAGTGTGGTCTCATTCTTTGCGGAACAGTGCTTCACCTCTTTGGCACTAAGACACATTCAAAATGTGATGAACTAGACCTAAAGAAGTCTAAGCTTCTGAGTTATAGGAACCTGTCATGTGTGTTCATAGAATAGGTTCCCATTTAAATTAAATTGGCCTGAGTCTCTTCCTATCAAAGATGTTTCTAGAACACAACCACAAGTTCTTGGTTCCAGAACTCTATTTTAACTAAGACTGAATTATTGTAAGCTGAGAAAAAAAAAAAAAAAACCTAATGTGTTTTATTTACCTAAACATGAAAGTCAATTTAGAAAAACAGAAATTTGTCACCAGTTTGGATGAACTAAAAATGGAAGGGGAATCAACAATTTCCCAGGGTCTCATTGGGTCTTACATGGGTCCGTTAATTAAAATGACCTGAAATGTTGAACTTTCTTTCTCTAGGGGATATTTAAAAATTCCTATGTTTTCCAGAGGAATGGCCATATTGTTTCACTCTGTTTTTGATTGGAAAGTAAAGACACAAGCAAGCCAATTACCATTTCAGGGTGCAGAGCCTTTAGAATTTTAGAGTGGACCTGGCCTCCCACCAATTTCATTTTAAAGGTGAAGAATATGAGTCCCAGAGAGAAAAATGCTTTGCCCAAATGTACATGCAACCAGTTTAGGCCTTTCTCCTATAATGGAAGGTATTATCTTTCACTACAAGTTCAATAGTAAGTTCATGATGGGGTTTAGCACAAGGTCATTAACCTAGAATGCTATTACACTAGTTGTTATAAACAAAAACTACAAGTGGTACCAGTGATCAGTAACTGGGCACTTATTTGGTCCAGAAACTGATGAACCCTTAGTGCAGGTTAAACTCAGAATGCCCTCACAAAGCAGTTACCATCATTATCATTTGCAGATGGAGAATAAAGTGGTTTAGAGGGGTTGCCACAGATGTGATTACTCAGCTAATAAACTGCTAAATCTGTATTTGCCTCCCTATTTGACTGCAAACCCCACACTCCTGCCCATGAGGCAACTATAGCTCCAGAAACCAGATCTGACCCACTGCCAATTTTTTTTTGGTTCAGAGTTAAAAATCGTTTTTACATTTTTTAAATATATGGGGGAAAAGTATATTTCATAACACTTGAAGTTACATGGAAGTCAAATGTCTGTGTCCATTACTGAAAACTTACTGAAACAAAATTTTACTCCTTCATTTACCTTTCCCTGTGGCTGCTTTCATGCAACCCCAGTACCACTGAGTAAAGATAGAGACCACACAGACTAAAAAGCTAAAATGTTGACAACCTGGTCCTCTACAGGAAGAGTCTGCAAGCCAATGTTCCTAATCATTAGGCTATACAGACCCTCAAAGTTTATAGTTAGAAAGAAAACAACAATAAAACAATTGGGATAAAAAACATACCAGTAGCTTTATGAGGAAGGCAAATGCATGCCTCTCCACAACAGGGACAGTTCCATTTGTGAACAAAGAGGAATGTTCAGTCACAACCATCTGGCACAGGAAAACAATCTAGTGAAAGGGAAGCAACCTCTCCACAATATTCCAGCCAAGATAACCAAGTCATCCTGAAGTAGTCACACCATTCCTGTTAGGGAGTATTTCCTTACCCAGCTTGCCTAACAAGAGCGAAAGATACTCACTTCTAACCTACACCAATGGTTCACAAAGTGTGTTCTAGGATCCTCTGGGAATCCCTGAGACCCATTCTTCCAAACTGTTTTAATAATCTTACTAGGCCATCATTATCCTTTTCACTCTCATTCTCTCATAATGTACAGTGGAGTTTTCTAGAAGCTGTGTGATAAATCATATCACAACGAATTGAATACCGAAGCAGATATGAGAATTCAGGTGTCTTATACTGAGCCACATGTTAAAGAGAATTGCAAAAATGTAAAACAGTGCCACCCTTTTTGTTAATTTTTATTTTTTGTTTTAGGAAACAGCCATAAAATTATGTCACCATGAAATGGTTTATTATTTTTGATACACTAATAAAGTGTTTTCTAAATGAATAGGTTTTAATGTCTAATAGGGTAATTTTTGATAGATAAACCTCTGATACATAAACGTTCCTAACCATCTTCAAAGAGACTGTAAGACAAAAACGTTTGAGAACTGCTGCTTTCCAACTTACTTCACCCTTCAGTGTTCAACCCGTGTACGTGATGTCTTTCCAACTATATTTGACTATGTACTTGGGGCTCCCAAACCCGAATCCACATCAAAATCATTTGGAAAGCTTAATACCATTTCTCTGTGCTCTGAATTATCTAGGAGTAGAGCCTAGATTGCTATATTTTATGCTCAAATGATTCTGACCCAATTAGTGCTAGGGAGTCCTGCTGAAGAAAATGCTGATGGCCTCTGTTATGAATTGAATTGTATACCCCCAAAATTCATATGCTGAAACCCTAATCCCCATGTACCTCAGAATGCATTTGGAGATAAGGGTGTTTAAAGAGATAACTGAGTAAAAATTAGGACATCAGGATGGGCCCTAATCCAATATGATTTGAGTCCTTATAAAAAGAGGTGATTATGCCCAACTGGCGTGGCTCAGTGGTTGAGTGTCAATCTCTGAACCAGGAGGTCACGGTTTGATTCCAATTGGGGCACATGCCTAGGTTGTGGGTTCGATCCCCAGTATAGGGGCATGTAGGAGGCAGCAAATCTATGGTTCTCTCTCATTATTAATGTTTCTATCTCTCTCTCCCTCTCCCTTCCTCTCTGAAATAAAAAATATATATATTTAAAAAAGAGATGGTTATAATACAGACGGACAAATAGAGGTAAGACGATGTGAAGACACTGCAGAAAATGGCCCAACTGAGAGGCCTCAGAAGGAATCAACCCTGTGAATATATTATCTTAGACTTCCACCCTCCAGAACTGGGAGGAAATAAAGTTCCATTGTTTAAGTCAATGAGTCTGTGGTATTTTGGAATAGCAGCCCTAGCAGACTAATACAACTCCCTTCTCTGAAACTGCTCTTCTAGCCTACACTCATTTCCCACATAATGGTTTTCACCATCTTTCCTTATCATTATGCATTTTTTCATCTTCACTATAATATAAGCTCCACAGGCACTGAGAGCGCATCTGTTTAATCCACCCCAGTGTTATTAACTCTGAATACAACACTGACACATGGTAGATACTCAATACGTATTTGGTGACCGAATATATGAATTAACATTTACACATTTATTTACTTAACTACTTCAATGTTTCTAGTATTCAAAGAGATTATACACTTCTGGATTTCAGAGATTGTAGCTTATTACCCCTATCCTCTATTTGCTTATAAACTTTGTAGCTTATGTTTCAAAGAAAAAAGCTGCTGAATAAATGCCTCGATATAGGACTGGAGAGCTAACTTTAAGACATCTATTTCCTGAGTTAATAGTAAGAGGGAAAATGAATGTTTACTATAATTATTTTGTATATATCTAGCCTGGCTGAATTTAAAAATAATTTAGATTTATCTGTATAAGTCTACTGATGACTAGTCTGAACCACAAGAATCTGTAGTATATAGCTGCATGAGCTGATTGGCCTGAGGGTTATTGGTTTTTGCCTGATTGCTGAGTAAGAAGGTTTGTGCATACATGTGGATGCTCTGGAGATCTAAGGAGACCACTTCAGTGGTCTCTGAAGGGAAAGCAGGAACATCTTCATCTTCCCTTTATTGCTAACCGGGGTTTCCCGACCTTCTGCAGTCACCCCTCGCCCCTGCTGTTTATGGGGTTCCTCAGTTATGCCTCACAGAACCTGATGGGCAGGTTCCTGGGGTGCTGGGATGAAGAGTACAGGGAATGTGAACTGTCGATCAGAGAGTAGCTACAGTCTCTGGAGTTGTAGGGACAATGTGCTCCATGTGATTTACCTAATGTAACTCCTTCATCAAACCTACGGGATAGGTATAACTACGCCATTTTCTGTATTTGTAAGGTGGGGTTTAGACGAGCTCAATGAGTTGAGAGGTAGCATTGTAAGAGTCAGTGCTTAATCACTATTGTTAAGAGTGAGGACTGGATTCACTCCTTACTTTGCTCCTTACTAGCTGAGCAAGTTTGCTCATACTCTCCGTGCCTTATTTTCTCCATCTCAAAGTGTAGCTGACAATAATATCAGTACTAAAAACACATACCTCACAGAGTGTTTCTGAGGATTAAATTAAACGTTTATGTGTGTAAATCTCTTAAACAGTCCCTTTCATGAAATAAGAGCTCAGTCAGAGTTGTCACATGGCAAGAAAATGCCACAATCAGGATTCAAACTCTGATCTGACCCTTACAAGTCTGTGTTCCTAAGAATTACGATATATTTTCAGAAACAACTTTAACTCCTCCTCCTCTTCTTCCTTTTCTTTCTATTTATATATTCCTTTTTATTCACCTATATAGTACTTGGTAGAGGACTCAGAAGTCAGTGGTGGTTGCTGAGCCATGTTTTGCTAACTGACAACACACATTTTCATGTACTCCATTCATTTACTCATTTCTAACACAATGTAAGCCACGGAGCTACCAAAATAAATATGTTGCAATCAGTATTTTGGGACACAGTTAGTCCTTAGAAAAAAATCCTTTTTTATCATACACATTAAGGCATGAGGGACCCCTCCCCTGTCCTCTACACTCCTCTATGTCTAATGGGAAGAAGAACCTGACACAAGATGATACTCAAGTAATCTCCAGCTTCAATGCAATAACTGTGAAGGTACTGAACTTGAAAGCGTGTGACATTTGACAGAATATCAGTGAAATTGTTATACACAGCTACGGTTTGGACTATGTAAAATTATATCACAGAAGATGAATGGAAACATTTCAACAGCTATGAAATGATAACCTTGTTGGCAATGTTTAAGTTCGTAAGGCTCAGAAAAGTAGAAAATGCCCCTTGGAACCACTGGGAAATACAGGCAAGCACATTTGCAATGGCACGCACGTGACCGCCCATAAAACAGTATTACATTGAGTAGCAAGGGAATGGAATAAAATATGAAGATGGGAGAGTTTATCAATTTGTTAGCTGTGCATGATCATCACTTTGTTCCTGCTTGTTATATAATTCATTGCTGCACAGGGAACCCCTAAAATTGTATGATTGCACATGTTAACAGTGCTACACAGAGAATATAATCATCTTAAGTTAATGGATCAAGTTCCTTTACATATTCTAAGATACTAAATAAGTAAATAAAGCCATTCAATTTTGAACCTAATTTTCCAAAGTTAGTCCTATCTACACAAATCACTGCTTAAAACCCCAGAATGCTTATTTGGATTTCAGTACTTAAGAATCCTTGACTAATCCTAGGTCTTTTTGCTGCTGCAATTTACAACATACAGACCTGAGTTCTTCCTCTGAACAGTGTCAGAACAATAGTATACCTTGCTGGAAATGTATGCAAGAAAGCCACTGTGCATGACCTGAGAGGTTTCTGCTGCATACCCTGGGGGAAAGGCAGAGTTCACCTAGCATAGCGGGAAGGAAGGTCATTTCAAAGGAACAGCAACACATAAAGGTAGACTTAGGAAGTGAAAAGGTTAACAGAGGCAGGCTGCCCTTGAAACTTGGGAATACAGACCAATGCATCTCCCCCTTTAGACCAAGCCACTCCTCTGTTTAGGTGCAATTGAGCATATTTACTCCAATGGGCGTGTGAGTGTGTGCTTGTGGGCTATTCTGGGAATCAAGGGGAAAGATATACTGAGATGTGGATCATCCATGATCATCTCATGTTAGGAAAAGCCTGTAAAGTTTATTATAAATAAACATGAGGAAAGAATATGTTATTTTCTCCGTGTCATCATAGCCTCTGAAAGAAATAAAAACCTTTGTGTGTGATTTTTTTAAGGGGGAATTTTTAAGAATTACAGAATGTAGGAAAGATTAAACAGCTTCAAATGGACACACAGCCCTAGATGCTTTTGCTCAATGGATAGAGCATCGGCCTGTGGATTGGAGGATCCTGGGTTTGATTCCAGTCAAGGGCACATGCCTGGGTTATGGGCTTGATCCCTAATAGGCAGCATGCAGGTGGCAGCCAATCAATGATCCTCTCTCATCACTGATGTTTCTATCTCTCTCCCTCTCCCTTGCTCTCTGAAATCAATAAAAATATATACATACATATATTTAAAATGGACAAACAGAAAGGGTAATAAACACAATATGGATTTTCTTTCTATCATAGAGGAACTTTTATTAATGTGCACCTCACTTTTTGGGGAGAGGGGCATAAGAAGGGCAGGTGTAGAAGATTAAATTCAGAGATTTTTTAAAATGAAAACAGAGCAAAGCTGTACCATAGGAGATGAGGAACTCCTGTCATTAATGTCTTTGTATATAGGATAAAAATTCAAGTAACTGGGAATTCAGCAGAAGTCAAATGTCTCTAATAAAACACTGATTCTAAGATAGCAAAATTATCTAATTTCCCAAGTAGTATTGACTAGAGTCTTCCCATGAGTCCCTCACAATAACTTTTTTTAAAAATAAATCTTTATTCAGATTATTACAATTGTTTCTCCTTTTTCCTCCCATAGCTCCCCTCCACCCGATTCCCACCCCACCTTCTGCCCTTACCTCCCCCGCACTGTCCTCATCCATAGGTGTATGATTTTTGTCCAGTCTCTTCCTGCACCCCCTGATACCCCTGTCCCCCTGAGAATTATCAGTCCACTCCCTTTCTATGCCCCTGATTCTATTATATTCACCAGTTTATTCTGTTCCTCAGGTTTTTAATTCACTTGATTTTTAGGTTCACTTGTTGATAGATATGTATTTGTTGTTCATAATTTTTATCTTTACTTTTTTCTTCTTCCTCTTCTTAAAGAATACCTTTCAGCATTTCATATAATACTGGTTTGGTGGTGATGAACTCCTTTAGCTTTTTCTTATCTGTGAAGCTCTTTATCTGCCCTTCAATTCTGAATGATAGCTTTGCTGGGTAGAGTAATCTTGGTTGTAGGTTCTTGCTATTCATCACTTTGTAGATTTCTTGCCACTCCCGTCTGGCCTGCATAGTTTCTGTTGAGAAATCAGCTGACAGTCATATGGGTACTCCCTTGTAGGTAATTAACTGTTTTTCTCTTGCTGCTTTTAAGATTCTCTCTTTGTCTTTTGCTCTTGGCATTTTAATCATGATGTGTCGTGGTGTGGTCCTCTTTGAATTCCTTTTGTTTGAGGTTCTGTGCGCTTCCTGGACTTGTAAGTCTATTTCTTTCAACAGGTGGAGGAAGTTTTCAGTCATTATTTCTTCAAATAGGTTTTCAGTATCTTGCTCTCTCTCTTCTTCTGGCACCCCCCATAATTCAGATGTTGGTACGCTTGAAGTTGTCCCAGAGGCTTCTTACACTATCTTCAACTTTTTGGATTTTTTTTTGCTTTTTGCTTTTTTGGTTGAGTGTTTTTTTGCTTCTTTGTATTTCAATTCTTTGACTTGATTCTTGCGTTCCTCTAGTCTGTTGTTGGGTCTCTGTATAATATTTTTTATTTCAGTCAGTGTATGTTTAATTTCTAGTTGGTCCTTTTTCATGTCTTCAAGGATCTCGTTATATTTATCGGCCTTTTCTAGGATATTCTTGAAAAGCCTTATAACCGTGGTTTTGAATTCTATATCTAGTCATTTGTTTTCCTCCATTTCTTTCATTTGTGATCTGTTTCTTTGTCACCGCATTTTCACTGCTTCCCTGAATTAGTGGAGTAGCTTTGTGTGCTAGGTTTCCTATATGGCCCAGTGGGTTGGCCTCCCAGTTACCTGAGGTGGACACTCTTGGTGCACCCCTTTGTGGACTGTGTGTACAGTCTTGTTGTAGTTAAGTCTTGATTGTTGTTGGTATCACTGGGAGGAATTGACCTCCAGGCCAGTTGGCTGTGAGGATCAGCTGTGTCTACGCTGGGAGAAGTTTGGTGCTGGAGACAGCCTTATAGGATTAGACTTGCCAAATTGCAAAAGCCTCTGTGTTCAGCTTGGATGGAGTGGAGTCTCAGGGCGGAGCAGACAGTCTTGGCTTCCCATCAGCCCTGCACTTGCACGCGCAGGCCTCCAGACCTCTGGTTTCCCCGGCTCCCAAGCCTCTACCCGAGAGTCCAGATTCCCCCTGCAAGAGTGTGGGTCCCCAGGGTCTCGCCTGGAACTGGGGTTCAGTGCAGTCAGGAGCTTCTGAGTCCCTTCTGCTAGGGAAAGCCTGTAGCAACCTCTGCAGTCTTTGTGCCCTGCCCATCGGGGCTCCCCCAGCCCTCCCCCGGGTCTCCGAGTCTCCGAGTGCCTTTCTCTCTACCTGACAGTCCAGACTCCCTCTGTATGAGCCTGGGTCCACGGGGTTTCACCCGGAACTGGGGTTCAGTGAAGTCGGAACTGGGGTTCAGTGCAGTTGGGGGCTTCCTTCCCCCTCCCGCCAGAGAAAGTCAGCCAGGCTCTCAGTTGCCCTTCCTCTCTGTGCACGCAAAGACCCTTTGCCATACCTCAATCCTCTTCCATTCCTCCAATTCTCCGTGAGCTTTTCTCTTTCCTTCTAGTTGTAGAATTTCCACTCAGCCAGCTTTCCTGTGGTTCTGGATGGTGTCCGTTCTGCATTTTAGTTGTAGTTTTTAAATTGTTGTGTGAGGCAGTGGTTTAGGAGCTTACCTGTGCTGCCATCTTGGTTTCTCTCTCCCTCACAAGAACTTTGACTTGAGTGTGTTATGATTGTGTTCATTGGTTGTTGTTTTGGAGGTTAGGTGTCTGGCCTATGAACAACCCTTGTCCCAGCTCTATGAGGGACATTTTATTTTTTCTGGGATAAGCACTCAGAAGTATACCTCTCAGACATAAAATATACAGGCTTAAATTCACTACTTGCTGTCAGCTCACTCCTTCTAGCCTTTGATCAAATACGGATGAAGTTTTCTGTTTGGCAGTATCCCCTCCAACACTTTTTCTATCAAACTTTCCAACTTTTGCCAACCTGATGGATGTAAAACAATATTATGTTCATTTACAACTTCTGATAGCAAATGACATTGCAAATTTCTCCCCACATTTTATAGCCCTCATGGTTTCCCCATTGGTGAATTGCCTCTTTCTATCCTTTGCTCATGTTTTGACTGGTTTTCTTTTCCTTGTCAGTTCTCATGAATATTCGTACAGGTAGTTAAACAACTAGTAACACTAAATACAAATGCTCCAAAAGAAATCAAAACTGTTAAATCAATATTTTTGATAATGAATAGAAATGCAGAAAACTAAGCCTTTCTCACCAGAGCCAAATAGATCACAAAGACAGCGAGAGGCGTATTTCAGACCAGGGACTAGCAAACTTTTTCTGTGAAGGGCAAGAGAATAAATATTTTATGCTTTACAGGTCATGATCTCTATCACAACTACTCAACTCTGCTGTTGTAACCCGGATGCAGCATTTCCATTCACAGTCCGCAAAGAAAGGGGCCTGGCTGTGTTCCTTATTTCCAAGAACAATCTGATTTGAACCACATGGACTATTATTTGTCAACACCCAATTCAGGCAGAATAAGAGTTTTTGAATTGCTTTGTTTTGTTTTGTTTAATGTGAACAGTGTACCTGTGTGGTCTAATTCCATATTCTATTTTGTTCAGGTCATGCAGAATAGGACTTTTACTGTCATAATTGCATTGTCAGCATTTAGTCCAGCTACATTTTGTTTGGTAGCATAAAGGGAGCCCATTTGATGGTATGTCTCTTCCCTTTTGTTGATGGTTCCCATGTGGCCACATTGTTATGATTAAAATGTAATGTTTCTTTTAATTTCTAATGTTATCTGGTCTTCCCTAAAATTCAAAAAATTGATATGTATAAATCAGCACAATAACTATTCACATATGTAAGAGGACATAACTATTGCCTGCAGGTTAAAAAGTTGCCATGATATACTGACTTAATATTTATTATAGCTTTATTTTTTCTGTAATCACTTGTGATTTTTAATTATATCAAGCATTATACTGTGTTTGCTTAGTATTGCGAAGACTAAAATTCTATGTGCACTTATGCACCCCAGAGTTTATGAAAAATTTAAATCTAAATTGCTAAGAGACATATTTACATACCCTCCTTTTAATGGTGAATAATGTATGAAACTCAGTTTATCAACAATTACTTCTAATATGATAATACTAAGCATTTCTATTATTGTTATAATTGTAAATTATAAGGCACAATGAATCATTACCAGGTCTCCAAATAAAAGAAAGAAATCCATCTACATTCCCCTTTAGATCCTTAATTTTATGTCACTTGTTCATGTTCTTCTTTTACAGTATAAAACCTTGAGGCCAGGAGCTTTCATTGACAAGCAATTAGGAAGTCTTCTGTAATAACCTGCAATGCGTGAGTAAAACAAGCAATTCTGCCATCCTGGCTATTCATGTGTCTTCATGTATTGAAATTAAATGGTTTTAGAAAAGTAAATCAAAAGAAACAGGAACTCCTTATATAGATAACGACTCTAAGAATGTCTAACCAGGAAAAATGGTTTTGTACCTCATCACCATTCAGAACGTATGGGCTGAAGAAAAAAAGACACCTGCACCGTCAATCTGTCTACATTTCTCTTTATTTTAAGTAGGCAGAGGCATATCATTTTCCTACCTGATTAAGAAAAAAGGTAAGCTAATGCCCTCACTTCAACAAACAATGGTTCTTATATGGGTCATACAACAAAGGTCTAATGGTCATGATATCTGGGTCTCCTCTCTGTGAATTCAAGTAACATTTCTGGACTAAAATCAACTCACTTAAATACTGAGAGCTGTGAATTTGTCCAACATCTATACTGCATTAGCTTCTACATGGATTCACATGGGGCACACGTCATACGTCTCATAACATAAGCGCTTTCCATGTTAAGCTGCAGTCCTGGACACAAAACATCAAGGGTGTCCAAAGCTCAGGGAAGTAGACCTATTTTACTTGAACACACACACACACACACACGCACACAGAGGGGGGTGGGGATGGGGCGGGGAGAACCTCTGTTTTATTTCCTGCTCAGAAGATGATAACAATGTGGGAAAATACCACTTTGGGGAGAAGTTCATCCCATTCTTTCTGCCTGAAGAATAAAAGTTTTCTCCTAGACTTCAAATTAGGTGTTATACATTTTAACCCGGTCACTGCACGCTGTCTCCCCCAATCCCGGTATTTCTATAACAAAGAATAAAACAAATAGCAGGGATGTTTTAAATTGGTTATTTAAATGATGGGGAGTTATTTGTGCACAAAATCATTACTAAGTTGTTAATTTTAAAACAATAATAAGAGTATGGAGTATATCCAGATCTTCAGCATTAGCCATCATTCTCTGAGAAATCTCTTTTTCCTAGACCAGGGACTCACAAACTTTTTCATGGTGTAGCCTACACCATGTCCCACTATCCAATAGTCTCTGTCTCTCTGTCTCTGACTCTCTCCCAATGGTGGCAAGAACTACTCTTTCACTGTCAGGAAGTCAACATTTCAGAGGGAAAAGTCTGGCTTCCAAGAACTATCTCCAGGAATACAAACCTCCAGGAAACAGGCATTTTCCCTCTATGGTGCTTTCTGTTCTCTTGATTTAAAACGTCTCCCACCACAGTAGAGTGGCGATACTTCAAAAAGAGTCTGCTGGATATTGGATGCTTTCATGTCTAACCCTGCCCAGTCCAGTCCATGTAGGTTAAGCTAGTGAGATAGCCTCCTGTGCAAGGGAGGATAGGAAAGCTGACTCTGAAAATGATAGAGGATGGCAGCATTTACCTGGCTGGGATTTAAAAAAAAAAACACATAATATGCAAAATACATAAAATCACTAGCATTGTCATTAGGATGTAATTAATTCCACACACAAAAACACCTGAGGGAGAAAGGATGTGGGGAGAGATTAAAACCAAGTGGGAAACAGATGCAGCTCAACTCACCAATCCACAAGACTTCCATTTGTATGAAGTAATTGATTCTCATCAGATACAGAATAAAGGTATTTTTATTTTCCTTTCCTCTACCCCCTTCCAATTCCTGTGTGGTACTGGAATCATGTGCCTTATTTAGCAGAAATGTCAAGTATGAGTTATACTATTAGGAGTGGCATACAGGTCATCTTCATAAAGTGTTTTAAATATTAAATCTTCAGATCTTTTATTAAAAACTAGAGGTCCGGTGCATGACAATTCATGCACTGGAAATAGGGGGGGACGTCCCTCAGCCCGGCTTTCCCCCTCTCACAGTCTGGGAGCCCTCAGGGACAGGAGGTGACCTGGCAATCAGGGGAAGGCGACATCTCATCACATGTCTGCCGCTGCCACTGCCATCAGTGCAAGCCTCAGCCGGCCCAGATTACCTGAGCCTCCGGCAGCCTTAGGCGACTGGGCAGCCGCCATCCAAGGCTTGCCTGCGCCTTGGGCTGGCCCTGGGTGGCTGGGGGGCTGAGGGGACTGGGGGACTCCAGAGGCAGGCAACAGGGCTGAGGGGACTGGGCACCACCATCTTGTGGCTATGGGTGCTGCCATCTTTGAGGGTGTGGCAGCCAATTAGCATATTTCTTCCTTATTGGCTGTGGGTGCCACCATCATTGAGAGTGGGGCAGTCAATTAGCATATTCCTTATTGGCTGTGGGCACCACCAACTTTGTGACAGTGTGAGGATAAATTAGCATAGTACCTCTTTATTAGATAGGATATTTTATCAGATTACATACTATTTGACAAACAAGTTATTGTCTTATTTTTTATATTATCTGTCTTACCCTTTTTTACTTGAATAATTTGTTAAAAGTTTTAAAATATCATACAGCAAAGCTACAGTCTTTTTTCCCCTCTTATTTTTTGTTTGAAGTGGGTAGGCAGGGTGAAGTATCCTCTGTGGTTTCTTCTAATTTCTTCTCAGGCAATTTTTGGGTTCTGAGTAGCCAGTATATATAATGTTAACCTCTTTTGCAGAGAATTTATAGCAAGTGACATGCTTTGCATTATTTGACATTTTTATTCACCTGAATCTCCATATTTCAAAAGAGTTTGCCAGTTTAAAAGTTGTGCTAGCACTGTATACAGGGGTAAATTGATAAGCATGCATGATACACTTGTGTTGTCTGGGCCACTTATCCATCATGTTCCCAATTTCCAGCAATAATTCCTCACCATCAAGCAGGGATCCGCCCAGCCAGCAATTTCAGGCCCTGTTACCTTTATGAGGGCTCCAGGATTGGAGTGTGTTATGTAGACCCACCTATTAGGGATTCCATTCTGCTGGTAAGAGTAGTCATGTAACCAAAGCTGTCCAATGAGAGAGAATGTCAGGACATTTATAGATATCATCAGAAGAGAGAATCATGTGTTTCTTCTGGAGGAGAACATACCCAGGGTCGCTAGTACCCATATTATAACCATAAGGGTAAAGCCTGTCTGAAAATGAAGCCCGTCCATAGGGCTGAGGTAGGGCCAAGAGATCAAAGATCAAAGGAAAACAGACCTTTTTGATGGGAGAGCCCAGAGCATGAGAAGCCAAACATCCTATTGGGTTTTTCAGTTGAGTTCCCCAGTAGTTTCTGTTGGCATGTTTGTCAGTTTACATTGGGTTTCTCCTTATTTTCAATAACTATTACCACCTACACCTATAAGTTTTGGTTATAATCTTCTTTTTATCTACTATCTATCTATATAAAAAGCCAGTGACTGGAATGCCATAACGACCGGTCGCTATGACACCCACTGCTGCCAGCAAACTGGCCCAATCATGGGGTGGGGTCGGCTGGCCAACCTCTGTGGCCCCTCTCCCCAGTTGGCCCAGCCCCTAATTGGCCTCTCCCACCCCAATTGGGGTGGGGCTCACTGACCAATCGCCCTTGGACCCTCACCCCAGCTGGCCCTGCCCCGTAGGGCCCCTATCAGGGCTGCCTGGCAGGCCTACCTCCCACCTTCTCCTCCTCCTGACAGGCCCACCCCAATCCACCCCCATTGGGGCTGGGCTTGCTGGACCCCACCCATGCATGAATTCATGCACAGGGCCTCTAGTATTATATAACCAGACAAGTGTGTTTCAGAGCATTTTAGAGTCCATCTAAAAGGGTGATATGCTGAAAGCCATGTCCTAATAAGACTATCCAGCAGATGTGTGCAGTATGGGAAGGTCCAGGCGAGGTAGCACAGAGATTCAGTGATCTAATGGGACCTGATGAAGATCAAATAACAGAGGAAATGTGGCTGTTATCCGTCTCAGCTCAGAGAAAGAAATCCAGGACATTGCCCGAGGATACACAGAAATACAAAGCTGAAAAAATTTCCACAGAGGAGTCCTACCCATTTCCTTTGTGACCTTTCAGTGTTTTCTTGTGATGAACAAGCACTTGCGAGATACCCACTAAGGACCTAAGTAGTATGTATGACATTGTGGGTTGTAGAAATTACATTTAAAATGCATCTTCCATTGCCAAAGTTGTATCATGTCCTGTCTTCCAATTTAATATCTTCAGCTAATATGCAGAAGAAACTGGAGAATTATTTCAGATTTTATTCTAAAGATAACCATGTATGATGACCTAGCTGCATAATTTACAAGACACTTTCGGTTTCTTTACAGTAGCTAAATTATGAGTTTTCTGTTATTCAATTAGTTCACACTGACTTCTAGAAGCCAGAGTTCAGAGCTGAAAGCATGGTCAAATTCATGAGATATTTACATATGTTCATCACAGCACACCCTTTAAGATGACATTAATTAGAGCAAAATATCTGAATCTCACTGTGTTACGATTAGAGATACCAAATAATGCAGACTCTGGCACAAGAGTGGAGATATCTGTAGCATGATAATGCTCTGAGCACTTAGAGGAGGCAGTGGTAGACTCCCTGAGAGGCACACTGGAAAACTGATGACTTTTCCTTTTCTCTGAGGCTACAAAGGGGTCATCATCATTAATAGTAACTTCATTGCCCACAATGTGGTGCTCAGTGAGAACCCATTGTCTAAATGTCTGAAAAAGATGGACTATAATAAAGATCATTCTCATCCTAGCTTGCTTAACTTCCTTTTGAGCTATCCTAGAGTTTCTTATAACTGGAAGAAATTCTTTTAAAAAAATGACTCAGTCAGATTTGCTGTTTTGTTGATAAGTCATTTAGTAGAAATAGTAACAACTTTTTCTTTGAGTCTTATACTTCACATATATATCTACTATGTAAGTAATTCTATTATTCTTATCAGCTTTACTTTACAGGGAAGGAAACTGAAGTTCAGAGGGGGTAACTTGCTAAAACTTGCAGAGCTAGTAGGTGGTAGTGCTAGAAAGTAGTTGAATAAATCAACTTTCAAGACCAAAGTGCACCAATGAGTGAAATTAACACAAGGTTGTAAACCCAGATGGAGCATTCATCGTAGTCCACTCTCCGCCTGCAGTTAGACTGGGACCTCTGTGAGGGCAGAGGCTATTTCATGGTAATCCTTTTTTCTTTAATCCACTTTTGCAGCCCAACTGGTGTGGCTCAGTGGTTGAACATCAAACCCATGAACCAGGACGTAACGGTTGGATTCTTAGTTGGGGTGCAGGCTCATGCCTGGGTTGTGGGCTCAGTTCCCAGTGTGGTATATGCAGGAGGTGGCCAATCAATGATTCTCTCACTGATTTTTCTATCTTTCTCTCACTCTCCCTTACTCTCTGAAATCAGCTATATATATATATATATATATATATATATATATATATATATACACACATATATATTATATTTTAAAGCTACTCCTGCTGTATAGTAGGGGAAGTTCTAGAGAAAGGTATAAGAAAGGTATAATGGCAATCACAGAGTCATCACTACATGATAAGGTGGTTATATTTTATATAGAGTAGGTACTTGTACTCAGATTAAAAAAAAAAGACAATCAAAGAGGTGAACAACTTTGCCCATGGTCACAAAGCCAATATGTGATCATCTGAATTCAGGATGGTAACACTTCAAAGCCAAGGTCTTCCACTCCAGCAAACACATTTTTGAATGAGTCTATGCAATGATTCTGCCTTGCATCACATCAATCACATGGTGTCTCAAAGTCTGGTGTCTTTAGCTCTACTTTTGGCAGAATTTCTCTCTCTCCCTAGTGGAGATGAGAGATATGCAATTGAATAAACACACACACACACACACACACACACACACACACACACACACACACACACAATGTGTTTGTTCATTTATATTGCATCGCGTTTCAAATATGATTCTAACTGGAAGCTAAAATTAGATGATGTACCTTACAGGATACCTCCTGCTCCTCAGACTCTTCAAAATACCTTTACCTACAATGTTGACAGACCATCAAACAAGGAATTCTTCAATGCTTTGGATCTTTAAAATGTAATCTTCTAAAATTTGAAGTGAATTCCCTATCGGTTTGCTATACAAAAAAGAAGTTGCATAATGCTTCATCAGCGGAAATGAGAGACGATTCTGAAGTTAGCCCTGCCAGCTTCAAATTATACATGATAATTAAGCAAGCTAGTGCTTTGCTGAAAATTAAATATTGAAATAAATTTTGGCTTTTGATTTGCTAACTGAAAGATGAATTTTTATAATTAAACAGGGGAATCATAATGATCAGAATCAACATTTACAGAGTCCTTCCATCTTAGTCCTTCTCATCCTCACTATCTTACAGTTGGTAGTCTATTCATTATAGGCAATGAGGAAGCTGAGGGACCCCATGGTGAAGTGACCTGGCCAAGCTGATAGAGCTAGTAACAGAGTGGATAATATAAGCCTAGGTCTGAGTGTGTCCAAAGTCCATTTTTAAAAAATCATTCAACTTTACTGGATAATATATTCTGGCATAACAGGCAAAAAAACATTTTTTTCTTTCCTTTCAAACAAAACCAAACAGAAAGCAATAGGAATGATAGCTAGATTCTACCTGGAGACTGTAACTAGAGAATAGGCCAAAATGAATAACAAAAAGGATGTTGTCCACAGAGGATCCAGTTATTAAAAAATAAAATCTCTTGGAAAAAGGGACAATCTCTTGGGTTAGGAGAGGGAAATTAGTGATGACATGAGGATATGAGGGAAGGAAAGATAGACTTCTCCCTACTACATGGCAAACAGAGACTTAGTAAAGGGAAAAAAAGCCAGGAAAATAGATTTTAGGGATATAAAAGCAACAAAGCAGTAAATATTAGAAGATAAACTCAAAAATAGAAAATCAATATGGAGTATGCACAATGTACAAAATGTATCATTGAGCACGGAAAGAGAGGCGTAGTTAACATGGCTGCCTTCTAAACCAGTTGAAAAGGGCTATGAAAACTAAAATATCAGGAGTAAATAATATGCCAGCTTCTAATAATCTTATAATACTCATACATACCGTTTACTGAGCACTTTTGTGCACCCAGCATATGCAAAACACTTTATAGTAACTCATTTAGGTATTACAACAATCATAAAAAGGAAGTAATGATCTTTTCCTGATTTTATAGGCAGAAACTGGCTCAGGATTATAGAATAAGTAAGTGGATGAGCTGAAATTTAAACCCAGTTATGCCTTCTCTCCCATCACAATGTACCCTTGACATATTCAGTAGTCTCTACTCTTAAGATGTAGTTATATCAATTTTTAAGAACTTTTCTGCATCCTACCTTGTGGTCATTGCTTAATGATGATGATCCCCAACTTCAAAGAAAACACTCCACTTTTATTTGCTCTGGTGTATTAATTTTTTTTATATGAAAACCTTTTTTGGAATATATATTTTTAAAAAAACAGTCTGTAAATGAATGTATTAAATGATTCTTAGGATTGCTTACTCATATGAAGGGGACTTTATACACTTTACACAACTCTGCCATAGATATACAATAGAAAATATATTTTCATTTTTAAAAATGCTTACTTTTTGATCTATGATATAAATTGCATTAATTCAAATTCTGCCAATTTGAAATTCATTGACTTACAGAATTTTAGAAATGAGCTAATTAGGATGATAAGTAGGAGTTCACTGAGAATATTTATCCTCCTACAGAAAACACATTTGGGGCACTTAAAAAATAAACAAACAGAAATCATGTAGCTGTTGACAAACAGTATGCCAATCTTAAATGATGCTCACGTCATTATTAAAAGGTGGTCTAGTGGCATCTCTTCCCCATGTACTTGGATCTCATGAGTACCCAAGAATGATGAACATATAATTTATTAGTATGCTTTAGCTGAGACTTTTTTTAAATCTATTTTGTTGATTTTTACAGAGAAGAAGGGAGAGGGATAGAGAGTTAGAAACATCGATGAGAGAGAAACATCAATCAGCTGCCTCCTGTACAGCCCCCACTGGGGATGTGCCCGAAACCAAGGTACATGCCCTTGACCAGAATCGAACCTGGGACCCTTGAGTCCGCAGGCCAACACTCTATCCACTGAGCCAAACCGGTTAGAGCTAGCTGAGACATTTTTTGTCTCTATAGAGTTGTCTGAAAGTGGTAAGTCTGGGATGCAGTTTAAATAATTTAATATAAGGAGTTGAATTATATGAGCACAGAAGACCCAGTAAGTCCTAGGAATCACAGTTGCAAAAGTGGTATCAAATACATTATTAGTCCTGAACAGTCTCAAAAACTCTCCCTCTGACTTCTCATGACAATGGTTCCCATACTTTGTTTTTCTGTAATAAATACATATGTGTACTTTGAAAAAAAATTGTGTCATAATTAAGTTTGGATAACATGAGGTTAAAAAAAGCTAAACAACTTTCTTTCAGGAGTTGTGGGGGCATCTAACATGCTAATGTGTGTGGTAAATATCCAAGAAGTGGAATTTATAGGCTATCTTTCCCAAACTTAAATGTCATTGTACACATTTATCATAATAATCTGAAATTGTTTTCTGCAAAATACTATTTTGGCAAAGGCTGTTCTAAGTTAGTCCTGACTTGAAAGAGAATCGGAGTTTTCTTTTTCTTTTCACTTATGGTTTTCTGGAGAAGCCATTATTTCCCCCAACAAATCACTGAGTTGCTGTGATAACCTTATTCCCAAGTAGCTAGTCTGAAGCTTGCCACTGGTCCTCATTGATTTAGTAAGAAAATGTAATTAATTGCATTTAATCAAGTTTTTAAAACCTTTGGCATTTCTCCTTTTTGATTCTAGAATTCCATTGGAGCTTATAGATTAAGATTTTAAGACTAAACTATTTTTAACATTCTCTTGTCTGCCTCTAAGACACTCAACAAAAGAAACTATCTGATGCCCCTGCCTCATTCCCAACCATCTACTTGCATGAGTACATTCCAGCAAGAATGTTCTGTTGATTGCATTTTGTTCACTTATTCATCTGTTCATTAAAAACATTCATCAGTGTCCATAATTTCTAAGCACTGGATTAGACACTAATGATAAGAGTGATGTATATGACAGGTATCATCCTTGAATGGGGAAAGCAGATAATTAAAATTAAGTATTTAAATCCAATGAAATCAATATACTGTTGTTGGCAGGATAGATGCAAATAGACGCAGTAATTCATCTGGGAGATTCAGGGTAGCTTCTCTAATGTGAGCAACCCCCAAACTGGGCATAAGATGAGCACCATTAGTACACATCTCAGTCAAGTGAAAGGTGTGTATTCTAGGGAGAGAGTAATGACAGGGAAGGGGTGTTCCAGACATAGAGCAAAGGAAATAACACAGGCAGAGACAGGTGAGAGCTTGCCCTGTTTGAGAAATTGAAAGACAATCCTGTGATGGGGTAGAGATCAGGAAGGGAAATAAAGAGATATAGTCTGGAGAACTAAACAGGGACCGATCTTGAGCCAAGCATTTTTAATCACACTTCCCTTCCTTTCTTCCCAAAAGCCAAGCACATTGCAATTACCTTGCTCATTCTTCTTCCAGTTTCCCTCCCTAAAATGCTCTCCCTAAATTCCATCTTTCTTTTAAGATCCAGGCAGAAATCACCCACCTCACAGCAGCCGGGCATGTCACAGAACTACTGTAAGAATTTCACAGCAATTCGAACATAGAAATAAAAATTGCAGTGCATGCTCTCTCCTTCCAACCAACCTCGAAGGTTGGAGGGTAAGGGTTGAAGAATCTTTGAAGGTGAAAGAGAAAGTTATACATATTTAATGCAAAACAATTAAAAATAAAAGAAGGGCCTGGCATATCTTGGGAAAAATTTTATATCTTATCCACAAACAGTTATTTTAAGAATGTCTCCAGATTCTAGGAATTTATCCAAAGAAAATAATAGGACCTGTGCACAATGGTGCACAAGATGTTCATTAAAGCCTGCTTATAATAGCAAAAATGTCAGAGACCATTTCAAAGTCCCCTTCAGAAGGGGATGAATGTTAAAAAATGATGGTTTACCCACACAAAGGAGTACCATGCAGCCATTAAAAATAATGATGTAGACCTAAATACGTTGATATCAAAAGGAGTCCATGACATATCATTAAATGACAAAAGCAGGTGGCCAGTAGGCTGGTATGATGTGATTTCAATTAAGTAAAATTTTATAAAAACCTAGTCACAGAAAGATGTTGAAAATAATTGTCACCCAGAAGATAACAATGGTTAATTCATAGTGGAAGATTTCCAGGTGATGGTTGTTTTCTTTGTTCTGTTCTGCTGTATTGTTTGATTTCCTTAAATAATGTGCATAGTTTTAGGTGGAGAAAAAAACTTTAAATCTAGTTCAATTTCTATTTTTTAAAAAGGTGATTTAATTTTCAATGGACAGAACAGTCTCATACGTTAGGGTCGTGTAGCTCATTAGGCAAGCATTTCTCAAATATTTTCTCCTTGGATGTGTCTGATGGCTGCCTCACTTGTAGACTTGTGACAACCTGTGTGTCCTGGGCTATGCAAGGGGGAGCTGGCTGTTGTTTCACTTTCCATTTCCCACTGATTTTGGATAGAACTGCTACATTAGACTATTGCCCACAGGGAATGAAAGATTTCCCACAGAATATGAGCACTAGGATTTGGAGACATTGGTGAGAACACAGTGACAGATTTGACTGGCATTAGACTGTATAATAAGGGGATTTCTTTTATTCCCATTCAGGAAACAAGAGCTTAAACTCACAAGAATTTTGTTCCGACAAATGCTTTAATAAATGTTTCTCATACCAGTGGTAGGATTTTATACATCAAACTGAGTTATTTGAAGGCAGACCTTAAATGAATCCAGTAAATACAACTCGTTTTCATTTACAGCCCATCTATTTAGGTCTGACTGACGTCCTTAATCTGTGTGTTTAATTTTCTTCTCCAACATAAGGTCCTCCATTTTCCAGAAAATCTACCATCTCCAACTCCTTTGAAATCAACTACCAAATCTCCTCAATCAAATAAACCTTCCTTCATGATCCCTCTTGGCTCAGTGTGTGACCCTAAGCTGGATCTCCTCAGCACTTACCTATTCGGTCTACTCTCTACTCATTTGCATATTGGGGTAATGTTGTTTTCCAGTTTCTATATATACTCCATTTCTTCAACTCTCAACTTCTGTGACAACTGTATATTTGCAGACTGCTGAATGTATCACCTGCTTTCTAATTTGGCATTTTGTTCTTTCCTTACTCTTGTAAAGACATATCTGTTTTATTGCTGGACTCTCCTTGAATAGGAAAACAAATGCAATGGTTCCTAAATCAATGATGTGGACAATGGCAGGAAACCAGTACTCAGAAGCAGTGGTATGGCCAACTAGTGCAGCGAAGAGAGCTTCCAGACACATTTCAAAGTATACTTCAAGACCAAACTCAAAGGCAGGCTTTTGTTGAATATATGACAAGGCCGTTATCAATAACAAGAGCTACAAGTTAGGCAGAACACTAATGTGCTCAGCAAACAGAGAATTCTCAAATTCCCCAAATGTTTCACAGATTAAAAAGCACTAATGTACCTGAGTGTCTAAGAAATAAATATGAGATGGATGGAGGCAAATGGAAAACAACACTGTATTTCTAAGTGGGAGGTATTACAACTAACCACTGCATACTTTTTATATTGACTGGAAAATATCATTATTTTTTTAAATTTATTAATCTTTCCCAAGAACTCTTACTTTGAAATATTGCCCTGAACTCTTCCTTCATGATCACTCAAAAATAGCCTCTCGTTTTCTTCTGGTTCTCTGTATTCTGTCCAGAGTTTTAGCTGAAATCGTGGAGTAAGCAGATTTTGCCTCTGGCTTGCTCCCAACTCTCCTTTTATCTTACCTTCCCCAGATGTTCTCACCTACCAGTTCTCTCCTTAGTGACATTTACTGATAACAGTGTTAGGAGCTATGCATTCCAGGGGATTTGCATTTTAATAGGTCACTCTCCCATCTAGAGGCCCTTGCACTGGACCATCATTGTAGTTTAAAAGACAAAAGACAAGCAATGACTACAAAAACTATCAAGGCAAAATGTAAAAGAAAAAAAAAAAGTCAGCATGGAGGGGACCTGGAGAGTATCATGCTAAGTGAAATAAGTCAGAGAAAGACAAGTATCACGTGATGGCACTTCTATGTGGAATCTAAATAACAGAATAAACTGATGAATGGAGTGGATCCAGAGATATGGAAGTGTGGAACAGAGTGTGGACTCTCAGAGGGAAGGTGGAGGAGGGTGGGAGGTAACCAACCAAAGACCTTGTAAGCATATTTGCATAACCCCTAGATACAGACAATAAGGAGCAGAAGGCCTGAGGCAGGGTGGAGGGTGAGGGTCAGGGGCAGGCTAGTGGGGGTCAATGGGGAAAAAAAGGGGACACATGTAATACTTGCGACAATAAAGAAGTCTAAAAAAAAGTTTCCAGGTTCTTCTGAAAAAATCAACGGGTTGACAACATGAGGCTTATATTTGCAAATGTAACAATTAGCTGGAACTGTGGACAGGCTTTCTGCTCTACATGGTTATGGGGTCTCCACGGTGCCACAGACCTCACTACTCCCTATCACATCCTTGACTCAGGTGATTGGCTAGTTGAGCTGATACATTATGGAGAGTACAAAAATATTTCTGTGGCTACGTATCTATCCAAAGTAAGAAAGTAAAAAATAGGTAGGACAATACTTATTCCTTTTTTTATGTTTTTTGTACATTGTGTGTTACTCATTGACAGGCTTTGACTAAGTGAACCATGTAGATACTGAGTTTGTGACCCAATTTTAGCCATTCAGGATAGACTTGAGATGTAATAACAAAATATAGAAAGGTTCATTTTGGCTATTACTCATTCAGTCATCACATATTTACCAATTTAACAAAAGGCCAAGTAGCTAGATATTCAAGTGTCTGCCATGTGTCAGATATTGTAATAGGTGCTAGAAATGACAATGACGATGATAAAATAATAATTAATACACATGGCCAGATATTGTTCTAAGCATTGTCTCATTTGATCCTCATGCAACCTATAAGGTGAATTCCATTATTTTCCTAATTTCACAGATGAGGAAACAGGGCTCAGAGAGACAAGGTAATTTGCCCAAGATATGCTAAACAGTGATCTGGCTGGGTCATGAACTCAGAAATCTAACTGCAGAGTACAGCAGCCCTAACCATTGTACTACACAGCCTCCAGTGTCACAGGCATACGTGGTGGCACCATGGCCTCTTGGGGCTTTGTGAGAGCTCCCTTTCCAGTCCTTATAAATAGACTCTAAAGATAATGAGATTTCTTGCCTCACCATGTTTTTAAATTTTACGCTTGTTCTCTGAATTTCTCACCTGTTTGTTCAAACTTTTAATCTGGATCATTTACTGAATCCCTCATTTTCCAATATTTTAATTAATTTATTTTCAGATCAGACACTGCTGTATCCATCCTTCTATTCATGGCTCAATTTATAAATCCCAGTAAGGAAATACAAACAAACAAACAAATAAAACCCACACTAATTCTCTCTGGCAATTCCTGAGTTTTATCTAATGAGCACTAATACATTAGGATAAACAAACGTTTCAAACTATTTGGTCAGAATTTAGAGAATCGATTTTTTTAAGCATTTGGGTGATGTTCGTTTCTTCAGTCAATTCAGGTCTAAGCACACTGCCAGTGCAAACGGCAGGGCCATGCCCCTTTGGCTGGATTTCATTAGACTATCGTGAGCACAGACTGTCGTGGAAAGTTCTCTATGCCCTGGAGTTCCTGAGGCTTCAGCAGACCACCTCACTCCCTTGAAACAACAGGCCAAGTAGCTAAGATACTCAAGACAGACATGTTGGAGGTTGTTTCTGGTTAACTCCAGCGTAGATTCCCCAGGCAAATTTGATATTGTGTAATAGTTGTAACATTCATGGAATCCAAATTACAGTTTGTTTGTAATGTAACTGGGAAAACTCTAGCTTTCTCAGCCCTTCGGCTTGCCTCCATTTTCTGACTGCTCTGGTTAAAACGTGAAGGTTGTGAAAAAAATCATATCCCAAATAGCCCTATTTTCTCCCTTTCCTCTAGCATTGGAAACCCTGTAAGCAAGTGAAATGATTTTGTAGGCATTCTTCTCCTACAGTCCTTTCCAATTGCAGCTTTCTTAATTTAAGAAACACAATTCTTAGGGAATAGCATCAACATTTCACTTTATTTTACGTGAAAAAATATAAGTCTGCTGTTATCACTAAGCAAAGTATCATTTTATGGTTTTAACATAAATATGACAAATAAAAAGGAATGGCAATAGGAAGGAATCTTTTTCAGTGTCCTTATTACCTACTTCCACAGTCACAACTGAAGTCAGGTAGTCACAGGTGGTGAAGAATCCACAAATCACCCAAGTCCCAAAGATGTCTTTGGAACATTGAGTCCTATAATCCAATTATCTTCTTGCTACTATTTTGGCTGTCTATCTCCACCATTCAGGGAATTCCATTTACCAACAAAAATTAAAATTCTCAAATTAGGTGTATTTTACATTTCCCTAAACACTTCCTCCACATAGTTCAGACCCATTCTTCTTGAACTGATCACCATTCCTGCTTCTTCTCTTTGTTACTCCCATTATACTCTTTAAAAGCTGAAACATACTCTGAAGATTTTCTTCAAACATGCACTCTACCTCCTACATTTATCTAACATATATTTATTGAGCACCTACTATGGACCAAGCTGTGTTTTCTGTGATGGAACTATAGTAGTCAACAAGTCAAAGTCCCTGCCCTCATGTTGCTCATGTGTTAGTGATGGATAATGTATTCAACAAATGAGTAGTTTCATCTACACTAATAAAAGAGAAAGGTGCAAATTGACCATACCTCCATGATACCCACCAGCCAATCAGGAGTGAGTATGCAAATTAACCCAACAAAGATGGAAGGTTAATTTGCATATGTAAGCAGGGAGCAAAGACTGAAGACTGAAGGCTCCACCTGCAGCCAGAGCCAAGCCTGAAGGCTGAAGGCTTGGCTCCGCTGTGGCCCAGGTCCCAGGTGCTGGAGGAAAACCAGTGCCGACAGCCAGGGGAAGGAATGCCTATTGCACGAATCTTCATGCAACGGGCCTCTAGTGTAATAATAAGCACCATGAGGAAAATAAAAGAGACTAATATAATAGAACAGGATTGGAGGAGAGAGTTACTTTAGATTGAGTGATTAGTAAATGTCTCATTGGGGAAGTGAAAAGTATAAAGAATGGTCTTCTTCCTTTCCTTGAAAACCACTTATCCTGCTCAATGTCTTCTACCAGTAACTCCTTTTCTCACACCTTAGAATCAGCAGTCAGTGTTGGAATTGCATTTACCTCCCACTCCCACTTCCCTATTCTTTTGCCATTCATTTTATTGGCCAATTCCAGATCTTTATGGGGCCAGCCCCATTTAATTTTTTCTATTTGGCCATCATATTTTGCCCTGGCATTCACTTCCATGCATTTCCTTGAAGTTCTTTGACATCTTTATTCCCTAGATCATAGATTCTCTATTTTGCTTCATATCATCCACTGTTAGCTGGAATAGGTACATTACTCATACGGATCAAGAAAACAACACCATAGTGAATCACCCCCTTGAAGTTTATTTCTACTCCAGGGACCTTTCAGCTCTACTCCACTGGGGCAACCCATTTGCACAGCCACACTTGCATCTAATTCGTACTCTCTGATAGTAACTTTAAATTTCTTTTCTTGACTTACAGGTTCCATCATGTCATTTGATACTGACTAAACTCATCTTTTCATTTGGATCTATAGACTCCTTCATCTCCAAGTCTAGCTGCACTCTTCTGATTCACCTCTGAGTACCAACTCTAAGTGGGACAGATGAGTTCAACCCCCCTACTCCACTTAGAGCTGTAGCACTTTAAAGCAAAGGATAATATCTCAGGATTATCCTATGTAATAAAAGGGTAATATGCAAATTGACCCTAATGGCAGATGACTGGAAACAACCGGTCACTATGACACACATTGACCACCAGGGGGCAGATGCTCAATGCAGGAGCTGCCTCCCGGTGGTCAGTGCACTCCCACAGGGAGAGCTCTGCTCAGCCACAAGCCAGGCTGATAACTACAAGCGTAGCAGCAGTGGCAGTAGCCTCTCCTGCCTCTGCAGCAGCACTAAGGATGTCTGACTGCTCCATGGGGAGTGGGCCTAGGCCATCAGTCGGATATCCCAGAGGGCTTCTGGGCTGCCAGAGGGATGTGTGACTGCCGATTTAGGTCCAACCCCCCTGTGGGCCTAAGCCAGCAGGTAGATATCCCCCAAGGGATCCCGGACTGTGAGAGGGCGCAGGCTGGGCCAAGAGACCCCCACACCCAGTGCACAAATTTTCGTGCACTGGGCCTCTAGTATGTATATAAAGACCTTAGCAACTCCTTAGCACCCAGGAACTGTTTAATAAATGGTTAAGGTTGTTATTGTTATTCCCTTTCTAGCTAGTCTGGTTTCTCTTATAGGTCTTACCTATTGATTAGTACAATCTTATGCTGCAAAGCATTTTCCAGTCATCATCATTGGAATAAGATTCTCCTTTTTTTTTCTATTTTGCCTTCATATTACTGGTTTACAACAGCAAAATTCCCATAACTGCATTGATGGCTCTTAGTTTATATTGATGTTATCAAAACTCCTGATTATTATTCACCAAATCTTTTCCTCATTGCTAATTGACTGTCTACCTCATCTACTGTGGGCCCTACTTTTCTTTTATTAACCACAAAAATCCCTAAATGCCCTTGTTCAGACTCAACAAATGATCTAATCTCCCATTTTACTAATGTATCAGGATGTTAAATTCATCTCTTCCTGTTGTCTTGAATGTTCTGCTTGGTCCTTGGCTGAGAATAACACAATAGTGGCCAAGTACTCCTCCATTTTTAAGCATGTTGCTAAACTAGCTACATAGGACTTACAAAGGAGATGGCTCAAAACCAATTCTGCTAGCACAGGCCCATCACTGCTTTTCAATGTATAAGACATTAAGGAGTAAGGAGTCTTGAGGCAATTTCACTGAGGAGAACAGTTGAAATACTGCAACATCTTGTCCTTGCTCCTCACCTTATATCAAGAGGGAAAAAAAAATCATAAGGACCCCAAGAAGACCTTAGTATATATTTCTGGAGTTACAGAACCGAAGGTTTGCCATGTGATTCTCCCTGGAGAAAGTTGGTGTCCTGAGTGACCTGCACCAGGAGGAACGTGCCCCACCAGCAGTAGCTAGAAATGGTGCACATTCCCTGGGAAATGAAATGGCCTTCAAGACAGAATACCTGCCAGGGATCATCTTCAGAGGTGAATAGGGAGATGAAGCGATCCAGCAAGAAGTGGACAACCAGGCCCTAGCCAGTTTGGCTCAGTGGATAGAGCGTTGGCCTGCAGACTGAAGGTCCCGGATTTGATTCCTGTGGAGGGCATATACCTTGGTTGTGGGCACATCTCCAGTGGGGGGGCGTGCAGGAGGCAGCTGATCAATGCTTCTCTCTCATTGATGTTTCTATCTCTCTATCCCTCTCCCTTCCTCTCTGTAAAAAATCAATAAAATATTGTTAAAAAAAAAAAAAGAAGTGGACAACCAGAAGGCATGGGGATGAAGGAGGAATTGAAAGTAGCGGGCCAAACTAGGAACTTTGCCTAGATTACAGAGGCTGTACGTGGTGCTTCCAAGTGAAAGTATGTTTGAGAAATTCAACAAAAGGTGACTTTTTAAGCAACTCAGCAAAAGAAACATGGAACCTGAAATTTTACATCACGAGAGAATAAGGACAACAGATGACAACTCTTCCAGTCATATAGACTGATCAATTTCCCCCTTCATCCACTCCCTACCTAGCTGGATCCTTGAGGAGTCAAATATAAATGGGGAGTGGGGACCAGGTGAGTAAGGGAGAGAGAAGAAGAAATCCTGCCTCCTTTCCCACTGCAAGCTTCTAAGCCTAAAGTAAGCCCACGCTGGGGTAATAGAGACCATTTTAGATTGAACGCCTTCTGAGATTGGATATTACACTGGTTGGGAATATTCATTTAGGGAAATAAGGCTGCTATTGGGAATTAAAGAGGTCAAATAAGCTGTAGTACCTAGCAGAGATTTTGCCCAGATTATGAAAGAATGAGTTTAGGGATTCAGTTAAAGGGGCAGTGAGAAAAAGAATAGACATACTACCTGACTTCACCCGGATCCAGATCATTAGATGAAATAATAACTTCTCTCCTGTTCTCGTCAAAATTTTACTATTTGTTCACTTGTTCTTTCTTAATAGTCTCATGACTCATAAGAAAAATTCTCTCTCCAGTAACATAATTTCACCAACTTCCTCCTCATGATCCTCATTTATTCTACAATTGATTTTTTTTCTGAATTTGATACTCCATTTTCCATGACACTGCACTCCCTTTATTGTCCATTGTATAATTTCTTAGTCTCAACTGCTGTTTTTTTTTTTTTCTATCCATACATAATGATTCTTTATTTATTTTTTCCCCTTCTGTCCACAGTGGGTCTCTGTATGGCTTAATATACAATGCTTCATATAATACCCCAAATTCAAAAAATGGGCAGAGGACCTGAACAGTCACTTCTCCAAAGAGGACACACAAATGGCAAAACAGACATATATGAAAAGATGCTCAAAATCATTTATCAACAGAGAAGTGCAAATTAAGACCACAATGAGATGTCACCTCACACCTCTCAGAATGGCTATCATCACTAAATCAACAAACAAGTAAGTATTGGCAAGGGTGTGGAGAAAAAGGAACCCTTGTGAATTGCCGATGGGAATGCAGATTGATGTAACCACTATGGATAAAAGTATTGTGGTTCCTCAATAAAATAAAAAATGGAACTGCATTATGACACAGTGATTCCACTCCTGGGTAGAAGTGAAATCCCGAAAACACTAATTCAAAAGACTATATGCACCCTTACGTAAAATGCCCAAGATATGGAAACAATTCAATAGATGAGTGAATTAAAAAGCTGTCGTACATATATGCAATGAGATATTACCATTTATGACAGCATAGATTAACCTAGAGGAGCACTATGCTAGCTGAAATAAGTCAGTCAGAGAAAGACAAATACCATATGATTTCATGTATATGTCAAATCTAAAGAACAAAATAAATGAACAAACAAAATTGAAACAAAGAACAGATCCACAGAATAGATTGATGGTTGCCAGAGGGGAGGAGAGTTGGGTGTCTAGGTGCAAAAGGTGAAGACAAAGAAGTACAGATTGATAGTTACAAAACAATATGGGGAGGTAAAGAACAGCAGAGGAATTTAGTCAATTATATTGCGATAACTATGTATGGTGCCAGATGGGTTATGAAAATATCAGGGGGACCACTTTATAAAGTATATGATTGTCTAACCACTATGCTGTATACCCGAAGAAAATATAAAATAATATTGAATGTAAATGGTAATTGAAAAAAATAAAAAAAACACAAAAAACTCCAAGCAATTAATCACTTTGTGCCAAACCAACCGAAGAGCAAGTTAAATAAAAAACCCCTGCGTAGCAACCCACCAACAAGCAAGAATAAATTATTATTGTCACTGAGTTTTGGAGTGGTTTGTTATGCAGCATCACCATGGCAATAATAACTGATACACTCAAGGTTATTTTTTGTGCTCAGACCTAATTTCCTTTACCAGATTATACATTCCAGAGTTGTTCAGGGCCCCAGTCTTTTTAAAACCTCCAAAGTAAACTAATACAATGTCCTGCAGGGTGAGCGTGCCCAAACCATGTTTGATAAATAAATGTATACCTTCATTTTCATTTACCAGAGTGTGTTATTATGGTAGGCTGGGTGCCCTTGCAGTAAAAATACATGAATCTCAGGTAATCAAAGATTCTATAAAATAAAATAATTTGAACTGGGTTTTCTTCTTGTGGTATTTGCCACTGGAGGATCCTAAAGTTTTCCTATTTACAATAATACTTTTCAAAGTTGTGAGAGCTGTTTCAAAATATTAGTGTGACTTCTTTGGAAAATCCGTTATGTATGGTGGAGAGAACACAGCTTTGATGCTATATGCCCTGCTCTGTTCCTTACTGGGAATGCCAATATGGGACAAACCCAGTGACTTTTCTGAGCCCGAGTTTCTCATATAAAAAGAAGGGTTAACAGCAATATTCCTTTGTGTGTGTGTGTGTGTGTTTTTATTTGAAGATTAGAATAACTAATATAGATTAATGCCTACCTTTAATAAAAATAAAACCTGTTTATTGCACACCTCCTATATGTAATAGGTCTTTGACTCAAAGCCAGCACAGTATAACCACAGCACATTGGTGTAGAACATCAATTTTATTTTATCACACATAATCTGTAATATAATCTTTACAAATAAAATACTGCAAATACATTTTTCACAGGCAGGTAGATTTGGGTCTGGATCTTATGACCATCAGAGTTTTGAGTTCCTCCTTTGTTAATGCACTAGTCTGCTCAGGCTGCCATAATAAACATGACCCTTTGGGAGGCTTAAACAATATAAATTTATTTTCTCACAGTTTAAAGGCTGCAAGAGCAAGATCAAGATACCAGCAGGATTACTTTCTGGTGAGGTTACTGTGCTTAGCTTCCATGCTTAGCTTCTGGATGTGCCCTCATTTGGTCTGTTTTGGGGTGTGTGTGAGTAGAGAGAGAGAAAAAGAGAGAGAGAGAGAGAGAGAGAGAGAGAGATTCTTTTCTTTTCTTTTTTTTTTCCTTATAAGAACACCACTGCTATAGAACTAGGGTCCCAAACTTATGAATTCACTAGAGGCCCAGTGCATGAAATTCGTGCATGGAGGGGGTGGGTTCCCTCAACTCAGCCTGCACCCTCTCCAATTGAGGAACCCTTGTGGGAGGTCCGACCGCCATTTTAGGCCCAATCCCAGGTATTGGGCCTAAACCAGCAGTCAGACATCCCTCTCACAATCTGGGAGCACTGGCTACTAACTGCTCACCTGCCTGCCTGCCTGATTGCCCCTAACTGCCCTCCTCTGCTGGCCAATTTGATTCTGATTGGTCAGTTCCTATGCCAGTCAGCATCAAAAGCTCTGCCTCCTAGGCAGGCTTTGGCTCCCCACAGCACCCCCCTTTGATTCTGATTGGTCAGTTCCTATGCCAGTCAGCATCTCCCAGGGCTATCTCTGGGCCTGATCAAAGAGAGGGGGCTTAACACCAGCCCCCGGTGGAGACAGGGAGAGAAAGAAAAGCCTGGCTGCTGGCGAAGATCAGAAAGAAAGAGAGAGAGAACGAGAGAGGTAAGTATACTGATCAATAGCTTCCACTGAGGCTGCAGATCAGACCCTGACTCACTTTCTGGGTCTCAGCCACCTGGACAGTCAGAGTGCATCTGGGCAACCCAGCGCTGACTTCCAGATGGTTTGGTCACAGGCTCGGCCCCTTCCCAAGCCTAAAGCCTTGGTGGAGGCTTTAGGCTTGGGAAGGCTGTCTCTCCCCCCACCGCCCCCCCCCCCCCATGGCTGGCTGGGAGTGACCTGGGTGCCTAGGAGGTTCCGGGGACCCAGGTATGTATGCAAATTAACCTCCACCTTTGTTGGGTTAATTTGCATACTCACTCTGATTGGCTGTGGGCATAGCAGAGGTACAGTCAATTTACATGTTTCTCTATTATTAGTTAAGATTTACTCTTAATTACCTCCTGGAAAAACCCTACCTTCAAATATAGTCATATTGCGGGGCACAGCTTCAACATATGGCTTTGGGGAGCACACCATTCAGTTCCCAAGAGTAGGGTATGGTGGCTTTGATACTCCCCTTTTCAAGAGGTGGAGCTTCATTCCCCTCCTCATGCATTCAGGCTGGCTTTAGAACTTGCTTCTAATGAATTAAATACAGCAGAAGTGATGGGATGTCATTCCAAGATCAGGTTATAAAAAAGCCACAGCTTCCATTTGAGTGCTATACCTCACTCTCCTATCCTAGGCGTATCCATCTCAGATCATTTGATCCAGGAGAAGCCAACTGCCATAGAGATGCAAGGCATTAAAATCTGCCAACTGCAGGAATAAACTTGGAAGTGGACTCGCCAGCCCCACTCAAACCTAGAGTTGGCTATAGTCACAGCTGATAGTTGACTGCAACCTCATAATTTCTAGGAAAGTTATTTCAAGTACTGCCAGGTTTCCTCCTATCTCCAACAATAAAATGTGAGAGGAGAAAAACAAAGGGAAGATGATTAAGCTAGAGAGAAGCAGGAATAATGGGTTTGAAAATTCTGAGACATACCAGATAGCAAACATTTCTCAAATTAAGAAATGACTTCTCAGCAAAGCGCATGCCCAGAAAAACTAGTCTAAATAGGAAGCCAAGAATATAAAATTATTTGTAAGTCTTCAGAAAGGGTGATAGCAGTGTCTCAGAGTTCCTTTTTGGTCAGATAAAAGGGTCTTTGAAGATATTAATCAAACAATAGGGGTGCTAGGAATCTTGAGGGCATTGTCCTTCAATAGTCTCAGCAGAATCCTGAGTTAGAGAAGGGCTTATCTGAGGAAATTGGAGTTGTGGCTTTTGTCTAATAGAGCAATCCTCTGTAATATTCACACCCATACAATTATTTATTATTATTATTATTGTTTAAAGTATTACATATGTCTCCTTTTTCCCCAATTGACGCCCTCCCCCCACCCTGCACCTCTCTCACCCCAGGACAAGCCCCATCGCCCCAGTGTCCATGTCCATTGGTTATGCTAATATGCATACATACAAGTCCTTTGGTTGATCTTTTACCCTCCCCACCCTCCCCTGCCTTCTCTCTGAGGTTGGACTGTCTGTTCAGTATTTCTTAGTCTCTGGATCTATTTTTGTTCATCAGTTTATGTTGTCACTGTATCCCACATATGAGTAAGATCATGTGATATTTATCTTTCTCCGACTGGTTTATCTCGCTTAGCATAATGCTCTCCAGGTCCAACAATGCTGTTGCAAATGGCAGAAGTTCCTTCTTTTTCATAGAAGCACTAGAGGCCCAGTGCACAAGAATCATGCAGCAGGGAGGGGGTTCTCAGCCCAGCCCGCACCCTCCTGCAATCTGAGACCCCTCGGGAGATGTCTGACTGCTGGTTTAGGCCAGATCCTGCAGCATCAGATCAGGCCTAAACTGGCAGTCGGACATCCCTCTCGCAATCTGGGACTGCTGACTCCTAAACACTCGCTTGCCTGCCTGATCACCCCTAACCCCTCTGCCTGCCTGCCTGATTGCCCTAACCGCCTCTGCCTGCCATCCTGATTGCCCCTAACTATTCGCCTGCCTGCCTGATCACCCCTGATCGCTTCTGCCTCAGCCCCCGCCACCATGGCTTCATTTGGAAGGTTGTCCAGAATGATATCCATATGGTTGTTCGGCTGTCTGGTCTAATTAGCATAGAACACTTTTATTAATATAGATAGTATTCAATTGTGTGAATGTACCACAGTTTTTTAATCCACTCATCTGCTGATGGGCACTTAGGCTGTTTCCAAATCTTAGCTATTGGAAATTGTGCTGCTATGAACATAGGGGTGCATATGTCCTTTCTGATTGCTGATTCTGGTTTCTTGGGATATATTCCCAGAAGTGGGATTACTGGGTCCAATGGGAGTTCCATTTCTAATTTTTTGAGGAATCTCCATACTGTTCTCCACAGTGGCTGCATCAGTCTGCATTTCTACCAGCAGTGCAAAAGGGTTCTGTTTTCTTCATATCCTCTCCAGTACTTGTCATTTGTTGATTTGTTGAGGATAGATATTCTGACAGGTGTGAGATGGTACCTCATTGTTGTTTTGATTTGCATCTCTCGGATGATTAGTGACTTTGAGCATGTTTTCAAATGTTTCTCAGCCTTTTGTATGTCCTCTTTTGAAAAGTGTCTATTTAGATCCTTTGCCCGTTTTTTTTTATTGGATTATTTATCTTCCTCTTGTTAAGTTGTATGAGTCCCTGAAATTTTGGAGATTAAACCCTTATCTGAGATAGCATTGGCAAATATGTTCTCCCATGCAGTGGGCTTTCTTGTTGTTTTGTTGATGGTTTCTTTTGCTGTGCAGAAGCTTTTTATTTTGATATAGTCCCAAAAAAGAGATAGAGGAAGGCATAAATAAATGGAAGAACACACTGTGTTCATGGATTGGTAGAATCAACATCATTAAAATGTCCATACTACCCAAAGCAATTTATAGATTCCAAGGCAATCCCCATTAAAATACCAACAGCATATTTCACAGACCTAGAACAAATTCTCCAAAAATTCATCTGGAATAAAAAAAGACCCCAAATAGCCATAGCAATCCTGAGAGAGAAGCACAAAGTTGGAGGGATCAAAATACCAGATATCAAGCTATATTACAAAGCCACTGTTCTCAAAACTGCCTGGTACTGGCACAAGAATAGATATATAGACCAATGGAACAGAACAGAGAACCCAGAACTTGACCCAAGCCATTATGCTCAATTAATATTTGACAAAGGAGGCAAGAACATACAATAGAGTCAAGACAGTCTCTTCAATAAATGGTGCTGGGAAAATTGGTCAGATACATGCAAAAAGAATGAAAGTCGATCACCAATTTACACCATAAACAAAAATAAACTCAAAATGGTTAAAGGACTTAAATGTAAGATGGGAAACCATAAAAATCTTAGAAGACTCCAAAGGCAGCAAAATATCAGACATACTAGTATGTCGTAGCAATATCTTTACCATACAGTTCCTAGGGCAATGGAAACTAAGGAGAAAATAAACAAATGGGACCCATACGGTTCTGATAAGGGTTCTATATGCAAAAACATTGCCAGCTTGAACTGAAACACACACACACACACACACACACACAGAGAGAGAGAGAGAGAGAGAGAGAGAGAGAGAGAGAGAGAGATACAGAATTAAAAGAGGCTCCTTGGACTTCCAAAATTTTCCTGGCAGAAAGCAGGCTGAGAAAATATTTTCTATTTGTCGTGAGAAAAGAAATAGGAAGGAGAACCAAGACATGAGGTGGCGGAGCCATGGAGAATTGTTCCCAGACCTTGAGAACTTAACCAGTGAATAGCCAACACGTGCCCAGCTAAATTTCACAATAGGTATGGACCCCTGACATTTTTGTGCCTATTTCACCTGTTTGGATCAGGAATGCCTAGAGTGGTTATCTTAAGCCTATCCCGTCATTATATGTTTGTATATACACTGTGTGTGTTGGGGCAGGAAATACATGCCTTTGGTTTCATAAGGAGAGAAAAAAACAAACCGAAGAGGCCATACTGAAGGAACTAAAAGAGTTCTATCCATATCTGGCCTCAGTTTAGATGAGATTCCAGACTTTAAGCCAAGGCTGCAGTGGGATGACATTTTTGGTGGCCTTGAGTAGGGGATGTGTGTATATTTCGTATGTGAGATGAACATAAATTGTGGATTAGAGAAGACTTGGTGGTTTTACAAATATATCCACAATTTCTTTGCTATTCATCTCTCCGAGAAGTGGCGCTTAAGTTTCTTTTCTCCGAGTGTGGGCTTTGTGGGCACCTTGGGTATCAGTAACTTGTGGCTCATAAATAATAGCCAGAGTCACTTTTCAGATTAGGTTATAAAAAACTGTGTGCGGAGCTTTTCCTTGTTCTTGTGATCTCACTCTTTTCTTCCTTGGATCACTCATTCTGGGGGAAGCCTTCTGCTATGGAGAGGACCATATGACAAGGACTAGTGGCCTCAAGCCAAATGCCAGTATGGAAGGGGAGCATTCCAACAACCACATGGATGAGCCAGGAAGCAAGGTCTCTAGCCTCAATGGCTTCTCTAGGCAACTATAGCTGTGATTGATGCCTGATTGCAATCCCCTGAGAGATGCTAAGCCAGAACTACCCAGCCAAACCGCTCTGGATTCCTGACCCTCAGACACTGTGTGAGATAATAACTGTTTGCTGTTTTAAGCTGCTAAATGTAGGGCATAATTTGTTATGCTGCAATAGATGACTAATGTAAATAATCCTGTGTAGGTTAAACCTTATTATACTCATTCTATTGATAAGAAAGCTGAACTATCAAAATGTTAAGAGATTTTTTTTCCAAATCACACAGTTAACAAATGGCAGAATAAAGATTTGAATTAACATCTATATGTCTCATGAAAAACAAAAACAAAACACCTTTGTATAAATAAAAATCAAAATATAGTGAAACGACAATCTTTTTTTTTTTTTAAATATCTTTTATTGATTTTTTTTACAGAGAGGAAGGGAGAGGGAGAAGGACAGAGAGGTAGAAACATCAATGAGAGAGAAACATCAATTCAGCTGCCTCCTGAACACTCCCTACTGGGGATGTGCGTGCAACCAAAGTACATGCCCTTGACTGGAATTGAACCTGGGACCATTCAGTCTGTAGGCCGACGCTCTCCACTGAGCCAAACCGGTTAAGGCAAAGCCACAATCTTTTAGAAAAACAATGTTTGGGCTAAAACAGAAGTTCACTAATGACATACAAAACCACCATCTGCTTAAGGAGTAACTGAAGTGTTGGGCAGGCTAGGGAATGTGCAAGAGACGCTTAAATCTATATGCCACAGGGGCCAGGACATCTGGTAAAAAAGAGGTGAGCCATTCCTTCTTGCTTCCAGCTTCCCCAATTATGTTAATTGTAACAGAACTTGGCTTCCTGGCAATGCAGAGCTAGTGAGGCATTTGACACACTGTAGAATCTAAGTTCAAAAGTAAAATTGTTTAATGAATGCACACCCTACTCCTTATTCATTATGCAAAGTCCGGTAGTAGAGTTTTTCAATATGTACTCTAATTCTCTTTAAGGAACGTGATTCCACATTCCTCATATCAGTGTAGCGGGTGTGGAGGGGAGTAATATTCTGTTGGAAGAGGCTTTGGGTCAGTTAGAAATTCTCAGCTCTGTTTTTGAGAGGAAGCTATAATCCCCTTTTCTCAGCTATTGTGTTTTTGTTCTGTTGAGGGTTGGTGGCTATAAAACATAGCACCTCCCCTTCAACTTTTCCATATAGCTTGATTAGACAGGAATAATCTCTTATGCTTTCATGCACAAATTTAGGAGTGACCCAGAACAAATGTGTTTCCTTCATCACCATAGCAACCAGGACTATGGAAAAATGCCACTCACTAGGCTATGCAAGTCAGATTTCATTCCTTTGATGTTAATTAACAAATTGCTTTCAGAAAATCAATGAGTTCCCCCACTCCCTTCTCAATGTTTGTGATGTATTTTTTTTAGTACTTCCTAAAGTGCTGGTTTGTAGGAGTCGATGGGAGAGGCAGTAGCAAGGCAGAGCACCTCATGTGACACACAGGTGATGAGGGATGCAAGAGTGTATGTGGCCAACGGCAGAATCCACTTGGAATTCTTGGGCTTTGAAACACGAAGCTAAGTTCATGTTTTCGATGATACAGCTTTCCTCCCTCTCAGTAAATGAAGGCTGGCTGCGTTCTTTGCAGCAAAAGAAATACAGAAAAACTAAACCAAAGGGTTGTCGCAAAGAAAGGTTGTAGTAGAAACCTATATTTAGGCTCCTCTATTCTCTTCATCTGCTTCTGGGAATGTAAAATTTCTCATGGGCAATTTGATGATTTTTTTTACCCAAAGTCTGGATTCACCCTTTCACTCAGAAATTCAACTCCTAGAGATTTACTGGAAGGAGAGACTCGGAAAAAGGTCCATGGATGTTTATTATAAATTTTAAAGTTGGAAACATTCTAAGTGACAATGAGGGATTAGTCATCTAAATGTGTTTTTAGAGACACTAAACAGGACTTCTAAAACATCAAGTTAAAAACAAAAGCTGGTTAAAAAAACTGATTCTAGAGATGATGCACTTAAAAAAAACTCCATCACCAAGCAAGCATTTCAGAAATTCGCAAAAGAATATATAGACCTCCTATGAAGAGTTTTCTCTTTGATCCTGTGTCTTCCTGAGTAGCTGTTGTACTGAGGGTATGTGGTAGGAGATAAAATAATTTTTGACAGGACTATATGAAAGAGTTATTTGTAATAAGTGCTTAAACTAGGTATGCAACTATATTTTCTTCCTAGATGACAAAAGCTTATTCCAAGATATCATATCACTGGTCCCAGAATTCTCTCCAATGTATTCAATGTAATGCGGTATGAAAGAATAATTCAAAAAATTGGCATACTTTGATTTAGCTGAAGTTATAGATAAGATTTAAAACTGACATTTTAAAACATACTGAGCCTTATATAAAAGCTAATTATTAAAACCTTATTTATTAAGTAACGAAAATAAGTTCTAGATAAAATGATGTAAGAGTCAGAAAAAAATGCTTAAGTGTGATCACAGTATAGTTTCAGCTCCAGGATTAAACCTGAAAAACTTCATCAAATAAAGTTCATGAAGAACAGTTATTTTAAAGTTATTTTTTAAATATACTTTATTGATTTTTTTACATAGAGGAAGGGAGAGAGATAGAGAGTTAGAAACATCGATGAGAGAGAAACATCAATCAGCTGCCTCCTGCACACCTCCTACTGGGGATGTGCCCACAACCAAGGTACATGCCCTTGACCAGAATTGAACCACAGGCCGGCGCTCTATCCAATGAGCCAAACCAGTTAGGGCTTAAAATTATTTTTTGAGCAGCAGAGGCATTTTGTTCAAAGACATCCTACAAGAATGACCAATATACAAAACTAATTGGAATATATTTTGACCAGTTGACGGGCTGGATGAGAAATCTCAAGCCCACACACTTTACTCCATGGACCTATTCTGAAGACCACTGTGGTAGAAGATAGCTCCTATATTTCCATCCCTGTCTGTTCTTGCCTTGCACTTATCATAGAGTTTTGGATGAGGCCAAGATATCTCAGCTCCTGCAACAGTGGATAAGTAATTAACCACTTCGAGACTCAGTTTTCTTGTCTATAAAATGAGAGGTTGGATTATGTTATTTCTATATATGGCAGCCATCTTCTGAAATGTAATACTTTTATCTTTACAAAATAAGACAATAAGCACCAAAGAGGTGTTTAAATTACAAATGTAATATGAAATAATGAGATTTTTTTTGCATATTTCTTAGTTCCCAATTACTATGTTGCCCAAAGAGGCATTCAATTATTACATTTTGAATGAATGACATTCTAACATAAAACAGAGTAGACTATTACTTCTTCCAAAATTTTCAGTCCCACTCCAACCTAGAGACTATAACTATTTCCACTATTTTTTCTCTCTCTATAAACCCTAGTTAGCACAACCAATTTGAACATATCAAAACATCTCCAGCAAATGACACAGAAATTTCCTAACAAAGCATGTCATAAACAATACGTGAACCACACACACACAAAATTTAGTTTCCTTTCATAATGTCCTAAAATGTGTCTATGAGCTCTGCTTCTTGGGACCATATATGGCTCTGCCTATCCATTCTACATGAATGTTTATATTCAGGGAAGAATGAAATTACCTCTATGTAGTTCAATGTGCACATGGAAGTGCCTATGCAGAATCTAGTGTCTAGGAACCACCATGGTTGATTGGATCTGTGAGTTTGGAAAACATGAAGACAATGTCATGGTCCCTGACTCATAGGCCTGCTCCTTGAAAAAAACTGAATGGTGGAAGAGAGTTATGAGGAGACTTGGCATTGTTTGATGACGTCACGAGAAACAGAATGTCACATTAGCATGTGATTATGCTGCCATAGCACCTATTTTTAATTAGAGATTAGATGGTGGAATCAACAGACGCAAGGTGAATTATGAAGGTGTGTGTTAGACTGGCACCACAAATGAGCAAAGCCAACGTGAATTTCCCTTTTGGAGTATATTTAGGGAGGTTTAATATTTCTGAAGCTAAAAAACAGAACTGTGAATGCTACCTAGAACAGCTCCTTTACTATGATAACCTATTTTGTTATAAGAGGAATCGTTAGAGCCCTGGATGGTGTGGTTCAGGTGGTTGAGTGTTATCCCATGCACGGAAAGGTTGCTGATTGGATTCCCAGTCAGGACATACGCCCAGGTTTTTGGGGGCTCGATCCTTGGTAGAAGGCATGCAGGAGGCAGCTGATGTATGTTTGGCTCTCACCTCTCTCTCTCTCTCTCTCTTCCTTCTTCTTTTTCTAAATTCAATTTTTAAAATCTTAAAAAAAATAAAAAGAGGAAGCATTAGAGTTTCCAAGAGCAGATACTTAATGAAATAACACATCTTAATGCCAAATATCAGATAGGATTTAAAAGATTACTATTTAATTATCCTTACATTGTTAGCAAGGGCTTTTTTTTAAAAAAAAGATAATCTTAAACTAAACACGGATGTAACAGTTAGTTTCAAATAATTTGTCTTACTCACATATGAAGCCACATATTAAAATGTGTCCAAAAAGAGCAGTCCCGGGTCCCTCTAATCACAAGGGGAAACTTTCCCAAATAGGGATTCCTTAGATTTCACTGAATGAGAAACTCTAGAGGCTTGCCCAAGAACATGTAAAGAATTTATTAAAATCTATACCTAGGCACCTTAGGAGGAAAAGGAGAAAATTCAGTGCTTGAATCTATGCTTCCATCCCAAATGATTGTACTATCTCATTTTTGCCTCTTCTAAAGCTAGTGATTTTTTTCTTGGACTATGTCTCCATCTTGTAATAAATAGTCCCCTATCCTCACTTTCTGGAGCACATAATGCGCAAAAGAATGATGCTTCCTTCCAAGCGCTGGGGAGTCTCTGGTTCCTATGGGTTTCTGAGCATCACCTCCTCTGAGGGACCTGGGACTTTCCTGAATGTCTCCCCAGGGAAGTTACCTTCTCTTCCACCAGGACCTTAAAAGAGGAATGGTAAGGAGGTTTCAGGTGAATGGAATGTTCTTGCCTAGCTTACCCATGATCCCTGTGTCATTTGCATCAGTTTAGCTTTCTGTGTTAGTTCTCTGCTGTTAGAATAATCCAGTGGCTTGAAAAAGTAATATGACTTTTGTCGACATGCTTGTTGAGAGACAAGTCTTTGTTTCTCCATGCTTCATATCGATTGCTGTTCTGGACTATTATTTTCAAGGGTGACTGTGTAGCAAACAGCATTAGAAGATAGAGATCTTGTCTTTCTCCAGGGCAGAGGACAGATTTATTTCCTGACCAGGATAATAGACATAACATTTCCCTCCAGGCAAATGTTGGGAAGGTTCAACTCCTTATACAGTTGGTTGTTTTCTACATTTTGGATTTTTCTGTTGTGATTCCAGGCCACTGTGTGGGTGGCATCCATCTGGGCCATTCCACATGTCATTGTGGGACTTAGGTTCGAGGAGCACCAATGGGAACATGAAGCCCATCCTTCCTGCTGTGTCATGAGTATTATTTTCTTCTAAGCTAACAGTGTTGTGTGCCAACACCCATGAGACAATGAGATTATCTTGTTAATAGAATAGGGCAAAATCACAGACCCTTCATACTGCTTAAGCATGCTTATTAAGTCCCCAACGTCTAGTAGACACCATGTCGCTGAGTCACCAGTTCTGCCACGTACTAAATGTAGGATGTACTAACTATCCCGCATACGAGCTATGTCACTAACAATGGCACTTACTAGTTACAACACCTACTAGCTATGGGATCTAGCTAGTAACAATAGCAATAATAAGAACAACAGTAACAATAATAATCATAATTACAGTGGGTAACAGTATTAATGACTAATATTTACCAATAGGAGTCTAGATACTGGAGTGTTTATGTGACTTAGCTCATTCAATCACAGATGCCATATAAAAGCATAATAGTGATTGCTCTCACAATTTTATCCGTCAGCATTATTGTGAAGATCAAAAGGAAATATTGATAGTCAAGCACATTGGGAGCCGTAAACATAAACCCAAAAGTAAGTGTATTTCCTTCCCTTTATTCACCTGCATCTCACGCCAGGCCCTTTCATCTCTGTTTCTGCACAGGCTGTGTCGTCTGTCTGAAATGCTTTTCCCATCTTCTTCTGCAGGCTCCTCGTTGCCCTTCATGATTGGGCTTAAAACATGATTGTAAGGGGAACAGATTTCTTCCCTCTAAACATATTTTCTTCTTGTGCCAAAACACAATTTCTTTTGGCTTCTTGGGTGAGGGAAAGTGCTCCTCCTTCTTTCCAACCCCACTTCTCACTTATGTTGCTGCGAGGCAGAGTGACAACTTTGAGTAAGAGGAAAAGTGCTATTGCACATTCATTTTCCTCCTCGAGGCTCTTCCCCACGTGGTGAGCCACAGAGGGAGCTCTGCCCAGCCGGGGGACTGCAGGATGCTGGCTCCTCTGCCCGAGACCAGGGGGATAGTGAGTTCACTTGGCTGGCCAGCAGGGCGCAGGGGCTGGCAGACACCCATGGTAGCCCCTAATCCTACTCACATCCTCCAACCCTGCTTTACTGTAGTGAAGTTGATGACTTTCTCATACCTCATGCCTATATTCATTTCTAGCCAAAGGGAAGGGAGTAAATAATAGGCAAGTCCTGACAAAATCCACCCCAGCCCCTTCTACCTCCCTCAGCAGGTGGGTGCAAGCAGGTTTACAGTTGTCTGTATGGAAAATAATATGAAAATGAGTAAGTAATAATACAAGAATAAACTGTTTCGTATACGCACAACTGTAGACCTACTTTTGCTGACCCCGGTATTATTAGAGAACAATGAGGGCACTCATTTTCCTGTCTACCTGCCCGCTTTCTTCATGCAGCTGAGCCAGGGGGAGCCACATAGTGTCTATATCCTTAGTGTCTAGCAGTGTTTGGTACACAGTACCCAGCACAGTACATTGAGTATTTTGTGTTGAGCAGGTAGTGGACTCAGTAAATGAAAGAACATGAGTGACTCTCGGAGATGCTTTTGGTGCCTTCTCAATTTACTGCTGCAGCAGTAACATTGGAGTCTTTGCCCCATTCCAGGTAAGGTATGATACCAAAAATCCGTGCAAGAAGGTCACATTTCCCCTTTTTATTGTGGAGGCACAACATTTTTCTGTGTTCCTCTTCCACAAACAAAGTCATCAGTAGGAGATCTTGGAATGTCAGTCACTGGCTTCCAAGCCATGACCTAATATCCTATAAACACACGAACCAATTTCTTGCCAGTGGTCTCATTTTTTTTATATCAAAGGATGTCTGAGTCACGAGAAACCCCAAATGGCAACAAGGAACAATTCTTCTCTCTCCAAGAAACTCATTACCCACCAAAACGCTGGAGAGATGGACAAAGGAGGGCTTCAAGCTGTGCCCAGCAGGTGACGTTGGTCACATGTTCTGCCCACCTGGTTTCTTCCAAGACTAGAGTGACTTAGACTAGCGCATATGTTGCTGGAAATATGAAAGTGGGCTCTGGGGCTCAGCGTTGTCCTTCAACTTGGAAGGATAAGCCTGAGCTCTAAAGTACTAAGGTAGTCTGTGATTACAGTCTAGTCTCCACATTACACTTTGACACTGAAAGTGTCGATTTTTAGCTACTACTTATTGAACGTTGCTACATGCCAAGAGTTTTATCTATAGAATCTCATTTATTCCTCATTACCACCCTGTGAGGGAGGTCATAATATTACCAGTTTATAGATGGGGAAACTGGATTGATTTACCAAAGTTAAATTGGTCAGTAGAGTGACCAGGATTAACACCCATATTTTGCTGATGCCCAAGGCCAAGGAGCCTCTCCCTGGATAATTTCTTAAGAGTGGCTTAGCCCATGTACAACCTTCCAGGAATCCAGATTAGTCAATTCCTTGGATTGGTTGGTCCAGTGGTCGGCAAATTCATTAGTCAACAGAGGAGAAAATTGCGGCTCGCGAGCCACAGTTTGCCAACCACTGGGTTAGTCGAAAACCATTTCAAAAATTAAAGTTACTTGCACTATATGTCCATAGAAGGGGGATTACACAGGATAGTAGCTAAGTGTATAGTTTCAGTCGCTACATTTATAGGATCTGGCTGACCTGGGTCTGAATGACTTCACACAGATTGCTTCCTCGCAGGGAAGTAAAGTCATTTCAGCTCATAAAATGGGGATAGTAATAGTGTTTCTTTTATAGTTGTTTTGTGTGTGTGTGTGTGTGTGAGTGAGAGAGAAAGAGAAAATGAAAGGCAATGAAGATTTTAGAAAAATAATTCCCTCCCCCAGAAAGATGTCAATAGATATTATTAGAAATTAAAACCGTGGGTCTTAAATGAAGGAATTCCAATGTAATTCTGGTGATTTCCATATAAACTCCCTGATGAATGCATGGGTTCTTTAACAATATCTCATCTGGTCAAACACATTAGATCACTGTTATAAAAGGAAGACCAAGAGCTTCTTGGAAATTTTATATAGATAACAGTTCCCACAAAGTACATCATCTGTGTTCCTAAGGCTCACATTGATAGACTGAGAAACTGCCGCATCCAAGCTGATGCCTTCCCAAATAGTGGCATTCACATGTTCCTGTGGATTCTAGAAAGTGAAACTTACTTCTAGTTCTGTAATTTGAAAGACGATCTGCTCCAAACCAACGTTGATTGGCTGCGATTGGGGTTGAAAGCGGCCATGGAGGAGAAAAATATCTTTTCTTAAAGGCTCAGAAAAAGTTATCCTGACACATGGAGACTAGCACACTTGTTATTTACCAGATTCCTCCACACCTGCATGCATATAACACATCGTTTTAAAAATTCACTAGCAACATTTGAAATTGGATTCGTTTTCACTTGGAAAAAAATACCACGAAAACTGCTAGTTACCAATGGCCAAAAAGGAAGACTTTTCCATACAAGGAACAATTTCTGGAGTCCTGTGAAAAGCTAATTTTGTTCTCCTTCTTCTTTTATTTATATTACAGATATTTTGCAAGTTACCATAAGACTCCATCCCCTACAAGATAGTGAATCTAAGTGTCACAGAACACCGACTTTCCTCAGTATTTCACAGTTACTGAAACACCTGTGCTAAATACTTCTATGTGTATCAGCTGCAGACACTCACTGTTCAATAGCCCTCCAAATTTCTCATTTATTCCCCATGGCGGGGGATTCTGTGCACCTCACAATGGGCTATTGTTAAATGCTTGGGAGAAGAGTGGCTCAAGAGTTTCATAATGGGTTTAAAAAAATTTAAAAAGTACCAGCAAATGTCACCTCCACTCTTTATAGACACCGCTTCTACCTCTTCTGAGATGCAAGCTTATCTGGAAATTAATTAAGCAGAAACTAGATGCATACAAATACCATAACATTCTGAAGCTTAATTAGCAAATGCTTTTTAACTTCACAATAAGTCTTAACCTTATTGGTGACTTTGTTTCTTAAGAGAAGAGAAAGCCAAGCGGTATCGTTCTTTGCTGCTTTTCAGAGAGGAAACAAGTGTGGAAATTTAAAAATAGATCAAGGGATGCTCAGAGGACAGCTCCCTAGCAACCTGGCTGCATTGCTGGTGTGCTAACATGGGTGGCCTGCATTCCGCCAGGTAAGTCAGCAAGCCCCTCCCACTGATAGGAAAGACTTGGAGGGCATGTGGTTGGGTACAGCCGGAGAGGGAACACACACAGGTGCCAGAAAGAGCCACAGATACTCTCCCAAGTCTCCTGCAGTCTGATCTGTGGAAGGCGGGTGACTGTGCCCAGAAAGGTTCTCAGTGGCATTTCCAGTGAAGCTCCCAGGCCACCCACTGGGGTCCAGCTGCGAGGCCGGAGGTTGGAGAGCTCTTGGTCCTCAAAGACCCAGGAGAAGAGAAGAGAAATCATTTCTGAAATGTTTACAGTTTGACAGTTAAAAATCCAGGCGCTGCCTTTTCTCTATTAAATCACAAAGGGAAAAATGAAAAGATGGGATGTTTATTGGTAGTCTTTGTGCCTGGTGCTGCGGAGCTTGTTTCTGAGGCTCTGATGTGAAAGGGGGGAGTCCTTCCTGCGTGTCACCTAGCTGCAGAGTACAGGCGCCCTGCTATGAACTGTGAAAATATCAGAGAAACATGCCATCCAGTTGTCTGCCTACAACGATACCATTTCTTATTAAAATACAAGGAAGAAAGGTATAGAGACCCATGATGCACTTCCTTTGCTCACTGAGACTTCACGCGAGGAGTGTGATCTGGATGCTGAAGATGTTAAAACATTGTCCTGGTGTCAAAAGTGGAATAATTAAGTATTAAATGCCAGCCCATTACCAGACGTGCCCCCAACCCCCACCATTTTTTTTTTCTTTTTTGGCTTGCTTATTCAACATGTGTTTTCTTTTATTTAAAAATATATTTTTTAAGATGCTTGATGAAGGAAAATATCAAACAAATTATTTTTATTCAAAATTTCCCTCCCTCCCTCCCTCCTTCCCTCCCTCCTTTCTTCCTTCCTTCCTTCCTTCCTTCCTTCCTTCCTTCCTTCCTTCCTTCCTTCCTTCCTTCCTTCCTTCCTTCCTTCCTTCCTGGCAGCAGCTTCAAATAGTTGGTTATTAATTACTTTTGTACAGACAAATACTTTTCTTTCTTTGACTCTTTTAATAGTAAAAAATATGACAATAGAAAAGTCAAAAGAAACATGATGGACGTCCACGTTCCTGTCATTAAGCTTAAGGAATAAAACCTTAACAAATGCTGTTGGAGCACTCGTTTTTCCCTCCCATGTGCACTCCCTTCCCGCACACTGAGAGGAACTGGGTGCATGTCCTCCCCAAGCATGCCCCATGCCTTCCTTCTCTGAGCACCTATCTGAAAAGCAATTTTGTTTTTATGTTCCAAACTTCGCATCTGTTGTTATATTGCACAACTTGCTTTAAACACACATACACGCACACACACACACACATACAACTTGCTATTTAAAAAAAAAACCCTCAAAATTGTGTTGTTGAGATATATCCATGTTAGTACATTGGTTTTCATTTCATACACTGGCTACTTGAATAAAAATAATATGATTTCATTATACACTCTTTTCTACGAAGTCCCAGTTTCCACTTCTGATACAATTATAAGCAATGCTGTTCTAATCAAACCCATGGGTGTTATCATTCTTTCCCAGGTATACAGATAAATTATTGTCTACTTGGGACAACTATGTTGCCACCCCCCCCCCACACACACACACATATTTGATGACAACCTACAATGTTGCCTACGAAAAATTAAAATGTGTTGTTCTCTTACTGGGTTCGACCACTGCACCCTGTTTTGCATCACATACCGCTCATTGTAGTAGTCTGAAGTATGTGCTTTACCTCCATTGGACAGAGAAGGAGACTGGGGTTCAGAGAATGGCAATAACTGGCGAGCTAGAGTGGGCTGCTCTTCAAACATAGACGTGTCTGACTTGAAAAGTTCTGCTTGGACCCACCACCCTCTGCTGCTGCCCATGCACAGAAATCTCCCTCCCAGGGCCTCATAATTTTTAAAATGGAACGTTCTTCCCAATAGCAATTTGTTCAGCAAGAATCTAATATTCTTATTTAAATGCACATTATATGTATTTAATGCTCTGCTAATTAATATACAGTATGAAACACATGAAAGATCATATTTAAAAGGATGAGGTAAGTATAACGTGTAACATTATAGTATTTAATTTATTAATGATCCAAAAGATGTCCTTTCTAAAATATATTCATAACAGCTATTATTATTGCCACGGATATTGCAGACAGTAGCAGTATTTTGACAAATAGACATTTTACTGCTTTTGTGTTTGATTGGAAATTTAAGAATGAGGAAATGGTTACATTTGAATATTAGGAAAATGAAGGCATATAATGTGGACTGACTCATCCAATATCTATTGTACTTGTTGTTCCTTCCTGTAAATATTATTTAAAGTATTTTAAAATAGGCATGAAAGTGCCATTGCCAAATTTTTAAGTGCTCTGAAATGAGTTGTTGCTGTTTTTAAGTGTGATACACATTGTTTTCAGCAAAAAAAATTGCCTTTCAGTGTAAACTTTATCAAACATTCTATTTGCAAATGTATTCCTGGAGCATGATATTTTTAAAATATATACTTCTTTCATACCCACTGTGAATATATCACCAAAGAGACTGCTTAAGTGGGCTTTTTAAAAATATATATCTTCCGGAGCACACTAACACATAACTCATCTTTGAATTCAATAACATTTTTAAGATATTTGCCAAGAGAAGAAAAAAACAGAATCTCTGAGGGACAGAAGTCTTTATAATCAATCTCCATTTTGTTATATACTGTACAAAGACACTTCTATATTTTAATAGTCTTGTTTCTATAAAATCAGCCACGTTGCTGGTAATGTGTATTCATATAAGCATTTCCAGTTTACACCTGGATAAGGTGGTGAATAAATTTCATTTCTGGAGTCTTTTCCATAGATTCAACCCTGGAATCTATTGTTTTTATTCCAGCCAATGAAGCTATATCACCAATAATTCCACTTACTCTTCTAACCCCACTCTTTTCCCTAAAACACAGTTAGTATTAGAGAAGCCTCACAACAGTGAAAAATAACTTATTAGGAGCATCTTTCCTTAGTCACTCAGAAAAAGTTATTAGGCAATACACTGTTGAATAAAAATTTAGCAAATATCATAAATCGGGACAAATTATAATAGCTGTACATTTACTAAACGGCATAGATAAGTTCCTCATTTCAGAATTAAAAATGATGATTGTTTCTTCAAATATTTACTGATTCATTTGCATCATTTTACAATATTTAATTGACAAATATAAGTATCTTAGTTTATACTCTACGTTATTTTTGTATATTATTTCAGCTATTTTTGCAGCAGCAGGAAGAACAAAGTATGTGGGTTTTTATTTTTTGCTAGTGAGAAACCTCAAAATAGCTTCTAGACATTAATTATTCAGTGTAATAAATTTGTAAGGTATTGAAATGAGCATTACATGCCCTTTAAATATCCCTGAAGCAACTTTAGGGTTTGCCTTCAAGTTCTGGATAGTTCCTTGTTAAATGTCTTGTTAATTTTGATGACTCCATTCTAGCTAATATCTTAGGGCATGACACAATCTTACTGCAGAACTGATCCTTGACAAGAGTGTATACCCCTTACATCAGATATCCTTCTTGATACATTAAATTTGTGGACACCCACTTTGCAATCAGTCAAATGTGATTATATAAACATTGTTTGTTTTTTACCTGGTTTTGTGTTTCATTCTAGCACTACAAGTGATAATTCTTTCATTTTTCAATTGTTCATTTATACTTCTATTATCAGTATCTCCTATCTACAGTTTCTTTGCAAGAATCTATTTAAGCTGTCTGTCCTTCTTAGTTTAGTTAAAACTTGGTAATATATTCTGCAAATCCATTTAACAATGCATATGTAAACTGCAATGTGTCTCAACCTGTTCAATGAAGACAAAGGAGTAAGGGGGCCTCTGTCACCACCCCATTTTAAGGATTTCCCATGCTTCCCCAAGAATATTTCATGTTAATTTTGATAAAAAATGTGATTCAATTATCTGTCCTCTATATTCCTACAAATAATGTAAATATAATTTCTAACATTTTCTTCCTATACCTTGGTGTATATGCAGCTACCATTATATGCTTGTTATAATAAATTCCACACCTAGTTTAAGGGGCTCAAACCCAGCTTTAAGTTCACTTACATCTTCAACAAGTATTTATCGGTCCTTACCAGATGCCAGGCACAATGCTGATCATTTTGGAACACTCAAGAGTAAAATAAAAAAATGATCAATATTCATGGAATTGGTCATCCAGTGAATGAAAAGACAGCTAAGCTAAGTAACAAATATATACACATTTACAAATTGTGACTGGTGAACTGATAGAAATGAATATGAATAGGAAGAATATAGCTATGGCTTAGATGAGGAGATCAAAGATCTTTGAAGAGACATGCAAGATGAGAAGGTGGACTTGTCAAGAGTTGGAAGAACAGGGAGTCAGACAACAACTGGAACAGTTAGACCATAGCAGGAAAGGGAAAGAGCTGGTGCTGACCTCTCTGAGGATTTGACTTTAGTACACCTATAGTGATGCATTAGATGAGAACAATGGAACTTCTGGGAGTCGATGACAGGACCCAACAAGGGCCCTGCAGTAAAGTCAGTGGGAACTTCTGGTAGCTCCATGGAAACACGAAGGAAGGATAAAACCCAGATGCCATGTCATTGCTGCAAAACCTGTTTTAGGTGCCCTAGGAGAAATGCCTGGGAATTTCTAAAACACTTAGAGTAGCTTTGGTCAGTCATAAAGGCTGTCTACTGAGACTGCCAAAGTGGAGAGAGTTAAGTAGAAAAAATAAAAAGTGAAGGAAAAGGTTAGGAGCAACAGCTGTTTCCTATTTATTTAAAAAAGAATGGATAAGGCATTGGCCTTGATGTTGGACACATCAAGGTTTCAATGCCACTTGCTACCTAAATTATCCTGAGTAATTAACTTCACCTCTCAGCATGTTAGTCCATAATGATGAATAAAAATAGTATCTTCCCATATAAGTTGTGTGGTAAATGTGTAAATAACTAATGCATAAATAGGATTTAATACAATGCTAGGCACAGAGAAGGACCTGATGAATTTCAGCTATTGGTATTACTACTTCATGGGTAACATGATGTGTTTTGGTGTTTTTTTTGCGGGGGGCGGGGGGCGGTCACTTGGAAACTGAGAAATAGAAAATCTCTGAATGCAGGAATCCATACTATCAAGCATTATTTATCTGATTCTGCACCTAGGAAGACATTGTTTTAGAGACTCTATGTCCCTTTTGAACGTAGAGTATTGTTATCACAGAACAAAGAGTACCAAGTCACTGGGGGGTCGAGGGGGGGGGGAGGAAGAACCCCCATAGTTACAGTTTATTAAAGGAACTGCTTCCCCCAACACATTAATAAACGGTTAAATTTTTCTCCTGTGTAGTGATTCTGTATAGCATTGACTCTCCAGCTCTATGAACAAAAGGGTTAAAGGCAATGTGTTTCAAAGACAATAAACAGGCATAGGATGGGTACAAGGTTATCAATGCACATTTACACACATGGTTTAATTCTAGAGGAATGGGATTGCTTTTAATTCAGAACTTTTCTTTCCTGACAACTACGTTCCTGATATCCTCCCGTGGGGTTTCATCCTTTCAACCCCCCTAATCTTCAATAATTTACCATCATAAGAGATATAACAGGGTTTTCACACAAAACTTTAATAAGAAATCACTTACCATTTGGTGGCTTAGAAAAAGACAAGGTACCTTATAGAAATTTGAAAGAAGAACAAAGAGGTGCCACCAGAGGCAAGCAATATTACAAGGGAACATGTTTCCAGTTGTATCTGCCTTTCCACTTAGGAAAAGATAAGAAGGCTGCAGTAGCACCTTATATTCTGGAGAGCCAAAATCCTTTGCTTCAGTTTCTTCTAAAGAAGAACTCTCACTGAAAGCACCAATTAAAATGGATCATTGTCCCTAGCGGCTTAAAGGTACTCAGTATTCCCTGGGATAGAGTTACTTGACATGCCATCATTTGTATAGATTTCAAAAATGTAGAAAAGTTTTACAGAGTGATTGGTTTGTTTGTGCGGTGTTTTGTTTGTTTGTTTTTGCACAAATTGGTATTCTGAGCCTCTATCTTGATGAATAGAATATTTCTCTATTCCCTTCCTTCCCCTTTATTTTTAACAAGATGGATAGTATATTATAACTTTCTGTAAAAGTAATGATACACAAAAAAGATGAGCCTTAATCAGTTTTATGGTATAGTTCTCTACTGAAAATACTGCTGTAGCCATGAAGTTTCACTTAGAACAATTTCTGGGCTTAAAGAAAAGATGATCTTTTGTGATTGTTCCTCACTCAATGGACAGCATTCAAAAAACTGAGTAATTTTTAAAGTTCACTAATGCATAGCTATACTATACTTGCATTTTGGTAGTAATACCAAAGCTGGAATAGTGGCACTAATATTATCAATGCCAAATCTTCCTTTTGTATTTTAAAAGCTTACACGGGACTGGCCATATTATTACTGACACTTCAACGTCAAGCAAACTGGTTTCAGTATCAGAAAAGATAGAAAATGCTCACGCCCCACTGTCCTCACACTGTGCTCAGCTATAGATTCTACAGAGAATGCACAAAGCAACTATTTGAGGACTCTGAAATATAAATAGCAATATGCAGATGGGAAGGAGGCAAGAATTCATATAGTACCATGGAACTGGCAACGAGCTTCCCAACTTTTTCTTCTTTCTCTGAGCCTGATCTCTGTGTTATCAGAAACCTGAAGGTGGCACAGACAGAGAGAGCTCGCTCACATTCTGGCTGAAAGAGTGGGAGAAGAACTCCCAGCACTAAGAGAAGGAGCATAAATCCCCATTTTCCTCCTTTCCTTATTTTCTCCACTTTCTCACACGCTGGCCCCCAGGCAATCCTGGGCCACCATCAGCTGAAAAAGAAATGGGAGCCTGTAGGAGCTGCATACCAGAGGAAGGAAGACCTTCCTCTCTAGTTGGTGGAGCTGTGGTTCTATGAGGGTGGGGAGAACATTGTAGGTTTTGGTGTGTTGTTTTTTCCTTTCTTTTTATCTCTACCCTCTTGGCCCTGGGTGCAGAATAATCAAAGTCGTACACAGAAGAGTTGGGTTCTGGGTTACCAAAGCCCCAAAATTCTGGATGAAGAACTGCAAAGGGCACTCCAGGGAAAGTGAAAAGTGGGGTGATTGTGGAGAAGTTTGGGACAGTAATCCCATAAACTTATTTATGAACTGTTGACTCATGCATGCAGAGATCTAATTCTAATAAGCACAATAAATAATTTGAAAGCCGAACTAACAAATAAACCATGACCTAGTTCCCAGACTGGCCAGTGAGGCGCACAGGTGGAAAAGATCTGAATACTACTACAAAGGATTTGAACACTGAAGTGACAGTGAGGCAATAGCCCAAAAATGGCACATTGTAACTTATAACTGGAACCTGACCTGCTCAAACAAAAGGACTTGTCAAGTCCTTAGGATTTGACAAGACTCAAAGTCATATAACATAATACTCAAAATATCCACAAATGAACCCAAAATTACCAGATATCTTAAGAACCAGGAAACCCTCAACTTGTATGGGGAAAGACACTGATGTCCAGATGACAGAACTGTTGGAATTATTTGATAAAGAACGTAAATCATAAAAATTATTCAACATTGCAAATACACTTGAAGCAAATGGAAAAATAGAAAGTCTCCTCAAAGCAAAATATGATAAAAAGAAGAATTGGTTTACTAATGAACAGAAAAATATAATAATTAAAATCTCACTGAATGGGCTCAATAGTGGACTGTGGATAATAAAGAAAACAGTCAGTGAATCTAAAGATAGAATATAAATTATTTAATCTGAACACCAAAAAGATTAAAAAAATGAACAGAGTCTCTGGAACCTGTGGGACAGTAACAATGTCTATTACTGTCTCCAAGAGAGGCAAAAGAGTACAGTATTACAAAAATAAACTGAAGAAATACTGGCTCAACTTTAATGAAAGACATAAATCTATAGATTCAAGAAGCTCAGCAAATTCCAAACAGAAAAAAGTCCAAAGATATCCACACCCCCAAAATAAACTGCTATAAATGAAAGGAAAAGATAAACCTTGAAAAACAACATGTTACCTATAGAGAAATAATGATTTGAATAGTTTCTGCAAATTTCTTTTCAGAAACCATGGGAGCCAGAAATAGCATTTTTAAAGTATAAAAAAAATACTGTCAACCCAGATTTTGATACTAGTGAAAATATCTTTCATGAATGAAGGATAAAAAAAGAAGGGAAAAAAAAACACCAAAAATAAAGATATATCAGAAAAGCTAAATAAATCATTGCCAACTAATCTGCTCTGAAGTTAGGCAGATTTATTGGGATGGCAAAATAACTTTTTTTTTTTTAACTCTTGACAGTTCTCTTTCCTTCTCAGTTACTTTTCATCTGATCTATAACGGTGGTTTATAATTTCTCTATACTCAGTAAACACTAGTCTAATATGTGCATTTTTCCTCAGGTGGAAGTTTTAGCTGATAATATGTCCACGTGCCTTTTTTCTTATATAGTCATGCACAGTGAATTGTATCTTTTTATGGTATTCAGTTTTTAAATTCTTATTATAACAACAACAACAACAAAAACACCTAGAGGATATTCTTTGAATAATTGTATTAGAAAAAGATATGAATATATTGGAGGAATATAAAGAAAACAGAAAAAAAAAAAGAAGGCAGTAATTTCTAGGATTTTTTTATTAATAAAAAACAAAGCAGTGTTATCATAATTTCCAAAACAGCTTAACTGTCCTACTCTAAATCCCCCAAATCCCTTCATTTCTCTGAGATAAGAAAATCTAGAGAGTCTATCTTTTGGACTTGGCTTGATTTCCTCGCAGAGATATCGCTAGTTTTAAGGTCTATACATTTACTTGAGTGTCTTCAGCCCTGATTTTGGTAGAGATAAAAATCATGAGGAAAGAGAGATCTGGAATTATCTTAATAATATTTTAAGTGTTTTAATATCTCCTGAAAGTTTAACTTACACATGTTGGTCCTCTGCTAATCTAACATTTCTTAGGGAGCTAAGGTTCCCAATCCAAAACTAAACTTTGGCATTAACAGTCTCCTTAGTAAATCCTCCAATCTCTGCGTGACTCTATTCTTTTTTTTGAAGCGCTTGTCTGAAGAAAATATGCTATTTTTTTCTTGATTCACTTATAGGCTGCTTAAAAGTTTCTTCTCCATCTGCTTTTAGTCCTTCCCTGTTAGTTGAAAGGGAAGAGCTGGCTAAACTCAGTAGATCAACAGATAGCAGTGAACACTAATGCACTCATTATAATGTTAAAAGATTGTTTCCCGTTAGTCAGTATGGCTCACCTGTGCTTTCATGTTGGCTGTGAGGACATTTTATAGCCAATCTTTCTCTGAAATGCTTTCCTTGTTGAGGGCTTTGTATAGATGAAGGCACAGGGAAGTGACTTGTTCATTTACCTCCAAAGCTCCAGAGCTCTCAGGTCTGTTCTCCCCCATACAGCAGGCTTAACAATAGGTAAATATCTCCTTGCTTGTGAGGCGCTTAATCAAAATCCTGTTTCAGCACAGATTTCTCAGGCAAATGGGGCAAGGAGAAATGAACTTGCAAACAGATACTGAGATTTCATTGCTTTCTAGCAAAACTGAAGAGTTGGCTCTTTTACTACAGAAAGGTTTGTAATGATCAAGGCCTTCTGGAGTGATTTAAAACTGTTTATTAAAATGCCGCTGATGAGAGCTACTGTTTGCTGTTCTCTATGAGCAGCATGACCAAACGTGTTGCCCTCTCAGTGACTTGGGAAGGGGGAGGGGGAGAGCCCATAAAGGAGAGCTGGGCACAGCCCATGCCACTCCCAGCAAGAAGCCAGCCAGGAGGTGGACTCCTCTGCAGCTCCCAATGGCAACGGTGTCTTTTTGGCCTCATTCAGATCAAGTGGGAAATTAGAAACACATTAATGCCCTCCAGTTAAATACTTGCCAAGGTAACAGATGGCCCATACCACTAAGCAACCTTGACCTTGTGGTCACCTGCCCTGTCAATCAGACACAGGATTGCTTCTCTGGGGAAAACACTGTCTTCGGAGCAACACAGCATGTTGGACCATCATCGCAGATTTGACAAAACACAGAGTCCACGCAGCAAATATGGGCACAGCACTTTCCCTCATGTAAACTAAAGTGCTGGCATGCAACATAAATTCCCTGAAGCCTTCCACTGCTACCACATAAACATGGAAAATGGACCACTGCTGAGTTAGAATCAACAGTTATATTCAACATCTACAATCAAAGAGCTCCATTTGGGGGCTGACAGAAAACCAAGCATCATATACCACACAAACAAGCGCCTACCTAAATAACAGGAAATAGCTATGTCTATAGATTTTGTTATTAATCATTGTGCTCAGATGCATCCATTAGGTGGGAAAATTCAACAGATATTTCAGAGAGCACTTACCACTTGGTGGTGAGAGAGAGAGACTGCCTTTACCAATGTTAAAGCTTCACAGTCACAAATGCTAACATCAAGAGGATGTCTACATAGATGCAGGGAGAGAGAGCCCAGCCATAAAGCTCTATCAAAGGGTCAGTAGGGACCTAGGGTGGCTGTTTCTGCAACCGAAAGGCCTCCTCTCTGAGATGAGCTGTACACCTGGAAGGTAGGCAGCTGGAAATTTCACAGGCTCAGTGACAGTCTCACCAAGTTTCACTGGCTTGGAAACAAGGGTTCAGGATTCCAGTACCTCCTCTGGACCCTACTCCTAATTGGCTATGGATGTGGGAAGTAATGGAGCATAATGAGCAAGAACTTGGATCTAAGATGAGCCAGGGCTTGAGCTAGAACAACTGCCACTTACTACCTCCAAGTCCTTGAGCATATTCTATAAATTCTGCCTCCGTTTCCTCATCATCCAAATGAGGGTAGGAATACTTTTCCAAGGTATTGTTGTGGTCATTAAAGGGACTAAAGTATGTGAAGCCCTTAGCATGGTGCCTGGTGCAGACTGTGACTCATTAAATGTTTGTTATTATTAATAAATGGTCATCATTACTGTTAACACTTGAGTAAATCTTGGGAAGATGACTTATGAACTCTGAGCCCATTTTCTCATTTATAGAAAGAGAAATTGGAGTAGATTAGTATGATAAAATGCTTCCAGTTCCAGCATTCCATAGATTTGTAGCTCCAATTTATTGCTGGTACATATAGATGCCTCCTAAATATATATAATAGGATACTAACGCATTTTTGGAGCATAAAATTGTTTAAGCTGGCATTTCATTTCCTAAAAGGTCCAAGGCAATACCTCATTAAATCCCTTCCACTACTCTGCGAGCCATTAAGAGGTGAGGAAACTGAGGCCCAGACAAAGTCCAGGGGCTGCCGATGGCCATGCAGCTTTCAGGACTAAAAATGGAGGTGTAATGACCACAGGATGGAGAAAGGACCACAGGATGGAGAAAGGACCTCAGTGCCGAGAGGCAGACTTGTGGGAGGACCAGGCAGAACATGCAATCATGTGGTGCTGTGCTCGGGCCCAAAAGGTGTCAGAGCTCTTTATGAGATGACGGAAATCAGGCTCCGCAGCCAAGGAGACAGAGATGTCAGGTTAATTTATTTAACATAAATAATGTATTCCTTAATTATCTGCCACATGATTAAATAATCCTGATGTAAATAATTGAAATCAAGGGGAGGGGAGGACACCCAGCATCAGGAGCTTTGTTTTCTAAAAATGTGCTTGCAAGGTAGAGGTCGATTGGATTTCAAATAAAGACTTCATTAGGGCATTATTCACTGACACGCCCGGGTGCTGCCCTGTGCCAGGCACTGTGCAGGGCTCCAGGAATATCATGGTGAATGAACTGAGTCCTAAACTTGGGACCGTCTACCGAGGAGGACAGCTGTGCAACCCAAAAATGATGTTATAACTAGAACCAGTTCTATTGGAGAACAGAGGAAGCAGAAACCAATCACCAGGGAAATTAACCAAGGATGGACTCTACTTAGAGCTTAAAACAGGCCAAAGAGAAGAAGAGCTGGATGCCAAGGAGGTAGGTTGAGACTGGGATGGAGGCTCCCCACACACAGAGCATTTAATTGTACTTGTTCTTTTTTTGTTGTGAAAGGAACAAATGTATTATTCTCAGTAACTCGGAGCCACACCTTTAAAGAAAGGGTAACTGGGAGATGCAGGCCACCCAGCAAAAATAAAGCTCAAGTTTAGAAGGTGAGGCTGTGGTGTTAGGAATGCTAGAGTATGGCACTGTAGATCCAAATCACGACAACAGCCCTGGCTCTAATGTCCTTCCCCAAAACGGATTACTACTTTCCTCTAAGCTCTTTGGGAACAACCTTTATGGATTGTTCCCTTTACAGAAGCCTCTTGGGTGGCTGAGTGGTCTGACTTCTCCTCTGGGATTCTTCATGCTCTGCAGTATCATTCTGTGGCTAAACTCTAGTGTTGTCTTTGGCTCACCAAGTCCTACCAATGGGTGTATTAGTGTCTGGATCACTGGCCTGAGTTCTCTTTTCCCATTTGCTGCTTCACTGGAACATCCAGCCAGACTACAGGCTTGTAAAATCCACCAGGCTTCTTCCTCCCCAGTCTCATGAATCTGAAAATCAATCAGTTAAGTAGTATACCAGAAGTTCCCTTGAGAATGAAGATCCTGGTGAAAAGTACAGGATCAAACCCTAAACAATGTTCATGTTCAGATTATTAAAAATAATGCAAGAATGTACTTCCCAAGTGATAATCATGAAACAGAACCATTTATAATCTAACTCTCGGATGTGTTTCTTGCCCCATTTGGCGAAAAGGTCAGTTAGGGTTTGGTGACAAGTTACAGAAAGTAAGTCTGGTTAACTTAAGCTAATTAAAAAAAAAACACATAATGCAGAGAAAACCTGAGCAACCAGACCTTTGAAAAGATGGCAACTGGGAGGCTCTGAGCATCAAAATAGCAAGAGGCAAACAGGAATCTCTTCACGGTGGTACTGTTGAGATGGATCGCTGCCAACCACTTCCTGCCCATATATCATTCATGAAAGAGTCAGATGCCCGAGGGAGACTCTGATGGCCTAGCAGGGTCAGGTGCCTACCCTCTGGCTAGCAGACGGCAAGACACCTTGAATGGACATTACCCAAAGATTGTACATGTTGGGCAAATTGTCTTTTTTCAAAGGAAAATCGAAATGCTGTTACCAAAAGGAGGAGGAATGGATGTTGGGCAGGCAAAAACAACAGATGTCCACTGCAGCAGGTCTATTTGGCATATCTTTGATGAGCCAGAAGACCAGAAACCATGCAAAGACACACACACACACACACACACACACACACACACACACACACACTTTTGTGTCAGTTACAATGGAAAGTGCACCTCAGAACTGACTTCCTTCCCCTTTGATTCTCCTCTTTCTTCTTTTTTTAAATCTTCCTCTTTCCAATTTCATTTCTTTTGCCCAGTATCCCATGTAACATTTTTGAAAAAGCTAGGGTATTTTCAATAAGTACAGTCAGCTAAGTCTGCAATCCTCCCCCATTCCTGTTATTGAATAAATATCAAACAGTGCCAGAGAAAGAAGTATTATACACACTTTTGATAAAATTCATTCCAAATTACCTCGCATTATTTTTAATTGGGGGGAAAATGAAGTATTTTTATTAATGATCTACTCATATTGTCATATTCCACCCTGAAGACATATATCTTGTCTCTAATGAAGTGTTTTCTAGAAAGTAGAATATAGGCCTCTGTTTCTCATTTTTAGATGCCACATATTGCTATGGTAACCTGGGGTTTCTTGATTTATAAATTTCTTCCTTTGTGAAAGAAGTCATTTCACTTTAATTTACTAATGGATTTTGACTCAATCCACAATAACAAATACGTCTGACCACACCCCTTTTTATTAAAAATCTGTAAGTGGAATTTTGCAAATGAAAAGGTTTGTTTTTTTTTTAAAGACCCTGAAATGTAATATATAGTAGGAAAAACAAGAGAATGGTGAATAGAACAACATATGAAAGCCAAAATACAGTGGCAACTTCAAAAGCAATTCTTCAAAAAATAGCATTTAATCTTGGAAGATCAAAAGATAAGCTTGGAATAGTAATCAGGATACAAAAAAAATCACAAAAGAATCAAACTCCCACATTCATGAAGCACTGTGCTCAAGAATGCATGTATTTATTTTTTTCTTTGTTGTGAAAAATCTTGGAATGTAGATTCAAATAGACATATCCAAATGGTATTTTGACACATAACATCAGGGTTAAATGTGCCCTAGCTTATTTCAGTTCCTGCTTTCCTTATGCTGGAATCAATATGGGATCCAAAAAAAAAAACCAACATTTTAACTTGCAACAAAGTGAAACGTCCTTACAAATCTAGTGTGTCATCTGGCTCTGTGTTTATCCCGTTTTGCAAAATCAACAGGGAGGTTTAGTGGAAAGCGAACTGGGCCAAGAATCAGAAGATTTCAATTCTAATGCAAGCTCCACCATAGATGTGCCGTGTGTCCTTAGGCAAGTCATGTAAACACTGAGTTGAGTCTTTTAAGTCCCTGCCCAAACTGCATCAGAGGATGTTGTTAGGATTAAATGAGATGAGGATACGAAGGCTTTTGGAATTTATAAAGTTGGACTGGAATGTAAAGTATTGTACTGAACAGGGCCAAATCATGCCATTAGCTTCCTAAATAGGAAGGGAATGATATTCTGGGATCCTAGTCCCTCAAAGAACCTTACATATCTCATGGTTTTTCCACATGGTCTCAAGAAGGATAAGGATACAGTTTCTTGATTTGAGCATAATGTGAGAACTGTGTAAGAGTATATGGTGTCAAACAAAGCATGGGCTACCAAAGGAGATGGTGAAGATCTACCAGAGATCACTTTATTTATTTTCTAAGGTTTATGTTATCCTGTATAATCCTATATAATAGAAGCCTAATCTGCTAAGTGTCGTTCAATCATACAACAGTTGCTATCATGTGCACTGACTACCACGGGCAGATGCTCCAACTGGTAGGTTAGCTTGTTGCTGGGGTCCAGCTGATCGGGACTAGGCGAGATGGGCTGGACACGGCCTGAAGCCCTCCTGAGGTCCCTCCCCAGCCCTGCTCTTGTACCAGTGGGGTCTCTTTGCCTGGCCTGCATCCTCTTGCAATCCAGGACTCCTCAGGGGATGTCAGAGAGTTGGTTTTGGCCCAATCCACCCAAGCCAGGCTGTGGTACCCCACCAGTGCATGAATCCATACACCGGGCCTCTAGTAAATATATATTTCCCTTTATCTGCCTCAGTTTGAACAAAAGTAGGTCATATTTCTATTCTTCTAAGAAGAATATTTAACATCTATTTTGTGCCCAGTTTTTAGGTGAAAAATCTTCTGCCCTCCCAAACTTTGGGCACCGTCAAATTTCAACAAGTGAGCTATACCCCTTTGGATGATGTTTGTTAAAATTAAAGTAACCCTCACATACATCTTATTTATAGTGTTGTCTAAGACCAACATTAATAAATTTATAGTTCTCCCCAAGATGATCCTACCTGCAGATCTGAGCGGCCCTGCGTGACCCCATCTTTGATCCAGGGAAGCAGTGAAGAGGAGAAAAAGGACATGGGTCTTGGAGTTAGAAAGCTCCACTTAGAGCATAGGTCCTGCTGAGCCAGTCGTTGGACCTGACTGGAAGTTTGCAGACTTGTAGCAAAAATACCATTACTGCTCTCTCAAGGTGGGGTAGCCCTGTGCTCAAGTAGCATTTGCTGAATAAAACAGACTATGCTTTACTGAGAACAAAGAATAACTGACAACTTCAGCATGTCCTCATTTTAAGTTTGTTTCTTCATCATCTATAAAAGCATCCAATTTTTCTTATTTTAAAATAATGTACATTTACCATGGAAAACTGGACAATGAGGAAAGTACAAAGAAAAGAGTAAAACTCTCTCTTATTCTACATCATATATATATATATATATACACACACACACACACACACATATATATACACACACATATGTATATATTCTACTAGTATACTTCATCTGGCAATACTCTGTGGTATTTCTTTCTAATGGGTATGTATATGTGTTTAATATTTGCATACTTGCTTATTACCCTATTACCCATCTCCCCAAAGAGAATAAAAGTTTAAAAAGACCATTTTATTGACTGATGCTACATATTACAGACATTCAATAAGTATTTGTTGAATTTTTAAAGTCCACAATAATACCATCAGGCAGTTTTAATTATTCACATAGTGTATAAAATGTCTATAATATTATGTATAAGAATATGTATAGCATACATAATAATATATATGTATTTAAACTAGAGGCCCAGTGCATGAAATTCATGTACTGGGAGGGGGGGGTGGTCCCTCAGCCCTAGCCTATGCCCTCTCACAGTCCAGGACCCCTTGCTCCTTACCGCTCGGCTCGCTGCTCCTTAGGACTGCCATGAAGGTGGGAGAGGCTCCCGCCACTGCTGCTGTGCTTGCCAGCTGTGAGCCCAGCTTCTGGCTGAGTGGCGCGCCCCCTGTGGGAGTGCACTGACCACCAGGGGGCAGCTCCTGCATTGAGTGTCTGCCCACTGGTGGTCAGTGCACATCATAGCGACTGGTTGTTCTGGTCATTCTGCCATAACGGTCACTTAAGCTTTTATTATATAGATACATTACATATATTATGTGTATATACAAAATTAGTTACCCAAGACCACATGTTAATTCAGTGATATGGACTTAAATATATTCTGCTAGATATTAATTTGGGGCTTTGTTTTTTTCTTTAAGGAATGTTAATGGAAAAGTAATCAGAAGAAATGACATGGCCATTCCTTTATTTGCATTAAAAAATAAAGATTGCATATTGTTAGATTAGAGCATGCAGGCTTAGAGAAGTTGCAATTTGACATATTTACACAGCCATTCACCTGAGCTTGCTTTCCAAAGCACACAGCATAATTTTAGACCCCACACTACAGCTCTGAAAGGTGAGTGATATAAGCCAAATCGCAGAGGGCCATTTAATTGTTAGGAAAATATGAAATTGTCTCAAATATCTTTGTTCTTAGAAATATACTGCTAGTTTGTGTCAGCTGCTTAGTGATAAATTCAGGAATATAAACCAAAGACAGACTCTCCAGTTATAAAGCCCGACTGTGTGAGAAGTGGAAAATACAGAAGAACCGTGAAAACCTACAGAACCACATCCTAAAGCAAGGAAGAATGATGCACCCATCTTGGCTGCTCTGACTTGGGAGGACAAATGGGTAGAGTGAAGAAGAGTTAGTAAGATAAAGAAAGAATGACGGGCATCACCCAGGGAAGGAAATGGCTGCTCCCTGTGCGTGTGCGTGAGAGATTTAGAGGCACTGCATTCTTAGGTCTATAGACTGTTCTCTCCTTTCCATCGGATGCCAACCTCTCCAGTTGCTGTCAATGAGGAGAGAACCTCCACACCCAGATATGGTTTTAATTATGAAGAGAATCGGAGTGGAATTCTGCAATCTGCTCACCTGGACGTCCCCTTGTTTGATTTGGCTGCTTGGAAGAGCTCGTAAAGACAGCATTTTGATCTGTACACTGCTTCAGAGTTGCAAGGTACTAATACCAGTGTTTTGATTGCCACAGTGTCCCTGAGGACACAATTTGTTTGTCTGAGGACTGATGAGCTCATTGGATGGCTTTGCTGCTAAGATGCCTAGGCGTATGATAGGTTAAGGCCTTCATGATTCCAGAGTCTTGTCCATCCTGACTGAGGGCAGGAGAAGACCAGGGCATGTTGGGATCTAAGGCTCCTTGCTGCTGAAGTAATTATTGTGTACATGCATTTTACCTGTGTGTGTGGGATTTCCAAATGCTGTTATCACACTATAACCCTGAATTACATTCTAATGCACTGCACACTCAGATTCATTTAATATTTTTATTCACTAAAAATAAACATTTATGAAAGAATGAAAATGGCTATTTGCTTAGCTAAAAAAGTTAATTAATTCCAAAACCCAAAGTATTAGGGAATCTCACAAGTCAGTTCCACACCATAATCTCCATATCTCTTTTTATAATAAAGCTCCTATAAATTGTGGAGGAAGATTTTTTTCTCCAAAAGTTATATGCCAAGAGTTATTGTCCCACCCTAACTGGTTTGGCTCAGTGGATAGAGTGTCGGCCTGTGGACTAAAAGGTCCCAGGTTCGATCCTGGTCAAGGGCATGTACCTTGGTTGTGGGCACATCCCCAGTAGGGGGTGTGCAGGAGGCAGCTGATCGATGTTTCTCTCTCATCGATGTTTCTAACTCTCTATCCCTCTTTCTCTCTGTAAAAAATCAATAAATTTAAAAAAAAAAGAGTTATTGTCCCATTTTTCCCCCTCTTATTCTTAGACTTCACTAACTATCCTCAGAATGTGGCACTTTATCACCTTTAATCTAGGCAATGTCCTTTTTGTGTTTATTCTTAGTTTACCATTTTATCTGCATTCTCTCACCCTCTTTTCACCTTCAAAAGGCAACCAACCACTGGCTGCAATGTGTTTATATCTCCTGTTTGCTTTAGGGTTAGCAGGTAAAATCCAGGACTCCCAAATACACTTAAATTTCATGTGAACTACAAACATGTTTTCAGACAAGTAAGTGTAAGGTTCGAGGCGCAGGAAACAGGAGTCAGAGACCAAGGTATGTTAAAAGAGGAAGTTTATTCGCACTAAGGAGCGATGTAGAAAAACCAGGATTAGAGAGAAAAACCAGGATTAGAGGAGGAGGAGGAGGACCCAGCTGGGCTGTCTGAGATGAACACGCCTTTTGAGGGGAGGAACAGGAAGGGGTGGGGCCCAGGGCACACACTGATTGGTGGTTCAATGTCTCAGGAATGTCCAGGCTGCAAACACAGGTTACGTCATACTCTGCCCACCAGTTGGGGGAAGGGAGGATCTATCAGTATCAAATATCGTATGGGACATACACTAAATATGCTAGTGCGTACTTATTCAAATTTAACTCAACATTCTGCATTTTGTTTTGGTAAGCTTGGCAATCGTAGCTTGCTGTAACCTGCAGAACAGGTGTTTGTTATTTTGCTACATGTATCTTTGTGGCCCTTCCCCTACAATACATCGGAGCTCAAGATAAATTCTCCATCCTTACCTGGTGCAGCTGAAGGACAAGGGGACATCTTAGGAGGCCAAGAGTCAACAAGAGGAAAAGGTGGGAAGAGGAGTCCCCATCCTCTCTCCTTCCCTCAGAGAGGGCCATGGGCCCGCAGCATGAGGCTGCTTTGCAAGGGGCAGAACTGAATCCATCCCTTATTGAGCTCTTTTATCGGAACAAAAGTGAATGCAAATTTATCAACAAAATATGGTTTGTGCCAGGCATTTTGAATATGGAAAAAGGGCTCTTTGTAGAAATTGTAAGTATATCTCTTCTGGGTGGAGGGGCAGGCCCACGGACCCCTTAGTAAATGGAGCTCAGATGCATCTCTCCTCTTGGGAGAGGAAGAGTTTATTTCTAATAATTTTTGTTCCTGTTTTTCCACTTGGCTTTTTAAAAATGATTTCTTTTTCTTCCTTCATATTGCAAACATCATCCTTTATTTTATTTTAAATATTTATCTTTGAAAGTATTACATATGTCCCCCTTATTACCCCACTGACCCTTTCTAGTCTGCCCCACCCCTAGCCCCAGACCTTCACCACTCTATTGTCTGTGTCCATGGGTTATGCATACATGCATACAAGTACTTTGGTTGATCTCTTCCCTCCCATCTACCCATCCCTGCCTTCCCTCTGGGATCACCCTTTATATTTAAGTTTATTTATCATGCTATTTTTAATATTTTCCCCTGTTCCAATTACTCTACATCAGATGATGTATGTTGTACCCCATGACCTTTCTTTGCCATCAGCTGCCCTCCTTGCGTGCCTAGTTATTCTGCCTGGGCATTCATGGCATGGAGTACCTGCTGTCCTCTGTGGATTCTGTAACAGGAAGAGCTGAAGGGCTAGGTTGGTAAACCTCCAGGTGAATATAACGGGAAAAATCTCCAGAAACAAGAGAAAGACTGCTAAGCACTCCCATTTTTTTCCCCATCCACCAGGCAACACTTCTCATCATTATTTCACCTTTAGACACTTAGAAAGCAGCGGCACTAAGGGGAGGCAGGACTGTGGGTCCTCATCCTTTATTGCTGGGGGTTGGAGAGATGGAGATGTGAACACCTGAGCATTTCTGTCTAGCCTGCAGGCCTTCATCCAGTCACACCGAAATGTGGCTTTGACACACAGCCTTGATCTGATCCCTGCTCTTAATCTGACACTGGAGGCCTAGGGTATTGCAGCCAATCCCTGCAGTAAAAGTGCAGGAGCAAAGCTTAATAGGATCATACAACCTATGCCTTACGCCTGCCCTTTTTTGTCCTCTGCTCCATTAAGCATCACCCACCCCAAAGTCTCAAACAGCCGAGGCAGACATCAGACTCCTCAGGGGTCTCCTGGGTTTTCATTTCTCATTCCTCAAATTCATGCTTTCCTGCAGCGTCTAGAGTTTCTTTAGGGTTGACTTCAGGGGGAGGAACCAACATCCCCAGACCAGTCTGTCACCGCAAGAAGAACCTGTTACCTAGAGTTCTAAGTGTTCAGCCTGCAACACAAGTCTGTGTCATGAGCTGCCTTCAGCCTCTTCTTAAGTCGAAGCAAACTTGCGGAGTATTTGTCATGTCTCCTATTAGATGTTGCTCTTGCATTCTCTCATTTGTTCTTCCAACAAATATCATTGGGCATTAAGCTATGTTGGCACTCTGATAAGTTCCAGGAACGCAAACTGAATTCAAACAAAATACAGACCTTGAAGAATTTTGCTAACCTGAGTGAAAGGACTTTTTGGGAATATACAATAAAAATCCTCTGAAGCTGTGACATTAGTTATTTAAATTACACCGGTGATTAGACTGCATTTTCTCCCATCCCACATAACTCAAAAGAGATTATTTTTAATGAGCTATTATTACATTTTCCGGGCATTATTTCTCATTGTTTAATTTTTTTTTAAATAGCATTTCACATTATTGAGGGGAGGGTTAGTTCATCTGCTGATTGCTGTGCCTTCTGGGATCCCTTCTGTTCCCTAAGGCTGAGGCAAAACCCAAATTTACTAATGAACTGCCAAAAATTTCATCTCACAAATTTCTACTCATGTGCCATTACTGTAAAGGCTTTGTAGTTGTTATTACAGAGATGAGTTTATAGCCTGGAAACTAGGGCAATGCTGTTTTAACTATTTCATTACCTACGCTTTATACATTTAAAGAGGAAAAAAATGTATGTGCATGAGTGCATGTGTGCGTGTGTGCGCGCTCACGCGCACCAGAGAAAGACAGAGTTGCACGTTTTCTCATCTTGCATTAGACTCCATTCTGCAACACAATAAACAATGTCTAAAGACTTATTTCATCCTTGCTCTTTGAACTCACGTTAGCATTTGATAAGCCCTTCATTAGTGCATTTATTTTTCCATTTGGTAAATGTTAATTTAGTGTCTGTGCTAGGCACCCGGAAGGTGCTAAAGATACAGCTATTGTGGTGGCTTTGAAATGTATCAGCTTAGCTAGGCTGAACTACATTCCCCAGAATTCCCTGTCCTATATATTTCCAGTTTCCTTGGGCCCCAAGAGACATTTCTTGTGGGAGATTTGGAGGGCGGAAGTGAAGCAAGAGCCCATGTATTTCACACACGTTGTCGGTGATCCACTGGCTTGCCTTGAGGATGTGAGTCAGTGGCTGGACTTGTCATGCTCCCCTCCATCCTCCTTAAACTTCTTTGACTCCTGGGCTGGGAATATGTGTTTAACGCTACCAGGATGGGCCCTGGGTTCTGCAGGACATCCACGACACCATCGCCAGAGGAAACGAAAGATGACCTGGTTTCAGCCCATCCCTGTGGGGATCCAGTTTACGCGTTTGGGTTCCAGTCTATTCTGCATCTGCCCCACTGTCCATCCGTGTTCTTATCTGCCTGCTCGTGAGCTGTAAGCTTCGGCACAATCCATGAAGAAACTGCCTCACCAATGCCCACATTCCACATTTCAAGTCCCAAGAGCAAATCCCCAAGAGCCTAGTTGAGAAGCTTATCACCTTTTGTCTAGATTTTTTTTTCCAGTTTTTTAAAAATTCTTTATTGTTTAAAGTATTACATATGTTTCCTTTCTTCCCCCCCCCCAGTTGACCTCTCCCCAGCCACCCCTAACCACCAGCACCTGCCCTCACCCCCCTAGTGTCTGTGTCCATTATATGCAGGTATACAAGTCCTTTGGTTGATCACCTTCCCCTCCCCTGCCTTCCCTCTGAAGTTTGCCTATCTGTTGGATTCTTAACTTCTCTCTCTCTAGTCTTGCCACCTCTATTTTCTACTCTTATTTTAGAAAGAACTTACATGCTATTATGACCATGCACACTAAGGGTCTCGACTAAGTCCCCTATGTAAGAATCTCACTGTCTGAGCGTGAAGATCAGGATTTAGTTAGCCCTGCCACTGCTTAGCGGCTCCTCCCCTACCTCGCATGCTCTTCCACTCTTAGAACAATTTAGTCACTTACTGAACATTCTGTTTATGGTAAAGTCTTGCCTTTTTTGTGTGCTGTTCCTACTGCTCAGAACACGAAGTCTTCCCTTGTTAGGCTTCTATTGTCTTGTCAGTTCACGTGTTATCCTCTGAAGCTTTCTCAGATGCCCTCAGGCACAACAAGCGTTGGCTTGCTCTAGGTTCCCACTGTACTATGTGTGGTTAAAAGAACACCCTTGCCAGGGTGTGCTCTTGTTTGCGTGCTTTTCAAACAGACTTTAAATCCTTGAGAGAGAAAAAAAATGTATTTAAAATATTTTTAAAGTCACCAACATTTCAGAGATGGTAAAAATATATTTAAGGAATGAATAACAGTGATCAATGTGTATTGCTGCTCCTTAAGGAAGTTGAAGCATTTTGGAAATGAAGTAGAGGGCTGCCTGGGAAGGCACATGGGCATTTCTTTACATTGTTGTCAGCTGAGCCCCAGGCGATTGGCAGAGCCCTGTCTCGGTTACACCCTCCCCAAGAAGGTGGGGGGTGTTATCAGTACTGACTTTTTACCTTTGTCTAGGTGTGGGCCTAGCGGACTTTGATACGTAAATCCAGGCAAGCACCAGGAATGTTAGGGCCTACTCAAGAATGCAAATAAGCTCCTTTGAACCTGAGTTTTGGTGATACTTCCTGGTATTTGGGGGTATAAAATAAACTTGCTGCATGGCCTCCAGGTCGGCCTGCCCCTCCATCAGAGGAAGCTGCGTCCCACCTGGCTCCCAGCTTTTCCTTCTATCTTCGTGTCTGGTCTCTTTCTTTCTTTTATCTCTCAATCCCTGGCCGCCTCCACTTAGAACCGGTTGGTTCATCTCTCTTTCCGTGCTGGACGCGGAAAAGGGAGATCCCCGCCATATCTGGCCCCCGCAACTTCTGCTCTGTTGAAAGGCATGTTAACAAGTAGAAAATTATCTCTGTTGTCCCAAGAGACTCAGTTCTGTCCCTCCCAACTCTCATCACCCACTCAACAGAATACATTCCCTTCAGTTAACCAGACTTCTCCTTTCTTGGGATGGAATTGAAGCTACTCAAGCATTGACTGTGGGGAATCTCACTTAACTGCCACCCTCAGCCCCAAGCAGTTAATCCTGTTAATCCTTTCAACTAGAGAAGAGTTTTGAAAAATTGTTTCCTCTGTCATACTATCCTGAAAACAATGTCTTATGGAGAGGTGCTCTAGGCACACTGCTCAAAGGAGCCTGCCCCGAAGCTAACTGGGGATCTGGTAACACCTTGAACTTCCGAAAACCAGGCTCTCATTATAAATGTCTTACCAAGTGTTCAAGAACTTTGAGGAACTACACAAAACCTACACCATTTCTAGTGAGGCTACTCGCATCACAGATCCCCCTGAGCAAATATTTGGATCACATCTGATTCAGTAGCTATAGCATGGTGGCTCACTTCAACATGGGTGAACTTTTTATAGACAGCATGGATTCTCTTCCTTCCTAGGCCAGTATTTCTCAAGTTGTGAACTTCAGACCACTGACATCGGAATCAACAAAGATGTCCATTAAAATGAAGAAACATCCTTTAGCCCCATCTATTAGATGCTTTATCAGAATCCCCAGAGACAGGACTAAGGATTCCTCGATGATCTGTTGCTGTTGTTTGCAAATGTAAGAGCAATCTTGATACCATTGTAATTAGCTAGCTATTAATGATAGAAAGGGAGCAAAGGGGGGAAGGTCAGGTATTATGGACATGTCATCTGGGCAGCTTCACCAGAAAGCTGCAACTTTGCACTCTTCAGGAACCACAAAGGAAAGATAGCTGCATGGGCAGTAAAGCTGGGGGAGGGAGGAGGAGAGACCAGAAAAGATGCTTGCTGTCAGTCAAACCTGGGGACAGAGATCATAGGCCAGAATTTTGTGGAGCGTATGCAAGCCTGTGAAAACTGGGGGATACATATTCCCCTAATAGGGGCTTGATCACAAGGAACAACAACAGCCTGTAATTATTGGAATCGAGAGTCTAGGAGTTTGCTTTCGTGTGCTCCTGGCTCTTGCTGCACTTCCCTCTTGGCTTGTGAGGCCCTTTTGCTCCTGCTTCCTTGCATTTGCCTCCATGGCCCACAGCCCTGTGGTTGCCGCATGCCACGGACTGATGAACTGTAGCGCGGAAACACGAGCTAAGCTGGCCTGATGACTGTACTGTGGCAAATGGGATTTTGGGACACCAAGGGGTTTAATTCCATGAAAATAAAGCTTTCTACTACATGCCATCCTCCCATAGGGGGCGGGGGGCCCTCCAGAAACTCTCATTCCAGCAGTACCCCAAGAACCCCATTCCCATTAGCAACCAGGGGAGAGAGGCCTCTCTCCTTTCCTGTAACAATGCTAGTGCTCAAGACAAAATGCAAACTGAACGAAAATTTTATCTGCCCTGGTATTCTTAGTCCAAAATCTGTTGGAAGAATCTTTATATTATAATAAATGTTACTTAAATGTCAACATCACCTGCAAAATGATTTTTTTTCAATAAGAATTTCAGATTTTAGCTAGAAAAAAAATCCTCTTTCTTTTGAGTCTAATAAGAGACCCATTGTTATTAAAAATAGTCATTAAAACTTATTAGGTGAAAAAAAGTATCTGAACTCTGCCTGGTGTAGAGGTAAAAACTCAATAGGTAATGTTCTAAAAAGATTTTTTAAAAATGTTTCTAAATGGTCACTATTTATCTGAATGTCCCCATTTTAATACCTTTTTGGCGTATTACATCTCTAAATAGAGAAGAGTATTCAATTTATGAGCTAGGATTTTTGTTATAGGAACATAAATAACATTCACTTACTAGCTTAAGCACCTGTGTTTTCAGAGCAATTGTCACTATGTAAAAATATTGGATAAAAGTGACCCTGCTAATAAACACAAATCATGAGCACATTAGTTGGGTGTATATATTGTGTATATGTATGTGCATGTTTGTGTTTTCTCTAAAGAAGGAGTGATCAAAATGAACTTAGGAGTCTTCAGAACAAAGAAGCAAATGGTAACAAATGTGAAATTAGTGACCTTGACAATTATGACTTGCTGTTGAGGGGCATTAGTCAAGATTCCATCTTTAGTTCAGGCCTTTACCAGTCAATATCACACTGCCAAAGTGGAGAATTTCTCCATGTCAATTATCTATCACAAACAAACTGTCAACTCCCTTTGAAATAGTTAAACAAATCTATACATTGATGCTCACCAGTATCTCTTTATACAACATTGAACCAACTTGAGGTTTATGCAGTATAAACTTCTGTGTAGATATTTCTGAGATCTGAAAATTGGGAAATTCTCAAAGGAGATGACGATTGCTGATATGTTGCAGAAATGCTGGGTGTTCCTATCAAAACAGTGAAAAACAGAGAAGTAGATTTCCAGTGTCCCAAATTAAGGATTTTTTTTTAAACCTTCCATTTAATTAAATTGCATGGCTAGATAGGAGAGTCTTGCTAAAATATTGTGATTAACACAAAGGAAGCTTAACAGACAATGCTATTATCGGTGAAAGACTGCTAATTGCCATCTTCCCAATAACTTATTGATTTTAATCAAATCTTCCTAGAGCAGCATGCCAGCAGCAAATGGATAACTAGATAGAGGGAAAACACAACAATGGAGGGAGTAATATGGAAGAAATTATTCATGTTTGATTTGTATAAAATTGAACAAATATTCTTGATCAGCATTTATACAAATATAGATTCATGGGGAAGGTGCTATCTAAATTGCTTCTCGTGCAGTGTATTAAAAATTACCGTAACTGTTAGCATTTTTAATTATTTTGATCTGCTGAAAATAGATTAAACTGAATGGGAAATTGGCTTATTAAGGCTTATATATTTGAGTTATTATGAAATGTTCTCAGCCACTGTGCCTTGAGAATCTTTTGGTCTAAAAGACGTTTCTCTATCTTTGGCTGATAATGAATGGAAGGAGGAAGGATAGAGGATTTCATCCTCAGATAGTAAAGTTTTGTTTGGGGGAGGGCATGAGAACAAATTTTCTCGCTCCCTCCACTTCAACAGGAAAACGAAGTCATGGGAACATTCCATAACTGAGCAACTGGTCTGTTTGACAGCACCGAGTTTTTGTAGGATAGAAAAGCATCTTGCTAGACTAAACCTAACACTTATAACATGGAGAGCCCTTGAAATCCATCTTGTATTACAAGAGTGGTTTCTCAGTGTGTGATTCAATATAGTGTGAAGCATTGAAGAACTCACACTTTGGTCATTCACTGATGATGAAAAAGAAATACAACAGCGAGTTTCAATTGTAGTCCCTAGGCATCTCACGGAATGTGTGTCTTTGGGGAACACCTTATTTATCAAATCGGTGACAGTGGACCCAAAGGTAGTTTTCAGAAACAAATATGACTGACTACACTTGAAATCTTTATGTCATTACTTTGTTGTCATATATATATATATATATATATATATATATATATATATATGTATATATATATATTATTTCAGAGAGGAAGGAGGAAGGAGAGATAGAAACATTAACAATGAGAGAGAATCATTGATCAGCTGCCTCCTGCATGCCCCCTACTGGGGATTGAGCTGGCAACTAGGGCATGTGCCCTGACCTGGAATGGAACCATGACCTCCTGGTTCATAGGTCAACACTCAACCACTGAGCCACACTGATTGGCAACTTTTGTGCTCCTTTAAGGCTAAAGATTGCTGTATAAATGGTGTGATAATTCCTTTAAATAAAAAATGGAATACATTATAATAATGATTCACAAAACAATTTTCTACTTACAAACCACCCCTTTTACTAAACCTTCCCAATTTAATGGCTAGGACTAGGAGATGTTAGTCTAGTAGCCAGCGTTCATTTTAATTTTTAAGGGAAACTATTTAAATACCAGTAGCATAAAGGTTTCTGTTACAGAATTATCTCCTTCAATATGTATGCTAGAACTACATGTTTTAATAGTTCAGGACAGAATTTGTCAACTTCAACATGACTAACATTTTTAGAATTCGGGGTCTGGGTAGTTCTTTGTTGCAGAGGGGCTGTCTTGGGTATTAGAGGATATTTAGCAGCACCCCTGGGCTCTACCCAGGAGGGGCCAGGAGTACTGCTCCCCCGCCCCCACTTGTAAAAACCAAATATGCCCTAGGCACTGTCAAATGTCCCTGTGTAGGCCCTAGCAGGTTTGGCTTTGGATGGAGCATTGGCCAGGGGCCTGAAGGGACCTGGGATTGATTCCGGCAAGGGCACATACTTTGGTTGCAGGTTCCCCAGCCCTGGTCAGAGTGCCTGCAGGAAGCAACCAATAGATGTGTCTCTCTCACATTGATGTTTCTCTCTCTGTCTCACCCCCTCTCTTCCCCTTTCTCTAAAAATCAATGGAAAAAATATCCTCGGGTGAGGATTAACAACAACAACAAAAATTCCCTTAGTTGGTAAAATTGCTGCTGATAGTAGAAGGCGATGCTGTAGTTCTCTTGATGATGATGCATCACGAATCATTCCCTAGAGAATTTCCATTTCCCTGTCATAATGCAGAAATAGAACAATGAAATGTGCATCACAGGTCTGAAGGCTGAGAAGCTGCTATTTACATAGAGCCTACCCATAGCACACCTGCAGCTAAGTGAGCATTTTACTCTGATGAGACTAATCGCCTGTATGGAATAAGACGCAGAAAACAATCACAGTGGTCGTCAGAAAGGCGAGACAGTCTCATGACTATACCATGCGACCTTCTGTGTAAGGCTTCAGGGAAACGTGGTTCAGTCCAACAGCAGCAAATGGTTTGGAAATAGTTGCCATCTTGGGCTGATAGGTAGTGGCTGATGGGAGCCCTGGTTTGCCTCCAGGCCCAGCAGGAAACAGGGCTGTGATACATTTAGGACATCTGCCTTGGACAAGGCAAGGGCAGTAATCGCACATATTTCACACATTGGCCTGTTCCTTCCTAGTCATTTTAACTGACTTGCTCTCTGGATTATTTTAAGCACATGATGAGACTATGGTATGATGTTTTGTACTGCATAAATGAATACATAAAATAAAAGAAAAAAGGAAGAAAATAAAGATCACTTCTAAGTATTAAGGAAGCTTCTCCTTTTCCCTAGGCAGTATTTCAGGCTCTGTGGATATGCCATCAAATAAAAAACATAGTCTTTCATATAAAAACGGATGGTCTAGTGATCTGGTCTCTAGTGTAAAAAAAAATCCCAACCAACCAACCAACCAAACAAACAAAAAACACACAAGCCACTCTCTATTTAAAAAATATATGTAGTCACACAAAATATTGACTTCCTAGGAACACATTTTCTTCTGAAGTTATGTAATTCTTCTCCAGTGTTCTTCTGTATTTCCCTTACTTTTTGAGTTGTGAAGATCAAATATGAAGCCAGTTTCCTAAGAAAGTGGTATGGTTTCAGTCTTTAGGAATGCTTTGTGCTTCTTCTGGGCTAAAAAATCACCATGTAAATGGTGTGATAATTCCTTTAAATCAAAGCTGAATGCATTATAATGATGATTCAGGAAATGATTTCCTACTTACAAACCATCCCTTTTCTTAAACCTTCCCGATTCGGTGGCTAGGATTAGGAGTTGGTAGGCTAGTAGCCAGTGTTCATAAAAAGTAAAAGTTTTGTTCGCTTCTCCTCAGCCGCTGTACACACAATGACAACCCATTACTAAGCTCTTCCCAAATGAGGGTTCTGGGTTCTTTGCTCAATGGAATGACTCTGAGGTAACGCGGCTCAATCAAAGGTGTATCTTGGCCCAAAATAGCACTAACATATGAGTAACTGAAACCACACATATTAAATCCTTAACCGCCAAGGGTCTGCTGTAGATAGCGGTGTAAAACGTGGCTGACTTGATTGCTTTGTATCAGGGTGGATTTAATTTCCCTCTTAGTATAAAACAGACTGAGAAAAAGTGAGAATGAACTTGAGTTTTACTGCCCCCAAGCCTGGGAAAAACCTGTTCCTGTGCAGAGACGAGGCCTAATAAATTGAGATTTTTCAAGGGGCTATTAACTCAGAGATTAAAGCGTTGGGGACTGACTTATATACGGATATAAAAGGGCAAGAAGAGGCCCGTGTGCTGGTGCTTTCCCAAACCAGAGGCCAGGGAGGGCTTCTCCAGGCAATGGCCACAACAGTTCACAGGGAAGTGTGATTGACGGGTTAAGACAAGTCCTGGGTTTATCAGTTGCTGATGAATTGGCTGCAAAGGAGTTTGGCACAGACCAATTTTTGAGCCTCAAGTCCACAAGTTTTTTAGGAGGCCTTTTTTTTTTTGCTTCTGACCACTTGCTATTTCACAAGGTCAGGACTTCGGTTCACATCAGAATCAAGGTCCCCTGCACAAGTTTAAGATGCTTGGGAAACAGCCTTTATTTTCCCCCCGTTAATTTGACATCTAAGGCAGTTTCAGAAGAAAGAATGTACTTTACTGAGAAAGGGAAAAAAAAAGTGTCCTTCACACCTAGTGTAAAAGAAACATTAGGAATAAGGCGTGATTTCCTTTATTCGAAGCGTTATCGGCAAGTTGTTTGGGTGTTTGGAAGGAAACCCACTAGAAAAGACAGAGCACACTCAGGACGACCACCTGGGTTCCTTGGCCAAACATCTTGTGCGGAATGGGCTCCTCCACAACTCAGAGCAGGATATTAATCCGCAACAAAGTCAAGGACAGAGCGACCAAGGGAAACTTAAAAGTATATTTAGATGCACACTGCAACTGAACTCCTAATTTTGGGTAAATGAGGGAGGAAAACAAATTACACCATTTGTTATCAGCTGGAAACACTGGGATAGAAAAGGCTCCCATTTGAAAGAACACTTCGGGGCTTTTCCTTACAGGAGAAACATGTTTCATGTCATCCAGACACTAAGTAGATTTATTTCACAAAAACTGTTACATTATCTGGGTAAACATGTCAATCAAAGACTACAACTAGCAATTTACAGCAATGATGCCAGATTTAACATCTAGAGAGCAAGATCCAGGGGGAAATAGTGTTTTTATTTACCTCTTTGTTACTAGAACAGTTTTTTAAAAGACACGTTTTTATATATAAGGAGCTTTGAAAAGAGAGTGTCTGTGTTATAATCAAAATAAATCCTGAAAACTTTGAGGTCTTTTTATTGGATTGCTTTCTCTTTCCGTTTAAGAGATAAGTTTCCCAAAACACGATTGACCAAATTTTGAGGGTACCTCAGAAAAACACTTCTTATAATAAAGCTCTGAAGAAGTGGTGACATGGAATCTTATCCCGCTTGTATGTCAGAGGTTTAATCATTACTTATTAATTTTCCTATTTTCATGAGGTTTTCTCCAACTTAATATTCTATTAAGGTAGCATCTGTTAGAGGAATTATCTTGGTTTTTTAAAGCAAATTTTAGCTGATTACCATGAATCTACATAATTAGAATTAGGTCTAATTATGTAGTGTAAATACATGTAATATATTTATAACATATAATGACATAATTATGATTCACAATAATGTTAAAAAACCCCTCCTTAAAATGAGTTAGAAAAATATGCTGTACAACCCCCTACAATTTATGAGCAATTTTACAATGTATGTTTTCCTGTAGTTTCTAAAATAGAGCTCAGTACGAAAATATAATTAAAAATAAATATATTTTGAAGTTATTACCCCGAAAGAATTCTGCCAAATCTTCATTGGAGATTAACCAAAGGACTTGTATGCCTCTATATGAAATTTCAAACTGTAAATATTTTGCACTCTGTTTAAGAAGAGCACGTTTTCAAATGGTAATCTAATATGCGTACATTTCCAATACACCCCTGAACCAAGTTCTGAATGTTTAGAATGTCTAGCAAGAGCTAATGCAAGATGGCTTTAGTATTGTCTTCTAAACCATTCATCCACATGATAGAAAATATAGCAAATGATGATGAATTGGGGTCTATATACTAATTAGAAATATGAAAAAAAAATTGGGGTGGACAACTATTCATTATATATATATATATATATATATATATATATATATATAATACATTTCAGAATTATAGGACAGCTGTTCATTTAATTCATAAAGTTGAATGATATATTTAATACACTATAGGAGGATTAACAAATTTTTTACTGTAAAGAATCAGATAGTAACTATTTTAAGAGGGACACAGAGGCTCTATGACAGCTATTTATTTATTTTAAAATATATTTTTATTGATTTCAGAGAAGAAGGGAGAGGGAGACAGAAATCGAAACATCAGTAATGACAGAGAATCATTGATTGGCTTCCTCCTGCACACCCCACACTGGGGATCCAGCCCACAATCTGCCCATGTTCCCTGACCTGGAATCGAACAGTGGCCTCCTGGTCCATAGGGCAACACTCAACCACTGAGCCACACTGGCTGGGCTATGACAGCTATTCAGCTCTGCTGTAATAGCTCTAAAGCAGCCACAGACCACACTTCAAGAAATGGGTGTGGTTCTGTTCCAACAAAACTTTATTGACAAAATAGGCAACTACTGGATTTGGCTTGGGAGGGGCACTTAGTTTGCAGACCCCAGTATTGTGCCTTAGGGGATTAAAGACTAGATTCTGGAGTTTGTTCTCTAGATTTATATTTTGCTTTCCCTATTGCATAACTTTGTGACCACAGCTAACTTACTTTAGTTTTCTCATTTATAAAATGCTGGAAATAACCATTTCCTGTCTCATAAGGTTGTTGTGAGGATAAAAATTAAATAATTTATGGAAAGCACTTACTATAATAGGGTATGTCTTCTCTGTAGGAGGAATAAATTGGTCTTTATAGATATCAAGTGTGGCTATGCAAAATATTTGGTATTCACCATTAGTTTTCCAGCGTTGATGGCGTCCATTTGCACACTAAGGGTAGAGAAGCATTAGTTTATCTGCAGAAGCAAAGATGTCCACACTGGTAAATTATTTTTCCAAAATGGAATAGAACACAATATCCTAATGAGTCTGATCTTATACATAAGGCATAAACTATATAAATATACTAAATAAATTATGTATACTTAGGTAACATACTTTACAAATAAAGCAAATATACCATATAGCATAGATAGAAAGCATGTGATTATGTATTCATGCATGTCCAATCAACAACTATGTATTCCATGATTAATATGCATAGTCATCAGGCTGGGCAATGGTTAACCTCTGCTTTCTTGCTTTTTTAGTTTTTGTAATTTGGGGAGAGATGAAAACAAATAGCAGACAATTAAAATTCAGTGTGATAAACTATTCTAATAGGGTGCAAATGTTACATTTTTTAAACAAGATTTTGAGGAAATCCTAAAGAAAATTCTTCTTGATAAATCATTGAACATTTTCCAAAAGATTTTCATGAATATATGTCTCACCAGTAAAAAATGCAAGCCTTTTCAGGACAGGGTCTGTGTTTACCTGTATAGTATTTCCCATGATGTTTCTCCTGTTATTATGCACACCCTTTTTGTTAAATAAACATTTTTGCATAAATTAATCTTGCTCCTAATCTGGTAAGGTGGTAACAGTTCATTCATCAAGCTTTTCTTGAGGTCATGCAATCAAGTGTCCAGGTACTCCTATGTGGGTGAGTGAGCTCCTTGTAATTAAAATATGTGAATCTTATCTGCTACCTATCTTTCCAAAAAGTTGTGATGAATAATAATTTAAAAAGTGAACATATAAGTAATAAAAAAAAAAACAGTCCACACAATGCCAGTAAATTTCTAGCCCAATGCTCCATCAACTCAAGAGTAGAGACTGTAGTATAGTGAAACTAGGTTGAGAGGCCCTGGTGATAATTCTTAGTGACATTAAAATTTGAAAAAGAAGTGATATATCAGTCAGGCAAAAGCTTTACTAATACTGCCTTCCTAAACAAGAGAATGAGGTAGATAATATCTCATCACAATGGACTGAGTCTCATAAATGTATACATAATCACTCCAGTCAACTCTAGGCTTGGGGAGAACTCTTTACCACTCATATACCACTGGCGTACCTGGCTGCTTACCAGTACGTACCAAATGTACTTTCACTCCTTGACTTGTCCTATGTTCCACATGCCTGTGTTCCTTGGCAAGATGTAAACTACATTGGGGGGAGCAGGGAGGGGACCTTGACATTATTCATTTTCCTTTCTTCCTATCAGGCTGCCCCCGATTCCCTCGTAACTAGTAGTTTTACAGTGTAGTCCACATAACCTGTCACTAAAGAAATGTTGGTTCGATTTTTAACAAAGAATCAATAGGGAACAGTCTACTATGAAAGATGTTTCTTTTACCCACAGGAAATAGACAAGGCAAAGACTTACTACTTTCCACTGGCACAGAGTGGGTGGACATTGCGGGTGGGGAGAGTAAAGCCTAGCCCTCCACCTGCTTTTGTAAATAAATATATATATATATCTTGCTACCCAGTGACATTCATGTGTATCTTCATACTCATTCCTACCCAGGCTGTGGCTGCCTTTGTGGTACCATGGTACACTTTGAGTATCATGACACAGATCAGATGTCCACAATGACTAAAATACATACTACCTGGCCATTTGCAAAAAGTTTGCCAACCCCTTTAAAAGCCGTTCTATGCTCCTTTATATACAGATGGTACCACTACTGACCTCCCTGGACTGTGTAACTCAGAAAGAATGGCCTAACTGCACAAGGCCAGGATTTACTTGAGGAATGAAAAGGCCTTTCAGCGGAGCAAAAGTAACCAGCAGCGAGTCTCCTTCCTGGTCTTTCAAGCCCAGAATCCTTTTCATAGAACAAATGTTTAATACAACTTTGAGTAGGACCAAAGTTTAACTTACACTTTGATGATCAAAACACAGTACCCACCCCTTCTCGTTTAAACTCCGTAATTGAGTAAATTTTGGAAGAGCATTCATACAACTTGTTCTGTGAACCTTAAAATCCTCCAGTCTCCACCCTGTTCTGCCCACAAATCTTCTGAATCTTCAGAGAAAAGGAAAAACCCTCTGGGGGACCTCTCTTTCAGGCTCTGCTTAAACCAGACTTCTGTGTCTTCAACAGTTATTGAAAATGCTTTGTACCATCTCACAAGGCAAACACCTCCTAATATTTTAGAGAATATGACCTTTGTCCCTTAAAACCTAGTTAAAATTGATTCCACAGTTTCTAACCTTTGTATACACTATCCCAAATATCAACTCATGTATTGCTCATAGTTCAATCAGAAAAGTAGGCATCTGATATCCAATAAAACTTCACCTTATATTTCCGTATTCAAGTTACCATCATCATCATTGTTGTTATTACTACTATTCTTTTGCTTTGAATACATTGCTACTGCAGCTTGAGGGATTCCCAATATGCACTTCCCCAGACACAAGTTTTCATTAAAAAATACATGTTCTGCCCTAACCGGTTTGGCTCAGTGGATAGAGCATCGGCCTGTGGACTGAAAGGTCCCAGGTTCGATTCCAGTCAAGGGCATGTACCTTGGTTGTAGGCACATCCCCAGCAGGGGGTGTGCAGGAGGCAGCTGATCGATGTTTCTCTCTCATTGATGTTTCTAACTCTCTATCACTATCCCTTCCTCTCTGTAAAAAAATCAATAAAAAATATATTTAAAAGAAATACATTGACTGTTTGTCCATTGGATGCAGATGTCAGGACTAGTTGGAGCCAAGCTCACCCAGCAGCATCAATCCCCTGCTCTATTGCCTTTTTTCTCTGGGAGCGACAATGAGGGTCAGGGTTGCTGGTCCCACAGTAAATCTCCAACCCTAGGAGGACATATAACTAGAGCCCACTCTTGGTCCTTTTTGTTTCTGCCGGCCCTGGTGTGAAAGGTCCTGAGAAGAGACATTCTAAAATGTGAACTCAGTCTCTGCCAAATCATTTACTTTTCTGTGTGGAGGATTTGCTAAGGAGAGAAAGAGCATTACATGGATGTATAATTCAATTAACATTGCCAACATTGTGAGTTACGTAAATTATTTTAAATGCGTGTGATCCACTGATCAACTCTAAAGATGACAGTGGATCTGAACCCGGCTACTTCCTGTAGCCTGCAGACCTGAGCCAATTTGGTCATGCGCCATGGTTAGAGTTAGATGGGAGCTGTTAGACCTCTTTCTTACACATTCAATAACAGGTTACAGTGAAATTAGTGTCAGGGTGAATTCAGTTCTGCATGTAGGTATTTATTAACCTGCAGGCCCAGAACAATCACATACCTGAATGCCAGGCCTCACCCATTTAGGTGCTCCAAGAGTGTTTTGCGTCAACTCTATCATTACCGCAGGTGCTTTCAGCAGGATTTGGCTAACCACAGAGAGTTAGAAGACTTAACTAATCAGTAGACTAGTTAGCTGAAAATAGAGTCGATTGTTTTCCCTGAAGTCTTAATTTCCTGCAAGATCAGGGAAGACTGCTATAATATTTTATCAATGAAAATGTCTTGAACATCACAGATTTCCCGACAATATCTTTCTACATTTTGTTGTTGTTATTTAACAAAACCTCAGTGTTGTTCATAGATAAAGACAGTTGCTCCTGTACTAGTTGCCTCTGGAGTGTGGCATTTTGTGTGGAATGTGTACACTTGATTAGGGTGACTAACCACCCCTAGGCCCTATATTAAAGGAACAAAAACATATATATCACACTTGCTGCAATTTTTTTCCATATTAGCTACAGACTAGATCACATTTACAGGGCTCTCTCCTTTGCTGACTTGGCATTCATTTATTTTTCAGTTAAAGAAACATGCAAAGACTCAAGCCCTATACCCATTCTGGGGCTGTAAAGGTGCATGACAGAGCCTTGCCCCCTAAGTGTCCCATAGGAGGGTCTCACTACTCAAAGTGTGGTCCATGGACCAGCATCATCAGCAACATCTGAGATCGTGTCAGAAATGCAGATGCTCAGGCCCCGCTCAGATGTCCTGCATGAGTTCCATCTTAACTAGAGGCCAGGTACTTCCTAAACATGGGACAGTTTCAGATGCATGGTCTGTCACAGCAGAGCTCCTCAAATATTAGTGTGTATCAAAATTACCTGGGGGGCACTCATTCAAAAAAAAAGAAAAAAAGCGTATTTCCAAGCATCCTTTCTTTATGGCAGGACCCAGGACCCAGAAGCCTTCTTCGATTTAACAAGCAGGCAATTGTTCTACCGGTGGTCCTGAGAAGTCTTTGGGAAATACTAGATGGTTGGAGGGTAATAAGAGCAATTTGGGGGTAAAAGGTTGGGGGGAGTGTATATGAGTCAATATTGAAATGAGAGTATCTTGAGTTTCAAACAACTGTGCTTTGTGCTGATGGCATTGAATACTTTATTTTTGGGGGGTCTGAATAGAAGAGACAGCTCACCTAATTGCTGCTCCAGCTTGGAAGGGTCACAGACTTGAATAACTTGTGCTATAAGAGGTCTTTTTCACAGCTAATTTAGGCCATTTCCATGTCTGATAAAATGGGTTTTTGACAGAAACAAGGAGGTCCAGGTATTAGTCATTACTGGGTGTTAATCACAGAGCATTAAGATACTTGTTTATTATGATGAAGCATTCTGCTCACTTACCATTTTTTCTAAAGTAAACTGCTTTGCATTTGTTAAAGGGTGGGTGATAGAGCCTGAGGCTGCCCTATCAAGGCCTAGGGGTCCATGCACTAAAGCTTAATAAATTGTATCCCTACCTTTTAACAGATAAACCAAAGGAAGAAAAGTTAATGATGTGGCCAAAGGGAGCTTTATATAACCAGGGCTGAGCTACTACTTTCCAATTCTATCTCTGGTCTTCGGTTTTTTTGAGCCAAGTTAACAAGGACAAGGTTTTCAGGTAACCCTAGATTGCTGCTTTTGTGAGTGCTTGTTAGAGCTTGAAATGAAAGGCAGTACCTGGTGGGAGGAACACATTAGCACCCATAAAAATGAACCAGCAAGGAATTTTAGGCCTTCATGTTGCATACAAAGTGAAAAGCCCCATCAGAAGTACAGGCCTAGAGATTTGCCTATTTCCAGGCCATCACATACAGAGGGAATTCTCCAAGACAAGATCTGGTTTGAGGGGTTGCCTAGGTCTGTGGTCGGCAAACTGCGGCTCGCGAGCCACATGTGGCTCTTTGGCCCCTTGAGTGTGGCTCTTTGGCCCCTTGAGTGTGGCTCTTTCACAAAATACCACGGCCTGGGTGAGTCTATTTTGAAGAAGTGGCGTTAGAAGTTTAAGTTTAAAAAATGTGGCTCTCAAAAGAAATTTCAATCGTTGTCCTGTTGATATTTGGCTCTGTTGACGAATGAGTTTGCCGACCACTGGTCTAGGTGACCCTGCCACTTAAGCAGTGTTGAAAAGGATCTTAGGCCCTTGGCACAGGGATTCCTTTTCAAAGAATTTACCCCACAGGGGGAAAAAAACACACACACAGATAAGACTGCAAAGATGTGTCTAGAGGGATGTTTACTCAGTTATACTTGGATTGGTGAATAACTGGAAACCACACAAATAGTGACTGGCAGAAGTCTGGGTGAATAAGTTATAAAATACCCACACCATGAAATACTATACAGCCATTACAAAGAAAATCTAGATTATTGACATGAAAGGATGCCCATTACAAAAAGAGCAAGCTGTAGAACAGTATATATGAACCATAATGGGGAAAAAAAGTTACCATGCAAACAGGAAATAAAATAGCAAAGAACATTCAATAAAGTATTGATAGCGTTATCTTTGAGTAAGGTAGAAATAAGTAGTGTACATATTCAAATGTACACTTTGTATATTAATTTTTTTAATAAGCATGTGTTATTTTAACATCAGAAAATAAAAGATTGTGTCAGGGATCCTGAAAGATTATCTCCCTGATCCTATTAATTCCAACCTTTCCTTTCTCTTAGACATGAGCCCTCTGGGGTCAAGGAATAGATGGGCCTGAATTCTATACATGAGCTAACCGTTCAGAAAGCCCCATACATAGCTGAGGCCCACCAGAAACTTCAAGAGAGCAAATGCCAGCCTGGCTGTCTTCCCCATCTCTCTTGCCAAGGACTTTCAGAGTCTCTAGTGTTGTGATAGGGAGCTAGCTAGGGGAAGCAGGGAGATCGGGATCAGCAGATGAGACAGCTCAGACAGAGACCTAGACGGGGAAGCTATACTATGCACACTCCTTTCGGATTAATAATCTGGTAGCTAATTTTTGAACTGTCACTTGTATGTGGCACCTTCTGTCAGAGCTGTCGATGTGAAGTCCCTTTCACTTCACACTGGCTTGCTAGCTGGAAGAGCTGGCGTGGCTCCAGGTATTCAACCTGCTAACACAAGCTGCCGTCAACTTGTGCTCCTTGGCGGAAACCATTGGATATTTTCCTGAGCAAGCGCAGGAAACTATTTATAAATGTAATTTCTAGTTAAAGAGATGAGGAAGCCTCCATCCCACCTCTACCCATACACCTCACCTCTTCTCCAACAGAGTGAACCACAGTTTCAATTCTCAGGAATAGGGCAGAAGGGATAGTTGTAGAAGTTAGGAATATCTAGACTATTAGTAATTCTGTACTAGCTGCTGGTTATGGGATTTTGAGTCAAGATTGGAGGTGTTGCCTCAGCTGTTTCACCTGTCAAATTACAATAAAAATATTTATTTGAGCCTGGCGGGCATGGCTCAGTGGTTGAGCATTGTCCTAAGCACCAGTTAAATGATTTGATTCCTGGTCAGGGTACATGCCTGGGTTGCAGGCTCAATCCCCAGAGGGGGGTGTGCAGGAGGAAGCCGATTAATGATTCTCTCTCATCACTGTTGTTTCTAACTCTCTCTCCCTCTCCTTTCTTCTCTGAAAGTAATAATAATTTACTTGGCCTGCCTTGTAAATATTAAATAAAATATTAGGTTGTGAAGTAGAGCTTCAGTGTTTGGGAATGGGTTTTGTGTGTGAATTAAATTGAAAATCCTAGCACTCCAAGCCCAATGGCCTATCCTAGGACACTACTCATGTACCCATGCAAACTCAAGTAGCAGCCCCGCCCTCCCTCCCAATAAGCAGCCTCTTTCTGTCTTCTCCCCTGCTAACTGAATCCTGTTATTTTGCTTTATCCTCAGGGAACCCATATCTTCAAGGGTGGCAGTCCTGAATTTAGGGGATAACATGATTGGTCTGCTTTTTGCTAGCGATTTCTTTAAACCTAAGTACCATCTCTCTGGCTGGCAAGACCGATGGGATGTCTTCTCAAGGCATCTATGAAGGGTTTTCCTCATCTTATAAAGTCTTTAAGGGAAAAACTTGAGTCTTGCTGCTCCCAGCCACTGTCAACTGCAATGCTGTGTGACTGTACAGAAATCTTAGCAGCATGAGCAGAGAACTGGAGGCAAGCAATGAGGAACCGGAGCAATGACACCGTTGACCCTGGGATGTGGGCTCCTGACAAAGTTCTGTAATTTTCTTCTGACACCATATACCTGGCCAGGTCACCAGCCATGACGATGATGAAAGTCACTTTTAGGCCCCTTTTGCCTTCTTGTATTATTACACACAATAAAGTATAAGAGTACAGTGAAAATACTTTCTAGCCTGAGAGCTCCTGGTTAGTTCAAGATTCTAGAACCAAGACCTATAGGTGAAACTAGAAATCTAATATGTAAAAGATGGGAAGGTAACAAAGAAACCTAAAGCGTAGCTGTATTTCTCAGCATTCATTCTGTTGCAAACACATCCTATGAAGTGTTAATAAATTTGAAAGGGATTTTAAAAGGTAGGTGAATAAGAAGTTAAATAAGTCACTTGTTTCATTTTTTTCTTACTGTTGCTAATTATTGATTATCTTATTGCAGATATTCTCAGAGTTATGAAGATGTCAACATACATCACACATCTCCAATGGGGAACATAATATTTAATGTGTTCTAATTATTCAGTTTTAATTAATGTATTTAACTTGAGTATTTTTAGAGGTGTAGTGTTCAACAATACAACAAAATTAAAACAGAAAACAACAAGGAAAAAACCCACAAATTTGGGGATCCCTGTCCCGCTGATGTACAGATAATTTTTTTCTGCACAGACATGTTTTTGAGAAAATGTGGCTATTAGGCTTTGGCTTCATTAAGTCTCTGGTTTCTTTGGAGTGTTTTTGCCTTAAGTCCCCCCAACAATGAATTTCTTTCAATAGGGCAAAAGCATCATCATCGCTATCACTTTTAAAACACGTTGAACAAATACTTATCGAGTACCCATCACATGCACAACACTATTGTAGGCATTTGGAATAGAACATCACCCTGTTACCAAGGGGCTGACAATCTATCTGGAGTATCACATTGGTGGGAGATACTTCTCTATGAATCTGTAACAATCTTACATACTCAATAATCAACATCCCATCTACCCCGGGCCCATCTTTTTAGGGATGCTGATATAAGGAGGCAGCCCTGAAAAGAAAGAGGAAAAGATCCCCTAAGGAACATATGCATATACATTCCTGGATAAGAAAGTCAAAAGAGTGAATTGTTCCTAAAAGATTCAGAGGCATGACCCAGGTTGCCTTGAAGACTATTTGCTGACATTCCACAGTAATAAAAATGAGATCTCTCTTTGGAGGGAGAATGGGCAGATTTGCAAGCAATCCTTAAACAAGATTAGAGTCTCCTTACACAAGGTCAGCATCCCCTCTCTCCTAATGTATCTCCTACACATACAGGAACCATCCAGCTCTCACTACACTGACCGGAGGGACTGAATCTTAGGGGACAGGTGTTATAATGTCACTCTGGTTGTTGCTCTTATTGTGAATAATAAACTCTTTGTCTCTGATCCATGGGCCTCCTGGCTTCTTGCACTCTGCACAGTTCCTGATTTAATATACATACACACATTAGCCCATTTTAGACTGAATGGCCAGAAAAAATCTGGCCAAGTTGTAATGCATTGTAGCTTCTAAATGTAGTGATGAGAGACCCTGCGAGCTTCCTTCGTTAGTGATCGGGGGTGGTAATGCAGCCATGCAGTGCCACTAGAATAAAGGCTCCATGAAGGTGGGGATTGCTATTTCTATTCAGTGCTGCACCCCAGCGCCTAGAGCTATACCTCATATACAATGGCCACTCAATATATTTTCAAGATTGCCTTCTTCTGCCTTGTCTCAATTCACAGAAAACCACCATAGAAACCAAACAATCCTATATAATAAAAGCCTAATATGCTAAGTGTCTGGTCGTCTGTTCAAGCAATCAAAGTGTAATATGCTAATGATATGATAAGGCTGCTCACCCTCGCTATGATGTGCACTGACCACCAGGGGGCATACACTCCAACTGGTAGGTTAGCTTGCTACTGGAGTCCGACTGATTGTTGATCAGGACTAACCAAGATGGGACAGACATGCCCTGGAGCCCTCCCACAGTCCCCTCCTGGCTGGTCAACCTCTCACATCCCTCCCCGGCCCTGATCATGCATTGGAGCATTGGCTTGGCCTGCACCCTCTCGCAATCTGGGACCCCTCAGGGGATGTCAGAGAGCCAGTTTCGGCTTGATCCTGCAGGCCAGGCAGAGGGACCGCACTGGTGCATGAATTCGTGCACTGGGCCTCTAGTAATAAATATTTCTGTTGGATGGTGGGGATATATTTGAAAGGAAAAACTGCCTTACTGAGTTTAGGTCAGAAAAAAAAATATTGTTAACTCTTGGTTATGAGTCTATATTAAAAAATAATTTCCTCTGGATGCTTGGTTTCATTTGGACCCATCATACCAAACATACTACATAAAGTATGCTAAAAAATAAGTTCCAAACCAAGAAAATGTACATACACCTGTAGGCATTCCAATTAGAGTGTGTTTTTTTTTTAACTCAGAAAGTAATTATGCCATTATCTATTATTGGACCTAGATAGCTGTGAGGAGATAGCAGAATTCATGTCTACTATTATTGATAGAAACATTTTTTCTTGCTAAAAATTAATATATCAGGAAAGTAGACAAGAATCTAAAAAATAACAGTATAAACAGTGACATTAATAACTATTATGGTCATACAGAAAAAACAGGGAAACATATTGATAGTGACTAAAAATCTGTAGCAACTGTCACTTTGTGCTGAGATTTTAAAAATTACCCTCACATTTATTAATATACTTATGGGTTACATTTGTCTTCACATGTAAAACATGGGTTGCTACTAGCAGAATTGATGCTACAGGAAACTTAAGGGAAATCATATATTCTTACTTGCCCAATGATACTGATACTGTGATCATTAAAAAAAAAAAATCTTTATTCAGATTATTACAGGGGGTTCATTTTTTCCCCCCCATAGCTCCCCTCTGATCCCCCACCCCACCCCATGCCCTTATCCCCCACCACTGTCCTCATCCATAGGAGTAAGATTTCTGTCCAATCTCTTCCCGCACCCCTCACACCTGCTTCCCCCTGAGAATTGTCAGTCCACTCCCTTTCTATGTCCCTGATTCTATTATATTCACGAGTCCATTCTGTTCTTCAGATTTTTTATTCACTTTATTTTTAGATTCACTTGTTGGTATGTATTTGATGTCATTTAATTGTTCATAATTTTTATCTTTACCTTTTTCTTCTTCTTCCTCTTCTTAAAGGATACCCTTCAGCATTTCATGTAATCCTGGATTGGTGGTGATTTTTAGCTTTTTCTTATCTGTGAAGCTTTTTATCTGACCTTCAACTCTGAATGATAGCTTTGCTGGGTAATCTTGGTTGTAATTTCTTGCTGGTCATCACTTTGAATATTTCTTGCCACTCCCTTCTGGCCTGCATAGTTTCTGTTGAGAAATCAGCTGACAGTCATATGGGTACTCCCTTGTAGGTAACTAACCGTTTTTCTCTTGCTGCTTTTAAGATTCCTCTTTGTCTTTTGCCCTTGGCATTTTAATTATGATGTGCCTTGGTGTGGTCCTCTTTGGATTCCTATTGTATGGGGTTCTGTGCACTTCCTGTACTTGTAAGTCTATTTCTTTCACCAGGTAGGAAAAGTTTTCTGTCACTATTTCTTCTAATAGGTTTTCAATATTTTGTGCTCTCTCTTCTTCTGGCACCCCAAAAATTTGGATGTTGGTACACTTGAAGTTGTCCCAGAGGCTCCTTACACTATCTTCATATTTTTGGATTCTTTTTCTTTTTGTTTTTCTGGTTGGGTGTTTTTTTTTTGTTTCCTCATATTTCAGATCTTTGGTTTGATTCTTGGTGTACATTGATCTATAGTTGAGTTTCTGTATATTCTTTATTTTAGACAGTGTATGCTTTATTTCTGACTGGTTCTTTTCCATTTTTTTGGCATTCTCATTAAGATCCTTAAAGGTCTCATCAAGTTTCTCAGCGATTTTTAGAAGATTCTTGAGTAACCTTATAAATGTGGTTCTAAACTCTATGTCGTCCAGTAGTTTGCTTTCCTCCTTTTCTTTCATTCATGACCTGTTTCTTTGTCTCCACATTTTGGCTGCTTCCCTGTGTTGATGGAGTGGCTTGTGTGGTAGGTGACCTATAGGGGGCAGTAGCTCAGCCTCCCCAGTTACCTGTAGTGGACACTCTTGGTACACCCATTTGTGGGCTGGGTGCAAAGTCTTGGTGCAGTTAAGCCTTGATTGCTGTTGGTAAACTGGGAGGAATTGACCTCTAGGCCAATTGACTGTGAGGACCCACTGTGTCTATAATGGAAGAACTGTTGCTCTGGAGACACACTTATGGTGCAGGACTTGTTTCAGTGGGACTTTGGTGCTCGCTGAGTCTGCCTCTTGAATGTGTCACTTATGCATGTGAGGAGTTGAAATCTGGTGTCTCACACTGACCACTAGGTACACTGGCTTCTGGATCTCCAATGGGGTGCAGGTCATCTACTGTCTGAGTCCACCCAGCAGGAGCTACAGCAAGAGCTACAGTTTTCTCCTCTTTCCTTGGGGTTTGGAGGTTTTGGAGCTGTCTGACCCGGGCTGCAAGTTTGCTAGGTTAAGCTGCGATAGGGCAGGCCTTTCTTATGCTAAAGCCACTGCTTGGAGCTTGGGTGGGTTTGTAGGTTGTGCAGGGCGGGGTCTCAGGGTGTCACTAGACTAGGGTGTGGCAAACAGGGATGGCTGCTAGTTAGCCGGCTCTGCATCTCCAACCATGTCCCCACACCCTACGACCCAGCGCAGTAAACAATTATTCTTGCACGCAGCTCTGCAAGCAAGGCCCCCTCACTTTCCGACCCAATGGCAGACAGTCCAGCTTCTCCCCATAGGAGTTTGGGTCCCCCGCATCTCCCTAGAAAATGGATTTCAGAACAATCGGGGGCTTGTCTCCCTTTAGGTTGAAAAAAGCAACGCCTGCTACCAGCCCGGATCACGCGCCTCCGTACCTCAGCTTTTCAGCGCTTGTGCACGTCTCAATGCTCTTTTCTCTTTCCTTCTAGTTGTAGAACTTCCACTCAGCCAGCTTTCCCATGGTTCTGGGTGATAGACGTTTTTCTTTCAGTTGTAGTTTGGAAATAGTTGTGCGAGGCAGTAGTTTAGGTGTTTACCTATGCCACCATCTTGGATTCTCTCCTGTGATCATTTTTTTTAAGGTTTCTGGCCATGGCAAAATATGAAAAAAGAGTACTAATTTTTCTGGGATAAAACAATTCCATTCATTTAATTTTTTCATATTTCTGTAAGGTTCTCACTTGTTGAATTTTAGGAGTCAGAACAAGATTTGTAGATTCTTTCAAGCAGTTAGGGGTAACAACACGAACAAAATAATAGCTGACACTCACTATGCACTGACCAGGGGCTGCACCAAGAAATTCATTCATCTCAGCAACGCTGGGTAAGAACCGCAATGCGTCCATTTTCCAGATGAAAGACCAGAGATTTAAAGAGGTCAAATAACTTGCCCAAGATGATGAAACTTGTACCAGATAAACTGGGATCCAAATCTAAGCCATTGAAATGCAGTAGTCTCAATCACTGAATTCTATGTTAAAGGCAAGTCTTGTCAAGCAATGAGTGAGCCTGCTGAGTGACCGAGGCTGGCTGGAGTAACCTGCAGCCCATTCATTCTGTTCAGCTTTTTTTTTTTTTTTTCAAACTGATTTGTAGAGAGAGACGGAGAGAGAGAGGAAGAGAGCAAGAAACATGGATATGTGAGGGAGACATCGACTGGCTGCATCCTGCATGCCCTCTTCCTGGGTTTAAGCCTGCAACCAGGGGATGTACCCTGATTGGGAATCAAACCAGCAACCTTTCAGTGCAGGGGACAATGCTCAAGCCACTTAGCCACAGCCACCAGGGCATATGCAGCCCATTCAAGGTTCAGTGTGGCTGAAACCAGGCTTCTCAACAATGGTGACATAAAACCTGAAGGCATTAGTGACAAAGGAAAGTTCATGATTTGCTTCATGAACCAATCTGCACTCAAAATCTTGTCTTTTCTGTGTTTTGTTTTGTTTTGTTTTTCTTTTTCCTTTTTGCCCTATATCCAGGTCTTCTGATTTAACCGAAGTGGCCTATGTGATACTTAATATTCCTATGATTTCTACTGCTAGACTTACTAATTCTAGTACTACCATTTCTTTAAACTGTAGTGCTAAAGGGAATCATTTGTTAAATGCAATGATGATCGCTCATCTGTTCGGTTCCAGGGCTGTGCTCAGCTTGAATGATAGGGCAATGAATAAGATACAGTCACTACATTTAAGAGGTCAGGGTCTTGTGAGGAAGGCGGATAAATAAATCCCAAATTGAATACACTCGAAGAAGAACTTGAAGTGAGGGATGGCCGGCATGTCATGGGAAGTCGGAGTAAGTCAGCTCAGCAGAGGAGGGGGCAGGACAGCACTCCAAGAGGCAGAGCAGTTAAGATGAACATAAAGGTAAGGAGGAATTAGTCATTTGGGCAAAGCTGAAGACTGGTGGGTGGGTGGAGGAGAGGGGAAAAGCATTTGAGCTGGCTGAGGGAGCCAAAAGCATTTGAGAAATTTGCAAGTCACCCATAAACACGCATGCCCGGTAGGTATCTTCTGGAAAGTAAATCAGCAGAACTATCCATGTTCACAATAGTTGGGCTCTTTTGTTCAGGTAAGGTGTTTATGCTTTATCATGTGGGCAGAGGGGAATGCCTCTCATCCAAACAATGGTTATTTGACTTAGACAGACGAAAGGGGCAGTAATGGAGGAGGGCACCCGGTAGGCCCCCCTGCAATTGGCGAGGTCAGCAACATCTGCATTTCCCGTTTTCCAGGTAAAGAGATTAAAGCTTCTATGTAAGATGAGGACAGTCACTAGGGTAGCAAGGAATCAGGGGTAGACATTCATCATGTCCATTTTTTCTCTTTGTTGGAGGTCACTACAAGGGAATAAAATCTCCCCACTCCCAATTTATTCAAGGCAGCCTGGGCTGGAGGTCTTGAAAGTCTAGGCTCCCCTCTTACTAAAAGAGGGAAATAAGAGGTTTGGTTTTCGTGTGTGTATTTTTTTGTGTGTGTTTTTTTGTGTTTATTTATTTGTTTGTTTTTTTAACTTTCCTTTTGGGTTGTAAGCCTAGGCCCTAGAATTGAAAGAAAAATTTGAATTACTTTCAAGAGAGTTCCTGGTCTCCTAGTTTATGATGCACAGTCATACTCCAGGGAACTTCTGAGTAATTTCACAGGAGCCAGACCTATAGTTCAGGAAAGGCAAATGCCTAGGCCCAGAAAATAATCCTGGCAACCCTGGGCCTCCAGCAAAAGACGCAGGGCCAAATTTGGCCTGAGCAATAGCTCAACTTCCCTCTGTTTCCTAACTGACCTGTGGGATGTGGGAGTAGGTATCTCAGAGGTGCTACCACTGGGGAGGAAAGAAGAGAAACCCATCCCACGCCTCAGGGTACATGAGGAGGAGTCCCCACCCACTGAAAGGACTTTGCATTTCTGGAAAATCTCAGGTGGAAAGAGAAGGATTGAGAGACACAGACAGATAACCAGAGAGACTGCTAGAGGCCAACTTTAATGTGCATAATCAATGGATGAAAGGGTACCAGACTTTGGTACCTGCTAGCTAACATTAGCAGGCTGATAAACTCTTTCTGTGGAATGGACCAGCTCGAAGTTGGGCTGCCACACGGACTTGCCAATGTGGCAAAGGACTCGCACACAGGCCGATATGATTATCTGTCGGCGGAATTTCCAGGAGGGGCATCTTATGGGCCATCTATTATCAGAGCCGACTTCCTTTGGTTGCACTTTTGCACTTGCTGTTGTTCTTTTCTGAAAGGTACAGATTTCTCTTGGCTTAGTCATTATTGATGTAATTTGTTGACGGTTGACGGGTTAACCCTGAAGTCCACAGGCTACATTTCCAGGGCTTTTCCCCTATAATTCTTCAACAACCAGACTCACACTATGTATGTTCAAAGACGAAGGGCTCGTGTTCCGTTGCTAAAGCAGCCGTGTTGCCGTGGAGATGTGCCACCCATGCTTCCGTGACCCTTGAATAGCGTGTGAAGCATGTAAGACTGAGTGTTTCTTTAAGTGTATGGGACACGGGGTTAGTAACTACTGTATGTGCTCATACTCCTGGACATTGCATTTGTAAATATATTTGCACTTTTTGAAATCAAGTAAATGATACCCAATTTATCTGTATCCCTGACAAAACTTCATTGCTATTTTTCTTTTCTTTTTCTTTTTTTTTTTTTTACTTTGTCCCTTTGAATTAACTGTTCGTCAGTAAGCTTATTTTCCATTGGAAAGTATCCTGGGATGGGAGTGGAAGTTGACCTTTGATGTCCTTCGCCCTGAAAGTGAATTGTGACTGAAGAAGTTTGAGAATCGCTAGTGTGAAAAGGAAGGGAAGAGAGCTTAAAGGGAAGCAGGGACTTCTTGAGGACAAGGCGGCAAGTTGCATCATCACCCGGGGCCCACAAGCTGTCAGCAATTATATTATTATATTAACCTTTCACATTAACCTGCAGTCTAGGCAGAAATGAAGAATGTCAGGGAGAACTGTATAAGCTACTTGCTATCACTCTTTAGCTTCTCAACCTTTTCTGTGTCTGAATTTAATGGATAAAATTCTTCCCAATTTGCTCCCCGCTTCCCAATATGCACCTACTTGGGTTGCAGCCAATATTCTAAGTAAAGCCCCTTTTATTTCCCCTTAAAAATCTAAACATGACTCAAGGACCAATAGCAATAATAATTTATGGATCAGGAATATGAGAAACCAAAAAATTGTGCGCTCTCTCTCTCTCTCTATATATATATAGAATGTTTTTTTTTTTCTTGTTGGAAGTTTTTAATTTTTTTAAAATTTCTTTATTAAAGTGTTACATATGTGTTCTTATTCCCCCATTACTCCCCCCAAGCCCCCCCCCCCCAACTCATGCCCTCACACCCCTGTTGTCTGTGTCCATTGGTTAGGCCCATATGCATGAATACAAGTCCTTTGGTTGATCTCTCCCCCTTATCCCACCCTCCCCTACCTTCCCTCTGATGTTTGATGGTCTGATTGATGTTTCTCTGTCTCTGGATCTGTTTTTGCTCATCAGTTTATGTTGTTCATTATATTCCACAAATGAGTGAGATCATGTGATCCTTATCTTTCTCTGACTGGCTTTATTTCACTTAGCATAATGCTCTCCAGTTCCATCCATGTTGTTGCAAATGATAGGAATCCCTTCTTTTTTACCGCAGCATAGTATTCCATTGTGTAGATGTACCACAGTTTTTCAATCCACTCATCTGCTGATGGGCACTTAGGCTGTTTCCAAATCTTAGCTATGGTGAATTGTGCTGCTATGAACATAGGGGTGCATATATCCTTTCTGATTGATTTTTCAAGCTTCTTGGGATATATTCCTAGAAGTGGTATTACTAGGTCAAATGGGAGTTCCATTTTTAGTTTTTTGAGGAAACTCCATACTGTTCTCCACAGTGCGTGCACCAGTCTGCATTCCCACCAGCAGTGCACCAGGGTTCTTTTTTCTCCGCATCCTCACCAGCACTTGTCATTTATTGATTTGTTGATGATAGCCATTCTGACAGGTGTGAGATGGTACCGCATTGTCGTTTTGATTTGCATTTCTCGGATAATTAGTGACTTTGAGCATGTTTTCGTGTGTCTCTTGGCCTTCCTTCTGTCTTCTTTGGAAAAGTTTCTATTTAGGTCCGTTGCCCATTTCTTTATTGGATTGTTTATCTTCCTTTGTTGAGTTGTGTGAGTTCACTGTGAATATTGGAGATTAAACCCTTATCAGTGATAACATTGGCTAATACGTTCTCCCATACAGTGGGCTTTCTTGTTGTTTTGTTGATGGTTTCTTTTGCTGTGCAAAAGCTTTTTATTTTGATGTAGTCCCATTTGTTTATTTTCTCTTTAGTTTCCATTGCCCTTGGAGCGGTATCAGTGAAGAAATTCCTTTGGCATATGTCTGAGATTTTTCTGCCTGTGGATTCCTCTAGTATTTTTATGGTTTCCCATCTTATGTTTAAGTCCTGTATCCATTTTGAGTTTATTTTTGTGTATGGTGTTAGTTGGTGGTCTAGTTTCATTTTTTTATATGTATCTGTCCAATTTTCCCAGCACCATTTATTGAAGAGACTGTCTTGATTCCATTGTATGTTCATGCCTCCTTTGTCGAATATTAATTGGGCATAGTGGTTTGGGTCGATTTCTGGGTTCTCTATTCTATTTCATTGGTCTATATGTCTGTTCTTGTGCCAGTAACAGGCTGTTTTGAGAACAGTGGCTTTGTAATACAGCTTGAAATCTGGTACTGAGAACCCACCTACTTTGCTCTTCTTGCTCAGGATTGCTGTGGCTATTCGAGGTCTTTTTTTTTTATTCCAGATGAATTTTTGGAGAGTTCTTTCTAGGTCTGTGAAATATGCCATTGGTATTTTAATGGGGAGTGCATTGAATCTATACATTGCTTTGGGTAGTATGGACATTTTGATGATGTTGATTCTCCCAGTCCACGAACACAGTACGTTCTTGCATCTCTTTACATCTTCCTCTATCTCTTTTTGCAGTGTCCTATAGTTTTCCGCATATAGGTCTTTCACCTCTTTAGTTAAGTTTATTCCTAGGTATCTTAATTTTTTTTGGTACAATGGTAAATGGGATTCTTTTTTAGTCCCTCTTTCTGTAAGTTCACTATTGGTGTATAGAAATGCCATAGATTTTTTTGGCATTAATTTTGTATCCCGCTACCTTGCCAAATTCATTTATTAAGTCTAATAATTTTTTATGGAGTCTTTAGGGTTTTCTATGTACAGTATCATGTCATCTGCAAATAAGGACAGTTTTACTTCTTCTTTTCCAATTTGGTTTCTTCTTCTTGTCTGATAGCAATGGCTAGTACTTCCAGTACTATGTCGAACAGGAGTGGTAAGACAGGGCATCCCTGTCTTGTTCCTGTTCTTAGGGGAAATGGTTTTAGTTTTTGTCCACTGAGTGTGATGCTGGCCGTGGGTTTATCATATATGGCTTTTTAAAGAATGTTTTTATGTGCCCAGGAAATTTGATCTGGGGAAATATATAAACCAAATTATTAACAGCAGGTAATTCTGTCAAGGGGATTATTGGAAACTTTCATTTTCTATACTCTATATTTTAACAATATTTGAAATTTAAAATAGAGAGCACTTTAATATAAAAAAATCACACTTTAATATACCTTCATGATAAAGCACTTCAGTGCTTTATCATGAAGGTATATTAAAGTGTGAGTTTTTGTTTGTTTTGTTTTAATATGTCGATATAATGATAACTTATTTCTCACAATTGTAAAATGGAAAGGGAAGATATTGGACTGAAATCTGTGTTTTGTAGACTATACTCATTTACAAACCACCTTAATGCTCCCTAACATATCCATAACCGTTTTTACAATTGTTTAGTTACTACTTTACTTTATCCCAAGCAATAAAATTTGGGAAATCAGGTATTTGATCTGCTAGTTATATTAAAATAGAAACCTGTTTCTCCAGGTACACCTGCAAGTATATTGCACTATCTCATATGGGAACTTCATTATGGAAAACTTTGATTAAGGACCTCCAAGATTCCTTTCAATCCCAAGTCTACAAGTTCTGGAAAGAAAACACTAAAATTTTCTCCTTTCTCAATTCTTCAGGTAACGTTTAATCATTCAGGATTTATGCAATTTTCCAGACTATTTTCTTTTTTAAAAATATTTAAAATATCCTTTCATTGATTTTTAGAGAGAGAGGAAGGGAGAGGGAAAGAGGGATAGAAGCATGGATGTAAGAGAAACATTGACCAGTTGCCTCCTGTACACCCCCTACTGGGGATTGGACCTGCAATCCACGCATGCACCCTTGATAGGGAATCAAATGGTAACCTCTTGGTTCATGGGTCGATGCTTCACCACTGAGCAACACTGGCCAGGCCAGATGATTTTCTTGATTTTTGGATATTGCTCAGTGCAGGAGACACTTTTCTTCTGTCAGGGGCCAGATAATCAATATTTTAGGCTTTGGGGCCATGGACTGTCTCTGTCACTTCCCTCTCCACTTCTCTCCTTTGTCTTCATCTCCTTCCAAAGCACTTCGTAAAGGTAAAATCCATTCTAAGCTCCTCAGCTGTGCAAAAGGAAGCTGTGGGCTGGCCGGAACCCCCAGGCTACAGACACCTGCTGCCCCCTGGGACAGTGCAATGGCTTGTCCAGCCGAGTTTGGTAAAAACATAGTACTTCGGGCTTAATGGAAATGCAATAGATCTTTGTGGCTTTGATTTGGAGAGGAATTGGCATTCACAAGTCTATTTTCTTCTCCTTGTCCACAGATTTACTGAGAGGTAGGATGGTGGAGAATGGCTAATATGAAATGGCTCAGTTTCCCATTAATTTTAATCATCTGGGTCATTTCTGAGTTTCCCCCTGGACACCAATACAACATGTTCTTTAAAACTCTCTGTGGTTCTTTCCTTCCGTTGGTGTCCAGAAGTCCAGAATCCCTTCCTGAGGCCCAGCGGGGGAATGGAGGAGACACACCTTGACAGAGGCCACATTTGCCTTTTAAAATACATTTGAGTTTTAACTCTGTCACATTCATTTCTGCTAATGACTGGGGCAGTGACACTTTCCTTTGAGTCACCTTTCGGCCTCTAAAAGCGTGCCTGCCTGGCACCTGCATGGGAAGCTCTGAGTTCCGTGTTTCCTCCCACATCAAATCCTGGGATGTCTACCTTCAAACAAGTGAAATAAATGTGATCCTTCAGGGGGCATGTAGCCTGTTGCCAAAATGGAGAGAAGTTATCCTGATATCTGAACTCTTCAGAAAGGATTGCCTCCTTAGAGAAAATCAGTGGCCTAGAGAGAATACTTCCCATGGGGAACCACTTAGCCCTCCATCCCACAGCCAGCCAGGCAAAGAAAAGCACCTCCTCATTTACATGAGCCAAGGAAGTGTGTAACAGATAGAACAAGGGGGCAGGCACCAATATATTTTGTTTTTATTTTTTTAAACATATTTTTATTGAGTTCAGAGAGGAAGGGAGAGGGAGAGAGAGAAAGCAACATCAGTGATGAGAGAGAATCATTGATTGGCTGCCTCCTGCGCACCCTGGCACTGAGGATTGAGTCCGCAACTCAGGCATGTGCCCTTGACCTGAATCGAACCTAGGACCCTTCATTCTGCAGGCCGACGCTCTATCCACTAAAGCAAACCAGCCAGGGCACCGATATATTTTGATTACCTATGTCTTAACCTTCCCAAATTAATGGACATTTTCCCATAATTAATCCTCTATATATGATAGAAATTCCCTGTAATAAAGCTTTCCTTTTCTAGAGAAAGATTTAGAATCTTTCCCATTTTGCCATTTACCTAAAAGAGAGATAAGGATAGAGGCTTCCTGCTTTAAAAAAAAAAGGAAAAGTAGTTCCATTAGCAACTTCGGTAAGAAATGGCTCCACATTGTTCCTCTGACAAGTGATTTTCCCCAGCATGTGTGCATCTTTAAAGTATTGCAAAACAATATCTTAAAATGAACTGATTAGTATGCATGCTCTGTGGTCACATTTAAGTTCTATTTATAAAATCTATTCTGTTCCAGGCTCAGACAAACAAAACTGAAATGCAGCTGTGTAACACATTGATAATTTTCATTAGTTCTAAAAGCCTCAATAGAATTTGCAATTTTATTCATTACATCTAAATAATCCTGGAAAACCTGTTGTGACGGTGACCTTTCACTCCCCACTCACCTACCCCCCAGAGCCTGTGCTTTCCTGACTGGTCTGAGTGTGTGAGTGTGTGTGTGTGTGTGTGTGTGTGTGTGAGTGAGTGTGTGTGTGTGTGTGTGTGTGTGTGTGTGTGTGTGTGTGTGTGTGTGTGTGTGTGTGTGTGTGTGTGTGTGTGTGTGTGAAGGGGAAGGAGGTTTTTGCAAGAGTGAAGACCAAAACAGAACAAGAAATCAAGTCAGGCAAGGATGACAAATGAGGCACTGGGAATCGAAATCACCCGCGTGGATTCTGAAAGCCCTTCCAATGAGGGGCCTCCTGCCATCATGCCCCAGATGTGAACAAGCCCAGATTCCTGAAATCACTGGGTGATCTCGTGGGCCAAAATGGACTGTATTCTAATTCACCGGGAGGCAGTTCTATGTTTTGATGTGAAGGGATGAGAATTTTCCCAGAATGTGAGCCAAAGGACAGGCCCGTGAGAAATAAAAAGGGTTGTCTGTGCCCTCCCACTTGTTCTTGCAAGGTAAACAATACCAATGCTGGAGATGGCTTTTCTTACGGGGACGTTCGTGTGTGTGTGCGCGCGCACGCGCATGTGCTCGTGTGCTTGTACATTTGTGTCTTTGAAAAATAATTTTAAAACACACACTTCTCAGAATGCTGGCAGTCAGCCACGGAACCACAAAGAAGTCTTTAGAAAATTAAGATAACAAGAAAATAAAATAACAGAATATGAAAGGTGAAAAATAAAGACAAACATTTGAAATGTCACAGCTACTGAGAGAATGCTCAACATTGACCAGGCAATTAAAATGGGAAACCCTTGTGTGTGGAGACTGTGAAGCGCTGTCTTAGATAAATACATACGTGTGGATACAAACACTCTCACTCAAGGGCTTATCTGATAATTGCTAATTTGGGACTAAAGATAATGACAGTTATGAATTACCCATTATAGGCAAGTGCCACCCTGCATATTCCATCTTCTTCGGGAAGGCTGGCCAGGGCCTCGGCACGGATTATTTTAGCTCAGTGTCTCTGAAGGTATCATTTAGAATAAAAACAGGGGTGGGGAGGGGTGGTGGCAAGCTGAGATTCTGAGAAATATTAGGGTAAGTAAAGCTAAGGCAGAACTTTTATTATGAGAGTGCCAATTTTTAATCTCCAAGAGAGAAAAAGGAGTACAAGGCATGTCCCATACTGATGAAAGCAGACACCCCCCACCAAGTACTTTTTCCCCCCCTGAAGATTATCCATTAAAACTAGTTTCTGGAGGACATGTTTGGGGAAATGCTATTTTATCTAAATAATTGCTTTACCAACAATTGTCCACAACTAGAAATGAAGTTTCAGATGGAAGAACATTGTAGTGTACTGAGTGAGGAGCGAGAAAATCAAAGCATAGAGTTTTATGGCCAGCTAGTTCCTAAGAGAGAGAGAGAGAGAGGGGGGGGGGGGGAGAAATATCTGGGCTTTCAGAGGACTCAGAGAGACATAAGATGGGATAAAAACAAGGACAACAGTGAGAAACACACTCTTTACTGAAATTTGTCATTTGCCCAATTTTAAGCTGTTGACACTACAATTAAATACATAAATTTACCAACAAACTTAAAAGGTTCCAGAGGTTTCTGTCAGCTGTTACACAAACAAGCAGCTTCCCACTATTGCATTGCACGTTTACTAAAATACGTAGCTATATAATTAGGTAAAATTCCATCTCATTTTAAAATTACTATATCCAATGACTCTCAGGAGACAGGCGGCCTGCAGATGTTAGGAGACTTTTAGGCAATAATTATGGTACCAAAGCAATCTCATTTGAAGAGGTCTCCCGTCGACAGTACTTGAGAGAAGATGGAGAGAACACCTAAAAGGAAGGTGCGCACCCTCCGTTCGTGTGAAGAGCTGTAGAACTCGGTCCCTCAAGGAAGCTTCTGACTCACCTGCTTCTCACTGTAGAGCTAGAGAGATGTTTCAACTACGTAACCTCTGGAAGGAGCTAAAAAACAGGCTGGGGAATTTCGTACAGGGAGACCTCTATTGTGAACATAGTTAAAACAACAGACAACACATGTGGACTTTAGAAAACATGGAAGGCCTAGCAGTTGCTATCACAGGAACATTCCGGCGAGGACTGACTGAGGTCGGGGACTTGATCAGAGTCATTTATAGGCAGCGAAGACCATGTTGGCCTCCGATTAGGTAACAGGTTTCTGTAGTGCTGGCACTATCTGGGCTTGGTGGAGCTATTTAAGTTTGGTCACTTTTTAGAAATACTGAAATAGTATACTTTTAAATAAATCATATCATGTCCATACACTTTAAAATAAATCAATACTCCACCCACTTTTTTTTAAGAATGTCCATTATTGCATAATTTACAAAGCTTAGGTCAAGTGGGTTATACGTTACTACTATTTATTGTGGTTGGTGCCACTTTGGCTGATAGAAACAAATACCTACTGTACTTCTGCAACATCAGGTGAACCAAGCTGTTATTTATACGCAACAGAACTCATGAGTGATTTGACTGATTGCTATGCAATTATTCTAGCATTCACTCTCACCACCACTTTAAATCTGCTTCAGTAATCTATAGGAAATGTGTGCTTTCTAACTGTTCATTTTCCAGATGAAAGTAGTAACGTTGGGAAGAACTTAGGTATGATAAGAGCTGCGAAGGTCAGAGAACTACCAGGATACACAATGCCATGGATTCTGGAGAAGCTACTCAGCAAACGATTGGAGATGATGCTGACAAAATAAAAGGCAACTTATTGGAGCTACACGTTGAGTTTGCAAACACTGTCTTCTGGAACAAGTTAAGTAAGGCACAAACAATGCTGGAGACAGAGCCATGGAACCAAGCCCTGAGCTATGGTAATTACAGATTTAAGCACCTTGAGAATTCACTCCAATTACTCTCTATTCATTACGATGGCAAATTAATGTTGAATTATGGCAGTTTTGAGTTATGAGACCTTTTCAGGAATATACCTTGGACATAAAATGAGACTTCCCTGCACTGACATTTCATTTCTTCTCAAAGTCATTAACTTTTCAAGCCAGCTCAACAAAGATGTACTTAAGTGCTGCTGTATACAATGAGAAAACTGTAAGCTGACATCTATTGTTTATCATGTACTTAGCATATGCTAAAATTATACCCACTCTTTCATATAATTCCTAATAACCATCCATTGATGTGTCTGCCAATATCATGCATCTTTATTTCATAGTGATCTTTCTGGACTTTAGAGGGTTGATCCACTAGCCCAGTGGTCAGCAGACTGCGGCTCGCGAGCCACATGTGGCTCTTTGGCCCCTTGAGTGTGGCTCTTCCACAAAATACCATGGCCTGGGCAAGTCTATTTTGAAGAAGTGGCATTAGAAGAAGTTTAAAAAGTTTGGCTCTCAAAAGAAATTTCAATCGTCATAGTCATACTGTTGATATTTGGCTCTGTTGACTAATGAGTTTGCCAACCACTGCACTAGCCCAAGATCACACAGTTTCAAACCTGGGCGCTGCAAGCCCACAGCCTCCACTCTTCACAGCGCACTGCATGGAGGCAGAGTGAAAATGTAAGTACCTGAGCGTCTGTCTACATTACCTTTGTTTCTTGACCCTGCTTTGATTCAACAAAGCTTATGTTTGGTGTTTGATAATGTTAAGAGAAACTGTAAATTACTGTGCTCAGTGTTATTTAACTCCATAAGAGGACTATAATGAGGACTATTCTTTATAATGCCAGGGTGATATTTCTGTGGGTGGTTTTCAAAGCACTTGGTAGGCAATTAGAGGTAACGTGGATGGCATCCTTGTTGTCCGGGCGCATGCTGTCCACTGGGTATTTGCTGACAGTGTCTGACGTGTGTGCCGCAGGAACTGATCTGGACACTTCATTTGCTTCTCAAGTTTGGGAGTCCCCAGGATGTGGGCAGTGACCCATGCTTTCAGATGACTTGTGTTGGAGACCTACAAGGAGAAGTCTCTATTATATTTTGTGAATCCTCACCTGAGGATATTTTCCCATTGCTTTTTAGAGAGAGTGGAAGGAAGGAAGGGGGGTGCAGGGCAGGGGCGGGAGGACAGAGAATGAGATATTGATCTGGGAGAGACATCAGTTGGTTGCCTCCTGCAAGTGCACCGACCGGGGCCAGGAATCAAACATGCAACCCAGGTACGTGTCCTTGGCCAGAAAACAAACTCTCAACCCTGTGGTACTGGGGCCCGCCCTCTACCAGCTGCGCCACCCCCACTGCCCAGGGCTCTTGTGTACTTTAAACATAGTGTGTGTGTGTGTTTTATTCTGACAGTATTTCCTTCTTTTCTTGGACTTCTTCCCTGTACTTAAAATTGCCCTACTAATCAGGAAAGTGACTCTTCAAACTGTGGCCTCCTGGCTGTCTTTATTTATTCTCTTGCTATGACTTTCATCATAACTTTTCAGAAGTCGCAGAACAAAAAAGAACTGTTCTCCTTGCCAAGGCATTTAAGCTCAGCAGAGGCAGATGCCCAGCGGTGTAATTTCTGCCCAAGTGTCACTGATATATTATGGTGGAAACATCAAATCAGATGAGTACTGGAAAAATTAAAGCCTACCCCACAGTCTCTCTGCTGGACCTATACTCCTGACTCCTGACATTAGATTTATATTAACCTTGCAGCCCTCATGTCTCCTAACCTTTATCCATATGTTACGGAAAAAAACTATTTTTTCCATGTATCTGTTCAAGAGTATTTCTCCTTTTTATGGCTTTTAGAAAACTGTTTTATTTGTCTTTGTCTCTTTTTTTTTCTTGTCATACCATGTTCTTGCCAAAGTAACCTGACATGCATCTTTCCATATTTTTCTCTGTAGTGGAAGTCTTAGTCATTGCACACGTTACCAAAAGAATAAATAAAAGATATCCTATTTTACACACTGCTCTGTATCTTGCTTTACAGACAGGCTTTTAGTAGTTATGAAGTCTCTCGCACCTCAGTTGTTCTTTTGCTCCTCATCACAGACGTGCATTGCTTAGATAGGTAATGAACATTGATGGCAATATCGCATACAGCTGAGCTTATTCATGACCTTCCACTGGCTATCTTGGCCCACTCTCAACTAATGCTGACTGAGTGGAAAGGAAAGCAGGCGCAGGTAATAAATCTACTCCTAAAGCACATATAATCTAACAGTTAATTTATTTAATCACCCATTCATTCGGCATCTACCATGTCCCCAGCACTTCCCTACAGCTACACATTAGAAAAAGTATCTGCTTTATGGACCGTACTTTCTAGTAGTGTTGCAGAGAAGCTGATCATAAACTACTGCACAAATAAATAAGATAGTATCAGAGATTAATACATGCTCTTGAGAAAATAAAAACAGACCAATGGTAAAGTGAGCAAATAAACAAGGGATAGGCTTTAAATAAACGAGGCCTGTGGCCCACCGGCCACAAACTTGACAAGCTTGGTACAGTCCAGTGGTCGGCAAACTGCATTTGCCGCTCTGTTGACTAACGAGTTTGCCGACCACTTGTATAAGTTAAAGGAGATATCAATTTGAATGAAGAACTGATTGATGAAAAGAATTAGCCCTGTTGAGGTCTGGACTTCAGAAATCAGCTGAGAGCATTTGAGGAACCAATAGAGGTCAGAAAAGAAAGAGCATAATAGGAAAGGAAGGGGACTTGTAAGAGGTGAAACTGTTGAGATGAAGAAGAGCCAGATCATGACAAGTTACCAAAGAAACAGCTCAGAAAAACAATGGCTGTTAGTGCAAATGCTATGGGGGAATAAAGGAGTGTGCGTGTGCTTGTGAATAATACATATCTCCATGGAGGAGGTAATAATTGAGATGAGCTTTGAAAGATGGGTAGGATTTGGACAGATGAAACACAGGAGGGGGAGTGGGCGAAAGGGTGTAACAGCTGGTGGGAACAGCCTGTGCAAGAAAAAAACCAAGTGGGGTAGACAGGCAGCTCTGTGACGAACAAGTGGTCCATTGTAAGTGGGTGAGCAAGAACTGGGGAATATAAAGCTGTAAAGGGAATTGATTGCCAGAATAAGAAAGTGATCGAAGAGCTCATCTGCAACCACTGAAGGCTTGGGAACAGGGAAGCAACACAATCAGAGCTGAGACATCAAACCGTTTTTCTGACACCTGACTATGAGACTGAGTTGGGAAGACTGGAGGTAAAGAGGTTAGTTAGGAGGCTTCAGGAACAATCATGGATGCAGAAGCTTAACGGAGGGACTACTGGAGAGCATGTAACAGAGAATATGCTGGAGAAAACTCTGAGACATGAAATTTGCTGTAGATGCAGCACAGAATTTCCTTTCCCATCAGGTTCATCAGGCACAGCCTCTCATCTTCCTCTAGTGACAGGGAAACCACCTCCTGGGAAAAGCAGTGCTGTGGTTGCACAGCTCCAGCTGCTTAAGAAAGTTCTTTCACACATTGGGTCGAATCTGCTTCCCTGGGAGTAGGAGTCACTGGTGCCAGTTTTGTGAAAGCAGACCATGCAGCCTTCCTCTCCAAAGCCAACCTTCCATGCATTTGAAACCAACTACCATTTTCACCTTTTGTCATATCCAGGTAAACCCGCCTCTGATTTCTTGAGCCATGCCTTTTACTTGGTTGCACAGAATAAGTATTTATTTTCATCATTAATTGACATTTTCTGATTCTTTATTCACAGTGGAAACACCTTTTTCCTGAAGGTATTTTTCTTATTTGAAAAAAATGTTCCTGTTATCAATGGTTAGGCACTCATACACTACTGGGGAATAAGAAAATCACCCAAAGAATGGTCCTGCCCTGGATAATATTATTTAGGGCCAGGGGGTCAGCAAATTATGAGCTGAGCTAAGAATGACTTTTACATTTTTCAATGGTCAGAAAAAAACAAAAGAGAATATTTTGAGATGCCTAATAACTTTATGAAATTCTCATTTCAATGTCCATAAATAGAATTTACGGGAACATGCTCATCATTTATGTATTGGCTGTGGCTCTTTTCATGCTGCAATAGACACTGCATGGCAGGCAGAGCCTAAAACACTGACTATGTGGTCTTTACAGGAAGTTGGCAGGCCCTTGTGTAGAGTTCATGGATGGATAGTGTCTGCTTCATCTGGGAGCTTATTAGAAACACAGACTCTCAGACTCCACCCCAGACCTACCCAATGAGAATTTACGCTTTAGCTGACTCCCCGTGACATGCATGTCCAGTCACATCCCAGATGTAGTATTGGATCAAGGCCTCTCATGTGGGTGTACACAACAATCACCCAGAGTCTGTGGTTCCACCCCAGGAGGTGGGTGGGGGAGGGCTGAGACTCTGCATTTCGGATAAACTCCCAGGAGATACCACCCCTGTTCTTGCCTGATCAACTGTGAACCGCACTAGGGGACTCTCTGCTCCCCATGTTTATTTATTTTAAAAATATATTTTACTGATTTTTTACAGAGAGGAAGGGAGAGGGATAGAGAGTTAGAAACATCTATGGGAGAGAAACATCGATCAGCTGCCTCCTGCACACTCCCTACTGGGGTTGTGCCAGCAACCAAGGTACATGCCCTTGACGGGAATCGAACCTGGGACCCTTGAGTCCGCAGGCCGATGCTCTATCCACTGAGCTAAACTGGTTAGGGCTGCTCCCCATGTTTAAATCCTTCCTTCTTTGCAAGGTTTTCACTGACCATTCCCACCCCAGTAAGTTTTCCCTTCCTTCTTTGAGCTCCTGTACTACCAACAGAGCTCATTTCACATTTATATAACAGCAACTGGCATTAGTAGATATCTCCAGTGGAAAAAACCCTCTATTTACTAACTTAATCGCCTCCTGCTAGTCCCCTAACCTGCCAAGCATATTCCCACCTCAGCGCTCTTGAGTTGTGTTTCTGAGTCTGCCTGATAGGCAGTTGGGTCACCCGGCTTCTCCTTAAACATCCCTTCCTCAGCAATGCATCTTCCAACCTCACTTTCTAAAAGTGCATTCTACCCACAAGCCTGCAGTCTGCTGTCTCCTTGTTTTATTTCTCTTCATACAATGTGACAGCACTTTACATTAAGTATTCATTCAATACACCTTTTCTCCACCTAGATTATAAATTCTGTGATACCAGAGATTTGGTATCCATTTATTCAACACTGACTTATTGAGCACCTACTATGTGCTGGGTACTATTCTAAGATTAGAAGACAAGTTCACTTAGAAAAATATCTATCACTTCCTGGCATCCAGTGCATGGCTGCTGAATAAATAAATGAACATGTTCCCTTTCATGTTGCTTGGAGAATTATGGCTGATCCTTTATAAGATTTATATATTCATTATTGTTTAGCATAATAAGCGTACAGCAATAACTGATCAAAGTTAATATTCACTGAGTACTATGCGGCAGGTGCTTGAAGCACTTAAATTTTTTATTCTCATTTTAAATGTAGGAAACCTGAGAACTAAGGAGGTTATACTAGTATAACAACTTTAAAAAGGTTAGCCGTGCATAAATCCAGGCAGTCTAACTCCAGAACAGAAATGGTAACCACCACATATTCCTCCTTCTCAAAATGAAACCTGTGGACAGAGTGGCAGGTTTGTGCGGCAACTAAACAATTCTGTGAGATTTATCGGTAAATTTTTAAATATCCACTCACTGCTTGCCTCACTCCACCAAAGACTGAAGGTAGGTAGTTCTGCAAAAAACGCACTCACAGCTCTAGCCAGTCTGGGCCACTGGATAGAACTGGTCTGCAGACTGAAGGGTCTCAGGTTCCATTCTGGTCAGGGGCACCTACTTTGTTTGCAGGCTGGATCTCTAGCCCAGGTTGGGTTACATACGGGAGGCGACCAATCAATGTGTCTCTCTCACATCAAGATTTATCTCTGTCTCTCCCCTTCCCTTCCACTCTCTCTAAAATCAACAGGGTAAAAAATGAAGATTAACAACAAAAAAAGGAAAATGAAAAACAACAAAAAATATGATAGTGAGAAATGAAAATAAAAATTAGATCTGGGTAAAATATAAGTAAGAACTAGTACATAATGATGAAGGAAAAATATAGCTATGAAAATCATAGTTATCACCTCTGTGCTTGATATTTTGCCCTGAACTTCATGGTATCAGACATGAGTGGAATTTTGTGTCTCCCTCAACAACAACAACAAAAGATATATATCTCAAGAAACTATAAACACCAATCAGAAAGGATATGTGCACCCTATGTCCATAGCAGCACAATTTACCATAGCTAAGATTTGGAAACAGCCTAAGTGCCCATCAGCAGATGAGTGGATTAAAAAACTGTGGTACATTTATACAATGGAATACTACTCTGCTGTAAAGAAGAAATTCTTACCATTTGCAACAGCATGGATGGAACTGGAGAGCATTATGCTAAGCAAAATAAGCCAGTGAGAGAAAGATAAATATCTCATGATCTCACTCATTTGTGGAATATAATGAACAACATAAACTGATGAACAAAAACAGATCCAGAGACAGAGAAGCATCGATCAGACTGTCAAACCTCAGAGGAAAGGTAGGGGAGGGCAGGGGTAAGGGGGAGAGATCAACCAAAGGACTTGTATGCATGCATATAAGCCTAACCAATGGATACAGACACCAGGGGGGTGAGGGCATGAGTGGGGGGGGGGAGCAATGGGGGAATAAAGACACATATGTAATACCTTAATCAATAAAGAAAAAAATAAATGAAATTATAACGTCTGGTAACTCAGAATGTGACATTCTTGAACAATTGTGTCTTTGTAGATAAAATTAGTTAAGATGAGGTCATCCTGGGGTAGAGTGAGCTTTTCATCCAACAGGACTTGGTGTCCTTATAAGCAGACAGCCAAGTGAAGACAAAAGACACACAGCGAGAGCACCACACAAAGACGGAAGCAGAGATTGGAGTGATACATCTACAGGCCAAGGAATGCCAAGAATGAGCAGCCACCACTGGAGGCTCACAGAACGCAAGGAATCTGTCTTCCCTGCAGATTTCAGAAGGACCATCGTCCCGCCGACAGCTTGATTTTGAACGCGTAGCTGCCAGAAGGGTGAGACAATACATTTCCGTCATTTTAAGCCATGGAGGGTGTGGTACTTCATTGCACAGCCCTTAGAAAAGAAAAACTAAGATTTTCTGGAAGAGCACACTACAAGAGGCAGACTTATTTTGCAGAGTAAAGTCTTCACATTTGATGTCCAGTGGATTTCTACAGAAACAATGAATCTGTGGTGGTTTGGAAGAAGAAAGACACTCGGGAGGCACGATTCCTGATACAACAAAGAGGAAGTTCTAGCTTGAAGGAGACTGAAGAGACATGAGAAGTAAATGTGTCCCTGGACTGGATCTTCAGTCTATGAAGAACATCATTAGAACAAACAGCGAAACTTGACTAGTATATTTGGATGAATGGTAACATTAGATCAATGTGAACTTCTTGATCTTAAGGTATGTACTGCGATTATCCTTTTACATAAGAAATGCATGCTGAAGTATTAAGAGGTAATGGGGCGTCATATCCCAATTTACTCTCCAATGGTCCAGAAAAATGAATTCTGAGTGAAGAGTGTATTGGATCTCTGTATATACTTTCTGTAACTTTTACAGACATAAGTGTCAAGTTAAACATTTCAAAATAATTTTAAAAAACACTATGAAGTTATTCTCTTAGCATATGACACAAGTGCAAGCTATAATTTGGGAGAAGACATGTGCAACACAAAAACTGAGCAAGGATTAACAACCAGAAAAGGAATTCCTATGAGTTAATAGAAGAAAGAATGGTGGAGGCATTCCTACAATGCAATAGAAGTGCAGGCAATCTGATTGCCCAGAAACGTCACGGAATTCTTTTAAATGGCCTATAACATATGAAACGATGTTAAACCTCATTAATAATCAGAGAATACACATAAAAACAACAATGAGCCCTAGCCGCTTTGGCTCAGTGGATAGAGCGTCGGCCTGCGAACTGAAAGGTCCCAGGTTCGATTCTGGTCAAGGGCACATGCCCGGGTTGTGGGCTCGATCCCTACTGGAGGACTTGTAGGAGGCAGCCGATCCATGATTCTCTCTCATCATGGATGTTTCTATCTCTCTCTCCCTCTTCCTTCCTCTTTGAAATCAGTAAAAATATATTTAAAAAACAAACAAACAAGCAAACAAACAACGAGTCTTCGCTCACTCCTGTTACACTGACACGAATTTAAAAGTCAGATAGCACGGGGCACTGGTGAAGATGTGAGCTCCAGGATTTCAGAACTGATGGTGGACTGCAATTTGATGCAACCACTCTGAACATACCAAGTTTGACATCACCCGAAAAATGAAACATGCACTGTGGTACACTGCGTTACTATCCCCGGATGTACTGACTCCGTTCTCTTCAGTGGTCCTCCCTGCATTGTACATCCCACCCTGTTGAATTCAGACTTGGTTGCATGACTTCCTTTAGCATAAAATGTATGAATGGAAATTTTGTGTGTCGCTTCTAAGCAGAAGCTTTTGCTTGCCAGTTGTATGCTGTGGGCTCTTCACCTGCAGCACAACCCTAGCAATGCTACCACATGTGGCTTCTCTTTCAGATAGGTCTGGGGTAAAAGAAAACACGGAGTAGATTCCCAGCCCATGAATGCAGCAGGTGGAACAGGAGAGAGCAATAAACCTGGGTTAGTGCAAGCTGCTGAGATTTATTGTTGTTACTTAATTACATATCCAGCATATTCTTACTCGCACACACATATCCTCTAAAGTCTATTACCAAATATGTATCCTAGAAAAACTGTTCTAAATGTATACCAGAATATATATTTTTTCCAAAATATTTATAGCAGCACTGTTTGTAAAAAGGAAAAAATAGTAACAATTAAAATCTTCATCAAGAGTGAGATGAACAGCTAAGTTGTGGTATATTCACACAGGGGGTAAAAGACCTACACTATGTACCTCAACCTTTGCAAGTCTCAAAGATATAACCCTGAGACAGAAGAAAAAATACTGTATGGTTCCATATTTTTTTAAAAAGCAGGCAAAACTAAACAATTGTTTATCAAAACATAGACAGAGTAAAACTTACAAATAAAAGAAATAACACAAAACTCAGAATAGCAGTTACTATGGGAGAGGAGAAGAAATAGGTGAATGCAAGAATAGGTAAATGCAAGAAGGAGCATATGATGATATCTCAGATGTGATAATGTTCTGCGTGCTAGTCTTGTAGTGGGTACATAGTGATCATTTATTTTGCCCTTTAATACATATATATTTTCAGGTAACAGTTCATGTATATTACACCTCACAATAAGAAAGGGGGGGGGTAAATCATGCTAAACACAGGGAGTATAAATTTGCCAAAACATCACAACTCTTGACTTTTCCTTTATTTAAAAATATATCTTCAATGCAATTAATTCATGTTTTGTCATTGTAGACAAAGGGTTCCTTGGAGGACAGTCTTCCCCAGCATTTTTACTTAGTTGTAAAAATTTCTAGCAATCCAAATTATTCCTGCTGATTTCTTTATTTCTAGGCAAGGGTGGTGGGGGTGGGGGTGGTGGTGGTGGGGGTGTGTATGTACTACCATTTTTATTTAAATTTTAAATCTCAAAATGAATAAAAATCTGTTTTGTTACTGTTATTTTAAGTAGTGGAAGCAACCTGAAAGAAAGGATAGCAATCCAATCACTGGTGTTGCTGTGTTCATTGACCAGAGGCAGCTCCTAATACGGTGAGCATGGACACACATGGAAACCACTTCAGAAGCCCAACAGAAAATCACATGGGTCACAAACACTTTTACTTAAAATCCATAGAGTACATGCTCTGGCCAATGTGGAAATAACACAAGTGGGGGAAAAAGTGTAAAGATATCATAATATGTAGATAACTTTTATTTGAGGGATGTCCTCAGATTAAGTAGAGTAGTATTTTCCCATTCCTAGCTATGCTTATTTTTTTAAAATTACAAACAAAAAACATAAGGCAGTTGATTGAAAGGTAAGTTGTTGAGACTGACCAAAAGAACATACATTTGTTTTCTACCTGGTAGATTATAACCAGGGCTGATTGTTTGGGGGAAACCCAGAGAGGAGATCCTTCAGAGGGTTTTTTTTTTTTTTTTAAGTGAGAGTCACATCAGACTCTTCTACAGTCTCAGAGAAGAGTGCAGTTAGAAGAAGCATTACAACAGTGATATCCTATATAATAAAAGCCTAATATGCTAAGTGTCCCGTTATCTGTTCAACCAAGCAAGGCGTAATATCCTAATGATATGCTAAGGCTGCTCAACCGCTCGCTATGACCACCATGGGGCAGACAGTCAATCAGTGGATCAGTCACTAAGATGTGCACTGACCAACAGGATGCAGATGCTCTGACCGATAGGTTAGCTTGCTGCTGGGGTCAGGACTGAGCAAGATGGGCTGGACATGCCCTGGAGCCCTCCCCAGCTGGCCAACCTCTTTTGTCCCTTCCCAGCCCCGATCGTGTACCAGTGGGGTCCCTTGGCCTGGCCTGCACCCTCTCGCAATCCAGGACCGCTCAGGGGATGGTGGAGAGCTGGTTTCTGCCTGATCCCGCAGGCCAGGCCGAGGGACCCCACTGGTGCATGAATTCATGCACCGAGCCTCTAGTAGATAATAAAATAGGGTAAACATAATCAGCACAAAGGGAGAGCATACAAGTGACCAAACAGCCAGAAAAGGGCTGTTGATATTTGCAGAGAATAAATGTCTCAAGATCTGTGGTCAAGTACATGCTCAAAATGAGAGCCAGTCAGGTCAACATCATGGTTGGTGGCTTGATTACTCTGTAATTCGGATAATAAATAGCAATTCTGACTTGAAAAGGAAATGCTGGCAAGAATTTGAAGGGCTGGAAAATGGTCCTGGAGAGAGGACAAATCCATTCATCCATCTGCCAGTCCATCCATGCATCCACCAACTGATCATTCCTTCATTTATTCAATTCTTTGTTTATCACACATGATCTGAACATAGATAAGCCTTGGTTTAAACTTAGGGAAATTCAAAAAAAAGTTAGCAGTGAATTGAGACACATTCTCTAACTTCAAAAAGTTCACAGTCTAATGCAGAATTTTCTTTCTCACCACTACTGACGTTATAAGATGCACAATTCTCAGTTGTGGGAGCCTGCGCTGTGCATTGCAGGGCATTTAGCAGCTTTCCTGGCCCCACCCTCTAGATTACAGAAGTACCCATTCCTTTTTCCCAGATGTAATAACCAAAAATGTCTCCAGACACTGTTAATTGTCCCTGGAGGAATGTCAATCCTGGTTGAGAATCACTGGTCTAGCAGAGGAGGCAAATGTGTTCAAATGTTTGCAATGCCATCTAAAAATGTTGATAAACAAGAAGCATTAAAGAGTGATAACATAATAGAGAGTAAAGAGTGATAGGGAGAGAGAGAGAGAGAGAGAGAGAGAGAGAGAGAGAGAGAGAGAGAGAGAGAGAGAGAGAGAGAGACATCACTGAGAGAGAAACATTGGCTTATGTCCTGACCAGGAATCCAAGGGGACAACTTCTTGGTGCATGGGACCATACCTAATCAACTGAGCCACACTGGCTGGGCTTCCTTCAGGAATTTAGAGAGTGTACACAAAGGCCACCCTTGAAGCTGGGTCTTAGAGAAAAAAGCATACTTTTATCTTTTTTTAAGAAGACACCGTTCTGCCAATATGTGAAACTGCAGAAATTGCATTTTTCTATCCCAGGTTAACCCATTTCTAGTTTCCTTAACCTCTGGCTATAAGGAACTAATGTATTTGAATATTTTCTGACAGATAGGAGGGAGTCATTGAATTATTTTCAGCTAGAAAGTGACACCATTCATTTATTCATTCATTCATTGAACAAACACTTACCAGACACTGCTCTAGATATGGTGCTAGGCTTCTAGGGCATGAAATGAAAAAGACACAATGCCTGAACCTGAGGATATAAAAGCATAATACATAAAAAATAGCCAAAAAATATTTTCCAATTCTTTATAAACCCGCTTCCTTGCTAAATAGCACACAATCTTAGAAAGTAACTGCCTAATCCTTTCACTCACTTGCCTGCTGGCGGACATTGGAGCTTGAAGTCTATAAATGAGGCAGATGTGTAAACAAATAGTTATGAAAGTCAGTCCTACGTGCTTTCACAGTGGTATTTAAAAGCTGTCAGGGACTCTGAAGAAAAGGTGATCATGTGTGTCTGGGGATCTGGAAGGCTTTTCTGAAATCATGGCACTTAAGCTGGCCTTACAAAAGAAGTAGAAGACTTTCATTATTAGCAAAAGATGTAAGCAGTAGATGGGACAGCAAATGAGAGCATACAAAGGAAGTTAGAATGCCTAGGACATAGTGAGAATTGGCTATTGACTGATGACCAGAGTGCTAGGATTATTATTGTAAGGACTTGTATTCTAACATTCCCTTAATAAGTGGAAGCAAGTTGCTCAGTTAAATAGACATTATTAGGTACGTAACAACATTGGTGTACTAATGAAGTACAAACACCTCCCTCCTAACACCCATACACATTCGCACGGACAAAGAAATGACATAATGCCCTTCTCTCAGGTATGACTGATGACCTCTATAATGAGGTCAGGTCTTCTATATAAACTGGAGACCTCAATGTTTAGTCAGGTCCCCTAGCACCCCTATATGCACTAATTTTGACATGTATTTTGGAAGTCCCTTTGCCTACTCAGACTGGCAAAAACAGGCCAGTAGATGAAACTTCTGGTTCAATTCTCCCTTGCTACCTTTTCACTGGGACTGCAGAACGTGCCCCACAGAAACCATAGTACAGAGCTCAAAGAGGGAGCATGGCTGACTATAGCACAGCAAATGACATGGACTAGGGCAGTGGTCGACAAATAGTGGCTCTCGGTTTGCCGCTCTGTTGACTAATGAGTTTGCTGACCACTGACCTAGATTCTCGATTCCAATAATTACAGGCTGTTGTTGTTCCTTGTGATTAAGCCCCTATCCCAGTGGTTGGCAAACTCATTAGTCAACAGAGCGGCAAACCAGGGCTCGCGAGCTACATGTGGCTCACAAGCCGCAGTTTGCCAACCACTGGGCTAGGGGATCCATGAAGACTTGCTGACACTGGCCATGGAAAGGGCTTCAAGAAAATGAATGACATTGGTGTGTCCACACAGCACCATGTGCGACTCATTCATCTCTGCCACAGTCGCCTGTCTCTCATTGCACTGCCACCAAAACAATCAGATCCCACGAGTTATGCTCATAAGTGACTAATTAACAGGCATTTGGCATACTCCACTGTGTGTCACACAAAGAAAGACTCCCAGGGCTGTTGAGCACATTCACAATCAAAAGAAGCCTGAGTGTCTGGGCATTGCTGCTGGCCTCCCCCTTCACCTGCATGCTGCTCTCCGCCCAAACACTGCTAGGTGTTTGTGGACCCCACGGTTTTCAGACCCAATATCTTTGGGTTCCCACAAGTATCTGCTTGTTCAGAAAACTGAAAGACAAGAAAGTAGCCAGAGCTGGTCTTTACAAATGTGTACCTCTGGGCGGGATAAGCCAGAGCAAGGCCAAGGATTCAAGGTTAGACTATGCTGATTCTATTATAAAGAAAAGAACACAGTTCTTCTATGTGAAGAAACATCAATGAGGACTGAACTAGCCCTTGTTCATTAGCCCGTAAGACCTGCAGGAGGAGCACAGTCTTATGTTTATTCATCACTGCCAGATGCCAATGCATTTGTGGATCGACATTTGGCTGAAATATGAATAAACACGGAGAATTCACAATCAGATATCAGAGCTGGAAAGCTGAATACTACTGATGGATTATACTGTTGAGCTATTTAGATAATTGGACATACTAAGTACAGAGTTTTCTGCACTGATAATGGACCTGTCCCATTGTAGTCTATTTAACAAACACTTGGGCTGTTTTATAAAGCTTGTTTACTTTCCTGTACATCCTGGCTTTATTGATATTTTGTCCTTTGAATTACAGTGTCACCCTAGCAACGCTCCACAGAAAGTTGAGGAGGGCATTATCATTGTTAACCCCTGTTTTCAGAGAAAGCAAGCAAAACCCTCCCAGGCTGAATCCAGAGCTGGTCTATCTTGTTTCACCCCACATATGCACCCCTATTTGACCGCCGGTCAAAGATGAAGGTGGCAGATATCTATAGCTCCTGTTTCTCAACATAGGTGCCTTTCTGTGTACATTTTTAATTGCAGATCACTCTGCCTGACAAGTTCCTCCCCGCATCTTTCCATGTCTCCCTTCCTGTCATCCATGTCTCAGCTCCAACGTTCCCTCTCAGAAACTGGACACTCGCCTGGCCGGCATGGCTTAGTGGTTGAGCATAGACCTATGACCCAGGAAGTCACGGTTCGATTCCTGGTCAGGCTGGGTTCTGGGCTCAATCCCCGGTGGGGGGGGCATGCAGGAAGCACATGATCATTGACTCTTTCATCATTATTTCTCTCCCTCTCTCTTCCTCTCTGAAATAAAAAAAAATATATTTAAAAAAACAACACTATTTCAAGCAGGTTCCCAGTGATCCCCCTTATTTGGTTCTCTTCATTAATAATTCACACTTACTATCTCAATTATTATTACTTTGTTGTCCATTCCCCCCATTTATTATGTAAACTCCTTGAGAGCAGAGGCCATGGCTATCTTCCTCAACATCCTGTCCCCCTAGTCGAATACTGTGCCTGGCTAGCGGTTGGTATACAATACTGATGTGCATACTCCAGGCACTTTTAGGACTGCAGACTCTTAAATAGAACTAATGCTGTGCTGTGGAACATGCAGGTCCAAGTTGAGTCTAGGTACCCAGTCCAGTGGGTGATTTTCATTTTCTTTGCAACATGGCATCTGGCGCTATAAGCAGCGGGTGCGTTGGACCACATTTGGTCAGTCCATTTCCTTATGAAAACGTATACCCGACTCTGAGTAGATATTTATGATTCCCATTAAGAAACTGTATAGCTCTTCTAACTTTCTGAGGAGATCTCCATGCTGAGCACTTGAGTATATCTTGCCTGAGAAAGAAGTGTTAGCATTGAAGACCAAAGTTCTTAAAAGTGCAATGGAACCTACCGATGAGGGTGTTTAGACTCCGTTCTGTCATTCCCATAAGTTCCTGTGTGTAGGTTGTTAACTAAACTAAATAGTCTCCTTGAAATATAATTCAGGTGCCCTACGCATTTTAGACATACTTCCATGGGTTTTGTATGAAGAATAGATAAAATGCTGCATTGAGGATATTTAAATAGTATAATTTCCTCCCAAGTTATAGAGCTTGATGTTTTCAATCTTTATAGAAGCAAAGGGTCCCTTTAATTATCAGTCCTAGGCAATGTTGCCTTCTAGTAGCATAACAGTTATGTTATGTTATAGTAGCATAACAGTTTAATTCAAATTCTGGATGATTTCCCTGTAATTCATAAGCTGCTTTATGAGCTTGCCAATGACTTATAGTTTACATTTTTGAGATGGTAAACGATGAAGATGGTGGGATTATTCAGTCTTCATTTCTTGTTTAATTTATAACATTTCTTTGGTCTTTTCAGTTCATGAAACTTTCAGGTGGCTCCTCCTTCCAAGTAGCAGCACCATTACCAATTTTCTTCCTTTCTTTTTTTTTAATTGAATTTATTGGGGTGACATTCCATTACCAATTTTCTTAAACAGCAGGGATGGAGGCGGCGGCCTCTCTGAATCAGCTGCAATTTGAATCTTTGGCCCTTGGGCATGTTCAGAATTCAGTTTTCTTTTTCAATTTCACACACAAAAATAAAATAGTGGGAAAAGGCAGGAAGCTATAATTGTTGTTTGAAGTAATTTGACAGATTCCCTGAGCATTTATTTGTTTTGTTTTTACATAATCAATTTATGAAAAAAACTGTCCTGGTTTTGGGAGTTGTATGCCGCTGTCTCTCAATCCCTATGCCCCTGAGAGCTCAGACCTGGTGTCATAGTTCAGAACCACTTTCGTTATGGGATTAAGAGGTGAGTTTCAGAATACTGATTTTTTTTTTCTCAGTAGAAGGGGGGGGGGGTACTAAAATTCTTATTGGTTATTTAAAAACAAAACACGAAAAAAAACAAACAAACTTGGATGCTGACCCTGTGGAAGACATGGAACTATGGGTTGCCCGGGTGATGAGAAACATTAGACCAACTCCTCTTTGGCGTTGGCTTCATAATTTGAATATGGCTTGGGAGTAAATGCAAGTTGACTGGAAGTTGGATGATGGGGTAGGTGGGAACCACAAGGAGTGTGGGAGTTTGAAAACAGTGCCTGCACAGAGAACAGGCTATTTTTACCTACGTTATATGTTTATTTGAAGCGATTTGTTAGCTTATTTGGGGGCCTGAATTGATGCACCCTGGGAGGAAGTTTGTGCTAAAATTTAGACCATAATTACAGGGCAAACCTCGCCTAGTACAGATGAAGGGTAAAATGATTTCATACATATAAAGTATTTGGAGCCTGGTACACCTAAGAACTCAGTGTTATCTGTTATAATCACCGTAGTATGGGAGTTCGATCTGCAACCCACAGATGGACTTTTAGGGATATCACTGCTCATATGCTCAATTAGGGTACCCCTCCTTATGAAGAAATTTATTTGATTATTTTTGTGTTGTATATGGGTAAATTTTCCCACATTAAACGAAAACAGAAACCCACAAAAGAAATCATGGATTTAATAGTTGTGTTATTTTCCTTGAAAAGATGTTTTACCCTGAGAAAGAAACAATAAAAAACACACAAAACCAATTATACAAATCATTGCTGCACCCCTAAAACACTCACATGACAATATCTAAGTTAAGTTAAACTTTAAGGAGTCATCCAGACTTATTTCATTCAATCAGCTTTTTTTTTTTTTTCTCTTTCCCCTAAACATCTGAACTTTACACTGGGTTTAAATATGAATCAATAAAAGATGAGTGAAATATTAGTTTCGTCTTTTCACCAAGCTTTCTCGTTTAACGGCATTTTCAAAGAATCCTTTCTAAAATTACATTTTAAGGCAATTTTCCCACTTGCATTATGTTTTTGAAGTTCATTGTTCTTGGGAGGTGAAAGATTCCAAATGCTATAAAGCAAAATGTCACAATGTAAGTTGTAGGCAAGGGTAATAAACTTGATTTTTTCCTTGCAGTGCATTTCAATTAGGTACGTCAGTACCTGGAACATAAGGATTACTGCATTTCCTTTTGCCAGTGAATCATACCGATGTTGAATCATGTGCATATGAGTATCAACTGATGATGCAAATACACAAATACAAAACTGTTGTCTTCAAAAAAGTATACTAGAGAGATGAATAACTTTTTAACTTAGGTTCTAGCATTCTTATAAGAAATCCAAAACATTTCATTTTCCCCTTGTACTTTTCCTCCATCCTCATTGTGTGAATTAAATCTGCTTTATTCTGCTGATAACACAAGTGAGAAACAAGAAGCCCACCGTGAAGTACTGGTAAGCAAAGTCCCCAGCTATCACAGAAAACAAACAAACGTGTTGATGAAAATAAATGATGGCTTATTAGCAATGTTTACTTATTTAGTGATAATTTTAGTTTTAGACCAAATACATATCTAGTTGCCAGAGGGCAGACTAATCCAATAGTATGAAATCAGGTCACGAGGAAGAAATGACAGGGCCTGTACGACTTCCTATTGGAATGGTCACTCAATGATACTCTGGATAAAGAATGGGAATTCACCAACTGACAAAAATAAATTGTGTAGAAACTAACTTGGAAAGCACAAAAGTCAATAAGCAAAGCAGCTTAAGTTGAAAATGAAAACTAAAAAAAGAAGAAGTTCATTTTATGATTTGCATGAGGGATTAATGATAAAAAAATCTCTTTCCAAAAGATAAGGCATCTGATGTAATTTTGTATCTCAGGATTATAAGATAAAATACACAATGAAAGTTCATTTAAAAATTTGCTTCTATACAGTATTCACAATCATGTAGTCTTTTTCAACCTGTATAATTGCAGCATTGGAAATATTAAGCTTATAGGTCTCAAATATTTAAATTATAGAAGATTCAAGGGACTTTTATATACCTGTCTAATAAGTTACGGAAGAAAAACTCTTGAAGTTGCAGAAACTTTGGGAAATATTATTGTGTGCAAATGAAAATATTAACTCACTTCTCTGGCCCAGACAAGTGACAGATAGTCACACACTCTATGTACACAGAGAAGCCAACGTTTTCCATGACTTACTTTTGCCTTAAGATGCAATAGCATAAATATGTTTAGCAGACTCTCCAGCGATCTATTCTCAGGTCAGGGAAGCTGACTCTGATAACTTAGGTGAGTCAGAATAACAGAGCACTTTCTCAGCTTGCAGATCATGTTTCACTTTGAAACAACTGGATTTCATATTTAAAAGAACCTTATAAGTCAGCTGGCATTAGTATCAGCAGTACTATTTAAATGACTGAGGGAAATGAACTTGGCTGATGTACAGTGACTTGTCCAAGGTCATGAAACTAGCAAGAGTCCGAGTTTCTCATGTCTAGGTGTTCATGTGCTAGCACTGTGCCAGAAACATAAATATAGACACCTCTGCCCACATAATTAAGTAAGATCTATGAAATGCTGATTTGAGCTGCTGCTTCCTGTTTCTGAGCTTCCATTTGGAATGTGGTTGCATTGATATACATGGGCATTTTTTAAAAATATTTTTTATTGTTTAAAGTATTACATATATTAGTACATATATGTCCTTTCCCCCCCCCCCCATTGACCTTCCCCCAGCCTCCTCTACCCCCTGTCACATGCCCTCATCCCACCTGCCCAGTACCTTGTGTCCATTGGTTGTGCTTATATGCATGCATACAAGTCCTTTGGTTGATCTATTTCCCTCCCTCCCCAACACTCCCCAGCCTTCCCACTGTAATTTGAGTCTGTTCGGTGCTTTACTGCCTCTGTATCTATCTTTTTATTCATCAGGATATAATGTTCTTTATTTTCCATAAATGAGTGAGATCATGTGGTATTTTTCTTTCATTGCCTGGCTTATTTCACTTAACATAATGCTCTCCAGGTCCATCCATGCTACTGCAAATGGTAAGAATTCCTTCTTTTTTATAGCAGGGTAGTATTCCATTGTGTAGATGTACCATAGTTTTCTAATCCACTCATCTGCTGATGGGCATTTAGGCTGTTTCCAAATCTTAGCTATGGTGAATTGTGCTGCTATGAACATAGGGGTGCATATATCCTTTCTGATTGGTGTTTCCAGTTTCTTAGGATATATTCCTAGAGTGGGATTACTGGGTCAAATGGGAGCTCCATTTTTAGTTTTTTGAGGAAACTCCATACTGTTCTCCACAGTGGCTGCACCAGTCTGCATTCCCACCAGCAGTACACAAGGGTTCCTTTTTCTCCGCATCCTCGCCAGCACTTGTCATTTAT